>CM060937.1:901461875-902086875 GCA_030765085.1 Allium cepa | reverse complement strand
TGCCCGGGGGGGACTTAATATTATCAGTGTTGGAGTCATTGTTTGGGGGAATTTTTCGAATCAAAGACTTCGGCAGTTCGTTGCCATGCAATAGGTGCTCGTGGACCGTTCGCGATCCAACGGGCATACAAGTAAATAATTTTTTCACAGAATTATAAATGTTAAAGCAATAATCATATGAATCTTATGGAAGAAATGTCCAAACAGGAAGAATTTAAATGTTCAAATCAAAATCAAAGCAAAAAACAGAACGAAGATGTCAAAGCGTAAACTCTTACTATAACGCGGCTGGTAGTCATTCAGAGCATGCCTATGGATCGTGCGCGATCGCTGACATGTGTAAATGATCTAACCGTGCTAGTGAGAGGTTTGCGACTTGTTCATCGCTTTCGACCTGCCCCCCAAGTTCAGGAGGGAATTTTACCTGCCCCTTGGATGAGCGTTCATTCCTTACCAGGTTGCTCAGAGGCCCCTATCTCTCTCTCCGGGATTGGATCAACATGCTCCAAGTGTGGGTGCCCCCTAACTCTGGTGCTACGCCAGATGGTCCTGCTCCGTTCTGAACTCCAGTTGCTCCTTGGTTTTGTGCTCCAAGTTGCCCAATTTGCTGAAGCAAGTTCTGGATCATCTCTTCTTGTCTTCTCATCATGGCCTCCATCTCATCCCTAGTGATGAAGATCGACGCTTGATTCCCTCCTGAGGAAGCCTCTTGACTTCCTTGGTGTTCACTTCTCTCTGGCCTTTGCCTTCTACTTGTTTGTCTCGTCATAACTCTTAGATCTGAACTCTTAGATTTTCAAATTCAACTTCTATCCGATGTAGTGGGAGCTGGTTGTTCTCAGTGAAAGCACCAAAATGTTTGCGTAAAAAATGGCCGCAAACACCCAAAGTCG
Source organism: Allium cepa (assembly GCA_030765085.1). Lineage (NCBI taxonomy): Eukaryota > Viridiplantae > Streptophyta > Magnoliopsida > Asparagales > Amaryllidaceae > Allium > Allium cepa. Next base: position 902,085,982 of record CM060937.1, on the reverse strand, counting down.
TATGAGTTGGTTGATTTTATGTTGTATTTAGTGATTTGGGTGATTTATGCAAATATATAAAAAGCAGGGACTAAACTGTAAAAGACACACGGATTTATAGTGGTTCGGCCAGAACGTGCCTACGTCCACTTTATATGTTATTCTCCTTTTTTCTTTAGATTACAAGTACAAAGCTTTGATTACAAGTATCTAAAGTTGTTTGAGAGTTCCTTCCAGGCTTGAGCTCTCAAACTTGTCTCAAAACTTGTCCCCCATTGTTGTACCCCTGCCCGTCTATTTATAGAGTGAGGCTGGGGGCAGGGGTCTTGGATGTTTATAGCTACTGGTGGGCTTGGGCTGAAGCAATCTGGACTGGCAGCGTTCTGGTTCGGCGAAGCTTCATTCGGTCATGCTGGGATGGTTGGACCGGTGGTTTACTTGGTAGTAGATGGAAAGGAGGTTGATTCGGTGGGAGGTGGTAAGATGTTGGCTCGGCATTGACTCCTGGACCGGCAGTAGTATGGTGAGGATGGAGCTGGTTCGGTGGTAGCATGGTTCGGTGAAGGCATGTTCGGTGGTTGCATGGTCCGGTGGTTGCATGGTTCGGCTATGCTTGGTATGGTGATGCCGAATGGACGATTGCCGAATGAGTTCGATTATTGGGAATGCCGAATGTAGCTGCCGAATGAAGCTGAGTGTTGGAGTGCCGGATGCTTCTTGCCGAATGAGCTCTGGTATTGGGAACACCGGGTGAACCAAGGCATCTTGGATGCCGAATGAGACTTCGCTGTACGCTTGCTTGCTTCTTCTTAGTTTGGTCGTGGTGGAAATGCACACAACATTGATATTCCAGTTTTGTCCAAAAAATGGGATAACAATACCCGTCTAACCCATTAATTAAAATTTATAAAAGTTTCAGAATTTGATAAGTTGTTCTTAGTAATGCTTCCATGCGGCTAAAGATGCTAACGCTTGGAACAATTTTTTGCCAAAATGTTGTCAAAAAAATAGTACAAAGTATTATCTAGGAGATGGAGCAATCTACGGATTATGCTTTAAAATGTTTGGCTGCAAAATATGGATTATGCTTTAAAATATTTGGCTGTAAAATAACATTTGGCTCAGGGATGGAGATCAATCTTCCATATTAGGACCTGATTTAGCTGTTAATGTATCCTAATGTTTTCCCTATCGGCTAAAACATTAAGTAAAATTTGTTAGTTAACATGTTCATGTGAGTGGAGTTAAAATATATATCAATGAAACTTACTTTTTAAGTCATATTCTGCTATAACATTTGCTCCATGATTCAGCTCAGGGATGCTTATTATTGGAATACATCTTGCCAAGGGATGTATCTTTTTCTGGAAAACTATTTTATTTTAAAGACATGTTACAATAAGGGCAGTCGTTTTGTTTACATGTGTGCTCAATTTCGTATATAGCTTGCCAAAGTTTGAGACATTTACCTTTAGACCAATGTGCAAATAATGTACACTCGATTTATTTGTAAATCTATGTAGATACATATATTACTTAATATACATAGATAATATCTCACTAAATTTCTTTAAATTGGCCGTTGAAAATATATTTTCTTATTGAAATTTAATAAATCTCATTCTAGAACCAGATAGTGTTCTAATTTTGCGTATTTTTTTGGATGATGTTAATTTTGTTAAGTGAAAATATTGCCAGATAAAGTGAAAACTACACATCCATGACAGTGGTATTGTGCTTGGTCATAGAGCGTGTGTGTTGTGCTAATGAGTTGGACCATTGTTATGTACAAAATATAAGTGCAAAATCATTAATATCAGTGTTAAAATGACTGTCTATACCGCAAATTGTCAGGTCACTTTTCCATCTGTTGTGTTTTATAGGTTTAATTCAGTGCTCATAGCTAGAAAGCCAAATAAAATCTTATTTATATTCAATAAAATGTAGAAGTTAGAACAAACCCAAACAAATCTTCCACTGCACACGCACATGAAACATTCATCACAACTTTATCAACCTGGTAGTTCCCGTCGCATTCAGTTTCTCAAGCAAACTAATGTTTGCAATCTTTATTTATAAGTAGGACAATATCACACAAGTTTACAAACAACAGTCACCCATGCGGCGAGAACCTGGATAGACAAAAGTGCATGTACACCCTTTTGCGTAGATGCCCTCATGACAACTTGGTCTATCATGTCAGCAAATTAACTATCCAACATACTTTAAAAGAAATAGTATGATGTCATAGTTATCAAATCAACAATTGTGTTCTTTCGAGTAATATTTGAAATGATTTGAATGAATCATCACAAATCTATGTTTTTCTTTAGCAATAATGTTGTAATGTGTATTACAGTGTATACTTTCTTAGAATTACATTGTGCATTCATGATGGAGAAAGACTGGGTGCATTCATACGGGTAATAGGATAATATACAACTAAATACACTTCAAAAATTTTAATATTACAATTAATATTTATGTTGTCTATTTTTCATCATAGAACTAGTATAGAGTACCGACAAGGAGCATGGAATTTTGTGCAATCTGCAAAGAAAAATTTAGCAATTATAGAAATTTTTTTATGTCCTTGCATAGATTGTCGAAATCTTACTCATCATCATGACAAGATTGTGTTTGAGCATTTGGTTATAAAAGGAATGGATCCAAGTACAAATGCAGTAGGTGGTATAATCATGGTGAACAAATAAATATAGTTGAAGAAATGGATTTGAATGACACATATGATTTATTCTAAGCCGTTCACTATGTAGATGAAGATTTTGAAAGATGTAGAAAGTCCATTGTATCCTGATTGTGTAGGTCAGACAAAATTAACTGCTATCAGTGCTTTATATAATCTTAAATGTGAGTGTGGTTTATCCGATACCGGTTTGGACAAGCTATTAAATGTGTTACATGTATTATTGCCAAAGGATAATGTAGTTTCCAAGATAATACATGAAGTAAAAAAAATTATTAAAATATTTGAGATGGGTTTTGAGAAGATTCATGCTTGCAAGAACGATTGTTGTGTTTTTAGAAAAGAATACAAATATTTGAATAGTTATCCAAAGTGTAGTTTTTCAAGATGGAAGATAAATAAGAGTACAAAAGAGATCATGCAAGGCATCCCTGTCAAAGTTTTGAGATATTTCCAATCATTCCAAGATTCAGGAGAATGTTTAGATTCAAAACAATGGCAAAAGATCTACGATGGCATTATAGTAATAAAAGCAACAATGGAAAAATGCATCATCTTGTGGATTCTGTGACTTTGAATGTAGTGGATGGGAAATATAAATCATATTCAGCCGATCCATGCAATCTCGGACTTGGTCTAGCTACAGATGGTTTCAATCCATTTGCCATTAAAAGTTCTAAATATAGTTGCTGGCCAGTAATGCTAGTGACATATAATCTTGTGCCTATGTTGTGTATGAAAGAAGAAAATATTATGTTAACATTGGTGATTCCTGGTCCAAAGTAACCGGGAAATGATATTGATATACATATATATATATATATATATATATATATATATGGCACAACTTATAGAAGATTTACATCGTTTTTGGCATAACGGTGTTGATATTTATGATTTAGTAAAAAAAAATATATTTTGAAAGCAATCTTACTATGGGTGATAAATAATTTTCCAGCTTATGGAAATATTGCTAGATGTTGTGTAAAGGGTAAAAAAGCTTGTTAATTATGCGGTGTTAACACTCATAGTCGATGGTTAAATCATAATCGAAAGATTGTGTATATGGGTCATAGAAGATTTTTACATCCTTCAGGCTCATTGAGAAAACAGAAGACTTGGTTTGATAATACGATGGAGAAAAACACCAACATGGGATTTTGACAGGTAGAAACATTTCTGCTATGCTGCAAGATTTTCCTAATGATTTTGGAAAAGATAACAAAGAAGAAATAAAAAAGAAAAGAAGATAAAGAAGAAGAGATTAGATAAGAAGGGGAAAAAAGATAATGGACAAAAAAGGAAGCATGTTCACAACAAAGAAGATGAACATGATGAGAATGATAACCCTGTAAAAACAGAGTTATCAATGTGGAAAAAAAGATCAAATTTCTTTGATTTACTATATTGGGAGATTAGTGTTTATTTTTTCCTACATTTATTAAACAGAAAAAATATATAATACTAAAACATTATATTCTTGATCGTTACAGGAACTTCCATTGTGACATAATTTAGATGTAATGCATGTCGAGAAAAATGTTGGAGAAAGTTTGCTAGGCACAATATTGCATGATATCAAATCAAAAGATGAAACTAATTCTAGAAAAGATTTAGAGGACCGAGGAATTCGACGTAGTCTTTTTGCACAACCCCGTTGAAAGAAAACATATCTTCCACCAGCTCCGTACACATTGTCAAGTTGTGAAAAAAAAATTCTACAAGAGATTATATGGTTTCAAAAGGTCTGATGGTTATTCTCAAATTTCAAAAGATGTATATCATTAGAGGATTACAAAGTTAGTGGCTTTAAGTCTCATGATTATCATGTTTTGATGCAGCAAATATTGTCAGTTGCAATAAGCGGATTGTTGCCAAAAAAGCCGAAGAAAACAATAATCCGTTTGTGTTCATTTTTCAATAAAATATGTCAACGTGTTCTTGATAAAGAAAAGCTGCAACAACTCGATGATGAGATCGTTACAATTTTATGCGGTCTTGAAAGATATTTACTAGCTTCTTTTTTGATATAACGATACATTTAACAATTCATCTCGGAAGAGAAGCTCAATTGTGTGGATCGGTTCATTTTCGTTGGATGTACCCTTTTGAAAGATATATGAAGACTCTTAAAGATTATGTAAGAAACTATGCACGAGCTGAAGGACGTATTACAGAGTCCTACCTTGCAGAAGAATCTATGAGATTTTTTGGTGAATTTTTAGAAAAAATCATCACTAATAGAGGAGAAACAAGGACGAAATGAAGATTATGAAAACCATGCAATACTCGAACGTCGTCCAATTTCAAAGCTTGAGATAATTACATTGCCATTTAACGAAAAATAAAGTGCTTATTTGGATGCCCTAATGAATACGGCTATAGTGGAACCTTTTTTAGAGTAAGTAAATATTGCATTCTATTTTGTTTTGTTTTGATGTTTATAACAACATGTATAACTTACATTTTTTTCTTTTGTGCTAGTTTGCATCTTGAGGAGTTGAATAATTCAAACCAACGTACGAAAAAAAATGCGACATTGCTTTGGAACAATCATACAAAAAACTTCGCTAATTAGATTAAAAAAGGTTATTTTAAATACTCTTTAATTGGCTTCAAAATAATATTTTCAAAATCTTTGGTAAATACATTGCTTTTTTCTAGATATCTATTGAATCGAAGGATCACGATATGCTGTTAAAATGGATTGCATATGGTCCGAGTACTAATGCATTGTAATGCAAAGGATATATTATAAATGGGCAATGTTTTCACACGCATGATGTTGAGAGAGAAACTCAAAATTCTGGGGTGACTTATGATGCCACTTACTTGAATATATATACAATTTCAAATTTATCTTCAAATTTAGCTCACGACTAAACTTTAATTTTAACCAATTCAAATTCCAATTTATTAGTCCAAGAATTAATAATTTATCAAGTTAGTTTACTTGAATTCAATCCATTTTATTTCTTTTAATTCCATATACTAATGATAATAATTTAATATTATCACTTCTTAACAACCATGCAACCATATACTATAATAATTCATAGAAAATCATTTCTTTTCTATACAAAAATAGTTTTGGGCAAAATTATCTTATTTACCCGATTCAAAAACAATTTTATATTCACTAACAAATACGCGCTCATATCTATTATTACACTCAAACTCATTCTAGAGTACTGCTGACTCTATCTCTAATGAGTAACACCCAACAGAACCATGGTTGTCGCTTAACCATATGCTCTGATACCAATGTAACAGCTGCGATTTTTCGTTGCCGAAAAGTCGAAATGTTAGGGTTTAAGAAGAAGAAAAAGAAAAAGAAAGAGGTAGAAGAAGAGAGAAAAGATAGAAAATAGAACAGAAAGAAATAACAGAACAATATCAGAATCTCACAATTCGCAGCGGAACAACATATAATAGATAAATGAATAATCTTTAAACAAAGAACTATATTAGTTATTACATTACATTTCATTACATCATCATCAGAGTGTACAACATCATACAACAACAAACAGCGGAAAAGAAATACTATATACTAGTAATACGCCCTGCCATCCAGCTTGCCTCCAGCAATTCCTGAATTTCCAGAATATCCTGATAAACCTTTACTCTTGACCGCCCGTGTGAAAATTGGTGGGCACACAGAGTTTAGGAAGGAAAACAATAAACTCCGAGTCAGTCATGTGACTGGTGTGAGAACTCAAAACAGTTTATTTATCTTTAAAATCAAAAATAGAGGAATATTTTTAAAGTCAATTCGCTATGCTTTTAAAAATGAGACTACCATAAGGCCTCCCGCACACACACACAATGCAAACGCAGAATCGGAGGAGATTTCTCCTTATGATAGTCAAAGATGCTTAATACGCATTTAAAAGAAACATTTGATATTATTACTAGTGCATAGTATATGAAAAATCATTTCGAAAGTAAAGATATAAATCTTAGCCAACATAGACATTTCGAACTATGCCTACTATAGCTACCATCCAAACAGTGGGGCGCCACCATAAGTAGATGGCAGGTAATACAACTAATACCGTACAAGGCTCGTATTTGAAGAATGGATTTTCCAACAAATGGTCAGGCCAAGGAACTTCTCATTGCCACATGGAAACGCCTCTGGAAGGACGCCCCGAGAACCAAACCGTTCTCTGCCAAACAAGGCCGGGAACCCCTTTTCCCAAGGGATATTATAAACCCTCAGATATGCCACCCCCGGTCCTTTGGGACCTTTAAACGAGAGCTCTCTAACCAACATCACACCATAATAATAAGTGTTTCAACATGAGTAAGTATCTGGGCTCCATACCATGATACTACCCTTTTCCAGAAGGAATGGTCATACCCTAGGGACGCTATCCCTGAAAACCTTGCCGCACAAATCCTGTTTCGACCATTACCAGTTTGTGAGGCTCGAGGAAGTCACGTCCACAAAGCCACGCTTTGGTACAAAGCCATGCTTTGGGTCAACAAATGATCACCAAGATAGACGATCAAATAAATGATCCTATCACAAATGATCAACACAATGATCATTTCACAGCAACACTCAGCATGTCACATTACCAAATTGGGAATATATCGCTGATAACCTTCAACTACATAACCTCTGAGCTCGTACGTCTCAGAGAAGGGTGTTAAGCTAAGAGAATAAATTCTCCGCCACCAACAGAAATATATTTGAAAGAAATCGGCTTTATATCTCAATTTGTAATGTCAGACATACAATCCATACAAGTCTGTTCCGGGCTCGAACAGAACCGAAGGCACTTACAAAGAAGTCCTTGCAATCCGGATATCCACAATCCTGATCGGATTCCCCATCACATATGGAGAACTCTATACCGGAGCAACTCGGTGCAGAGTCAATCGACAGGTCATCCTATCGCTCTCGCAAATACCCGGTCTTCAACACCGATCATCAATGCTATCCATTACGTCGTATCACTATTCGGAATGGGTAATCCGAATAACGAGCGCAATAATTTAAAAATAATTGTGCATTTAAATTCAAGCAAATCACAATAAATACCCATTCAAATGTAAATATTGATAGTCGGTTATTGAACTATCAATGGATATGCACACATCACCAGATTCCAAATAATTTTCCCAATTATTTATTTTCCAAAATATCTTTACAAGATATATAATTTCAATACCTCAAAAATAAAGCAACGTTTATTTTTAAACAAATTCCACTTTCTTTTATAAATTCCATAGTGAATTTATATTTCACAATATTTATGAATATACGACTTCCATTCGATTTCTAATATTCATTTTCAATTTATCTTCAAAAGGATAAATTCTCAAAACGTTTCACTTCACATTGGAAAAACATTTCCATATTTATTTAATAAGTAATTCACAAATCTTTTTATTTTCTACACTTGGAAAATATTCAATATACTTAAATCGAAATTAAGTATATATTTCATTCTTTAAGGAAATCATTCTCTTAAACATATTTATTTGGGCCAAAACGAATGTTGCGTAAAACATCATTACGACAACCCAAAATCACTAGTATAGGGATTCGAAATTAAAATAGATATATAAATCCCAATACTAAACAAAACATTTCCTTTCGGAAATCATTTACTATAACAACAGTGTTATAGTCCACCATTTCCTTTTATTTCTCGAAAACGTCTATTTCAACAATGAATGTTGAAATCTATGGTTTCGAATCTCAACACATTTAAAACATCATTAGATCGTTTTAATTCTATTTAAAACATCATATCTAAAACATTTTTCTTTAACATAATATTCACTATTCAAAAACGTGAATACACTACGTTAACCAATTTCATCATTTCTATACATTTTATTTTTAAAGGATTATTCACTGTCTAAAATGTGAATATAACTCCATAAATAAGTTATAACAATTTTACTTATCAAAATAAGTCGTTTGCGGATTTATAAAACAACGTTTATAAATTCCATTTCTATTTATTTTATAACAACTTCCTTTTATACATCCTTTATTAACCTATTCAATTTCATATCTCAATTATAAACCAAAAGTTCATATTATAAGTCAAATACTTATAATTTATTTGTTTGCAAAATTGTTCTTTTAAACTTCATAATTATAAATCTTATAACTTATAAGATTCATTTATTTATCCAAAAATCCATTCTTTTGATAATTTCACAAATTTTATAAACCTACTGCTTATAAAATTTCATTTATAATTTAACTGTTTATAATTCTATAAATTTCATTCATTTATGAAATTCATTCACAATTCATTCTAACACTTATAAATGCTCGTTTTTATAATTCCAATATTTTTAATTTATAAATATCCATTTATAAATATCTTATATAAATCAATTCATATTAATATTTTAAAACGTCTTTAAACTCCTTTAAAAACTTCATCATTTTGATTTATAAAATAATTAAATTTTATAAATCCTATATTTACAACTTTTTATAATAAATTCAAAAATCCCAATTTAACTATTTTATAAAATCATTAATCCATATTTCTTAAAAATCAATCTTTAACTATATTTCTCAAAAATCATAATTTTTATAACATTAAAAATTATAACGTTTATTTATTTAAGATAAATCAATTCCAATATTTATTTTATAAACGTATACTTTCAAAAATCACTTTAGAAATCCCTTAGAAATCAAAATCGTTATTTTTAAACTTCAAAATTGGATCCGATGGTGCAACACATCAAATAGTCAATCACGACTTTCAAACATCATATATCGATATGATAAACAATCAAATATCACAATATCTAAAATCAATAAATATTTGTGAGGAATTCAGTTGGATCCCTCCAACCTGTTTCCCTGCATCCACAGACATTAGCACAATACCAATTCCGTTTCAAGACGGAATATCGCGGTATATGGGATTTTATAAAATATTATCCGCTTAATAACGGCGCAATAGGGTCTCATCCGCTATACAATGCGGGAAATCAATCAACTGCAATATATACATATGTCAATATATATATATTGCTATATACTAATATAATACCAATTCCACTTTAAGGTGGAATATCGCGGTATATGTGTGTAGTAAATAACCTCCGCTTACTAACGGCGTATAGGGTCTATTCACATCCAATATATATATATAACAATCATCATTCAAGCATTCAATCAACACAACTAACAATTTTAAATCTAACTATTTAAAATTTAAATAAATCCTTTTTGAGTGAGAAGTTCCCACCTTTGCTTTTATTAGCAATCCATTTCCAATCCAGTTTGTTTTCCTTTGTAGTTTCGACCTTGTATAAACATTTTTATACAACTGATTAATATTCGAAGAAAAAAAAATCGAATAATAAATTTTCGTTTTGTAATCTTAATTATTCAAGGGTTTTGTTTTGAACCAATTCCTTTAACAAATAAATCCCCTACTTATTATATTAAACTAACTCCTTTTTATAAATTAAATCAACTAATTATTTTACTTTAAATTTATATCTTTACATCAATTTCTTTTTAATAAATTTGTTTAACTAAAAATTTAAATTTTAAACTAAATTCCCTTTAAATAAATTATTTTACCTAACAAATTTTTCTTTTAAAATTAATTTAAATTAACCAAGGGTTTTATTTTGAACTAATAATTTCCTTTTGACAATTTGATTTAACAGAAAAAATTAAATTCAAAACTATTCTTTATAAATTCCAATCTTTATTTTATATAACCTTTGGACAAATCGCATAATTAATTTCCATTTGCTATATTTAATTAACCAAAAGTTTAATTTAAACTAATAATTAAATTTTAAACCCATTTTCTCCTTTATAAATTTATTTAAAAATTAAATCTTAAACTACATTTCAAGAACTTATAATTAATTAAGAGGCATATATCTATTTATATATAAATTTCTCTTTACTGCAAATTTCTCTCTTTAACCTATATATATTTAATAAAATAGAAATATGATTCTATTTGAACTCCTTCACATTTTAAAATCACTATCTTTCCAAAGTTTTATACTAACTAAACAGTATTTATTTATTTTTATTTTTACTGTGAAGTAAAATTTCTTTTTATTAAACCTGGTTATCAAAATAAATTGAAACTTATACCTTCCCAAAACTCCAGTCGCGAGCCCCATTGCGCCTGACCTCGATTCGCCGCGACTTCGTCGCGAATGCCACCTCATCTATGCTCGAAGCTTGCCCTTGTCGCGAACCCAGAATCGAGCTGCCACTGCCCTGACTTCGGCCTACGCGCGCGCCTCCAAATTTCTCTTGAACTCGCGCGTGCCCCTTCACCTATCAGCGTCGGCCAAGTCTCGAACGCCGCCACCATCCCCTGGGTCGCCGCCACCTTCGGTTGCTACGACATCGCCGCCCCTCTTTCTTTGCTCGCGCGATCGACTTCAATTTAGGGCTTTGATTAGATTTTGAACGAGAGGGGGGAAAGATTACTTCGGCCATTTTTTTCCCTCTTTTGTTTCGATGTTTGAATGGGGGCTTTCTTTGTTTCTACTTGCATGATAAAAGGAAAAGAAGAGGAGACAAGAGAACGTGCAGAGATGGTTGTGTGATGGGTTGCACGATTTCGTTCGTGATCTTAGGAGAAATTTAAGGGAGCTACAGTGTTTGATTTTGAACAAATTCTATATTTAAATTTAAATCGAATTTGATTAAATTTCAACGCGTTTATATGTCATGTGCTCACATATCAACTCCGAAAAATACGAAATTTGAAATCCGAGAATAATTCAATATTACGGACCCAATGGAACAGGTTTCGTCGAATTCCGAGACTGTGCCTCGAAAGGCTATTTTTAAATATCGATTCAAACGATATATTTTCAAACTGAATAACTCACTTCCAAATTCAATTCTGAAGCTTCTATTATCTTCAGTACTATCAATATAAATTTTAGAATCCTTTGAAATATTTTTAGTTGGCTTAAAATTGAAGATTCAAATTTTTATTCAACTTTCAATAGATTAAATTCTATAATTTAATCGCCATATTCATTCTGATAATTTGAAATTCAATTCAAAACATCATTCAAATATTTAAAATAAATTAAATATTTCAAATTTAAATTGTTCAAAATTCTGGGTCGTTACAATCTTCCCCCCTTAAAAGAATTTCATCCCGAAAATACAAGTTAAGAAGAATGTCCTTATCCCGTCTATCATTTTTCACAATTCAAATAGTTTTATCAACTTTCTAAAACAAATCTTTTATTAGAGATTCATTATAATTTCAACTAGCTTTCCAATTTCAAATATTGGTTTCAAGCAACATTGTTTTACTAACCATCCAAATTTAAATTTAAAGTTCAAACTTTCAAAATTTTCTCAAAAATTTTCTAACGCTCCAAATTTTCGAAAAATTTCGCCAGCGTTTCCTTTGCGCGGCTCGATTGGTACGACTACAAAATGGCACCACGGTCCCTCAGAATCAAAAAGAAAAGAGAAAGCCAAGTGGCTGGAGAAGAAAATCACCAAATTTCATACTGAAATTGAAATACGTACCTTTTTGTCGAGAAATTCAATTTTATCTTTGAAATCAAAATCTCAATTCCATTTCCTTTTAGTACACCTGTATATCCTGCTAACAGTAGTATCCAAATCCATCATTCAAACCAATTTGCACATTTCATTACAAAATTTCCAATATATGCTTCTTATACATTTTTACTTCACTATTGAAGTTACATATCTATTTTCATTCAATTTTACATTTCAATTCAATTCACAATTTCAATTCTATTTGAATTCAATTTATCTTCTTTTCTGAATATTGAATTCTATCGATTAACTTTCATTTACTAATTCATATTACTATTTTAAATTAGTTTCATTCACTAATTTATTTCAATTAGTACATTCACTTATTCATTTTAAATTTCAATATCTATATTCAATTCATCTTGAATTTACTTAATTACTAACAAAGAGAATTTCAATTTATTTCTTTTACTTACTTGAATTTATATACAATTTCAAATTTATCTTCAAATTTAGCTCACGACTAAACTTTAATTTTAACCAATTCAAATTCCAATTTATTAGTCCAAGAATTAATAATTTATCAAGTTAGTTTACTTGAATTCAATCCATTTTATTTCTTTTAATTCCATATACTAATGATAATAATTTAATATTATCACTTCTTAACAACCATGCAACCATATACTATAATAATTCATAGAAAATCATTTCTTTTCTATACAAAAATAGTTTTGGGCAAAATTATCTTATTTACCCGATTCAAAAACAATTTTATATTCACTAACAAATACGCGCTCATATCTATTATTACACTCAAACTCATTCTAGAGTACTGCTGACTCTATCTCTAATGAGTAACACCCAACAGAACCATGGTTGTCGCTTAACCATATGCTCTGATACCAATGTAACAGCTGCGATTTTTCGTTGCCGAAAAGTCGAAATGTTAGGGTTTAAGAAGAAGAAAAAGAAAAAGAAAGAGGTAGAAGAAGAGAGAAAAGATAGAAAATAGAACAGAAAGAAATAACAGAACAATATCAGAATCTCACAATTCGCAGCGGAACAACATATAATAGATAAATGAATAATCTTTAAACAAAGAACTATATTAGTTATTACATTACATTTCATTACATCATCATCAGAGTGTACAACATCATACAACAACAAACAGCGGAAAAGAAATACTATATACTAGTAATACGCCCTGCCATCCAGCTTGCCTCCAGCAATTCCTGAATTTCCAGAATATCCTGATAAACCTTTACTCTTGACCGCCCGTGTGAAAATTGGTGGGCACCCAGAGTTTAGGAAGGAAAACAATAAACTCCGAGTCAGTCATGTGACTGGTGTGAGAACTCAAAACAGTTTATTTATCTTTAAAATCAAAAATAGAGGAATATTTTTAAAGTCAATTCGCTATGCTTTTAAAAATGAGACTACCATAAGGCCTCCCGCACACACACACAATGCAAACGCAGAATCGGAGGAGATTTCTCCTTATGATAGTCAAAGATGCTTAATACGCATTTAAAAGAAACATTTGATATTATTACTAGTGCATAGTATATGAAAAATCATTTCGAAAGTAAAGATATAAATCTTAGCCAACATAGACATTTCGAACTATGCCTACTATAGCTACCATCCAAACAGTGGGGCGCCACCATAAGTAGATGGCAGGTAATACAACTAATACCGTACAAGGCTCGTATTTGAAGAATGGATTTTCCAACAAATGGTCAGGCCAAGGAACTTCTCATTGCCACATGGAAACGCCTCTGGAAGGACGCCCCGAGAACCAAACCGTTCTCTGCCAAACAAGGCCGGGAACCCCTTTTCCCAAGGGATATTATAAACCCTCAGATATGCCACCCCCGGTCCTTTGGGACCTTTAAACGAGAGCTCTCTAACCAACATCACACCATAATAATAAGTGTTTCAACATGAGTAAGTATCTGGGCTCCATACCATGATACTACCCTTTTCCAGAAGGAATGGTCATACCCTAGGGACGCTATCCCTGAAAACCTTGCCGCACAAATCCTGTTTCGACCATTACCAGTTTGTGAGGCTCGAGGAAGTCACGTCCACAAAGCCACGCTTTGGTACAAAGCCATGCTTTGGGTCAACAAATGATCACCAAGATAGACGATCAAATAAATGATCCTATCACAAATGATCAACACAATGATCATTTCACAGCAACACTCAGCATGTCACATTACCAAATTGGGAATATATCGCTGATAACCTTCAACTACATAACCTCTGAGCTCGTACGTCTCAGAGAAGGGTGTTAAGCTAAGAGAATAAATTCTCCGCCACCAACAGAAATATATTTGAAAGAAATCGGCTTTATATCTCAATTTGTAATGTCAGACATACAATCCATACAAGTCTGTTCCGGGCTCGAACAGAACCGAAGGCACTTACAAAGAAGTCCTTGCAATCCGGATATCCACAATCCTGATCGGATTCCCCATCACATATGGAGAACTCTATACCGGAGCAACTCGGTGCAGAGTCAATCGACAGGTCATCCTATCGCTCTCGCAAATACCCGGTCTTCAACACCGATCATCAATGCTATCCATTACGTCGTATCACTATTCGGAATGGGTAATCCGAATAACGAGCGCAATAATTTAAAAATAATTGTGCATTTAAATTCAAGCAAATCACAATAAATACCCATTCAAATGTAAATATTGATAGTCGGTTATTGAACTATCAATGGATATGCACACATCATCAGATTCCAAATAATTTTCCCAATTATTTATTTTCCAAAATATCTTTACAAGATATATAATTTCAATACCTCAAAAATAAAGCAACGTTTATTTTTAAACAAATTCCACTTTCTTTTATAAATTCCATAGTGAATTTATATTTCACAATATTTATGAATATACGACTTCCATTCGATTTCTAATATTCATTTTCAATTTATCTTCAAAAGGATAAATTCTCAAAACGTTTCATTTCACATTGGAAAAACATTTCCATATTTATTTAATAAGTAATTCACAAATCTTTTTATTTTCTACACTTGGAAAATATTCAATATACTTAAATCGAAATTAAGTATATATTTCATTCTTTAAGGAAATCATTCTCTTAAACATATTTATTTGGGCCAAAACGAATGTTGCGTAAAACATCATTACGACAACCCAAAATCACTAGTATAGGGATTCGAAATTAAAATAGATATATAAATCCCAATACTAAACAAAACATTTCCTTTCGGAAATCATTTACTATAACAACAGTGTTATAGTCCACCATTTCCTTTTATTTCTCGAAAACGTCTATTTCAACAATGAATGTTGAAATCTATGGTTTCGAATCTCAACACATTTAAAACATCATTAGATCGTTTTAATTCTATTTAAAACATCATATCTAAAACATTTTTCTTTAACATAATATTCACTATTCAAAAACGTGAATACACTACGTTAACCAATTTCATCATTTCTATACATTTTATTTTTAAAGGATTATTCACTGTCTAAAATGTGAATATAACTCCATAAATAAGTTATAACAATTTTACTTATCAAAATAAGTCGTTTGCGGATTTATAAAACAACGTTTATAAATTCCATTTCTATTTATTTTATAACAACTTCCTTTTATACATCCTTTATTAACCTATTCAATTTCATATCTCAATTATAAACCAAAAGTTCATATTATAAGTCAAATACTTATAATTTATTTGTTTGCAAAATTGTTCTTTTAAACTTCATAATTATAAATCTTATAACTTATAAGATTCATTTATTTATCCAAAAATCCATTCTTTTGATAATTTCACAAATTTTATAAACCTACTGCTTATAAAATTTCATTTATAATTTAACTGTTTATAATTCTATAAATTTCATTCATTTATGAAATTCATTCACAATTCATTCTAACACTTATAAATGCTCGTTTTTATAATTCCAATATTTTTAATTTATAAATATCCATTTATAAATATCTTATATAAATCAATTCATATTAATATTTTAAAACGTCTTTAAACTCCTTTAAAAACTTCATCATTTTGATTTATAAAATAATTAAATTTTATAAATCCTATATTTACAACTTTTTATAATAAATTCAAAAATCCCAATTTAACTATTTTATAAAATCATTAATCCATATTTCTTAAAAATCAATCTTTAACTATATTTCTCAAAAATCATAATTTTTATAACATTAAAAATTATAACGTTTATTTATTTAAGATAAATCAATTCCAATATTTATTTTATAAACGTATACTTTCAAAAATCACTTTAGAAATCCCTTAGAAATCAAAATCGTTATTTTTAAACTTCAAAATTGGATCCGATGGTGCAACACATCAAATAGTCAATCACGACTTTCAAACATCATATATCGATATGATAAACAATCAAATATCACAATATCTAAAATCAATAAATATTTGTGAGGAATTCAGTTGGATCCCTCCAACCTGTTTCCCTGCATCCACAGACATTAGCACAATACCAATTCCGTTTCAAGACGGAATATCACGGTATATGGGATTTTATAAAATATTATCCGCTTAATAACGGCGCAATAGGGTCTCATCCGCTATACAATTCGGGAAATCAATCAACTGCAATATATACATATGTCAATATATATATATTGCTATATACTAATATAATACCAATTCCACTTTAAGGTGGAATATCGCGGTATATGTGTGTAGTAAATAACATCCGCTTACTAACGGCGTATAGGGTCTATTCACATCCAATATATATATATAACAATCATCATTCAAGCATTCAATCAACACAACTAACAATTTTAAATCTAACTATTTAAAATTTAAATAAATCCTTTTTGAGTGAGAAGTTCCCACCTTTGCTTTTATTAGCAATCCATTTCCAATCCAGTTTGTTTTCCTTTGTAGTTTCGACCTTGTATAAACATTTTTATACAACTGATTAATATTCGAAGAAAAAAAAATCGAATAATAAATTTTCGTTTTGTAATCTTAATTATTCAAGGGTTTTGTTTTGAACCAATTCCTTTAACAAATAAATCCCCTACTTATTATATTAAACTAACTCCTTTTTATAAATTAAATCAACTAATTATTTTACTTTAAATTTATATCTTTACATCAATTTCTTTTTAATAAATTTGTTTAACTAAAAATTTAAATTTTAAACTAAATTCCCTTTAAATAAATTATTTTACCTAACAAATTTTTCTTTTAAAATTAATTTAAATTAACCAAGGGTTTTATTTTGAACTAATAATTTCCTTTTGACAATTTGATTTAACAGAAAAAATTAAATTCAAAACTATTCTTTATAAATTCCAATCTTTATTTTATATAACCTTTGGACAAATCGCATAATTAATTTCCATTTGCTATATTTAATTAACCAAAAGTTTAATTTAAACTAATAATTAAATTTTAAACCCATTTTCTCCTTTATAAATTTATTTAAAAATTAAATCTTAAACTACATTTCAAGAACTTATAATTAATTAAGAGGCATATATCTATTTATATATAAATTTCTCTTTACTGCAAATTTCTCTCTTTAACCTATATATATTTAATAAAATAGAAATATGATTCTATTTGAACTCCTTCACATTTTAAAATCACTATCTTTCCAAAGTTTTATACTAACTAAACAGTATTTATTTATTTTTATTTTTACTGTGAAGTAAAATTTCTTTTTATTAAACCTGGTTATCAAAATAAATTGAAACTTATACCTTCCCAAAACTCCAGTCGCGAGCCCCATTGCGCCTGACCTTGATTCGCCGCGACTTCGTCGCGAATGCCACCTCATCTATGCTCGAAGCTTGCCCTTGTCGCGAACCCAGAATCGAGCTGCCACTGCCCTGACTTCGGCCTACGCGCGCGCCTCCAAATTTCTCTTGAACTCGCGCGTGCCCCTTCACCTATCAGCGTCGGCCAAGTCTCGAACGCCGCCACCATCCCCTGGGTCGCCGCCACCTTCGGTTGCTACGACATCGCCGCCCCTCTTTCTTTGCTCGCGCGATCGACTTCAATTTAGGGCTTTGATTAGATTTTGAACGAGAGGGGGGAAAGATTACTTCGGCCATTTTTTTCCCTCTTTTGTTTCGATGTTTGAATGGGGGCTTTCTTTGTTTCTACTTGCATGATAAAAGGAAAAGAAGAGGAGACAAGAGAACGTGCAGAGATGGTTGTGTGATGGGTTGCACGATTTCGTTCGTGATCTTAGGAGAAATTTAAGGGAGCTACAGTGTTTGATTTTGAACAAATTCTATATTTAAATTTAAATCGAATTTGATTAAATTTCAACGCGTTTATATGTCATGTGCTCACATATCAACTCCGAAAAATACGAAATTTGAAATCCGAGAATAATTCAATATTACGGACCCAATGGAACAGGTTTCGTCGAATTCCGAGACTGTGCCTCGGAAGGCTATTTTTAAATATCGATTCAAACGATATATTTTCAAACTGAACAACTCACTTCCAAATTCAATTCTGAAGCTTCTATTATC
Organism: Allium cepa; assembly: GCA_030765085.1. Classification (NCBI taxonomy): domain Eukaryota; kingdom Viridiplantae; phylum Streptophyta; class Magnoliopsida; order Asparagales; family Amaryllidaceae; genus Allium; species Allium cepa. The sequence continues at coordinate 902,067,248 of CM060937.1, read as the reverse complement.
TTCAGTACTATCAATATAAATTTTAGAATCCTTTGAAATATTTTTAGTTGGCTTAAAATTGAAGATTCAAATTTTTATTCAACTTTCAATAGATTAAATTCTATAATTTAATCGCCATATTCATTCTGATAATTTGAAATTCAATTCAAAACATCATTCAAATATTTAAAATAAATTAAATATTTCAAATTTAAATTGTTCAAAATTCTGGGTCGTTACAATCTTCCCCCCTTAAAAGAATTTCATCCCGAAAATACAAGTTAAGAAGAATGTCCTTATCCCGTCTATCATTTTTCACAATTCAAATAGTTTTATCAACTTTCTAAAACAAATCTTTTATTAGAGATTCATTATAATTTCAACTAGCTTTCCAATTTCAAATATTGGTTTCAAGCAACATTGTTTTACTAACCATCCAAATTTAAATTTAAAGTTCAAACTTTCAAAATTTTCTCAAAAATTTTCTAACGCTCTAAATTTTCGAAAAATTTCGCCAGCGTTTCCTTTGCGCGGCTCGATTGGTACGACTACAAAATGGCACCACGGTCCCTCAGAATCAAAAAGAAAAGAGAAAGCCAAGTGGATGGAGAAGAAAATCACCAAATTTCATACTGAAATTGAAATACGTACCTTTTTGTCGAGAAATTCAATTTTATCTTTGAAATCAAAATCTCAATTCCATTTCCTTTTAATACACCTGTATATCCTGCTAACAGTAGTATCCAAATCCATCATTCAAACCAATTTGCACATTTCATTACAAAATTTCCAATATATGCTTCTTATACATTTTTACTTCACTATTGAAGTTACATATCTATTTTCATTCAATTTTACATTTCAATTCAATTCACAATTTCAATTCTATTTGAATTCAATTTATCTTCTTTTCTGAATATTGAATTCTATCGATTAACTTTCATTTACTAATTCATATTACTATTTTAAATTAGTTTCATTCACTAATTTATTTCAATTAGTACATTCACTTATTCATTTTAAATTTCAATATCTATATTCAATTCATCTTGAATTTACTTAATTACTAACAAAGAGAATTTCAATTTATTTCTTTTACTTACTTGAATTTATATACAATTTCAAATTTATCTTCAAATTTAGCTCACGACTAAACTTTAATTTTAACCAATTCAAATTCCAATTTATTAGTCCAAGAATTAATAATTTATCAAGTTAGTTTACTTGAATTCAATCCATTTTATTTCTTTTAATTCCATATACTAATGATAATAATTTAATATTATCACTTCTTAACAACCATGCAACCATATACTATAATAATTCATAGAAAATCATTTCTTTTCTATACAAAAATAGTTTTGGGCAAAATTATCTTATTTACCCGATTCAAAAACAATTTTATATTCACTAACAAATACGCGCTCATATCTATTATTACACTCAAACTCATTCTAGAGTACTGCTGACTCTATCTCTAATGAGTAACACCCAACAGAACCATGGTTGTCGCTTAACCATATGCTCTGATACCAATGTAACAGCTGCGATTTTTCGTTGCCGAAAAGTCGAAATGTTAGGGTTTAAGAAGAAGAAAAAGAAAAAGAAAGAGGTAGAAGAAGAGAGAAAAGATAGAAAATAGAACAGAAAGAAATAACAGAACAATATCAGAATCTCACAATTCGCAGCGGAACAACATATAATAGATAAATGAATAATCTTTAAACAAAGAACTATATTAGTTATTACATTACATTTCATTACATCATCATCAGAGTGTACAACATCATACAACAACAAACAGCGGAAAAGAAATACTATATACTAGTAATACGCCCTGCCATCCAGCTTGCCTCCAGCAATTCCTGAATTTCCAGAATATCCTGATAAACATTTACTCTTGACCGCCCGTGTGAAAATTGGTGGGCACACAGAGTTTAGGAAGGAAAACAATAAACTCCGAGTCAGTCATGTGACTGGTGTGAGAACTCAAAACAGTTTATTTATCTTTAAAATCAAAAATAGAGGAATATTTTTAAAGTCAATTCGCTATGCTTTTAAAAATGAGACTACCATAAGGCCTCCCGCACACACACACAATGCAAACGCAGAATCGGAGGAGATTTCTCCTTATGATAGTCAAAGATGCTTAATACGCATTTAAAAGAAACATTTGATATTATTACTAGTGCATAGTATATGAAAAATCATTTCGAAAGTAAAGATATAAATCTTAGCCAACATAGACATTTCGAACTATGCCTACTATAGCTACCATCCAAACAGTGGGGCGCCACCATAAGTAGATGGCAGGTAATACAACTAATACCGTACAAGGCTCGTATTTGAAGAATGGATTTTCCAACAAATGGTCAGGCCAAGGAACTTCTCATTGCCACATGGAAACGCATCTGGAAGGACGCCCCGAGAACCAAACCGTTCTCTGCCAAACAAGGCCGGGAACCCCTTTTCCCAAGGGATATTATAAACCCTCAGATATGCCACCCCCGGTCCTTTGGGACCTTTAAACGAGAGCTCTCTAACCAACATCACACCATAATAATAAGTGTTTCAACATGAGTAAGTATCTGGGCTCCATACCATGATACTACCCTTTTCCAGAAGGAATGGTCATACCCTAGGGACGCTATCCCTGAAAACCTTGCCGCACAAATCCTGTTTCGACCATTACCAGTTTGTGAGGCTCGAGGAAGTCACGTCCACAAAGCCACGCTTTGGTACAAAGCCATGCTTTGGGTCAACAAATGATCACCAAGATAGACGATCAAATAAATGATCCTATCACAAATGATCAACACAATGATCATTTCACAGCAACACTCAGCATGTCACATTACCAAATTGGGAATATATCGCTGATAACCTTCAACTACATAACCTCTGAGCTCGTACGTCTCAGAGAAGGGTGTTAAGCTAAGAGAATAAATTCTCCGCCACCAACAGAAATATATTTGAAAGAAATCGGCTTTATATCTCAATTTGTAATGTCAGACATACAATCCATACAAGTCTGTTCCGGGCTCGAACAGAACCGAAGGCACTTACAAAGAAGTCCTTGCAATCCGGATATCCACAATCCTGATCGGATTCCCCATCACATATGGAGAACTCTATACCGGAGCAACTCGGTGCAGAGTCAATCGACAGGTCATCCTATCGCTCTCGCAAATACCCGGTCTTCAACACCGATCATCAATGCTATCCATTACGTCGTATCACTATTCGGAATGGGTAATCCGAATAACGAGCGCAATAATTTAAAAATAATTGTGCATTTAAATTCAAGCAAATCACAATAAATACCCATTCAAATGTAAATATTGATAGTCGGTTATTGAACTATCAATGGATATGCACACATCACCAGATTCCAAATAATTTTCCCAATTATTTATTTTCCAAAATATCTTTACAAGATATATAATTTCAATACCTCAAAAATAAAGCAACGTTTATTTTTAAACAAATTCCACTTTCTTTTATAAATTCCATAGTGAATTTATATTTCACAATATTTATGAATATACGACTTCCATTCGATTTCTAATATTCATTTTCAATTTATCTTCAAAAGGATAAATTCTCAAAATGTTTCATTTCACATTGGAAAAACATTTCCATATTTATTTAATAAGTAATTCACAAATCTTTTTATTTTCTACACTTGGAAAATATTCAATATACTTAAATCGAAATTAAGTATATATTTCATTCTTTAAGGAAATCATTCTCTTAAACATATTTATTTGGGCCAAAACGAATGTTGCGTAAAACATCATTACGACAACCCAAAATCACTAGTATAGGGATTCGAAATTAAAATAGATATATAAATCCCAATACTAAACAAAACATTTCCTTTCGGAAATCATTTACTATAACAACAGTGTTATAGTCCACCATTTCCTTTTATTTCTCGAAAACGTCTATTTCAACAATGAATGTTGAAATCTATGGTTTCGAATCTCAACACATTTAAAACATCATTAGATCGTTTTAATTCTATTTAAAACATCATATCTAAAACATTTTTCTTTAACATAATATTCACTATTCAAAAACGTGAATACACTACGTTAACCAATTTCATCATTTCTATACATTTTATTTTTAAAGGATTATTCACTGTCTAAAATGTGAATATAACTCCATAAATAAGTTATAACAATTTTACTTATCAAAATAAGTCGTTTGCGGATTTATAAAACAACGTTTATAAATTCCATTTCTATTTATTTTATAACAACTTCCTTTTATACATCCTTTATTAACCTATTCAATTTCATATCTCAATTATAAACCAAAAGTTCATATTATAAGTCAAATACTTATAATTTATTTGTTTGCAAAATTGTTCTTTTAAACTTCATAATTATAAATCTTATAACTTATAAGATTCATTTATTTATCCAAAAATCCATTCTTTTGATAATTTCACAAATTTTATAAACCTACTGCTTATAAAATTTCATTTATAATTTAACTGTTTATAATTCTATAAATTTCATTCATTTATGAAATTCATTCACAATTCATTCTAACACTTATAAATGCTCGTTTTTATAATTCCAATATTTTTAATTTATAAATATCCATTTATAAATATCTTATATAAATCAATTCATATTAATATTTTAAAACGTCTTTAAACTCCTTTAAAAACTTCATCATTTTGATTTATAAAATAATTAAATTTTATAAATCCTATATTTACAACTTTTTATAATAAATTCAAAAATCCCAATTTAACTATTTTATAAAATCATTAATCCATATTTCTTAAAAATCAATCTTTAACTATATTTCTCAAAAATCATAATTTTTATAACATTAAAAATTATAACGTTTATTTATTTAAGATAAATCAATTCCAATATTTATTTTATAAACGTATACTTTCAAAAATCACTTTAGAAATCCCTTAGAAATCAAAATCGTTATTTTTAAACTTCAAAATTGGATCCGATGGTGCAACACATCAAATAGTCAATCACGACTTTCAAACATCATATATCGATATGATAAACAATCAAATATCACAATATCTAAAATCAATAAATATTTGTGAGGAATTCAGTTGGATCCCTCCAACCTGTTTCCCTGCATCCACAGACATTAGCACAATACCAATTCCGTTTCAAGACGGAATATCGCGGTATATGGGATTTTATAAAATATTATCCGCTTAATAACGGCGCAATAGGGTCTCATCCGCTATACAATGCGGGAAATCAATCAACTGCAATATATACATATGTCAATATATATATATTGCTATATACTAATATAATACCAATTCCACTTTAAGGTGGAATATCGCGGTATATGTGTGTAGTAAATAACCTCCGCTTACTAACGGCGTATAGGGTCTATTCACATCCAATATATATATATAACAATCATCATTCAAGCATTCAATCAACACAACTAACAATTTTAAATCTAACTATTTAAAATTTAAATAAATCCTTTTTGAGTGAGAAGTTCCCACCTTTGCTTTTATTAGCAATCCATTTCCAATCCAGTTTGTTTTCCTTTGTAGTTTCGACCTTGTATAAACATTTTTATACAACTGATTAATATTCGAAGAAAAAAAAATCGAATAATAAATTTTCGTTTTGTAATCTTAATTATTCAAGGGTTTTGTTTTAAACCAATTCCTTTAACAAATAAATCCCCTACTTATTATATTAAACTAACTCCTTTTTATAAATTAAATCAACTAATTATTTTACTTTAAATTTATATCTTTACATCAATTTCTTTTTAATAAATTTGTTTAACTAAAAATTTAAATTTTAAACTAAATTCCCTTTAAATAAATTATTTTACCTAACAAATTTTTCTTTTAAAATTAATTTAAATTAACCAAGGGTTTTATTTTGAACTAATAATTTCCTTTTGACAATTTGATTTAACAGAAAAAATTAAATTCAAAACTATTCTTTATAAATTCCAATCTTTATTTTATATAACCTTTGGACAAATCGCATAATTAATTTCCATTTGCTATATTTAATTAACCAAAAGTTTAATTTAAACTAATAATTAAATTTTAAACCCATTTTCTCCTTTATAAATTTATTTAAAAATTAAATCTTAAACTACATTTCAAGAACTTATAATTAATTAAGAGGCATATATCTATTTATATATAAATTTCTCTTTACTGCAAATTTCTCTCTTTAACCTATATATATTTAATAAAATAGAAATATGATTCTATTTGAACTCCTTCACATTTTAAAATCACTATCTTTCCAAAGTTTTATACTAACTAAACAGTATTTATTTATTTTTATTTTTACTGTGAAGTAAAATTTCTTTTTATTAAACCTGGTTATCAAAATAAATTGAAACTTATACCTTCCCAAAACTCCAGTCGCGAGCCCCATTGCGCCTGACCTCGATTCGCCGCGACTTCGTCGCGAATGCCACCTCATCTATGCTCGAAGCTTGCCCTTGTCGCGAACCCAGAATCGAGCTGCCACTGCCCTGACTTCGGCCTACGCGCGCGCCTCCAAATTTCTCTTGAACTCGTGCGTGCCCCTTCACCTATCAGCGTCGGCCAAGTCTCGAACGCCGCCACCATCCCCTGGGTCGCCGCCACCTTCGGTTGCTACGACATCGCCGCCCCTCTTTCTTTGCTCGCGCGATCGACTTCAATTTAGGGCTTTGATTAGATTTTGAACGAGAGGGGGGAAAGATTACTTCGGCCATTTTTTTCCCTCTTTTGTTTCGATGTTTGAATGGGGGCTTTCTTTGTTTCTACTTGCATGATAAAAGGAAAAGAAGAGGAGACAAGAGAACGTGCAGAGATGGTTGTGTGATGGGTTGCACGATTTCGTTCGTGATCTTAGGAGAAATTTAAGGGAGCTACAGTGTTTGATTTTGAACAAATTCTATATTTAAATTTAAATCGAATTTGATTAAATTTCAACGCGTTTATATGTCATGTGCTCACATATCAACTCCGAAAAATACGAAATTTGAAATCCGAGAATAATTCAATATTACGGACCCAATGGAACAGGTTTCGTCGAATTCCGAGACTGTGCCTCGGAAGGCTATTTTTAAATATCGATTCAAACGATATATTTTCAAACTGAACAACTCACTTCCAAATTCAATTCTGAAGCTTCTATTATCTTCAGTACTATCAATATAAATTTTAGAATCCTTTGAAATATTTTTAGTTGGCTTAAAATTGAAGATTCAAATTTTTATTCAACTTTCAATAGATTAAATTCTATAATTTAATCGCCATATTCATTCTGATAATTTGAAATTCAATTCAAAACATCATTCAAATATTTAAAATAAATTAAATATTTCAAATTTAAATTGTTCAAAATTCTGGGTCGTTACAATCTTCCCCCCTTAAAAGAATTTCATCCCGAAAATACAAGTTAAGAAGAATGTCCTTATCCCGTCTATCATTTTTCACAATTCAAATAGTTTTATCAACTTTCTAAAACAAATCTTTTATTAGAGATTCATTATAATTTCAACTAGCTTTCCAATTTCAAATATTGGTTTCAAGCAACATTGTTTTACTAACCATCCAAATTTAAATTTAAAGTTCAAACTTTCAAAATTTTCTCAAAAATTTTCTAACGCTCTAAATTTTCGAAAAATTTCGCCAGCGTTTCCTTTGCGCGGCTCGATTGGTACGACTACAAAATGGCACCACGGTCCCTCAGAATCAAAAAGAAAAGAGAAAGCCAAGTGGCTGGAGAAGAAAATCACCAAATTTCATACTGAAATTGAAATACGTACCTTTTTGTCGAGAAATTCAATTTTATCTTTGAAATCAAAATCTCAATTCCATTTCCTTTTAATACACCTGTATATCCTGCTAACAGTAGTATCCAAATCCATCATTCAAACCAATTTGCACATTTCATTACAAAATTTCCAATATATGCTTCTTATACATTTTTACTTCACTATTGAAGTTACATATCTATTTTCATTCAATTTTACATTTCAATTCAATTCACAATTTCAATTCTATTTGAATTCAATTTATCTTCTTTTCTGAATATTGAATTCTATCGATTAACTTTCATTTACTAATTCATATTACTATTTTAAATTAGTTTCATTCACTAATTTATTTCAATTAGTACATTCACTTATTCATTTTAAATTTCAATATCTATATTCAATTCATCTTGAATTTACTTAATTACTAACAAAGAGAATTTCAATTTATTTCTTTTACTTACTTGAATTTATATACAATTTCAAATTTATCTTCAAATTTAGCTCACGACTAAACTTTAATTTTAACCAATTCAAATTCCAATTTATTAGTCCAAGAATTAATAATTTATCAAGTTAGTTTACTTGAATTCAATCCATTTTATTTCTTTTAATTCCATATACTAATGATAATAATTTAATATTATCACTTCTTAACAACCATGCAACCATATACTATAATAATTCATAGAAAATCATTTCTTTTCTATACAAAAATAGTTTTGGGCAAAATTATCTTATTTACCCGATTCAAAAACAATTTTATATTCACTAACAAATACGCGCTCATATCTATTATTACACTCAAACTCATTCTAGAGTACTGCTGACTCTATCTCTAATGAGTAACACCCAACAGAACCATGGTTGTCGCTTAACCATATGCTCTGATACCAATGTAACAGCTGCGATTTTTCGTTGCCGAAAAGTCGAAATGTTAAGGTTTAAGAAGAAGAAAAAGAAAAAGAAAGAGGTAGAAGAAGAGAGAAAAGATAGAAAATAGAACAGAAAGAAATAACAGAACAATATCAGAATCTCACAATTCGCAGCGGAACAACATATAATAGATAAATGAATAATCTTTAAACAAAGAACTATATTAGTTATTACATTACATTTCATTACATCATCATCAGAGTGTACAACATCATACAACAACAAACAGCGGAAAAGAAATACTATATACTAGTAATACGCCCTGCCATCCAGCTTGCCTCCAGCAATTCCTGAATTTCCAGAATATCCTGATAAACCTTTACTCTTGACTGCCCGTGTGAAAATTGGTGGGCTCCCAGAGTTTAGGAAGGAAAACAATAAACTCCGAGTCAGTCATGTGACTGGTGTGAGAACTCAAAACAGTTTATTTATCTTTAAAATAAAAAATAGAGGAATATTTTTAAAGTCAATTCGCTATGCTTTTAAAAATGAGACTACCATAAGGCCTCCCGCACACACACACAATGCAAACGCAGAATCGGAGGAGATTTCTCCTTATGATAGTCAAAGATGCTTGATATGCATTTAAAAGAAACATTTGATATTATTACTAGTGCATAGTGTATGAAAAATCATTTCGAATGTAAAAATATAAATCTTAGCCAACATAGACATTTCGAACTATGCCTACTATAGCTACCATCCAAACAGTGGGGCGCCACCACAAGTAGATGGAAGGTAATACAACTAATACCGTACAAGGCTCGTATTTGAAGAATGGATTTTCCAACAAATGGTCAGGCCAAGGAACTTCCCATTGCCACATGGAAACGCCTCTGGAAGGACGCCCCGAGAACCAAACCGTTCTCTGCCAAACAAGGCCGGGAACCCCTTTTCCCAAGGGATATTATAAACCCTCAGATATGCCACCCCCGGTCCTTTGGGACCTTTAAACGAGAGCTCCCTAACCAACATCACACCATAATAATAAGTGTTTCGACATGAGTAAGTATCTGGGCTCCATACCATGATACTACCCTTTTCCAGAAGGAATGGTCATACCCTAGGGACGCTATCCCTGAAAACCTTGCCGCACAATTCCTGTTTCGACCATTACTGGTTTGTGAGGCTCGACGAAGTCACGTCCACAAAGCCACGCTTTGGTACAAAGCAATGCTTTGGGTCAACAAATGATCACAGAAATGATCACCAAGATAGACGATCAAATAAATGATCCTATCACAAATGATCAACACAATGATCATTTCACAGCAACACCCAGCATGTCACATTACCAAATTGGGAATATATCGCTGATAACCTTCAACTACATAACCTCTGAGCTCGTATGTCTCAGAGAAGGGTGTTAAGCTAAGAGAATAAATTCTCCGCCACCAACAGAAATATATTTGAAAGAAATCGGCTTTATATCTCAATTTGTAATGTCAGACATACAATCCATACAAGTCTGTTCCGGGCTCGAACAGAACCGAAGGCACTTACAAAGAAGTCCTTGCAATCCGGATATACACAATCCTGATCGGATTCCCCATCACATATGGAGAACTCTATACCGGAGCAACTCGGTGCAGAGTCAATCGACAAGTCATCCTATCGCTCTCGCAAATACCCGGTCTTCAACGCCGATCATCAATGCTATCCATTATGTCGTATCACTATTCGGAATGGGTAATCCGAATAACGAGCGCAATAATTTAAAAATAAGTGTGCATTTAAATTCAAGCAAATCACAATAAATACCCATTCAAAGGTAAATATTGATAGTCGGTTATTGAACTATCAATGGATATGCACACATCACCAGATTCCAAATAATTTTCCCAATTATTTATTTTCCAAAATATCTTTACAAGATATATAATTTCAATACCTCAAAAATAAAGCAACGTTTATTTTTAAACAAATTCCACTTTCTTTTATAAATTCCATAGTGAATTTATATTTCACAATATTTATGAATATACGACTTCCATTCGATTTCTAATATTCATTTTCAATTTATCTTCAAAAGGATAAATTCTCAAAACGTTTCATTTCACATTGGAAAAACATTTCCATACTTATTTAATAAGTAATTCACAAATCTTTTTATTTTCTACACTTGGAAAATATTCAATATACTTAAATCGAAATTAAGTACATATTTCATTCTTTAAGGAAATCATTCTCTTAAACATATTTATTTGGGCCAAAACGAATGTTGCGTAAAACATCGTTACGACAACCCAAAATTACTAGTATAGGGATTCGAAATTAAAATAGATATATAAATCCCAATACTAAACAAAACATTTTCTTTCGAAAATCATTTACTATAACAACAGTGTTATAGTCCACCATTTCCTTTTATTTCTCGAAAACGTCTATTTCAACAATGAATGTTGAAATCTACGGCTTCGAATCTCAACACATTTAAAACATCATTAGATCGTTTTAATTCTATTTAAAACATCATATCTAAAACATTTTTCTTTAACATAATATTCACTATTCAAAAACGTGAATACACTACGTTAACCAATTTCATCATTTTTATACATTTTATTTTTAAAGGATTATTCACTGTCTAAAACGTGAATATAACTCCATAAATAAGTTATAACAATTTTACTTATCAAAATAAGTCGTTTGCGGATTTATAAAACAACGTTTATAAATTCCATTTCTATTTATTTTATAACAACTTCCTTTTATACATCCTTTATTAACCTATTCAATTTCATATCTCAATTATAAACCAAAAGTTCATATTATAAGTCAAATACTTATAATTTATTTGTTTGCAAAATTGTTCTTTTAAACTTCATAATTATAAATCTTATAACTTATAAGATTCATTTATTTATCCAAAAATCCATTCTTTTGATAATTTCACAAATTTTATAAACCTACTGCTTATAAAATTTCATTTATAATTTAACTGTTTATAATTCTATAAATTTCATTCATTTATGAAATTCATTCACAATTCATTCTAACACTTATAAAAGCTCGTTTTTATAATTCCAATATTTTTAATTTATAAATATCCATTTATAAATCTCTTATATAAATCAATTCATATTAATATTTTAAAACGTCTTTAAACTCCTTTAAAAACTTCATCATTTTGATTTATAAAATAATTAAATTTTATAAATCCTATATTTTCAACTTTTTATAATAAATTCAAAATTCCCAATTTAACTATTTTATAAAATCATTAATCCATATTTCTTAAAAATCAATCTTTAACTATATTTCTCAAAAATCATAATTTTTATAACATTAAAAATTATAACGTTTATTTATTTAAGATAAATCAATTCCAATATTTATTTTATAAACGTATACTTTCAAAAATCACTTTAGAAATCCCTTAGAAATCAAAATCGTTATTTTTAAACTTCAAAATTGGATCCGATGGTGTAACACATCAAATAGTCAATCACGACTTTCAAACATCATATATCGATATGATAAACAATCAAATATCACAATATCTAAAATCAATAAATATTTGTGAGGAATCCAGTTGGATCCCTCCAACCTGTTTCCCTGCATCCACAGACATTAGCACAATACCAATTCCGTTTCAAGATGGAATATCGCGGTATATGGGATTTTATAAAATATTATCCGCTTAATAACGGCGCAATAGGGTCTCATCCGCTATACAATGCGGGAAATCAATCAACTGCAATATATACATATGCCAATATATATATATTGCTATATACTAATATAATACCAATTCCACTTTAAGGTGGAATATCGCGGTATATGTGTGTAGTAAATAACCTCCGCTTACTAACGGCGTATAGGGTCTATTCACATCCAATATATATATATATATATAACAATCATCATTCAAGCATTCAATCAACACAACTAACAATTTTAAATCTAACTATTTAAAATTTAAATAAATCCTTTTTGAGTGAGAAGTTCTCACCTTTGCTTTTATTAGCAATCCATTTCCAATCCAGTTTGTTTTTCTTTGTAGTTTCGACCTTGTATAAACATTTTTATACAACTGATTAATATTCGGAAAAAAAAATCGAATAATAAATTTTAGTTTTGTAATCTTAATTATTCAAGGGTTTTGTTTTAAACCAATTCCTTTAACAAATAAATCCCCTACTTATTATATTAAACTAACTCCTTTTTATAAATTAAATCAACTAATTATTTTACTTTAAATTTATATCTTTAAATCAATTTCTTTTTAATAAATTTGTTTAACTAAAAATTTAAATTTTAAACTAAATTCCCTTTAAATAAATTATTTTACCTAACAAATTTTTCTTTTAAAATTAATTTAAATTAACCAAGGGTTTTATTTTGAACTAATAATTTCCTTTTGACAATTTGATTTAACAAAAAAAATTAAATTCAAAACTATTCTTTATAAATTCCAATCTTTATTTTATATAACCTTTGGACAAATCGCATAATTAATTTCCATTTACTATATTTAATTAACCAAAAGTTTAATTTAAACTAGTAATTAAATTTTAAACCCATTTTCTCCTTTATAAATTTATTTAAAAATTAAATCTTAAACTACATTTCAAGAACTTATAATTAATTAAGAGGCATATATCTATTTATATATAAATTTCTCTTTACTGCAAATTTCTCTCTTTAACCTATATATATTTAATAAAATAGAAATCTGATTCTATTTGAACTCCTTCACATTTTAAAATCACTATCTTTCCAAAGTTTTATACTAACTAAACAGTATTTATTTTTTTATTTTTTACTGTGAAGTAAATTTTCTTTTTATTAAACCTGGTTATCAAAATAAATTGAAACTTATACCTTCCCAAAACTGCAGTCGCGAGCCCCATTGCGCCTGACCTCGATTCGCTACGACTTCGTCGCGAATGCCACCTCGTCTATGCTCGAAGCTTGCCCTGGTCGCGAACCTAGAATCGAGCTGCCACTGCCCTGACTTCGGCCTACGCGCGCGCCTCCAAATTTCTCTTGAGCTCGCGCGTGCCCCTTCACCTATCAGCGTCGGCCAAGTCTCGAATGCCGCCACCATCCCCTGGGTCGCCGCCGCCTTCGGTTGCTACGACATCGCCGCCCCTCTTTCCTTGCTCGCGCGATCGGCTTCAATTTAGGGCTTTGATTAGATTTTGAACGAGAGGGGGGAAAGATTACTTCGGCCATTTTTTCCCCTCTTTTGTTTCGATGTTTGAATGGGGGCTTTCTTTGTTTATGCTTGCGTGATAAAAGGAAAAGAAGAGGAGACAAGAGAACGTGCAGAGATGGTTGTGTGATGGGCTGCACGATTTCGTTCGTGATCCTAGGAGAAATTTAAGGGAGCTACAGTGTTTGATTTTGAACAAATTCTATATTTAAATTTAAATCGAATTTGATTAAATTTCAACGCGTTTATATGTCGTGTGCACACATATCAACTCCGAAAAGTACGAAATTTGAAATCCGAGAATAATTCAATATTACGGACCCAATGGAACTAGTTTCGTCGAATTCCGAGAGTGTGCCTCGGAAGGCTATTTTTAAATATCGATTCAAACGATATATTTTCAAACTGAACAACTCACTTCCAAATTCAATTCTGAAGCTTCTATTATCTTCAGTACTATCAATATAAATTTTACAATCCTTTGAAATATTTTTAATTGGCTTAAAATTGAAGATTCAAATTTTTATTCAACTTTCAATAGATTAAATTCTATAATTTAATCGCCATATTCATTCTGTTAATTTGAAATTCAATTCAAAACATCATTCAAATATTTAAAATAAATTAAATATTTCAAATTTAAATTGTTCAAAATTCTAGGTCGTTACAATACCTCTCAAGTGGTTGATGTGGTCACATATCATGGGATTTTAACCAACATAATTTTAGATTACCATGTCTTTTATATTCATGTTTTTAAGTGCAATTAGGCAAACAAAGGAAATGGAGTGAAAGTTGAAGACGGGTTTACTCTTTTTAATTTACATCAATATTAAGCTTCATTTTCAAGAGATCCGTATATTCTTGCATCTCAAGCGAAACAAATCAATTATTTAAGGAAAAATGATTCTTTTAATTGGTATGCTGTATTAAAGGCACCACCGCGAGGGTTTCATGAATTAGAGACAAATGAGTCTATTGATGATGTAAGTTTTGTTAGAGAAGAATGCGAAGAAAACGATAGGGATGTTGATTCCATGGAGGATGCTATCTACGTTAGAGAGGATTGTGAAGGCATACTTGAGTAGTTTCAGTAAGTTGCTTAATTAACTAAAGTTGCTTAATAGATCGGGAATGCATAAATTAACCAAAGATACCAAACTTCGTTTTAGTGTTTATATATATACAAGCATAATATCATGACCTAAAATAAAATAGATCATCTTCAACTTTGATTAGGTTAGGTCCTAGAGTGTTCTGTGATCTAGTATTCTATCTTGTTGAATTCCTAAACATGCTATAAAAGCTCAGTTTACATCATTGTGATTAATGAATGAAAATAATTACTATGTGATAATGTAGAGTTGTGTGTTTTATCTCTCTTTTTCTTGCCTAGCCTTTCATTTTTTTGCATGTATAGTAATATGACATGTGTTATTATGTTACGTTATTCTATTTTAATTTTATTATTACTATTACTATTACTATTATTATTATTATATAAATGATTGTAGTTATTTGATTGTTATAATAATTAATAGTTAACTAAGTAATTAATTAATTATTTATTAAAATTTAATCTATAAATTATAATGATTGCACAAATTGTAAAAGAAATCTGTGCTGTAGGCATCAGCAAATAAATCCAGCAGTTCTGATATATTGTACATAAAGTAACATTTTGGCTATGATGTATGCTCTAGGATGAATACAACAACTTTTTATTTATTGTGAAGCCAAACGATATATATTAAAGAGCATTTTTCCAATAACTGTAGCTGTTGAATAACAACTGAACTAAAATCCCAAGCAGCCGTAATTTAATGGTATTTTGATTGAAGAACCTGTTGGAATCGATGATCTGTTAGATTTTCATGTTGTTAAAAAACTACACATATATCTTATTATTCTATTGCTAGCTACCAGGTCTGATGGCACTCTTCTGTTTTACTATACTAATAAATAATCTGGAGGGCTCTCCTCAATTGGAAGACCAATCTTTTATTAAAAATAAAAACTACCCTTTTGGGATTATAATTCATACAATTTCCCTTGTCATAAATTTACTTTTATTAGCTATGTATATCTTAGTGTTTGTTTATATGTACTTTTATTAGCTATGCATGAATACTAAAGTGTTTGTTTATATGTACTTTTAATTGCAGAAAATGGGTAAAATACGAAAAGAGAGAGGACTGTGATTAACAACAATATTCAGAATGAATGCAATTTTGAAAATAATGATGCTCCAATTCAAGAAATTCCACAAGTCGTCAACAATACTGCAATGCAACAAGAAGTAAATGTTGAAGTTGTTGAAGCAAGCGAGAGAAATGACAATTTCAATGTTAATCCAATTGTGAAAAAAAGAACTAGAGAACGAAAAAAAGTCAAAAGGCTTCCTTTAGATATTTTAAGTCAAATTGAAGTTGAATTTAATGGGTAAGGCGAACCAATAGGAGATGGATCAGTCAATTTGTTTTCTTATTTAGGCCCATTTATACACGAGCATGTTCCCGTTACATTGGATAATTGGAAGCATCTCAGCAACGAATTAAAATTCGTTCTTTCGGAATCCATTCAGGTAAGAAACAAACAATAACACATTCACCTCGTATTTTAGCACTTTTTTGTGTTGATACATGGATCAGCCATAGATCTGTTTTTCTTGGTTTCATCCATTTACGATGCAAAATATTCATTTATCAATATACTGGTAAGCTATTTTTTCTCTTTTAAACTTTTCATACTATAGTCTGCAACTTGACCCAACTCCACTACTTTGACTCCAAATCTTCCACATGAGCTTCATGGCTGACCATAAATAACCGTTAAATATCCTGAGATTTATAATCTGCATCATTTAAAAGGGACATATTACATTATGATCTTGTGAACGAAACGTAAGACTGGAAGTTAACTGAAATCAAAGAAATTGCTTTCCTATTGCTCCTTGAGGAACCCGTGTTCCTATATCTCCCCCCATACAAAGGAACTTTTTAGTTTTTAGTTCAGCCATTTCTCTGATTTAGTCCATAATCTTGTTGGTATTTTTCTTCCTATTGCTCCTTGAGGAACAGTTGATTCATATATATCATATATTCCCAATTGTATCCTTTGTGTTATTAAGTTGATTTTAAAAAAATTGCAGGCTAGATTTAAATTAGACGAGGAATGGCAAAAAGTGCCTATATTTCAATAAATGGGATGTATTTTTAGATCTTCAAAAGGCGTACTAGTTCGCAAAATAGTAAATGCAAAGAATGAAGAAGAGAGACTTCAACTGAAACTAGATAACATCAAAACCATGATGGAGTGGTAGAAGTATATTAACTCGAAAACAAATCCGAACTTTAAGGAAAATCATTCATAACACATTAATGGTTTATACTTATCTAATGTGAATTGTTATGTTAATTTTCTATTCAATCTTTTTGTTTTTTTGAATACTGTAGATGGTAAGTGATAGATTCGCAGCTATTATACAAAATCAGATGCCACACACATGCAGCCGTAAAGGCATGGCTCGATTAGCTGAAGATATGGTAAAAAGTTAATTTATATACCATAATATTTATCAAATAGTTAGTTGATACAATTTTTTGTTTTAATGATCGATTGAATGTAGAAAGAGAAGAGTAATGATTGCTCTCCCATTCCTAGAGCTAATGTTTAGGTCAATCTCATATTAGAAAAGATGGCAAACCAGTGAATGCGGCTGTTGCAGATACTATTGTAATTTTTTTAGTAATGTGATAGTTTAAAATTAGTGTATAATATTAACGTTAATTTTTATAGGAAAAATTTAAAAACGTTGTCGTTGGATCTCATTCGGGTTCAATAATCAATTACAAAGATGATGCATTGTCGCAAGTGTTAGGACGCGATAACCTAGGACAATTGAGAGGAATGGGAAAGGGTATGACCGCCACTAAGGCAACTTGGTCACATGCTAGGGACAAACAAACAATCCAAATGCGAAACCAAAATTTAGAATTAAAGGCGATGGTTCAAGGGCTAATGAAAAATCAAGTAATATTTTAGTTTACCACAACATGCATGTTTAGAATATATAATTATAATATTGTATTAATATATTTTAACAAAGTAAAGAAAGTTGGGGAGAAAGCACACATCAAAAGGTAAAATAAATTGTATTAATATTGTGATATCATTTAAATTTGGGTATTTAATTCTATAACCACTACATTTTGTCATTGGTCAATTGTAGGGCAATCATGACAACAAACATGATAAATGTGAATTATTGGATTGGTGTGGGACAGATGAAATTGTTGCAGAAGGAAGAGGTATACCAAGTGATCCAAATGAACTTGTCCAACTAAGTCCTTTGGGGTTAATGCTGTGAAAATTATTATAGATATTTCCAGAAAACCAGATGTCTTTTATGGAGGCCCACACTTCATTTGACACGTATTGGAGAAGTTGAAGGCGAGATAGTAGCATGGCCAGTTACAGAGTTGTTTTGCACAACGTAGACCATTTGGATAAAGAAGACAATGAGGTAACTTTAAATTATTTCGCAACTAGTATTTAATCTGATTACATAAAATAATAATAATTCATTAATATAATAATTTATCTTTAATAGAGTAAAACTGGTAGCACAGATCATAAATGCAAGTTGCATGATTGGTGTGGGACCAAAGAAATAGTTGCTGAAGGACGGCTGCACTTGACTAATCCAACAGAAATTGTGAACGATTTTCCTCCTGGACCATCTGCAATGGCAGTTTGGATAGATAATCCAAAAAATCGAAATGCTTATTTATGGAGACCGACCGTTGGTTTGACACGTGTTGGAGAAGTTAATGGTAAGGAAGTGGCATGGCCTGAATCGAGGGTGGTTGTGAAGCAGGTTAATATTGTAGCGTCTTCTACTCATACGGTTACTACTGTGGTCGTCGGAAAGGTTAACTTATAATTAATTCATTTATTCGACTTACCAAGTATTTAATCATATGATAAAATAGTATATTCTTAATTGACAGGGTACAAATTCAATGATAAATAACAAGTGCAAGTTGATAGATTTGGATCGAAAGGGAGAAATTGTAGCTGAAGGATGCGTCTCTTCATTCGATCTAAAAATATTGGTTCATTTTGTTCTTCTAGGGATAAATGCAGTTAAGGTTTGGGTTGATGTTGCAAATGTTCCAAATGCACGTCTATGGAGACCAACATCCGACTTACAAAATATAGAAGATGTCGTCCGAACTACAATTGCTTGGCCTGCTGATAAAGTTATAACAGATGCAAGTTCTGGTAAGTCCAATTTAACTTAAGGTATAATCGATTATTTGATGGTTTCGGCAGTTATTCGCCGATTATAGTAAAAAAACGAAAATCTCATTACGGCCTACAGCAATCAGTTGGATGCATATTAAAGTACATAATACATAGAATAATTTGATAATTTGTTTTAAATAATTACTGCAGGCAAAATATTTTATAATTGTTAGCGGCCATTTAAATTCTAGTTATGTTTGGTGAATAATTTATTTTTTGTAAAAGAGAAAAGGGCCTCATCCATAGTAGCAATAAACTAATGAGAGGGGCCGCGACTAATAATTATGTGAACCATTTTCAATTAAAAATCATATCAGATGCAGCGGTTAATTCATTAACTATTAGTTACATCCGTATTTCTTGTATGTATTTCCTTATTTCTTCTTATTTTTATTTGCTTTTATATTTATAATTGGGGTTGGATGATATAAAATGGAATTCTTAGCCCTATGCATAATACATACGATGAATTTACATTTATTTATGTTTTAAAACATTAAAACTGATCCAAAATCATCTAATCACCATATCTACTTTTATTTATCAAGTGCAATGTATAAGTTCAACCTTTTTGAAAATTTATTACTACGCAGATTTAAACAGCAAGATCAAAATCTTATCCTGTAAATAACATAATATCTAATTTATTTTGTAACTAATTGTTTTCACTTAAATCATTAGTTTATTTTGAAAAAATTGTTAATGACAAAGAATTTCACGAATAATTTCGATTTCACTTGTGTTGTCATAGCTGATAATTCAAAATAATGTTACAGCACCCAATTAACAATGGCACAAATAATTGGATTACACAAAAGATTTCAATGACAATTGGATGAAACAAAAACACATTTTGCTCCTTACATTTATATGTGGTCAGTAAGAATAATTAGTAATGAAAATGTGTTTCCATGTATACTGTTAGCCTGATGTTTGGTACACGTGGATTCGTCAAAACCATTCATAGGTGCACGTGGATTGAGTCTAGGCCTGACTGTACACGACTTTGATCACAATAGTTAAGATAACTTTTGTTCATGTTTCACTAAAAGCAACCATGCTATGTTCCCTAGAGTTGTATTTTCTTCCATATCGATGTATCTGTGTATATGGGTGGGGTGTTTAACTTCACAAATAATTTTTTATTTGACAGGCTCTGCGTGATTTGTGATACTTATTCAAGGGCAGAAGGTTGAAGACAATATGGTGGTTGAGAATGGTTGAAGAGATGTTGTCATACTTGATGAGGTACGCTCTGCTGTTGTCATTATACTTTTGCATTATACTATTTTGTTCATACTCTCAGTCCATTGATTATATTAATGGTTTAGTGCACTATGTTTCTGAGGCTACAAAGTTAACGTCATGTATACTAAAGTTTTAAATACAACAACTGTTGTTTTATGGCTCGTTCTGATCTTTTTACGAGTTGTAAAGAGAATTAAAGCATTCATCCTCCATCTTTGTATTGTTATGTAGTGATGTAGAATTATGCACATCAATTACTTAATTCCATTACTTTTTCTTTACAGGTAGATAAATGACTGTGATGCAAAAAAGGTTGCAACGAGTTATGGATCGAAGTTATTTTTGCTGCTAGAATACTTTTTGGTTTTAATGTATGTACTACTTGCTTTTGTTTTTCTATTGCTACTTGTTCTATATTTTGTTTATGAACTATTGATGACAAACTATTTATGTTTGGTGTAAGAATATTGTGTATTTTGATTATGAATTTTCATACGTTGGTCATCAAATCTACGTCCAAAATATGGTATTGATACAATATGTTGATTTCGAAATGTGGTATTGATATAATATGCTAATTTTGAAATGTGGTATATATACACATTATGACTGATGTTTACTGAAATGAGATTTACAGAAAAGTAGAAAACGTCTAATTGATTTAGGTTTGTATACAATTTAATGGCGTTTTCAAAACGCTGTTAAAACATCCCACGGCGTTTTTTAAACGCCGTTGAATGTTTTAATAGCGTTTTAAAAATGCCGTTAAATTGTACCTAAAAACATAAAGCACGATTTATTGCAACAGGTAAACGCTGTAAATAAATAGCATAACAATGAAAAAATGCTATAAAATATTATCTTAGCATGAAATAAATGCTAAGAAAGATCTCTAACTACACCCATAAAACGCTAATAAAAGTTCTACCAAATTAAACCAAACGCAGTTAAATGATTTCATGACACCAGGGAAACGCTGTAAAAATGACATTTAATAGCGTTGAATGTTTTAACAGCGTTTTAAAAACACCGTTAAATTGTATATAAAAACATAAAGCATGATTTATTGCAACAAGTAAATGCTGTAAATAAATATCACAACAATGAAAAAGCGCTATAAAATCTTATCTTAGCACGATACAAATGCTAAGAAAGATCTCTAACTGCACCCATAAAACGCTAATAAAAGTTCTACCAAATTTGACCAAATGTTCTTAAATGATTTCATGACACCAGGGAAACACTATAAAAAAGGACATTTAACAGTAATTATTCCTTGTCATTGTATATCTCTGACATATAACTGCATGTCGATATGCAGCGTATGTAAAACCGCTGTTAATAGCTTTTATAGCGTTTTTGGAACGCTGTTAAATGTCCTGTTTGTTGTAGTCCGTTCAAAAGCCTCCCTCTTTTTCCCACAATTAGCTTGCCTATATTAGCTATTTCGCCTACCCTATATGGGACTCAAAGCTAATTTTAACTTGAACAATGTCCACTGCATTTAAATCTAAATTTAACACGTACCGATATCGTATATCGATTAATATATTTATAACTATTAAAAACGCATTATTTAACATTGTTCAACACATCAAATACAAAATTTTGTAATTAATATTTTATAAATATTAATTAATTTAATTAATCTATAACAATTATAGTTTATTTAAATCAGGTGATAAAAGGAGTATTCATCTGTAATGACTTGGAATTTTGGACATTTGAAATTGGAATATTTAATAGATTTTAAATATTTAAAATTTAATATTCAACTTGAATTTTAAATATCAATAATTATTTGGATAATTTAATTATTGGATTTAATAATTGAAAATTGGGTAAATTATTGAATTTGGAATTTTAAGCTTGTTAAAAATAATTTGAAGGCTTATAAAATTTATATTGGTAATACTGAAGATAATAAATGAGTTAAAATTGAATTTAACAGTGGTTTGTTTAATTTTAAAACAATAACATTTAAATCAACATTTAAAATAGCCTTCCGAGGCACGGTCTCCAAATTCAACGAAACTAGTTCCATTGAATCCGTAATATTGTATTATAATTGGATTTCAATTTTCGTAGCGTTTGAAGTTATCATGTGGCCGTATGGTATATAAATGCCCTATAATTTATATCAAAATTTAATAATAATTGGGTCCAAAATGCTATCTTCTCCATACGACCGAGTTAGGACTTGAAACCTTTTTCAGTGCGTTCGGAATAGGGGTATAATATTATAAATGCCTAGCGGCACGCCTCAATAGGAGGTCAAGATTTTGAGTTGCGTAATTCGAGACTATGAAAATTATAAACTGGGATTATAAATAAGGTGAATAATTATCAGTGGATAATTTGAAAGTATAAATTTATGGTGGAAATTTAAAAGAAAATGGCAATTTGTTTTAAAAATAAATAGTGGTTTTATTTTTACATAGTGTGGAAAAGAAAATTTACGGGATTGGAACGTAAATTAAACTAGAAATAAATCGAGAAGGATTGATAAATGGCAAGGCAGGTTTGATTGAAGTGGAAATATATTTTCTGGAAAGTTAAGTATATTTTAAAGGAAATGTTTTTAAATACAAGTTAGAAGTTATAAAGTATTTTAAAAGAATGTTTTAGAAAATTTATTTTTTAGTCGTTAAGTTAATTATAGTAATTAATTATTTTTAAAGGTTAAATTAGTATTATGATATAAAAGGATAATTATTAAATATTTACACTTGATATAATAGCTTTATTTTAAAAGTAGTTTCTGGCTTAAGTTTTACTTAGAAAATTAGTATATAATTTCATAATTATTGTTTTGAATAAAGTAATTTAAGTAGCTTTGTTTTAAAATATTTAAGTGTATATATTTTTGGAAAAAGTGATTTAATGTATTTAAAAACCAAATTTAATAAGGCTGGTGTTTTTCAGTGGAAATAAAACATTTGGTTGAATTGGTTGTTTACTTGATAGTTAAATAACCGACTATCAAAAATCTAGACCTGAATATAACTTTGGAATTATCTATAGGAAACACAGGATTATATGGTACAGTTACCGTTCGAGGTACTATGCTGTACGTATAAACTCGATCGTTCTTCTAGGACGTTTATAAGGAAATCCGTCCACTAACGGTTAGGAAGTGGTCTCCAATCTTATTCTCGTCTGTGTATTTCCTAAAGAACCGGAGTTGAGATATCCGGGAAATAGCGAATGCTGTATCGAAGAGACCGGGATCAGATTTGTGATCCGAAAACTACTTCGATCCAACGAGTACGTTTTCATAAGGAAGACAAGAGCTTGGAGTCGAAGATGGAGCAGTGAAGTGCAAGGGCTAATCACTACTTATCCCGAGGATGATTCCAAAATGGATGTAGTAGGAGTAGTGCCTTCGATTTCGTTCGGACCGGAAGCGGACTTGTATGGATGAATGCTATTAGTACATTTCCATTGGAGGACAATGGGCATTCTAAGTGAATATTTCTACAAAGGTAAGCTTAGTCTCGAGCCTCATCAACCGGGAATGGTTGAAGATCAGGGGATATGCAGCAAGGCTAAGTGGGTAGCACTCAATTAGGATAAAATTTCCCCTGTCTAGACTCCCTTTATTTCGGCTGTGTGGGCGGTTGATGATCCCAACCACGGGGTGATCTTATTCAGACAATCCAGTAAGGGGTAACTCTAGTCTTGTGTTGCAGGGGATCGAAAGTGTTCCTCGGTATGCTGATCTAGACCAGGTACCGTGACAGGTAGTACCCTAGTGCCTAGTCATTAGTTGGAAATCCATTATCCCTACGTGCCTTTTACGATTTTGATTGTATACATATTATGCTGGAATTTAATGAATGTAACAATTTTGGCTATTTAAATAAGTATTTGTACTTAGACACTATTATAATATCAGACGGATTTGATAAAATGTTTTGGTTATCGTAAGGTAAAAACCCGACATGTTTATTTGTGGCGTGGTCTTACGAGATACCTTTGTTTCAAAGGATTTTTAAAATATCAATAATCTAATTGAGTCTGTTTTCTCACGCTAGTTTTCTAGACCGACTTGGGTGTTGTTTTATTATGATACTCGGGTCAGACCGAGTTGAATAGATTTAGGATAGGATGCTATGGAGCTCAAAAGACGAGCTGGAGGATAGCGACGTATCTCCGTACTTGAATTATTATTTTCCGCTGTGTAATGACAGATAATAAGCTGTCCAAAGTGATGGATGATTATTGTACTCCGATAATGGTATGTATGTATAACAACACATTATATATATTATATTTTGTTCCATTGCGATTGTGGGATTCTGTGTTGTTGTTTTCTCTTCTTCTTCTACCTTTTTCTTTTTTTGCCCTAATGGTTCATATTTCCATCCAATTTGAATTGAACCGATTGAGAGTATTATTGACTCAAAGGGGTATGGATTTGCGGGTCATTACAGGTTTCGTTTGTGTGATTCTTAGGGGTAAATTTGGTCAACGATTAGTATCGAACAATTCGAATATTAACATTTACACATCACTTAGTAGATGATATGATATTATGATCAAATTTATCGCTTATTTGGTTTCAATTAAATCCATATTTATTTTACTAAGCATTATTCGATGTGATAATTATTTACACTTATTTTTTTCGTCAAAACTATATCACTTTGGACTTATGGAATTTGACAATAACAGCATCATCAATATTCAATTTTATAGTCCATATACAAAGTCCTTGGTTCAACAATAACAATTATCATTAACCAAACTGCTGTGGCTAAAGACTTTGACATTGAGTTGAATTCAGTTGATCATGATACTAACCTCATATAACTGAGGAGACGAATCCTCTTTTGAATAGTGTTTCACTTCCAATGCTTTCACTCGACCCAATTATAGTCATTCGATGGACATTATGCCATGATTTAACTATAATCAAAGTGGAATTTCTACACTGAAATCAACTGTATTCTCAAGTCAATAGAATTATGTAGTTTTTTCACATCAATATTTTCTATTTGACATTATTAGTTATATTAACCAACCGAAAACTATTGAGTGAGTCATTCTACAGTTATCCAATAACTATCAACACATAACACATTGGTGCTCCTTACTGTCATGAGTAATATACCGCCCAACATTTGAAAAACATTGCGTACTCTAGTCTTAGTGGATGCATCGATATCCAGTCTCGATACATCTAGACTAGGAATATTTAAAATGACTTGTTTATTTTATTGTGATAAATCACCCATGGTTACAACGCATTGTAACTACTATCACAAAACATATCATTTATGGATTTTCTATTTAATATACTTTTAATTAAATTAATTAATTAATATTACACATTATATCAAATATATGATAGAACAAAACACTTTTTATTTCGAACAAGATTGGTTATCGATTATATAATTGCCTCTAGAGCATACCTTTAACTCTATCACCGACATCCAATTATACTTCGATATCCTTAATGGAATAGAGACTGAATTAGCCCCCCGCCATTACTCCACGATGGACATTTGATGTAAGAAATGGAGACCTTCAACTTTGAGAGATGGCAATCTGAACTCCAACATAATAGAACAAACTATAGGACATTGTACAAAAATTCGATCGCCTCTCGACGAGTATGACACGACAAAAATTGCTCCATTTATCGACCCTAAAACGAAGTCGGTAGGCCTATTTCTGATGCCGCACTGATGCCTTTTATGGCGTCAGCAACAAAGAAGATAGAAAACTATTTTTGATGCCGTGAAGACATCTTCCATGGGGTACTTAACAATGCCATATCTACGCCTTATACCGACTTTGTACAGATGCCTTTTTCCAATGTCATTGCAATGCCTTGTCGAAGCTTGTTAACTATTAAAATTAGATTTGTCGAGATACGCCGACTCCATAGTGATGCCTAATTAAAATGGTAAATTGGATTTGTCGATGTCATACCGATGTCTAATTAAAATGCTAAAATTGGATTTTCTAATGCCCACTAACGCCTTGTCGATGCCTTTGTTGAAACATTTTTATAATATTTATGCTATATTTCTTAGTTGAATCATAAATTCATATATCTTTCATATACACTATAAGGAATAACGGAAATTCCCACGGAAGCTTCCAACGGTCGTCGATTGCTCCGTCGTTTACTTTTCGACGGCTACCTGTCTTAATTAATTTAATTTCTCACATTATTTTAACTTATTATTTATAGAATTTTGAAATTTGTTTAAAAATACTAATTTAGTTCCTAAAAAAAGGTGATATTTATATTCAAATTTGCAATTTTATTACTTTTTATGGTTAATTAAATTAATATTTTCGATAATCTTTTATTGTGTAATTCGATACTTAACTTTATTGAAAATAAAACTCAAACGATCAATCTATGCAACTTTCAGTCCATCTATTATACAACCTCGGTAAAATTTATGAGGCGCAGCTGTTTTATGAATTTAAATATACTTTTTGACCATTTTATATGTAATTATAAATTTTTATATGTATTTAGTATTATAAATTCATATAAAAAAATGTGCGAAGGAAAATAATTTTTTTGAATCTAATATCGGTTCAAAGTATTTTGGACCTACTTTCAAAATATGATAAAAGGTAAATAAATTTAGAATGTCAATCTTGATTCTCAAATATATATAGTCATTCGTCTATATTCAGACTAATTACCTTTTGTTTAAAGGCCAAAGGATCTTCAAACGAGATGAAATTTGAGTCACGTATACTTTATAATGAATTTATCTGATCCTTATAGTTAGAATGGAGAAAATACGAAAGAAAAAAAAATTAGACTCAAAATATATCATTTTCTATGGAGTTGTATAACAAGTGACATGTATTGTTAGGACAACTTCTATGAAAATAATATATTTTAAATCTAAATTTTGTTTATATATTCTTATAAATTCAACCGTACGGGTTAGATAAATACATAATATAGTATACATAATTTGAATTTTGTCTCGTTTGAAGAACGTTTGACCTTCGAACGAAAGGTTTAATTTTGAATGTAGAAGAATGACTATAAATTTGAAAATTTTAGTTTGGTACCTTAAACCTGATTATTTTCATTTGATATTTCGACCATATGCCAAAATACCATAGATGGACATAAACCTGAACAAATTTATATATTTACTAAATATTTTAATTTATATGAATTTATTATGTTAAATATACTGAAAATTCACAACTAATTATCAAATCGTTAGAAAATTATTGTATAACGATTAAAAATAACCTTTTTAATAGGTAGAAACAAAATCGTGTTATTGTAAATTTTTGAAAATTTTATAGTAAACTAAAATTTGGTAATAAATTAAACTTAATTTACTTTTAAATAGAGATAAAAGATAAATATAACCGTCGAAAACTATCGAAAAAATTGCTATGATGGCCGTCGTAATATCCAATCCACTCAAATCCATCCCTATCCGTCGTGAGCTGCCATAATCCATCAATTTCTTTATCAATTTCCAATCTTCAACCACATGCGCCTTCAATTCATCAAAGTTAGGTATTCTTCCCTTAAACTAATTGATGCGAAGTATGATAAAATCAGTGTTAATTTGTGCATATATTTGTTGATAATGGCCCATTGATTGGTTATAATTGTGCATATTGGTTGATTGAGAAATGTTATTAGGATTATTAGTGTTTAAATTCGATAATTAATGTATAATCAGGGCTAATTTTGGTTGATTAGTGTAACATAATTTAGTGTTAATTAATGTGTGTGTATTAGAAGAATTATGTAAGCGTTATGAGCTTCATATCAAGCCAAACGACAGTAAAAAAACCAAAACCATCCTATAAGTAGACAATAACCGAGTAAAACTTATGTTAAAATGGGTGGAAAATTTAAGATTTTCTAATGGGATTTCTTATAATCTTCATAGATGTGTCGACTTTAAAAATAATAAGCTAAGTGGGATGAAAAGTCATGATTGCCACATAATGATGGAAATTTTATTAACCGTCGTTTTCAATGAATTGTTACATTTAAAAGTTTGGACAGTTATAATGGAACTTAGTTTGTTTTATAAAGAGTTTTGTTCGACCATGTTAAAAGTTGAATGTCTACGTAAACTTGAAGTAGATATCCCAAAATTGCTCTACAAACTGAAGAAAACTTTTCAACCTGGTTTCTTTAATGTAATAGAGCATTTACCTGTCCATCTTTCACTTGAAGCACATCTTCGAGGTCCTGTGCAATATGGATCTATGTATCCATCCAAGAGGCAAAAATATTAAGTAAAATACTAATTCAATTATATAAGTAAAATTTAATTTGAAATAATTTTTTAATAGATACTTAAATCATCTGAAGAAAAAAGTTAAACAAAAGTACAAGTTGAAGGTTCGATTTGCAAATCATATATCGAAGAAGTTACATTCATTTTCTCTTATTATTTCAGTGACCACGTGGACTTATCATTGAAATTGTTCTGCATAATGATGAAGGCATTGAACAAAATTTTTCTAAAATAATGTTATCTATTTTTAAACAACATGACTGAGTTGTTGGAAAATGTATGGAATTGTGGTTAGATGATAAGGATTATCATGTAGATCGCACATATGTTCTTCTTAATTGTGCTGAAGTTGCACCATTTGTTAGGTACTATTAAATCATAATTCTAGATGTATGCATTTCTAAATTCATATTTATTTCAATTGTACTTATAAATTATAATGCAAGGTATTATATAGATATATATATATATATATATATATATATATGCAATATTTACGAATCACAACATCCATCTGTTGATCTCAGTAAAGAATTCACTGATTGGTTTTCAAAGGACGTTAATGATCTGCAAAATTATGCAGTCGACGAAGATTGAAACATCTTACATTGGGGCTAAAAAGAAATGCCAAGACATATCTAATATTCTTCGTCAATGGATTTAAATTCCACACCAAAGAATATGGTGTTGAAAAATTAACTAACAATACCGCTATACTTGTTAGAGGTAGTGATGATTTAGATAATCATATAAATGATTTTTATGGTGTGTTAACACAGGTTTTGGCATTGACATATTTTACATAACCTGTTGAGGAATTTTTTTTATTTAGATGCAATTAGTTCAGTAATGTTCTAGGTTTTGGAATCAACATGCACAGAGATCATAATCTTATTAAAATAAAACATACCTCGCATTACCATAAGTATGATTCTTTTGTACTAGCCAAACAAACACCGCGGGTTTATTATGCTCCGTATCCATCTCTAAAATAAGACAAAGCAGGTTGGTTGGCCGCTTTTAAAACAAAGGCAAAATTTATGTTTGATGAAAAGAATATTCGAGACGAACAAGCTCATCAGGCAGAAGTCGAGCAAAGTATGCAATAATAATAACCGATGATCATATTAAATTTAGGCCTCTAAATGATGAATCAAATGTTTTAGTAGACGCATTTGAGAGTACAGAGGAAAACAATATAGAGTAGGAGACAAAGTTTGAATTCAAAAACGACGAAGACTGATTTTTGATGTACATTTTGATAGAAGGTAATTTATATGATTATTAATGCTGATTTTTTCCCCAAAAAATAATAAGTTTTCCCATGATTAAATGATATGTTCTTGCCTAATAAAATGAAATTTCTACGACAGATATTATATGGTACTGTCTTAGATCTTCATAGTCATCGGGTTTTCCCTCTTCTAGTAAAAGATGGATCGACGCGGGAGGTGATGGCGACGGTGCATCATAGCGGGCGAAGCATCCCGTAGTAACATTGAAAGTTAAAGCTAGTTGTTAAGTATCAAATTTATTGGAACATCATAAATATTTTGTTATGATATATTATTTATGATTTATTAAAGCTTTATATCATATTTAATATGTGGGCTTTGAGGTGGAGCACTCAGAAGTTGTTCTGGATATTTCCAAGGCTGCTTACAAGAGCAGAATGACTAAGTAATAGCCTAGGTAGGAGCAGATTCCACATCACATGTTAGAGTGTATCTAGTAGTATTTTATTGTAAGTGTAAATCTGTAATTCATTTTATATATACCATTTTATAATTTGTTGACTAAGTATAAATGTATAACTTAATTGTTTCCAATGTGCAGGGCGGTAGAGCTACAGGAACATGACCTTCTCCCATGCAGAAATTATTGGATGAGAAGATGCAGAAAAACTACCGCAATATGATATCGAGCATCAAAAAAGGGGGAAAAAGCCTGCGTGGGTGAGTGAAAACTTATGGCAAGCTTGGGTTGCTTTCCGGGATAGTGATGAAGCAAAAGTAAGTTTACTAGTCTCATATATTTATTAAATATTTAGTAAAATTGGTACAATAATTGCATTAATTTAAGAAAGTCAAATAATGTTAATTTTAAATTTACAAACAGAGTCGCATAGGAACTCTGCGAATAGAAATAAAAATCCAACAACACACCGCGATGGTGCAAAATCATTTTAGTGTTACCGTCAAGAGTTTGTAAATTTATTAATTGTGATTATAAATAGTTATTACATTGTATAATTTTATATATTCTAATAATACATAATAATTATTCCAAGAAAGAGAGCGTAGAGGACCCGTTTCGTACATGGACATGTTTGCTAGCTCGTGCTCGTGCCATCGGGCATGAAAATGAAGATGCCACAATAACATATATGTAGCACGACTCGAGATCACAACAGACCCTGGTAAGTATATTTTAAATTATAAGCCATTAATAACCACTTTTGATGATAATTTATAAATAATTTAAAGTATGAATTTTAATTGTAATTTTATTTGGAATCGCAGAAAAAATTCATACGAGAACGGGAGAAAGTGCTTGAGGGATCGAGATAGGAAGAGCTGACTAATGATGAGGAGGACACAATCTTTGACGTAGTCATGGAGCATCATGACATAGACATTAAGATTTCGGGAATCAAGAGGTAATGTTTCTGTATATTATATTTATGAATAACATATAACATATTAATTTTATTACTCGCAATATACGAAACTCATACACTTTGTTAAATAATGTTACAGGCTAGACGTACGCAAAGCGTCTACTAAAAGCCAAGGACAACATAGAGATTCGAGAGTTGAAAGTGAAGATTACGGAGCTGGAGGAACGAGACATGCATTGAGCTGTGGAGCTGGCTAAGTTGGATGAGCGCTTTGCTGCATATATATAGGAGCATGGATCAATTTTCTCGTCAGGTGGATCCGAAGGTGATGAGTAATGATAGGTATGACTTTTTATGCTTGCATTGGAATATTGTACTTATATGCACTTTGAGATGGGTGAGGTAGTTTGACTTTGTTGGTATGGTGTTTGAGAGTTGGATTTGTTTGGATATGTTTAAGATGGGTGTGGGTGAGATTAATTTGAATTGTTTGATACATTTTGAGATGTTGGATGTGTGTGAGGCTGATTTTAGTTGTTTGAAGATGACGGTGGACTTGTTAGATACATTTTTGGATGTATTTTGAGATGTCAGATGATTGAGTACATCATGGGTGATTTGGGTTTGACTTGTTGTAAAAATATTAATGTTTTGTTATTGTTGATGTTATATATATGATTTGGGCTTTGATATATGTGAGTTATATACATGAGAAATTAAGATATTGATATATATTGATATGTATGTATTGGTTGGGTGTGGAAGGCTGCTCGTCTAAAAAAATACTTTCAGATTTCGGATGGCCATCGACGCCTTTCAACGGCACTTTGGGAATAACATTCTGACGGACATTGATGGTTGTTTTTTTAGATATTTCGATGGTTTTTGACTGTTATCGGTAACACTTTAGGCAAACCATAACATATCATGCGTACATGATGGGGCGTAGAAAGCCGTCGGAAATGTCGTCGCAAGCCATCCAAAAGTTTTCGTGGAGCTGTCGAAAAGTCATCAGAAAGACCATCTTTCGACGATCTTGTTGCCGATGGTTATTTCCGACGGCTGTCGACGGCTACCGACGACCGTCGACGGATTTGAGCCGTCAAAAATATTATCGTTTCTTGTAATTAGATAATCACATTAGTATAACACAATAATATAACCTGGGACCTTCATATATAATCACACTAATATAACAAAATAATATTATGAAACAATGGAATTCACAAAAAATTTCAAATCCATATAACCTATAGATTTTTGCATTTTCTTTAATGGCAGACCATCTTGTTTTCCATTATTAATGTTATGATATTTACGTTTCGTAAATCATTTCAAATCGAACGATTAATAAAATTTTGACAACACTTCTCCTTATTCCACATATCATACGCAAAAGAGCATACCCGGGAAAAAGAAGGAATTACTGTCAATTTTTTTAACTATTCGATTGGAAATATTGAATTGCGAAATATAAATATCATTGCATTTATAACTTGTCCAATACTGTGACAAATCCAAAAAATAATGTATCAGATGAAAATTAATTTCCGTTTTAGTTATAAAAACAAATATTTGTATAACGATCATATAAAGTACTTATCAGGTGGGGTTAAATTAAATATTTATGGGATTTATTAATAATACCGTATCGATAACAGTGAACTTAGCGAACAATTTCATAACAATACAAACGATAAAACTATATAAGAACGAGCATACTAGAGAATCTATACCAACTACCATTTGCAGACGAATTTATAACAATGAATCCATATCAAAACGTAATATTGAACCAAAAATGAATCGGATCATCAAATTATATCGATGAAACAGGGTGCTTGCGACGGCGGTTGCTTGCGGGGTGCCGTTAGATGCATGCCTAGCTAAGGGTAGGGTGCTTGCAGATGTGGGTGGGGATACTTATCATCATTTTAATTTTTATGCAAGCCATGCATGCTTTCACTTGGCCCACGTATCAACTACGAATTGATGCCCACAAACAATGATGTTTAGTCCAACGTGAAATGGGCTTAAGCCTATTTGTGAAACAAAACATTTTTTTTTTCCTTGCACGTGATTTGTGTCATTTTCTCGGCGAAACAGTTTTACAGTGGTACTAACTACTAAGAGATACGGTTTTCATACAAAGTAACTTAAAAGAAGGGACATTAATTAGTATCTTATGAACTTTTTACTGTTTCTTTTTTTTGGCGTTGGATTTAAAACCAAAAATATCTCTATATGCAAGCAGTACAAAAATATTCCATTGAACAGGCATCATACAAAAAAGGGTGATCATGTCCTTGCTGCAATCAATTGATTGAATGAGGTACCTATCAACTTACGTAAGTTCAATCCAATTTTTCTTTTTTGTAAAAGTGAATTTTACAAAGCTCAATGTTTAAATTATGGATGAATCAGTATTATATTAAAAATCAAATTTAAAAGAATTATTGGTACTACCTTTAGGGTGTACTCTTAGACACTTCCACGCACTGTTTCATTTTTGACGTGGGACACATGGACCGAATACACCATCTAAACGAAGCGGTTCGAAATGAACAGTCGACTCCTGTGCGTCAAACGTCAATGGTTTAATCGTTTTTCCTCTTTTGTATTTCTCGAACCTCGTTTTCTCCCAGCATCACCTCTAATTGGAAAATTAAACTCCCATCCTAACTTAATCCGATCACTTGTTGAGGTGTTTTTGTTTTAAATTGTGCTTATTTCACCATTATGTACAACATTATTTTTTTTTTATGAATTTTTCTTTGGATTTTAGAATGTTGACCTCCTCCACTATCTCTTCGACATGAACTATCGCCAGTTGGAATATCAAAAAAAGCTCATTTTCATCGACACTTGCTCGGCACAGCTGGCTAGTTATGATTAACAAGTTGGCTTTTGGTACGATGAAATTTTGGTTGACTTCAACCAATGCTTAGGTCTTGATTTCACCGTCATCCATGTGAAAAGAAAACAAGATAATTCGAAACATATTTAGTCGAGATGGAGCCAACTACTACAAGCAAAGGGTGGTGTATAGTCGATTGAAAAAAGATAAATGTTTCCTGGTTTCACTGTTTCGAAAACCGTGCTTCCGCAAATTCAAGCAGTTGGATCAGTTGAACAACGTTGCAATAAAGAATTGAAAGTGTGTTTACACCATTACTCCAACATTTCCAACCTACTTCGACATCCAGCTATACTTCGATATCCTTAATGTGATAGAGAATGAGTTGTTTTTTAGCCCCACACCGCTACCCCTCGATGGACGTTCGATGTCACTTCACCGTTTCGAGCTAAGCAAAGGAGACCCTCAACTTTGGAAAATGGATATCTGAGCTCCGACATGATCAAACAAACCATGAGACGTTGTATCAGAATTCAATCTCGTATATATCGTATGTGGAGTGAGAGCTTGAAATGTGCATAGGCCAAAACATTATCAGCTTGCTCGTTCTATGTTGAACAAGAAAAAGAAAAATAGACGTATTTTGAATTTTTTATTCCAACAATTTAGGTCAAGATAGATGTGAAGAAATGTATTTTAAACCGATTTTTTTTAATAAAAAAATTGCAAATATTTCCATATTATTTTGCACATATTTCCAGCGAAGAAACTTCATATATTTCCAGCGAAGAAACTTCATATATCTTTGATTAATCATTTCACGTGTTGCTTTCATATTTAAATCTATGAAGAAATGGGATGAAGAAATTTTGATTTTATCGTTTGAAGAGAGAGGAGAAATTTAAGTTATGATCATTAGGTAATTAAAAAAAATGTATGTATGGATGAGTGAAGTATTTAATTGGACAAAAAAAAAATAGACGAAAGAAGTGTTTAAGTGGATGGAGATGGTAACACCCTCTGTAAAAAGACCAATATTGTACACATATCGAAGAGAACGTATATATCATTAATTTCAGGTAGCTTTTACACTTCCTTTAATTCTATTAACCTTTTTGCCTTGTTCTTTTGTGTTGATCATTTAGTAAAGGACAAATTTTCAAAAGAGGCTGGTTTTTTAAACTATTGGCATAAATAGGCTAGTTTACAAACTATTTGCAAGTTTATGCTAGTTTTTTAAAAAATATTATGGAGCGCATCTGTGAAATGCGCATATACAAAATTACACTGGCGCATCTGCCAAATGCGCCAGTGTAATTTTTTGTCCAAATCTAAACAGTAAGCAGCAACATCCTTGCCAAACTAGAAGAACTTGAATCCGACGTCGATATCATGAAGTCCAACTCGACCACCCACGACGAATCCATCATCGTAGAACTCCACTCCAAAGCCGCCTTCCTCCGCAAACTCCTCGACGTCGAAACCAAATCAAGCTTCCACAAAAACTCAACCAAAAACACCGAAACTGAAACAGTAGATGCCGAACTCGAAGAGTTGAAGACAGACTGCACTCGGTCGAAGAGTATGTCCGATCTTTGTTCCTCTGTGAGTGCCCTCATTATCAAGACGAAGAAGTTGATCATGAAATTCAGATCGAAGGCGACGATGCAGATTACGATTACAAGTCGGAGTCTGTTGAAGTCGGAACAGAAGTCGAAGTGGACGAGAAGGTCTTATCGCAAGAGGAATCAAATGATATCGACGAGTTCAAAGAAAGAGTTGAGAAAATAGTTATTGAAGTTATTGAAAAGATGAACATGAAGAAAGAAAAGGAAAACAATTGGAGTAGAAGGCTTGCAAAGATTGGAGTTGTCGTTGCTTTGGCCGGATGTTTAGGTTTGGAC
The DNA here is from genome assembly GCA_030765085.1 of Allium cepa. NCBI lineage: Eukaryota > Viridiplantae > Streptophyta > Magnoliopsida > Asparagales > Amaryllidaceae > Allium > Allium cepa. Next base: position 902,031,181 of record CM060937.1, on the reverse strand, counting down.
AAAAAATTACACTGGCGCATTTGGCAGATGCGCCAGTGTAATTTTGTTTGGACGCATTTCACAGATGCGTCCCATAATATTTTTTAAAAAAACTAGCATAAACTTGCAAATAGTTTGAAAACTAGCCTATTTATGCCAATAGTTTAAAAAATCAGCCTCTTTTGAAAATTTGTCCTTTAGTAAATGCACTGCTCTGTTAATTTTAAATGTTTAGAATTTTAGAATCACAGTAGAAATCGTCCGGAAACTTGTGTTAGATATATCACTTGGGAAAATCTACCTCGTAGTAGAAATTTCTGACCACACCTTTGATTATTATTATTATTATTATTATTATTATTATTATTATTATTATTGCTAATTGTAAAAAGGTATAAAAGAAAGCAATAAATGAATGGAGTCATTAATTTAAAGGACAAAATTTCGTATATTTTTACTATAAGGATACAACCTTAATATTTCAATCATAAGACAAACATTCTTCCAAAATTATTCATACGAACAAATATTCTTTCAAAACTGATACCTAAAAACTGCTATCGATAATTACAAACTGATACCTAAAAACTGCTATCAATATCAGAAAACTGATACCTGAACAAAGTTGTTCTTTAAATTAAATTACTGAAGGTCTGTCTTAAAACGCCGAGAAATTTTGTACATGCCAATAATTTCCTGAAAAAAGGAATCTTCATTCTATTCTAGAAAGAACTATTCAGCATTGAATTAGCCTAGATAAATTTGTTCGAATAAGTGAGGTGACAACACAGAAGATTAAACCGGAGACTCATTTTTCTCCAACCAGAAAATCATCAGCTGTGGTTATATATGGTCGAAAACAAAAACAAACAAAAATGAAGGAAATAATTAGAACAAAGTAGCCATATATGAAAAATCTGTTTACTCAAATTAATCTTGTGTTTTAAATATTTCTAAAAAAGTTCTGCCTATAGTAGTAAATATTCCTTGTTACACTTCTGATTTTTATTGTTCACGTAAGCCTCAGCACAGAAAATATAATTTCAGACTTATTTTTCTCCAACAAGAAAATCAGTAGGTGCAGTTATGGTCACAAATAAAAACATAAAAAAATGAAGGAAAAAGAAGAACAAAGCATCCATATATGAATATTCTGGTTATTCGAATCAATCTTGTGTTTTAAATATTTCTTGTAAAGTTCTGCCTGTATTACCAGATTTTGGTGGTAGAAATTTCTAGTTACACCTTTGATTTTTTTTTTTGCTATTTGTACATATAAGTATAAAAGAAAAGAGAAAACGTAAGCTAGGACTCATTTTTCTCCAACAAGAAAATCATTAGATGCGGTTATGGTCATAAATAATAACAAATAAAAATGAAGATTAAAAAAAAGGAACAAAGTAGCCATATCTAAAAACCTGAATACAGTTCACAAACTCATGTGCATTCTATTATTTGGGCAATGGTAGAGATGGATGTAAACCTAACAGAGACTTGCCTTAAAAACCATACTAGTCATGCATGTGCCTGTGGGGCACCAAGTGTTTGCTGCAAACTAGAAATCCATCTTTTCCTTCTGTCCTCTACTCATTTTCAAATATAGCAAGTACTTATTTACTTAACACATATACATAAACATGTACACATCATAATATATACATGATATGAGTCGAATATTCAAGTCTAGAAACACCATGAGAAAAATGTATGAAAAATAAAAACAAAACTGATTCTTTGGGCTCCATTCAATTTTGTGTGTGTGATATCATAACATGTCGGCACAATGGTCTGAATGAATGAAGAAGAACTTCGGTTTGGTTTCAGTCTTTTCATCAGCTTTTATTTAGGGTTTTCAGGTAGAGTGATTGTTAGATTTAGTGGTTAGGCATTGTTTCAGAAAACCATCGTTTTCATGATGAGATATATTGGAACTCTTGCCTTTATTAGTTTCAAATATCTCATGCAGATAAATTCATATAGGCCATGTGTAAATAAATAAAAATAAAAGCTGAAATATAGAATTAAATTAAGTAACAATACAGGTTGGAATTATTGGTGTGCGTACAGATGGGACATGAAAATATAGGGACATATTTCTTTTTTCTGGGTCTTTGCAGATATGATCAGTTTGAACACTGTATGCATCAGGAGGCCATATGCTTTCCAAATCTTTGTTGTTTCTTTGGCCTAGCTACTTTACAAATCTTCTCTTCCATACATTAAACATAAATTTACTGTTACTGTGAGTTTTATTATAGCAAAAAAGTAAATAAACCATGAGAAATATTGCACATTTTTGGATAACCAGTAAAGAGAAGTACTGCTGCTTTTTGAATTTCTCAAAGGTATTTCCATGTATTAAAGTTTGAGCTTATTATGAACTTGGGGTCTTATGATTGGTTAGCATAAAGCTTATGACTAGGTTTATTGCAAGACATGATGGCAAATATTGATTGTTTAGAATGTGCAATGTAACTTTGATGATGTACATTTTGCCCCTATGCTTTGGTGGGAGCCCTGAAAAAGATGGGCATTCATTGATATATTACATCTTCTATTGTAGGACATGTTGCTCTCTAACTTTATATATTTAGCTTTATTATAAAAACAAAAACACATATCATAAGTTCTGTTCATCAACCTTAGTTGTTAATTACACCTTAAACAAAGATTATTGTGAATATTACAGGGAAAATAAAGTAAGCTTAACACATGAAGGTTCATTTGATATTCAAGTTCAGAATACAAACTTAAATATGAAAAAATATGAGAGAGATATGCAGAGTTAATTAGGTTGACTGACAAAGACAACAAGTTGTAATGTAGCTCCACACTTTGGTAATATGATATTATGATATATCTACAAAAGTAATGGTTTTTTTTGCTTGCTGTATATTTGATAGCAGTCCCACTAGGTTTATGGGTCAGCCCTTGCTGCTTTGTTGTTTGTATGGGGTTCTCTGCTTTTTTGCCTTTCATAAATCAATTGTTTTCTCTAGTTTATTCTATATTTTATTTCGTAAAATTATAGGTGAATTATTTGGAGAGAGAAAGATACTCCATTACAGTTCCATCATCACTGCACCTTGGTAGGACTTTCATAATAAATAAATAAAAAGAAATCAAATATGTTTTTTCTATTGCCGTGTCTCACATTTTACATGGTTAATCAACGCATATTCCAAAAAAGAATAGCGTTCACATCCTGAAAAAATAGTAAAAATGAAGTGACATGTATATATAAGTTTGGTTGCATTTAACAGGTTTCCTTTTGTTAAAAGATGTTAATCAAACTCTATATTGTTTCGCGAAGAGAAATGTGGACAGATCCGAACTCCAACCTATCATACATCAAAAATTTATAAAAAAGTTTCTAGCCTATCTTTTATTGTACTTTAAGTCAAGAAAGAAGTTTACCGTAGAAGAAAACACAAATTTTATTATGAAAGAAGTAATTACCAAAATGCTTTTAGTTTAAGTGCTTAATGGTCATGATCTTAGCCATTGATTCAAGTTTCTTAAAGATCATTTCAAGGAAACTGTATATACAAATAAGTAATATAGGCTTTTTATAGCAATACAAAATAAAATAGTGTTTGGAAAAGATATTTCATGAAAAAGTACCTTCAACCAAAAATCAAACAATCAACCAAAAGTTAGCCCCACAGTGAGATTAGTGCTAATACCAGAAAGTGCATCACGTCAATCAATCCAAGATTTAAAAATCAGTTTAAGGAATCTAAATATTGTACTAACCTCGTATTAATAATTAGTTAATCCTGTGGTACTGTAATTGCTTTTTCTGCACGCTTGTACCAATAAAATAAAACTTGGACTTAGATGGTTATTTTTTATTGCATTAGGGTAGACTACAGAACCTTGGAGGGCTTGTTTCCAAGAATTGGTTACACCATTCTCACGTCAGACAGACACGGCTGATGCGAGCGTAAGGTGACGGTTGCAAATGGATCATATAGGGAACGTTGTAGAAATGGCTCTTGTCGTCCGATGTAACATTAACGATTCATTTTCAACCGCCTTATCTTCCTCGATACAAATACCTCATCTATCTCCATCACCTTCACAACAACTATACACCAAATCCGAACTTTTCCACTATAAAATGAGCTATGCCTTTCAAAATTTCAGGTTTTTTTTATTTCGAATAGTTTTACAACATATGCTTTTTTTGATTTTTTTTCTTTTCTAGTTTGACTTGTTACTTGCATCATATCGCACATATACTCTAATTCTTCATCAGAACACATATCTAATTAGATGGCCGAACGAATGTTAGCGTTCATTGATCAGTGCTGATATGATCGTAAGTCATACTTTAGGAGTTGGGGCATGGAACGATCGGGTTGCGGTCGTTTCTAACACCCAAGAAGGGAATGAATCGCGAATTATAAAGAACAAAGGACATAACCTGAAGCGAGTCAGCACTCCGTAGAGTAAGCTTCTACAAACTGAAGATAGAAAAAAGGCATGGTGGATGGAAACGAAGAGTGGTGGAATATCGTGGCCTACAACAACAGAAAATTCCGATTTTATTTTCTACCAAAGTTTAGGGAGCTGAGCAAGAGTGTAGTGTAAGAGTTAGTGATATGTTCTAGGGATAATTATGCAATTTGTTTTATATATCAAACTCCGTGGGCAATATTGTTCGTAATAATGGTGTTTATTTTTCTATTATATCTTTTTTATATTTTGATATAATTAATTAAAAAATTAATTTAAGGTATATAATAAGAAAACCTTTAAATAAAATATTATGTGATTATATCACAAATAATTGCAATCATGGATAATTAATCATAAAATAAGTGTGCAGCTATCGTCTTTTTTTCTTCTTCTTTGGGCCAGTGTTATAATTTTATTGGACATCATAATTTTTTATATACTTCTATCCACCATATTCTATTCTTCATCGCTATTTTTCATATACTTCCGACCACCATATTTTTATTCTTTCACTCTGCTCTACACAACCATATCTTTCATCTCTTCTCAACAAATCTTACGTACTTCTCAAAAATTCTAAACCCTAAAATATATCTCTTTTTGCCTAGTAGATGTTAGAATGTGAAGATTTAATGAATAATCCCAATTGTAATGATTAAAAAGATGCTAGTTTCATTTTCATGTGTTAAAATCTATTTTTTTCAACAACTCAGTCATAGATAAGTAGTTCTTTAGATTTTTTTGCTTCTTCAAGATTCAATCAATTACGAACAATTCAACCGCGACTTGAAAATCTCGGGTTTTTGCAAACTAAAAAAATGAAGGAATGCTTACTCGACAACTGTGTATATTGTTGAGAGACGGTGAGCTTTTGACTTATTGACAAATGACTTGACTTCTTCATTTTTCCTCCGGTGTTCATTCTGAAAGGAAGAGGAAAATATGCATGTTCACGTGAAGAAAATAGTAATTGACATTAGAAAAAGGAAAATGAAATTGTTTAAGGTGGCTTTTAGTTGATGGCTAGAAGAAAAAAAAAAGGTGCCAATAGTAGCACACTAAAATAAAATGATTGTTTGTTTTAAAATTCCTGGTCAAAATATTTCGAGAAAGGATGTAGATAAATTCATTTAGACCGGAGTGTGTAACGCTCTCCAACGATTGGACGATGTATTACTTATGACTGTTGGCGACACCAATTGATTACGTACTTGTAGTTATTGGACAAATATGAAATGACTTGTTCGAGCATTTCTTATTGTTTAATAACAACTAGGTCAAACATGAAATCTCAAGGTGACAATGTTGCGTAGTTCCATCAACTTGAGAATGCTACGGAACTTCAATCTGAATACTCCACTTTGATTATAGTTAAATCATGCCCTGTCGATCCGTTGAGCAACTATAGTTGGATGTGAGTTGAAGCATTGAAAATGAAATACTATTCAATAATAATCTTTCCATAGCTTGAAAAATTATCAAATTAAAACCCAACTCTAAAGTCATGTTTTAGATAATATATAAATTCTTCACAGCATTCGAAATTAATTATAGTCGGTTTTACCCTTAAAACCGTGTAAAATCATATTTAAACAATCTTGTTTAAATCTAACATATTATAATCCAAGCATATCATCATCCAAATCATCATAAAAATGGATTTAATCCTGATCCAAAAATAAATGATTATATAACAAAATAGAGATGATATATATTACTATTCACTTTGATTAGGATAAGAAGATTGAACTGATATTAAGATTTATTCCCCTTGCTTTAATTCTAAGCTTGATCTGAATTTTCTCTTCTTTTTCTTCCTTGACAATGGTCTTCTCCTCTTCTTATGTTTGCGTTTTTTTTGCACAAATGAACGTAAATAAAGGGAAATGAGAATATACATGTATATGCGGCTATTTCCTAATAAGCCCTTAGTTTAATTAATTATCTTATATAACCATCTATAAGCTCATTTATCTGATTAAGCACGACCCCTTAATTTATTTTCAAATCTCAATCCCCTTATCATTTTAATCTTTTCCTTATTATATTTAATTTATTTAATTAAATCTTCTGATTAATGCTACCAAAAATTAGGGATGTTACAAGATTCATCAACTTGGGATGTTATGTGTAGTACTATTAATATATTGACTAGACGGAGTAAAATACATGCACGTACTTATTGATATTCCTCGAGGTACACGCATTATACTTATGCTAACGTGAAATGGTGGGTACAAGTGAATGCTCTCTTTTGATTTATTGATATCCTCAAGGTCAAGATGAGACTAGGACGAGGAAAATGGCATAGGAGTTGTATCATATATAACTGGCAAAGTGTTATCCATCGTAGGCGGACCTATTATTTGTTGATAATCTTCAAGGTCAGAATTCTAAGGCAAACGAATACTAACGTCCCCAAGAAAAATCGAAGATTTCTACATTTTTCTTAGGTTTTGAGAAACATAAAAATCTAATAGGACTCCTATTAGAAAATTGAAATGAATACATCTAGCCTTTCTAACATTGTAATAATATATATTATAAATTTAAAACAATCCACTTCAACAAATTTGTGCAGATAATATAATTGATAAAATATTTCTATGTTTATATATACAAATGAACTAAATTTAGATTGACATAGAAATATAAAATATACTTATGCAAAAATCTTTTGGCATGTTGTCACTTCAAGACCCATGTAAGAGCCAAATAAATACAACTACTAAAACATTAACTCCTTGGTCACCTAAGTATTTATTAGCCTAATATTGTGTATTATCTTCTATGAGTTTTGAACTCTAAAAGGAATATAAGAATTTAGATATTGGATCCATATTCGATCACATATAAATGTTATATGGTGAATAGTCGTTATTCATAAAGTATGAAACTGCGATGAAATTAGTTCATTCAAAATAAACAAGTAAACCATAATGCAAGATCGTGTATTCAATACGACTGGATACAATAAGGATTTTGTTGTGTTAGATGTAGCACTATACCAAGAGCTACAAGATGTACCTAGTAACCTGACACTGAAATGTCAGTTTGATCAGTTTACGTAAAATGCAACTTATTCGATATCCTTAAATCCTAAGGATGGTCGAATGCATTTTGTAAAGAATTCACTACAGTCTTGTAATAAGAGTTTCCTTTTTAATGGCTCGACAATTTAGAAAGCAAAACAAATGTACAAGAGTGAATGTAACTTAGGCACGGTTGGGATGAAGAGAGTGAATGACCACCTCTGTTTCATGAAAAGACATTGGAAACGAGAATTGGATAAAATACCAAAATATACTTAATATGGAATGGGAATGTGATTTCAATTTCAAATATATTTTTATATAGAAAATTGTTTTCTATGAAAATTATTTCTTTGAGTTCAAGATATTTGATCTGAATCTCTCGATTATAAACTAGTTACAGTGAATGAAATGAAATTCTGTAATAATGGTTGAATGGGGCTTCGTATTTCGTACGCTATTATAGTAATGGTAAAAATAGTGGGAGCATACAATGTAACATTACTTAATGGACGCATCAAGTTGTGAAAATTTATTTTCGTAAATATGCCAAATATTATTTATGAAATAATAACTGTTTTCAGTATTGCCTGGAAATAGATATTTTTTATTTTGAAATGAATATTCGTTATAAAATAAATCTATAAGAATAGTATTTATAACAAAAGCGATGCATTAGGAAACACAAAGAGTATCAGAAATTTTTACAGTTATTTTACATAGTAAGCCATATTTTTGAAGAATAATTCAATAATCATACTACTGTGAATCACATAGTACCGATGATTTGTATCTTAGAATATAAAGAATGAAGCGTACATTTAGTGGGAGTGACAAAATAGTCAATGAGTTCTTCAGATTGATACATATAGATATATGCAGTTCAAAGTCTAATCGTACCAAACCAGATGCGCCTACTTTGTTAAATTCATAAATGTATTCTCATAAAAATGAAAATGTGTATTCGATATACAAATAGTATATCTATGATAATTCATAGAATATAAAACCAAAGTATATTACATTACACGCAAAAGAAATAAAAGAAATTTGATTTGATTGAATAGGTGAGTATATCGAAAAAATGTTCCAAATATTAAGACATTAATAAGATTCACTCTCAAAGTCACTCCCCCCTCTCCATGATATATAATGATGTATCAAGAAGAAGTAATCATACTTTGCTGGACAAAGTATGATTGATGATGAGTGAAGTTGAGTTAACTTTTTTCTGTAAGAACGAGGTACTTAAAACTAAGTATACATGTTAAATTTAATTTAATCCTAGGAAGAGTTTGTGAGATCATATTCATATAAGATATGAACTGATAAGAAACCCCGGTCTTAAATAGTTTAAAATATATGGTTGTCTAATTTATGTTATGAACATATGTTTCGTAAACTTAACATTTGAATCATTTTCATATATACATAAAAGGAATTTCATAAAATATTTCTAGGTGTATATTTTAACATATTGAGAAACAATTGTTGTTTCAAGAAATACCGTCTTCATGAATCGAAGGAATTGTGGAACTGAGCCAACTCGAGTTATGGGTGAATTTTAAAATATTTTCCCTTACTGGATCTTTATCAGGCCTATAAAGTCTAATTTATTTAGAACATTTCTAAATTTCGTTTAAATAAAATCTTCTAATTTATTTAAATTTGTAAATTATATAGTTTCATTTAATTTATGTTATGATATATATATATATATATATATTTGTGTGTGTGTATGTGTATCATATACACATATACATGTGTATGCATGTATAGCGTATCAATCTATGCAAGATATAACATCCCCATATATAAATGTTAGGATTACATCGCAACGGACATATTAGCTCATCCAATATGAAAATATATTGTCCAAATATATGTATGTATATACTATAATTTATACATAAATTATATATATATTCATAATAGCTGTTTTAAATAATTTTATATAAGTATATAAGTACATTTATATATATGTATGTATGTATGTATGTATTTATATATAATTATATGAATAAAATATTAATATAATATATGCATATTATGTTATATACTTATTGAAATATAAAGAAATTATTTATAAATATTTAGAAGGTTTTTTAATTAAAACCATTAGAAATACATATATATGCATGAATATATTAATAAATATTTTTTAATATTTATAAATGCACACACACACATATATATAAAAAAAATATACATGTACACACACACACATATCAATAAAACACTCAAAAATATTTTAATAAATTCGAAAGACTAGGTCATGCACATAGCTTAGTAAATATATTATATATATTTCAATTTTAAAGTATATTTTATTTAAATATCCATCCAAAAATTCATAAAATATTACTTAAAAATTAATTATGAAATATAATTTTGAATTTTAAATTTCAAATAAATCCAAAATGACATTTTATGCTTTGAATTTTTTTTCATAATTTTTCGATTTAAAATTAATTTTTCTATTTTCAACTACTAATATAAAAATAAAAATTTTTATTTTTTATTTTTTTGACAGTATCTTTACGTATAATATTATTTTATAAAATATGAATCTCATAATATATTGAATTAATATAACTAATTTATGTAATAAATTGATTTAAATATTATTTAAATGATAATAGAATATATATAATATTTTATCATTGTTGAAAATTATCACAGCCTTAATTCATTACATATAAAATTATAAGAATATATTTGACTAAAGTATGATGTTATAAATAAATATAAACTATAATTATCTATTTAAATAACATACATCTATAAACACACACACACACACATATATATATTGTTAACAAATTTCTTCGTTAACCCTAAAAGGTGCAAGGAAAGGAACCTTGGCTGATGAAGAATTTTGAGAGCCTAGATTTAACGTCAACGAGTGTTGGTAAAAAAAGCGATACTTGGTTGAGTTAAGACTTAAGATAGCGAATAAACAGGCTTAGGTCCATATAGGAGTCATATGCATAGTCGTTCGAAGTCATATATACTTAAAGTTGATCCATGTAGACAATAGTATGCAAAAATAGAAATTGGGAATGCGAGTACTTATGGAATTCGAAGCAAACTATGATTAAGAAATCAAAGGTGCTTTGGAATTCGTAAGTAAGTCATAATTCAAGAAATCTTATTCCATATGATGTTGAATGTACAAAGTCCAATGTGCAATAGCCCTCTTGGTACTAAAGTCTCCAAATCAATTTAGGGTTACAAAGTTTAAAATGTAAAGAATGAGAAAAGAATTATTCGCCTCTTACTCCATGCCTCTAGGTTCGTATTTATAGGGATATGGTGTTTGGCACAACTGCTCAGCGTTACATTCAGTATGCTTCATCTTCAGCATGCACAACCCTCAGCCCAATGGCGCATGGCTCCATTCCTCGCTTTTGATGACCCTTGGCACTCGTCATTGATAATAGACTGCATCAACAATCAATGACATCAGTATTTGGAATCATTGGTGTAGAGTGGCATTGAGATGGAGCAACATTAAGAAGGAGACATGACAATTTTCATGTATGTTGATGGCTTTCGGCATCAATACCGTGTTCACAAATGTGCATTGTCCTCTGAAATATGATGGAATGCGTCATCAACAAGATGCGACATTGATTGTTGGAAGTTTTAATAATAGGCGTCATTGGTTCAATATTAGTGGAGTAGCATCGGTAGTAAGACGGCTTCGATAGCAGTGGCATGTAATATTAATGTACAACGGCCTTGATAATATATGGCATCAATGATGAGCATTATATGCGGTACTATGAGTTGTTTCATCCAATTTATCTCCATAGGTTAATGGCGGCATCAACAGGATATGACATCAATAGGAGGCGAAATTAATGTCTTACGATGTCTACCACATTAGACATTACTGCTTCCTCGATGAATTTCGCTATTGTTTCTATTCGGCATTTCCCGATGACACAAAGACTTGGTATTAACCATCCCACCTTATAGATGATATACAACATCATTGGCATCAAGTATCCTTAGTTTTACTAATGACTTGTGATATTTCATATGAACTTTCATCGAAGAGTTGTGGCATCGCAGTCTTGTATACTGTCGGCATCGGTTCACTCCCATTCTTTCAGCACTAGTTATTGGTGCAGCGTCATAGCTATATTGCATGCCGCATATCTTTGACAATAATAATAGTAAAATAAATTTATCTGATAAGAAAAAATGTTTTTTGAATTACGGAGTCATACTAACCTTAAATGTTTGTGATAAATGTTTTATTTCTATATATGCATATATATAACCAAAAGAAATTATGATAATATTATTTGCATATCAGAATTGTCACCTAACTAACAATAGGCAATATTTGTTTATATAAAAACATTATAATTGATTATAAATAATAATATTATGGTTTGTAATATACCTTACTTCCAATGCCTCAAAGTACATGTAACGACCTCAAATTGCCTTTATATAAAATCATCTCATATTATACCAATTCTCCTTTATTATGATAAAACTTTCTCAAAAATTTATTCTCTTAATGTTTTATCGTACCATTTAAATTATATGAATTTTTTTATAAAAAGTTTAATTTTAATTAAACATTATGAAAAGATGACTTCTAATTTACATTTTCTCCGAACACCTTATAGTCAAATTGTGAAACATAATTCACATGGGGTTCATTTAAATAAACACTCTTAAATGAGCTGAGCACAAATAATCGGCAATCAACAAACCACAATCAATGCTGCTAAACTATCCAAGCATGACAAATCGAACAATAATGATAATAAATTAACATTATCATTTTCACACAAACAAACACAACATACATAACTATATCAATCTAAATATCATTCCTTTATATATATATATATATATATATATAATCTATTAGCTAAGGTAACACATTTCATTTTCCAATTTTCAAAAATTAATGTCACGTTTGTTTGCCTTGTTTAGGTTTTTAGATATCCCCATCGACACCGTGATGTTCCATGTCTGGATCAGAATTCATAAACAACTCAGTAGATGAAATAACACAATATGTTTTTGTAGCAATAACAAACACATTCTTGTACATATAATACTCTCAAACTCATTCTAGCAACTTACTACCCTATCCCTAGTGAGCCATAATCTACTAAAGCCAAGTTTCTCACTTAACCTTCATCTTTGATACCAGCTGTAATGACCCACCTTTTCGACCATTGAAAGTCGACACTCAATACATGCACGCTATTTAAATGCCTAACATCCAATCGTCATAAAGGCAGATTGTTAGGGCAAAAAGAAAAGGAAAAAAGAATAGAACAAGAGAAACATAATCTCACAGCAGGATGATTACATATAATATAACAGAGAAATTAAAAGCTATTACTCTTAAATACATAGTCTATCATAGTTAAAAAAACAAACCTTATTAGCATGGATAGATATAACTTCATTTCCCGACAATTATTGATGGGTATACATAATAATATTTTAGCAAAAATAGAAATATTACAGTGGGTGAACATCCAACTCTACTACATGAGCTCCATGACACACCAACGCTAATTTGAAAGAATATTCAGTCTGGCCTATATAATAAAATAACATCCAAATTAGTCTGGAAAACCAATATGAGAAAACTCAAGAGATATAAGGAACATATATAATTCTGTAAGACTGCGGCCATTAAACATGGAATGAGTTTTTACCTCACAAGAACAACATCCATACATGAAAGAATATAAAACAAATTAGACAACACAAACTGGGCATAAAAAGATCAATCCAAACTTAAAGAATGTACACAAATAATTAAATATTAAGTAAAGTTCAATGCACTTCTTGATGTAGTTAAGGAAGCAATTTAAAGATTTGTATCAACAAGGAAAAGGAAGTTTTCCAACAATGACTAGGAGTGCACACCCCTCACCAAAAGTAAACCTCTAGAAATATACTTGAGAACTACAATGGCACTCGAAAACCTCTAAGCCGAACCCCGCCAACTTTTGCCGAGAATCCGAATATTTCACATCTCCGTGCACATATCATTGATACCAATCTAGAGCAGATGTGAAAATACCCTAATGGGAGCAACCCCACATAGCTTGGTCCCCCATTTGAGCTTTGGTTTTAGTCATTTCCGACAAAGAATATCGACGCTCAAATGAATAACAATTCGTCCTAAATTGATGATATATAAAGAAGAAAGCTGAATTGATAGTTAACAAATCGACTGTTGGAAAAAACCAAAATGGTCGTACATGGAAATTAAATCTCGTATCATTACCACTACTCATCGATTTTAAACTTGTACCATCCTTGGTTAAAATGCTAGACAAGTTAAGGTAATGTTACCTCTAGGTATTGCCTTGAGACCAATTTTAACCTTCAAGATAGCAACGAGATTCCATACCTCAATTTTTAATGCTAAGAGTATGACTAAATCATTTCCATACAAGCTATATCGTTTACGAAAATTAATTTTTTTATCCTGTCCGTAACCAAATCAAATCTTTAAACTTTTAAAACCAAACTTGTGCCTGAATTTCACATCATAAATATTCGTCAAACACTTTAAAAACACTCTTTAAAATATTCCATTTAAAGAGAAAATTATATTTTTAGGCGTATTAGAAGGAAGAGTCAAAAAATGTCATCAGAGCATTGCTTATCATAAACCCAAAAAAAATTACACTTAGCTTTATTTATAAAAGATTTTATCATTTATAAACTATAATTTATAAATTATGAATAACATTTATTATCCCTGACGATAACAAATCAATTGAAATTTTTTTACGAATTAAAACAATGTTAATCATCCAGAAAGATAATTAACATAAATCTTTTATAACTTTAAAACCACATTAATTATCCCAATAGACAGTTAATCAAACCTATAATTCCTTTGATAAATCAACTAATTAATTTCACACCTTTATTAAATTAGTTAATTAACTTTAATAACTTTTATTTATTTAATTAATTAACCTTTAAAATAATTTTATTAAATCTAATAATTAGTTTTAAACATCTATATTTAAACCAATTAATTAACTTTAAATATCATTTACTATAATGATTAATTCATCTTAAACATCATTATTAAGAATGGTTAATTAACTTTAAAACATCATTATTAAAATGATGATTAGTTAACCTTAAACATCATGAATAAATTTATTAATTAACTTTGTTATAGTTAAATAATAATTAAGAATATATTTAAAGCTCCAATTCTTTTTAAATACTTATACAGTCCTTACAAACCCATTTGAGAAGAATCTACAAAATATTTAAGGAAATAAACTTTATAAATTTAAACAACGTTAATTATCCCGAAAGGTAATTAAATCTAACTAATAATATTTTGTAAATTTAAAATGACATTAATTACCACGAAAGACAATTAATCAAAATTTATAATCTCTTTATAAATTTAAAACAGTATTAATTATTTTGAAGATAATTATTTAAATTTATAGCTCTTTTTTCGTAAATTTTTAATCAACACTTGTCCTTTTTTTCAAAATTATCAAAGTACTTGAAAATATAGTTTAAACAAACTTCAAAGTGTAAAAACATGCCAAACATTTATTTTGTAAAATACAAGCTCAAGTTCAAAACACAAGGGTTTGAGGGGTTGATATTTCATAAATGATGGTACAACGATAATTGCTTTAACGAAACTTACACAATCAAATAGTATGTCATAAATATTTTCAACCAAAAAATGATACAAGTAGCATAAGAATATAAATAAATTAATATCGATGAGAAACTCCTTAAGGTCTCTCTACAAAAGTCCCCGGTAAATTACACATATGAATATGTATTTCAAAGTGTTCTATAGAAACCTATTCACTACGTACGCTTCGACTTCCTCTTGTTTTTATCCCCAGCAACATAATGGTTATTTATGATATCCGCTTTTCCAAGCGGGAATTTAAATCCAAACAAACAAGCAAACAACAATATAAACTATTTAATAAACAAAACTAATTTTATAATTAATTAATATAAACTGAGAATCCGACTATTTCACATCTCCAAGCAAGATATTAATTTTATAAGAAATCAAATTAGTTTAATTATTTAATTATTTAATTAACAAAACTGATTACCCTAATCAATATAAATTCTTTCTTCCTTAATTAGATATCTTCTTCCCTCCAAAAGAGATATGCATGTGACAACACCTAAACCTTTGTTGTGCATGATCCAACCCTCTCTTCCTTGTTCCTCCACGATTTCGAAATTCACCTTCACCATCCAACTTCTCTTCATGCCACCTTCGCGACGATCATCATCCTATGAAACTCAATCACATGTAAGAGATCGCAACCAAAAAGATTTCGATAGCAATCCCCAAACCTCGCACCACCCAAATAGGCATCGTGCCTCACCAAACGACCACCGCCAACTTGCCTTGCTAAGGGAAATACTAATCCATCAATGACATCACCTAACTCGTCCTTAGTCATCTCGAAAACCAAACCCTAGTTCACCTACCACTTACACAACCACTGTCGAACTACCCAAACATCAGCACGAACATCAGCAACATATAGACTTGTAGATCTAGGCTATACAAGACCAAAGTGAAAGTCTATGCGGATTGAGTAATATGATTATATCTACTAAATAAAAACCTATATCAAACTGGTAGTATAAAAATTACAATAAATAAAGTGCTCCAAAGATTTTTTATACCGGTTTGAACTTCCATTCCGCATCCAGTCCCAAACTCCTTCTGGTTTAACTAACAAACATTCTCACTTAACCCAGGGGAATATGTATTATAGACCATCTGAGCTACCGAACAGGACTTCATGCTTAAAGATCTCCAACAGGACTTCGTCTATTACAAATAGTTGAGTTGTTACTTTGTGTGCTCTTTGAATAGAACGAATTGGTCAATGAGTACATCCTTCCTATAATGGTATATTGAGCGTATGTGTTAATAATATGTAAGTAATATGATCACACAAGGAAAATAGAATTGAACGTGCAAGTGATTAGTTTGAAAGTAATATCAGTATAAGAAAGCGCTTGAGAATTCAAAAGCAAGATAGAAGAATAAGAGAAAAACAATTGTTGATTGATTCACTAATTCGATTGCTTTATATAGAAAATGTATGGTTGCAATCTTTAATGAAGAGAAATGATTAATGGAAATAGTTGCAACCATTAATGAAGAGGAGTAACTCTTCGTGGAGAAGAGTATCCTTTCATAAATTTGAAAATATAGTTTTTGTACAAATTCAATCTACTGAATTGGAGTGAAAATTATGTTTCAAACCAGAATGTAATTAGTTTAAAATAGCCCAGTTTCAGTCGACTAAATTAATGATTTAGTAAACTGAACAAGTGTTTGGTCTAGTGAATCATTAATTTAGTTGACTGAAACTATATCGATGTTTAAATATAAATATGTACATGTATTCAGTCAACTTATATACCTTATTCAGTCGATTGAATGTTGTAATTTTTGTTTTTGGTCCTTGAAATTGATTTGTGATTAAGTGTGTGTGTACACCGCATAGAAGAGATTTTAACAACTTTATAACTGTAGACTAGGATGCTATGACTGATATTACATTGGTTATGTTATCCTGGTCTTCTTTTGTCGAGTACATCTTCTTGTTTGATTAATCTATTCCTGTGCAAGTGGTTAGTACACAAAGTATATTATTGTATAGTTGTCACTATATAGTATCAAAATATGATGTTCTAACATAATGATTTAAATTTTATAATTTTAAGATGAGTATATGAGTTGATTTGAAATTTGGAATGGAGATTTTTCTCACTTACTTTGCTTCTAGGAAGTGATAAAATAAAAAAGTTGAAAAGCAAAGTGAGTTGCGTTTTCAAAGTTGAGTATGGTTTATATCAATATTTCCGGCACTTCGCTGCATAGAATTTCGCCTGCATACAAGCCGCGAACAACATATTAAAAATACGGCTGCATGTAGAAATGCGAGACCATCTCAAAATAATAATAACATACAATAGTTAACTTTTTTTTAAAATAAAAAAATATGATGTTTTCTATAAATTATTAACCGATAATTTAAATATTTACCAAATTAAAAATTATGGAAAAATTCTATAAATTTTATTAAAAATACTATAATAAAAATCAAGTTATTTTATATACAAATTTATTTTCTTATTTTTTATCTGAGCTATTTATTATTGTTAACAAATTTACAAAATGAGTTCACAGTTTTTACTAATTAATCAAAGGGAGTTAAATTAAGTTATTATATCCATTTAATTAATATTTAATTAGCCATTTAAATGTTTAATTCACATTTAAATATTTAAATAATCCATTATTTGAAATGAAGTGATTAAACTTTTAAAACCAATTGTTTAAATATTTAAAATTAGTTAAATATTCAAAATCAAATGATAAAATTATGAGATGTTACATTACACCTTGAAATGATACTATCTGCTCCCTAAAACTATTTTTGATTTAACAGAGTGCTAGTCCTTGAACCATTGGTCACCTGCTATCGGGTAACATCTAACTTGATTTGATTTGAATTTCTAGATGGATGAAGAAGGGAAAGAGATTTCGACCAGCCAAGACTTGGGATGGAGGCTCTGGAAATCTCAAATCAAATGAGGTATAGATGCTTAAATAGAGGAAAGGAAGGAGAGATTTTATGATCTCATCTTTTACTCAATCTCCTTCCATTTGAGCCATCCATTATCTAGCCTCTCTAGCACATGTCATAGCTACTTATATCCCTTCATATGAGCCGATCATATTAGCCTCCTCAATGAGCTTTAGATCCATTTAGAGCCCGAATAAAATATTATGAAATTAAATCTAACTCAACGCTTATCGATATCATATATCGATTAATATATTTATAACTATTATAAATATATTTAATAATATTTATTCATCAAATAAAAATCAAAATTTTAAAATTAATGTTTCATAAATATTAATTCCTTTAATTCATTTTCAACAATTACAAATTAATTAAATCATTTGTTCAAAGGAGAATTCATCATCTCGGTTGTGTGACTCGTTAGTTGTAAATTTGGCCAGCGACTAATATCAGACTATTGGAATATTAACGTTCACACGTCACTTAAATGTTTTGTTATATTTTGATTAAATTTATCACTTACTTGGTTACGCTAAAATCCATTTATATTTTATTAAGCGTCACCTGTTTGTGACTTTATTTATACT
Source organism: Allium cepa (assembly GCA_030765085.1). NCBI lineage: Eukaryota > Viridiplantae > Streptophyta > Magnoliopsida > Asparagales > Amaryllidaceae > Allium > Allium cepa. The sequence goes on along the minus strand of CM060937.1, from coordinate 902,012,491 downwards.
AATTCTCTTCGTCAAAACTAAATCACTTCAGACTTACGGAATTTGGTAATGGTTCAACTTCTAATATCGTCAACACTCAACTCTATCATTGGTTTAATAATACTTATTATAATTAACTAAAATGCTCTAGCCAGGGACTTTGAATTTGAGTTGACTTAGTTGGCTGTGATACATACCTCATATAACTGAGGAAACGAATCCTCTCTTAAATAGCGCTATACTTCTTATACTTCCACTTGACCCATGTAACAACCGAGATTTTCGACCCTTATAAATCAAAACTAATACATCCACTATATTGTCGAGCAATCGAATACCGAAAAATCCCATTATTAGGGAGAAAGAAAGAAGGAAGAAAATAAGAAGAAAACTAAACAAAACAAAATCTCACGGCGGAACGAATAATCTATAATAAATCTTTACACAAGAAGAAACTGTAATATATGTATATATAGACATCAGTCTGAAAGTGTGCTATGGATCGTGTAATATGGATATACGATGATACAGAGTTTAGTGATTACAGTTATACAGTAAATAGTGCGGAGTGTAAATGCAGAATAATAAAAATAACACCGGAGATTTTTATACTGGTTCAGAGCTCTGTCCTATGTCCAGTCCTAGATTCCTTCTGGATTCACTAAAATAGTAACCCTCACTTAACCTGGAGGAATAGGTCTATACAACCCCCGAGCAGCCAAACAGAGACCTAAGCAGCAGAACAGGATTTCACCTCAGCAGCTGAAGAGGACTTCACACGCCTGAGCAGCAGAACAGGACTTCAACAAATACAAAAGATTGTTTTGACCTTGTGTGTTCTAAGAACACAAATATGTCACTCCTAGTACACCCTTCCTATAATATTTTCCTCAAGTATGATATGTGTAGTTGTGTGTATATGAAGATTAGGAAGTTTCAAATTGCTTGAAGAATATGGAAATGAATACGTAAGCATTGAATGTATGAATTCAAGAGAGTAGTTAATTCATAAAAATTTTCAAGTATAAGCAAGTAAGTGAAGTGATTTGATCTTGAAATTCATACATATATATAGTAGTTAAGGAGTTGCAACTGCTGGTGAAGAGATCTCTACGAATAGCAATGGTTGCAACCCTTGGGAAGGAAGAAGGCTATTCAAAAAGGAAGTGTCTTTTCACAAAAAATGATTGTTGCTGAATTCAGTCGAATGAAGTTAAAAACATGCACATATATGTTAAAATGCACAGATTCAATCGACTGACTGACTGTATTCAGTCGACTAAATTCTATTGTTAAGCAAAAACTATAGTAGCTCATTTGGTTAGAGTAGTTGCCTCCCAAACTAGTGTATTGTTGTGTCTTATCAGCAATCAAAACCTATGATCCAACATTCTCCTCCTTTTTTATGATGACAACTTCATTTGCTACGAATGATCTTTGACAAACTTTGTTGATCTTATCTCTCTCACTGAATATATTCCTGTAATTGCGCTATAGATTTCTCCCCCTGAATCTATGCTATATATTCCTGTAAATAATTAATCTTTTCTCCCATTTAATCTGTGCTTGCATGATTTATTCCTACAAATAGTGTTAGAGCAATATCTTTCTCTCCTTTTGTCATTGACAAAAAGCAGAGTTTATATGATGATATAAATTATATTTCACATAAGTATTAACATAGAACAATATAAAACAAAATGACTACTATTTATAATGTAAGGTATTAGAAAAAAATTAACATTTAAAGCATGCGATATCCAAGGTTCTTATAATTTCCTAATTTTTAGGAAACCATACCCATTTGGGTGTGATCGTACCTTTATAAATATAATTTTTATTATTAACTAGCATATCAAAATAATCATCAATGTATTTTTCTCTATTTTTCCAATTAATAGGAGTCCAAATATTTAGATAATTTTTATTTATATTTCCTGTCAATGATTTTGTACTTCCAAAGAAATTATAAACACTATTGGTCATAAAAGTATTTGAATTTCTATAAAGTTTGGATTTAGACTTTTCTTGTAATCTAGTACTAGCACTAACATATTTACTATACATGAAAGCACGTCAATGCTATTTCTATGATATGTTTTATTATATCCAAAACCACTTTTATCATTTAAAGGTCTAGAACTAGATAAAATCATGTTTAGATCTTTTTGACCTTTATTAAATTTTATGACTTCAGTGTTAAGTTTATCAAATTTTGCCTTAAAGTTATAATTATTACTTTCAAAAGAAATATTAATATTATTCAAAATATCAATTTTCTCATTTAATTCAGAATTCTCGTTTTTTAACGTACGGTTCTCATTTTTGAGTAGGGAATTTTGAGATTCTGAATTATTTAAAGAGGATTGTAATAAATCATTTTTTCTTTTCAAATCAAAAGTTTATTTTGAAAATTTTTCTCTCTCTTTTTCGAATATGGTGTTTTATTTATCTAGAAAATCTTTAACAGTTATAAAATTATTCTTTAAAATACCAAGTTGATTTTCTAAATTTATCTTTTCATTTTTTAGTTTCACATTTTCAAGGTCAATAGATTTCATCTTTTCTAAAATAATAAAATTAAGATTTGAAATCTTATTGCTTATACTTACTAATTCATTATTATCTTTTATTGAAATTTGTAAATCAGAAAGTACCTTTTCGTAGTCCTCACTGGTGGCTCTTACAGGGATTTTTCCTGTTATATTTCGACAAGATCATTTTTAGTCATTATGATGTTGTGACGATCGATAGAATTCCAGGCCTAGAGATTTTTATACTGGTTCGAACTTCCCGTTCTACGTCCAGTCCCAAGCTTCTTTTGAAATTTCACTAAAACAATAACCCTCACTTAACCCAGAGAAAAAGGTATATACAACCCTGAGCAGCCGAACAGGGACCTAAGCAGCAGATCAGGATTTTGCCTTAGCAGCCAAGACTTCACACGCCTGAGCAGCAGAACATGACTTCAACAAATACAAAAGATTGTTTTGACCTTGTGTGTTCTAATAACATGGATTTGCCACTCGTAGTACAACCTTCCTATAATCTTTTCCTCAAGTATGATGTGTGTAGTTATGTGTATATGAAGATTAGGAAGTTTCAAATTGCTTGAAGAATATGGAAATGAATACGTAAGCCATGAATGTATGAATTCAAGAGAGTAGTTAATTCAGAAAATATGATTCAAGTATAAGCAAGTAAGTGAAGTGATTTGATCTTGAAATTCATGCATATATATAGTAGTTAAGGAGTTGCAACTGCTGGTGAAGAGACCTTTGCGAGTAGAAATGGTTGCAACCCTTGGGGAGGAAGAAGGCTATTCAAAAACGAAGTGTCTTTTCACAAAAAATGATTGTTGCAGAATTCAGTCGACTGAATTTAAAAACATGCACATATATGTTAAAATGCACAGATTCAGTCGATTGACTGACTTTATTCAGTCGATTGAATTCTTTTGTGAAGAAAAAACTACAATAGCTCATTTGGTTAGAGTACTTTCCTTCCAAACTAGTGGCTCGGGTTCGAGCCCTGCTCCATGCACTTTTTGAAAACTTGATTTTGATTAAAATATGCATGCAAGTTTATTTGAATGTGAATGATGATTCTTGAGGAAAGATTTTAACAAAGCACTAAACTAGACTTTATGTACACATTTGATGACTTGTTAAAATATATAACTATACAAACCATATATTAAGCCGATGAGTCTGGATGTTAACGTAGTCGTAGAATCGTGAATTGTTGTGCCTTGTCAGCAATCAAAACCTTATGAACCAACATAATCAAGGTATACTAACCTATTTCAGTCTAGACAGTTATAACAACCTATCCTTATAATTGTTGATAAATACAACAATGAATGCAGCTAAAGAAAATAAACATATATGTGAATACGTCTCTAGGCCTCCAGCTCGTCGCCTAAAGCTCCAAAGCATCCAAACTAAATCTGTAAATGTTCGGTCTGACCCATGCATTATAACAATGTAACACCAGGGTCAGTCTGGAAAACCAGCATGGGAAAACACACCCAATTGAAATTTAAAGTTATAAAAACCTTTGAAAACAAAAGTATCTCGAAGACAACGCCGCACATAAACACGGATTGATTTTTACCTTATGATAACCAAATATTTTCTATAGAAAATCCATTGATATTATAATAATTTCTAAGGGTTAATGTAAAATATGAATATAGTTGATTTGCTTGCATCTCACGTTGTCGCATATTTAGGCACAACTAAGTCTGTGTGGCGCTTATTAGAGAATGGATCCATACAATGACTAGGCTACTAGGGTATTGCTCGTCACGATGCATTTCTAGATAAAATAATACCTAGGACCTCGCTTGAATCCCCTGCCAACACAGGACCGGCCTAGCACTTGACTAGTAGTACCGAATATGATCACCCCTCCATTAACAGGCCTCGAAGCATAAAAATAAGAGATAATATCGACTCTAGTTAAGGATGATCATACCCTACTTAGAGGCGACGTACTTAGCCCTGAAAGTCTACAGGGTGGATCGTGTAGTGTATATGCAAGTATATGTGACAAAATATATGATGCAACTAAAATGATATTAATCTAGGTAAATATAGAATAAGCACACCAGGATTTTATACTGGTTCAGACCTCCCGTCCTACGTCTAGTCCCCAAGCTCCCCTTCGGAATTCGACTATCAAACACCCTCACTTTGCCCGGAGGAAGAGGCTTGGTTACAATAGCTTGTTCTTGTCAAATATGTGCTCTATAACATGGATATTGACTAATGAGTACAAATGCTTCCACTATATATCTAGAGAGTATTATCTGTGAAGAACTGAATATATGAAAGAGCAAAATACAAGTACAGATTGCTAGAGATCAAGAATATAATAGAGTATGTAAGTAGAGAGCGTAAGTAAGCAAGTGAGGGTTCTCTGGATTCTTGATGATATATATAGTTGTAGAGAGGTTCCTTGAGTAGTTGCATCCATTAACAAGTGTTCTACAGTTGCTTTTGTTGATGATGAAGAGTTGCAGCGAAGAGAAGCGAAGATGTCTATTCAAATCTGACGGTTGAAGTTTAAATACCGAGTTTGAAATCAAACGTCTGGTATTTGTATCAGACGTCTGATACAATATATATTTTGTACATAGTAGACTTTCAGACGTCTGAGTGCATCTATCAGACGTCTGGTTCTGTCTGTTTTGTTGTTCCAGAGGACTTTTTCAGACGTCTGCCTTATGCACCTAGACGTCTGAAAATTGTGCATGTCTGTTTTATGCATCATTCTTGTTGCTTCTTTGATCCTATTGACTTGTAGTCTCTTGTAACGTTCTTTGAGCTTTGTCCTTGTCTTTCTAGTGATTTTGCTCTAGCAACTACCTATATATAGAAATATATATGCATATTCGATTTCCATTGTATAGTTGTTGTCATCAAAACTGTAGATTTGATTTCCTAACAATCTCCCCTTTTTTGATGATGACAACTGTACAATGTACTTATATATAATTTTGGAAATCTCCCCCTGAGTATATGCTTTCCATAATTTATTTGCGATCTCCCCATGAATATTATTTCTCCACCTTTGGCATTATCAAAAAGGATAAATAACTTTGTAAATGTAGAAATCATTAAACAATCGTTGTAAGACAGAAATATACACAAAGATAACACACCAAAAGAGGAATTTAATTAATTTCATTAATCGAGTTCATTCATAGATTTTTATCATTTTTACATAAGATGGAGTCCTAAAAATCAATGAGTCTTTTGGAGAAGCTTTCTCTTGATCATCTCCTTTATCTTTAATTTTGGAAGAGCTAGGTTGTTTTGTAGGAGATGTCGGAGCTTGTTCTAGAGGTTCGTTCTCCTCAAAAAGTTTGAAATGTTTTGAAGGGGGAAATGACACTGGGGTTGGCCAATCTTCTGAAGGTGGTGTAGGACCATGAACCCTTTGAAGAACCTCTTTCAGAACCAATAATACAGTTGAAAGTGATGTTTCAACTGTGGCCAGGCGTATAGTGAAATATGTTTCAAAACTATCAATGCGCTTAGCGAAAACTTTTTGATTTCGAGATATAATATGCTAATTTTGAAGAGTGAAGTCTCGAATACTTTCATTTGGATTCGTCTCTGTTCAAATCTCTAAAATATCATCGTGGCACGTACAATCAAATGGTGCAGCAGGAGGAGGAGTAGTCTGTCGATGTTGTTCCACCTCTTGTGATGGTTCAGGGTGTGTTTGGGCTGGAGGACTAGCTTGTCTAGCTTGATATGATGCGTCCACTCTTCAAATGATATAAATTCTAGAGGATTTTCCGGTAGGTGCACTAGTGATAAAAATTTCGTGGAAGCATACGTCATAGAAATTTCTTCAAAAGTGAATAGATAGGATGGGATGTTGTGAACTCGTAGAAGTCTCATGATATATGTAGGATAGATGATGGATGGGCGCGATCGATTACAAAAGTGTTTGAGCTTGTCAAATATAAATTTTGCCCAATTAACCCTTGTTCCGCTGAATATAGCATATAGGGCCATGTGCTCTGCTCATGACTACCAAGGCGAGGAATGATATTGTTGATAATCATTCAGGTAAGAAGTCTCACCTTAGGTCGTAGATATTTGGATGCGAATTTAGGCATTTCATCCTCCCATATTTGATGTGTTATATTGTCTCTTTGTTGAGACGCATATCGGGAATACTATATAAATCTTCTCCGGAGTCGGAACATCCAAGAGTTCTGCCTATGATTCCTGAAGTGAGCCTAATTGTGTTGCCATAAACACTAGGCCATAACCAATTATCCTCATTTTCAGTGTTTCAAACCGCTGTGCTATCTAAATTAGCGTAGAAGAGAAATATAGCCAACCAATCAATTTGGATATTCTTGGAATTGAAAGATATCAAAGTTTCTAAACCGAAACTTTCACATATTTCATCTAAATCGTACATTGGGAACTTGAGTAAGTTATAAAATGGACTTGTATGGAGTTTCTTCTTCTGAATATCCTCATACCTCTTGAGTGAATGCGGTACTCGATTCATCCATCGTTCAATTTGATCATCTGAGCAAACTTGAGGGTTTGAGGAAGTTGTTTGGTCTTGTTTTCGCTTAGAGATCTTAGCATTTTTTGTTTTAGGAGCCATCAAATTTGATCAAGTTTAGAAGAGAAAGGATTTTTGAGAACCAAAAAAATCGTGATTGCGGTTGAAAAATGAAACGAAGTGAGTGAAGTAAAAGAAATAGACGTTATCTGGGCATGTAAGAGTGTCGATTGAATTTTAGACGTCTAAAAGGTAATTCAGACGTCTGATTTAACCTAGTTTTAAGACAGTAAATAGAATCAGACGTCTGGTTGGTTGTGGTAGACGTCTGAATTTGGTCGATTTATAAAATGTGATAGTCAAAGAGAATTATCAGATGTCTATTTGTATTGTCAGACGTTTGAAATAGATCGAAATTTTATTGGTAAAGGACATATAGTTTTCTCAAATGTCTGGCTATAAATCAGACGTCTGAAAATAAGCTAGTTTTTATAATATGGAGGCAGAGACTTTGTTCAAACGTCTGATTCGTAGTTCAGATGTCTGAAATAGACTGGTTTCTTTTTTATTTAGCAGAGGTAATTTTTAGACGTTTGAAAGGTTATATCAAACGTTTGATATATGCACGATGGTGTAAAATTTGTGTGATATCATAGTATCAGACGTCTAAAGGCAATGTTCAAATGTCTGGAATGACCAATTTTCTGAAAATAGCCTAGTTCTAAAGGGTTTTGCTAATTTTTCGACCTTTTATTTTTAATAAAAACATAGTATTATTTTTGTGAAATAGAATTACAAATATACGTAAATACAAATACAATGGGAATAATTTAATTTATTTAGATGGCGATGGAATATTGCGATCTTCATACTTGTCATCCCTCCATGGCTTGAGTGGAGACAATATATTTTCACGTTCATGGGTTCTTGGGAACCAGAGAGTCGCCTTGGTGAAGGATCCAAAGGTCTAAGATATGAGGCAGAGGAACTCAAAGAAATGCAAGGAATCAAAAGTAGTTCATGTACATCCTTCTTCCGTGAATTACAAAATTTTATAGCCACTTGCTCCAGAAAACTTAGTCGTCACGCCGTGACTTTTTGCTTAAAATATAATTCACGTTATAGATCTATTTCTTGCTTTTGATAGTTATGTATCTCATCAATTTTCTCCTTAGTGTTAGTAGAACAAATAGAGCTCATTCGGACTTCTTGTTATCGGGAGTGAATCCCGTGTGATAGGAGGACCACCTATACGTCGGTTTTTGATTTGGTGTAGGGGTAGGAAGGCGGTGAGGTGCATCCGCTGAGCTATCCGTTGTAGGTGTCGAGAAGGATAGATGAGAATTGTTGGAGGACATGATTATTATTTTTTGTTGTAAAAATATGAAATCTATATATTATTTACCTTTTGTTTTGTAAAGATTTATACATAATTTTAAAAATTATTTATAGATAATTTCAGAAAACAACCACCTAAAAATTTAAGGTGAAGGAGTTATCAATTTTATTTTGTGGATGAAAAACTTTTAGCTAAACATAGAATAAATGAAGATGTGGCTATTACTTTAGAAGATCATTAAGAGAGCATATTCCTAAATCGTGTCGCAGTTTAACAAATGTTTGTTCGTTTAGTGGTTTTGTGAAAATATCTGCTATTTGATTCTCGGTATTTACGTATTATAATGTAATAATTTTTTTCTACATTGTCACGTAAAAAATGATGTCGTATATCTATATGTTTAGTATGCGAGTGATTTACAGGGTTTTTTGATAGATTTATTGCACTCGTGTTATCGCAATATATTGGTGACTTATTGATAACTTTGCCAAAATCCGTAATTGTTTGTTGCATGTATATCACTTGTGCACTTGCTAGAGCTGCTGAAATATATTCGGCTCCACAAGTAGATAAGGAGACACAATTTTGCTTTTTGCTAAACCATGAAACTAATGATTGTTTGATAAAGTGACATGTTCCGCTAGTACTCTTACGATCTATTTTATATCCACCGAAATCTGCATCACTATATGAAACTAGTTCAAACGATGATCCCTTAGGTTAAAACAAACCGCAATCTCTAGTACTAGATAGATACCGTAAGATACATTTAACAGCTCTTTGGTGAGATTTTTTTGGTTTTTCTTGAAATCAAGAACAAAGACATACACTCATCATAATGTCGGGTTGATTAGCCGTCAAATAAAGTAAGGAGCCAATCATACTGTGATATAATTTTTTATCAAAATCTTTTCCATTACCATATTTTTCCAAGTGAACACTAGTACTCATTGATGTTGGTTTGGTTGAAGTTTTATCCATTTCAAAGCGACGTAATAAATCGTTACAATATTTTTCTTGATGAATAAAAATACCATTTTCAAGTTGTTTTATTTGTAGACCTAAAATGAAATTTAATTCTCCCATGTGAGATATTTCAAATTCATTTTTCATAATATTTGAAAATTGATTACAAATATTTTTGTTAGTTGAATCAAAAATAATATCATCTATGTAAATTTGTACAACAAAAATATCGTTATTATCTCGTTTAATAAATAGAGTTGTATCGATTTTACCTATTTGAACACCAGATATAATTAAATGTTTTTAAGACGTTCGTACCAGGCACGGGGGGCTTGTTTTAAAGCATATAAAGCTTTTTGTAATTTAAAAACATGGTCGGGATATTTTTCGTGAACAAACAATGGAAGTTGTTCAACATATACGTTTTCTTTAATAAAACCATTTAGAAAAGCACTTTTGACATCCATTTGAAATAGTTTAAAATTGTGATGATTTGCAAAAGCGAGTAATGTACGTATAGCCTCAAGTCTTGCTACTGAAGCAAAGATTTCATCATAGTCGATACCTTCTTCTTGATTATAACCTTGAGCAACTAAACATGCTTTATTTCTAACTATATTTCCATTTTCATCTGCTTTGTTTTTAAATACCCATTTTGTTCCTATGACCGATTGATTTTCTGGTCTTGGTACTAATTCCCAAACATTATTACATTCAAATTGATTTAATTCTTCTTGCATAGCTATTATCCAAAAGTTATCGTTTGAAGCTTCTTTTTAATTTCCGGTTCAAAATTTGACACAAATGTTATATGACTTATTTGGTTAAGTTGATTTCTAGTTACTCTAAAATTGAGATCTCCAGTGATATTATCTTTTGGATGATCCTTAAGAATTGTAGGAGATGATACTAGAGTATTATTTTGTGCATTTGTCTCATTATTAAAATTTTTTATTGTATTTGTTATTGGAATTATTTCTTCATCATCATTAGTATGATGGTTAAGAAGATTTTCATCGAACGAAACACGTAAACTTTCTTCAATTGTGTTATTTTGTTTATTAAAAATCCTATATGCTTTGCTACGATCCGAATATCCAACAAAGATTCCTTCATTGGCCTTCGGGTCAAATTTTCCTAAATTATCTTTTGTATTTAATATAAAGCATTTTGATCTGAAAATTTTAAAGTATGATACTTTAGGTTTTCTTCCAAAAAATATTTCAAAACAAGTTTGTTTAGTCATAGGTCGTATGGTTACTCGATTCAAAACATAACAAGTTGTGGCAATAGCTTTAGCCTAAAAATATTTTAGTAGACCACTACTATTTAATAGTGTTCGTGCACATTCATGCAATGTACGATTTTTTCTTTATACTACACCATATTTTTGAGGTGTGGGGGGAAAAGAAAATTTACGACTTATACCTTTTTTATTATAAAAATTAGTAAAAAGATCATTCTTGAATTCTCCACCATGACCACTTCGAATATTTTTAATTTTCAAATCCATTTGTGTTTTAATTATTTTAGAAAATTTTTTAAACATACCAAAGGTGTCACTTTTATGTTTTAAAAATAAAGTACATGTATATCTTAAAAAATCACCAACTATTACGAAAACATATTTGTTGTGATTTATATATCGTACTTCAATTGGACCAAATAAATCTAAATGTAATAATTATAATGGTTGTTTTGTAGAAATATTATTTTTAGATTAAAAAGAGCTTTTCTTTAGTTTTCCAATTTGACAATCGTCACATAAATTTTCTACTTTGTAATTTATTTTAGGCAAACCTCTAACTAGCTCATATTTTTCCGATTTATTAATATATTTAAAATTTATATGAGAAAATCATTTATGCCACAACCATGGATCACCATGTTTGGCGATTAAGAACAAATTTGAATTTTGATTTATGTTCATGTTTAAGACATAAATATTTTTGTTTCTAAAACTCTCAAATATAAGTTGTTTGTTATTGTCGAAAATATTACATCTATCTTTTTCAAAATTGATTTGAAAACCTTTATCGCATAATTGAGTAATACTAAATAGGTTGTGTTTTAGATTTTCTACTAACAAAACATTTGTAATAATAGGAGAGTTAGAAATACCAGAGTTGATGACTTATCCAATGCCCATGACGTATCCTTTTGAGTTATCTCCAAAAGACTGTTCCACCATCGATATATGTTATATTTGATAACATTTTCGAATTTCAGGTCATATGCTTGGAGCTTCCACTATCAAGTATCCATTTCTCCTTATTTTTTATTTTAGGTACCTGCAAAATAAAATATGATTTAATGGTACCCATATACTTTGTGAGGGTCCTAGATGTTAGGAGGAGTAGGTAGCCATACCCAAGAAGGTTTGGTACCTTTATGAACATAATTTTTGTTATAGACTACATTTTCTAGAAAAATATTAATGTATTTTTGTCTAATCAGATTATTATTTGTCTTAGGAATCCAAATTTTTATATTTCTAGTATTCATTTTAGACTTAAGTGTTCTTTTAATCTTTTGATAAATGCAACTATATTTCTAATATTATTCCCTTTTTGTTTAGGAATATTTTTAAATCCTATTCCATTTCTATTACCTGATGGTTTTGAAGTTCTGATAAGGTTTTTCAAATCTTGTTTTCCTTTATTAAATTTTGAAACATTATTTCTAATTTTATCTAATTTTTCTTTTAATTCTAAATTTTCAATTTTCAATGTTTCAATATTACTTTTCAAGTTGATATTTTCTTTTAACAAGTCATCCTTTTCTAGTCTAATTGTATCAAATTCTATACCTATAGTTTCATCTTCAATCAAACTATTTTTAATTTTTTCTTGAGATAATTCTAGTTCCTCCTCTAAAATAATTTTTTCATCTTTTAATATTCCTACTTCAAGTTCTAATCTATTTATTTTGGATATATGTTCTTTGTTCAATTTTTTAATTTTTCTAAATTTAGTATCTAATTCTATGCCAAGTTATAATAATTCATCATAACTAAGTTCGGGACATACCTTATCAGTTTGTGCCATAAAGCACATATTAGCTTGTTCTCCATTACTATCTCTATCAGTATCTGATGATGATGAAGAATCCAAGTCATCCCATGTTACTTTGAAAGCTTTCTTCTTTTTGAAATTTTCAAATTTGTTCTTCTTTTTGTCATTGTTGATCTTGGGAAATTCTTTCTTTATATGTCCAAATTGGTCACATTCATAGCATTTGATTGATGTTTGATTTGTTAAGGTTGATTTTCCTCCTTTCTGAAATCTAGTCATTTTACTAAACTTCTTGAAATTGTTGTAGTTTTTGGCAATAAATAAAATTTCTTCTTTGTCTAAGTCGGAGTCTTCATTCGTTGCTGGGAATGCTATGTTCTACTTTTCGGAATTTCATTATTTTCATGCCTGCAAATTAGCTTTATAGGACATCAAATTTCCTATCAACTCTTCAACTAAGAGTGTTGAGAGATCATTAGCTTCTTTGATAGCTAATACTTTTCTTTCCTACTCTGAAGTTAAAGAATTGAGTACTCTAGATTCTAAGTCAAAATTTGTGAATTTGACTCCAAATGTCATTAAGTAGTGTTGAATGGTTTGAAATCAGGAGTACATGTCTACCATAGATTCATTTTGTTCCATTTTTAATGATGAAAATTGATTTTGTAAAATTGAAATCTTAGTTTGTTTAATATTATTTGTGCCTTCGTGTGCAACTTGTAAGGTACGCCAAATATCATATGCATTGTTACATAATATGACATGTGAAAATTCATTCTTATCTAGTGAAAAGATAGAACATTCATAGCTTTGGTATTATTAGAAGCTGCGGTTTTTTATGCATCAATCCATGTGTTTATATCAGTGTCAGGTGCTTCATATTTATTTTGAGCGGCTGACCAAATTTCTAATCCATTAGCTTCCTTAAAAATTATCATATATGTGACCAATATGCATAGTTAGAACCATTAAAAAGTGGGGATCGTGTTGTGGATTGACCTTCTTGAAAAATACTTTCTATATTATAGTGATTCAAAAAACGTGTTACCGTATTTTGATCTAACCTTGCTCTAATTTCAATTGAAAGTCTACAGGGTGGATCTTCTAGTGTATATGCAAGTATATGTGACAAAATATATGATGCAACTAAAAAAATATTAATCTAAGTAAATATAGAATAAGCATACCAGGATTTTATACTGGTTCGGACCTCCCGTCCTACATCCAGTCCCCAAGCTCCCCTTCGGAATTCGACTATCAAACACCCTCACTTCGCCTGGAGGAATAGGCTTGGTTACAATAGCTTGTTCTTGTCAAATATGTGTTATATAACACACAAATATTGACTAATAAGTACAAATGCTTCTACTATATATATCTAGAGATTATTATCTGTGAAGAACTGAATATATGGAAGAGTAAAATACAAGTATATATTGCTAGAGATCAAAAATATAATAGAGTATGTGAGTAAAGAGCGAAAGTAAGCACGGTGAGTGTTCTCTTGATTTTTGATGATATATATAGTTGTAGAGAGGTTCCTTGAATAGTTGCATCCATTAACAAGTGCTCTACAGTTGCTTTTGTTGATGAAGAAGAGTTGCACCGAAGAGAAGCGAAGATGTCTATTCAAATCTGACAGTTGGAGTTTAAATTTAAATACCGAGTTTGAAATCAGACGTCTGGTATGTGTATCAGACGTCTAATACAATATATGTTTTGTGCATAGTAGACTTTCATATGTCTGAGTGCATCTATCAGACGTTTGGTTCTTTCTGTTTTGTTGTTCCAGAGGACTTTTTCAGACGTCTGCCTTATGCACCCAGACGTCTGAAAATTGTGCGTGTCTGTTTTGTGCATTTTTCTTGTTGCTTCTTTGATCCTATCGACTTGTAGTCTCTTGTAACGTTCATTGAGCCTTGTCCTTGTCTTTCTAGTGATGTTGCTCTAGCAACTACCTGTATATAGAAATATATATATATATATATATGAATATTCGATTTCCATTGTATAGTTGTTGTTGTTATCAAAACCGTAGATTTGATTTCCTAACAAGCCCCACTGCATCTTCCATGTTTTACTCATTTTTGGTTGATGAGGCTTGAGGCTATGTAATGACCCTAATTTTGACCAATATTATTTATGACATTTAATTAGATAAATTAAATAATGTAGGTAGTTAAGGGATTGAGATTTGTAAATTAATAAAAGGGGACGTTTCTTAATTATTTTATAAACAAAAGGAAATAGAAAATAAGCAAGTAAGAGGAATATGATAAGGGCAAAATAGGAATAGTCTTTATTCTTATATCCTAAACCCTTATTACCTTCATTCCTTATTAATTTCAACATTCATAAAAAAAAAAAAAAACCTTACAACCTCGGTTGGACGCCGCTAATAAAGTTCAGGAAGAAGAAAATCTAGGATTCACTTAGAAGGCTTAAGCAAGTTAATTAAGGAGCCAATCTCAATCTTCTTAGCACCAAGCCAAGGTGAATAACAGATTTATATCTCATTTTGACTATTATTTTGGTTTTATTATTATGGCCGAATTATTTTGCAAATAATATGCCATGTCATATTTGTTTATATACATACATACATACACACACACACACATATGCTTGTCGATGATTTATATTATTTCATATAGATTTTATGATAAGTTTAAATCGGAAAAAACCAAATAAATGACATCAAAATAACTTGCATTTTTGAGATATAGTCAAAAACATTATTTTAGAAGTGGATTTCAAGTTTCATAATTTTCTAAGTTGTTTTAGATTTATTATGAATTTTCTATGAAGGAAAATATTTAATATTGGGTTTAATTTATATAACAAGTTTGGGTGAAATTTAAATATGTTAGAAAACATATTGAAATTGAATTATGATGATTTTTGGGGAATTTTTCTAAGTATTTTATTATAGTTATAAAATTATTTAAGTTAAGGGACTTATATGTTCTATATGTTTTATCAAGGAGAATGGCCTATTTGTTAAAATGCTTTTAATTAGAAATTCTAAATTTAGCAGCACTTTTAGAAAAGGATTTTGACAAAGAAATGGCAATCAATTACATTTTGATAAATAAGTCAAACTAGGTGAAAAGAATTTTCCTTTAAAGGCAAAAAATCAGTTTTCTTAGATTTACTACTTCGCCACTTCTATCTGTTAGCTTTTGATACCATATCTCCACCAAAGCACTCATTCGAAACCAATACGCTTGCTATCGAGAAATTGATACATAGTGCATTGGAGAAAGGCGGAAGGGACAACGTCCAAACCTATCTTTCGAAGGTATAAAAGTTACTCTTATTTATTTTGAATTACTTCTATTTTAAAGGATGCTTTCGAAGGGGTTGTATTACCTTTCGAATTAATCATCTTATCTTTGTTTAAGAAAAAGAGCTTTCAAAGAGTTGCTGCTTTTTTGTTTTAAAAGAGGCTTTCAAAAGGATAGCCGCTTTAAACATATTTGAAACCCATGCTGCCGCATCCATACCTTTCAAACTAGTTAAGGTTGCTTTCTTTATAGCCTTTAAAAAATGTATTCGAAAGGGGGCTTTCGCCTTTGTACTTTGAAGCCTCCTCCTCAATGCTTTCGAAAGGGACTTGAAGCTGTTTTCAAAATGATTTCAGAGGCAATGGTTTGGAAAGTGGGTTTCAAAACTATCCTCTTACTTTTTTTTATCCTCATACTTTTTTTTGGGAGTAATGCTTTTGAAAGTAATGATTGCGCCTCTGTTCTTTTGTGGCCCTTAATTATATTAGATATTAAGTCCAATGGTTTCGAAAGGGATAATTTTAAATGGTTTCGTAGAAACATTTCCACAAACCTTTACTTGAACACAATGCTTTTGAAAGGTATATTGAAAGTGTTTCGAAAGATATGTTTGAAGTGTTTTGAAAGGTAAGTTTAAATGGTTAAGAAAAAAGATGTCTAAGGTTTTAAGTTGTTCTTTCGAAAGGGTTGTTTTCAATGATTTCGAAAGGTTTTTTTTAAGGTTTTAAACAAGGGTTTCGAAGGTGATTTATTTGCTTTATAACTTAATGTTTTCTATGTTAAAAAGGGCTTTAACTTGTTTTAAATGGATAGATAACCCTATTGATATGGGTTTTCATCAACATTGTTTTATGTGAAGCATATATCATGGCAAAGGTATTTTGAGTAAAGCAAAAGGTATATTTTCCTTGTTTAAGTATGATTTAAAAGAATTAAATCAATTTGAAATAAATGCTTTCAAGAAAAAGTGGATGTGATAGTTAACCCTAAGTTTATGACTTAGATATTGAAAGACCAGATGGGACTGGTGTTGGGTTGTGACCTATACTTTAGCTATTAGCCCCTAGCTAAAATTAGTCCAAAATTCCAATGTGTAGGGCTTTGCCACAGGTAAGTCTAAAATGATGTTACGCACAGAAAGGAATACACAAAGAAAAGATAGGTTATTGGTGAGCCTGCAAAACCTTAGTATTAGTTGACCTTAGAAGAAGTAGTTAAGGACAGACCGTCCAGTATTGTGTCTAACAAAAGTTTGATTATTTATTATGTCTGGTAGGCCTGAGTTAGACAATGGTTAATAGTTAGCCAGATAAAACTATAATGTTGGATAGATAGTCCATTGATTACCTAATTTATATGCATATATGTTTTTACTCTTGCTATTATAACCAATTTGATTGCAGGATTTTGATTTGCAATTTGAAAGGATATTCGTAATGGGATACTCCTTCTGCTAAGCGGCGTGGTTTCACTTAATATCAGTAAACTGAGATGTAATAGTATTACTCACATTAGACTTTATGTTTGACTTGTTGTGTATGTTTTGTCCTTAAACTTTCGGGAGCTTAAAATTTAATTTGACAAGATTGAGAGTTATGGACTTTTCAGGTTTAGTAGGTTGGATGAATAAGCTTTCGAAGACGTGCAGGAGGCAAAGTTAGCTATATAGGAGCTATTTAGTATTATTTCCACTATGATGTAATTATGACTAACATGTCTATCTAGTACTTTGATCATCCAAAGAGGCATCTTCATATGTCGTTTTTAGCGTCATTTGTAATAATTATATTTGATCAAAACCTGGGAATTGTTTCGGGATTATGTAATTGAAGATGAAATATTATTTTGCAATGTAATTAGAAATGTTGTTTTCAAAATCTACGGTTTTATTTCATATTCATGTGCTTCTGATATTATTGATACCATTAACGTTACCGTATTTTGTCACCGGAAGTTAGTACCATCGATGGTTGCAACATCTATAGCGCTTAGCTTTGGGTCTCAAGATAGAGGATGTTACAACTTGGTATCAGATTGTAGGTTTATGAAAAATTAGAAGAAATTTCAAACTCAAAATGATTTTGAAAACATAACCTTAAGGAGTTAGAGAAAGTACCGGGGTATATGATAATGCTATAGCAACGTACTTGTATTTGCTATATATATAAATATACGCTTTATCTCAACTCTCACATCTCTCTTTGGCTATTCTTCTGTATCTTATGAAGGCTCGAATGTAGATTTTAAGGAAGTAATATATGGATGCTAGAGTGGAAGATTTAACGTTGGCTGAGGAAGCAACACAACCAATAAAAATGCCAAACCAAATAATGGAAGGAATCTAGGTCGGGTATAAGCTGCTAATGAGGGTGCTGGAGCACCGCAGGCTAATATTAGAGCTATGTATTAATTCTTCGTTAACATGATGCAGCCTGGAGTTGCTACGGGTTTAGTTTGAAGAAATGTTTGAAGGGGGAATGTAGGGAGCTTCGATGGTCAGTACTATGTAGTGCTAAGCATAGATTATGCCAGGCTTGAAAGAAAATAGTTTATCGGGACTGAGGACGCAATTAAAGTGGAGAATTAGTTGCTTCATTGCGAAATGATTTTTGCTGATTTAGTGCTCAACGATGAGTAGAAGAGGAGACTTGCCACTAGACAACTGAAAGGAGCAGCACTATACTGGTGGAACAGTGTTATCATGGGAGTTAATGAAGAAACCATGATCTGAGTAGAATTCGGAAGGAGGTTTGAGGAGAGATTCATGTTAGAGATTGCTAAATCAACTCTGCTCCGGAAATTTGCTGAGTTGATGCAGGGAGACATATCAGTGCTCGAGTATGCTACCAAATTTCAAGAGTTATTGAGATATGGATATGCTATGCTTGATACGGTTATCAAAAGAAGTGAGAAGTTCATCCGCGGATTGAAACCTGAGCTTACTAAAGCAACTTTCCAACATATTAGGGATCTGTGTGATGTAGTTGTTGAAATGGCTCAGTTCTAGAAGGAGACGCTTACTTTCTTGATGGTAACAAAGCAGGGGAAGCTCAAGGTGGGAAAAACCAGATGAGGAAATTTTTCCATAAGAGATGTGCTCATAAAGGGGAGCATCCAAGAAAAGGAACACCCGATGTAGTGTGCTATAAGTGCAATAAGAAGGGACACTATGCTCATGAGTGTCGGACAGGCAAAGGGAAGAAGGCTACTAACAAGAAGAAAGTGAGATGCTTTAATTATGATTAGATTGGACATTATAAGAATCGATGCAAGGAACCAGCCAAGGATGGAAATGGCAAGATGTTTGCGTTAGAACCGTCCACTTGAGGACCAATAGCCAAGGAAAAAGGAAAAGCTATATTGGGAGGTATACTTCTGATTCATGGTGTATCAATTACAGTTCTATTTGATACTGGTGCATCGCGTTCTTTTTTATCTCACTATTTGATAGATAAGCTTAACCTAGAACCCTCATACCTATTTACTTCCTTAAGGGTTGCGAATCCAATAAGAGGTTATGCGACTCTTGGGATGTAATGTGGCCACCTAGTGTTTGAATTGTTAGGTCATGTATTTGCCTGCGGTTTGCATGTATTTGATTTCATGGGGTTCAGAACTATTTTGGGTATGAATTGGTTAAGTAAATATGACTAGGATACTTTTCCATAATAGAAAAATATCACTTAGACGCCCTGGATGTAGTGATCGGATTATATACTCTATAGAAAATCCTAGTTTCGAGGTAAAAACTTCATTGGGTGTTATAGATGAAGAAGATGAGTTGAATCGAATCTTCATTGTTAGAGAGTTCGCAGATGTCTTTGAGCTCATAGTAGGACTGCCACCAAAACGAGCTATTGAGTTTCGAATAGATTTAATACTAGGAACTAAACCTATGAGTAGATAGCCAAGTAGAATGACAACTACCTAGATGAAGGAGCTGAAGGTGCAGTTGGTAAATTTGGAAAGTAAGAACTTTATCTGACCAATTAGTTTGCCTTAGGAAGAAATTTTAGCATTTGCAAAGAAACCAAACGGATCGTTAAGGTTGTGTATCACTTACTGTAAGTTGAACGAGAAGACAATAGAGAATCGATATCCTTTACCTAGAATTGACAATTTGTTCGACCAGTTGAGTGGAGACAAATTATTTTCTCAGTTGGATTTGGCAACATGGTTCCATCAGCTTAGCAGAGGATAGTATTCCTTTAATGGCATTTAGGACCAGGTGTGGATCGTATGAATGGTTAGTGATGTCGTTCGGACTAACTAATGCGCCAGCATTTTTCATGGACTTGATGAACAGAATCTTTTAGGTGCATATGGACAGATTCATGTTAGTGTTCATAGATGACATTCTGATATACTCTAAAGGCGAAAGAAAGCATGAAGTTCATCTAAGAGTGTTGCTTGAGACATTGAGGCAACATCAGTAAAATGCGATATTTTCAGAGTGTCACTTCTAAAGGAAGGAGTGAAGTTTCATGGTCACATAGTCTCAGAAAAAGAGTTGTCAATAGATCTGGCTAAGATCGAGGTGGTAATTAGTTGAAAGAGAGCCGAGACAGTGACCGAGATAAAGAGTTTTCATGGATTAACTGGTTACTATCGAAAATTCATTAAGGATTTTTCACGGATAGTAGCACTGACGATTAAGCCAACTTGAAAAGATATGAAGTTTGTTTGGACTGATAGTATGAGGAAGCATTCTAGAAACAAAAGTATTTATTGACGAATGTAAATGCGTTAGCTGTTCCAGAAGGGAAGTAGGACTTAGTGGTATACACGAATGCATGTGGAATGTGGTTAGGAGCTATGTTAATGTAAGGAGGTAAATTGGTTGCATATGCTTCTCGGCAGCTCTGACCGCATGAAGTTTGATATCCAACTCATGATTTGGAATTAGTTGTAGTAATTTTCGTATTGAAGGTGGAGGCATTACCTTTTAGGATAAAGATTCCAATTGTATATGGATCATAAGTCACTAAAATATTTATTCTTTCAGAAGGAGTTGAATATTAGACAGCAGAGGATGGTATAGTTTTTAACCGCTTATGACTTTGGTATTGAGTACACACTGCGAAAAGGCAATAAGGTTGCAGATGCACTTAGCAGGAAACATCAGAATGCAGTATTAGCAATGATAGATGAGTAGAAATATCTAGAAGCATTGACTACCTGTAGAATATAGTGGAGATCTGAAGCTTGTTTTAGCAAAGAAACTGCTCTGTTTTCATGTTTAGAAGTTCGACCGGTGATGATCGAAAATATTGCTTCTAAGCAAGGGAAGGATCCATTATTAGCTGAACAGATCAGAAAGTTTAGGAACGAAATGGAGAGTAATGACTTGAAAGATGTTAGTCTTGACAAAAACGGATGGTTGAGGAAGAAAGGACGACTATATGTTTCGAATATGGGAAACATTAGGAAGGAAGTTCTTGGAGAATGCTATTATTTAAAGTTCATTATTCATCTGGGAGGAACTAAGATGTATCAGGATATAAAATGGATTTTCTTCTTGAAAGGTATGAAGTGAGATGTAGGTTTATAGGTAAGGCAGTGTTTGAACTACCAACGGGTAAAAGCTGAACACTAGAAACCGAGTTGGTTACTTCAGCCTTTAGATGTTCCAATTTGGAAATGGGATTCTATGTCAATGGATTTCATAGATGGGTTGCCAATGTCGAATAGAGGAAATAAAAGTATATGGGTTATAGTGGACAAATTAACCAAGGGTGCCCATTTTATTCTAGTTAAGTCAACTAGGACGTCACCTGTTTTAGCTAAGTTATTCATGAAGAATATTATTAGATTGCATGGATTTCCTAGAAGCATAGTAAGAGATAGATATTCCTTATTCACTAGTGAGTTCTGGAACGGTCTACAGGAGACATTAGGTACAAAGCTCAAGATGAGTATAGCTTAAGGTCTGTAGACAGATGGGAAAACATAAAGAGTTAACAAAGTCTTAGAGTACTTGTTAACAGCTTGTGTGCTTGATATTGGGGGATCACAGGAAGACCATCTGCACTTAGTAGAGTTTTCATATAACAACGGTTATCTGACTAATGTAGGGATGGCACCGTTTGAAGCTTTATATGGAAGGACATGCAAATCTCCCCTTTTTTGGTTAGAGATTGGGGATAGGTTAGTTCTTAATCTAGATTTGGTTAGAGAAGCTGCAAAGAAGATTGAGTTAATTCGAGTTAGGATAAAGGAAGCTCAATCTAGGGAAAAGAGTTATGATGATAAAAGATGGAAAGACTTAGAGCTCTCAGTCAGAGATCATGTTTTCGTCAAGATATCACCGATAAATTGTGTAATCCAATTTGGAAAATAAGGAAAATTGGCATCGAGATTCGTTGGACCATTTCTATTATAGAAAGAATCGGGAAAATCACGTATAAAGTAGAGTTACCAAATAGTTTGGTAATAGTCCATAATGTTTTTCATATTTATCATCTAAGAAAATGTGTTCAAGATCCAGAAACTACTATTGCACCGACTATGTTAAATGATCTAGTAGTGGAACCGGATATGACTATAGTTAGGAAACCAATTCGTATAGTTGCAAGAGATGATAAGAGACTAAGGAACAAGACAGTGGGATTAGTCAAAGTCTAGTAGGGCAACGACGAAAGAGACTGTACTAAGGACACTGAGAGCATGATTAAAGATACTTATCCTAACTTGTTTCATGGTATATTTTACCTTTATGATTGATTGTTATGAGTACTTAATCATAATTTCAAGGACGAAGTTCTTTAAGGAAGAGAGTTTGTAATGACCCTAATTTTGACCAATATTATTTAGCACATTTAATTAGATAAATTAAATGAAATAATGTAGGTAGATAAGGGATTGAGATTTGTGAATTAATAAAAGGGGTAGTGCCTTAATGAAAGTATAAACAAAAGGAAATAGAAAATAAGTAAATAAGAGGAATATGATAAGGGAAAAATAGGAATAGTCTTTATTCTAATACCTTGAACCCTTCTTACCTTCAATTCTTATTCATTTCAATATTCATAAACAAAAGTAAAACATTACAAGCTCGGCTGGCCACCATTAAGAAAGTTCAAGGAGAAGAAAAACTAGGATTCAAGTAGAAGGCTTAAGCAAGTTATTCAAAGAGAAAATCTCAACCTTCTTAACAGAAAGCCAAGGTGAATAATAGATTTACATCTCATTTTAACTATGATTTCAGTTTTATGATTATGGCCAAATTATTTTGCAAATAGTATGCCATGTTATATTTTTTTCAAATATGCATGCATACATACATACATACATACATACATACATACGTACATACATACATACATACATACATACATATATATGCTTGTTGATGATTTATATTGTTTCACACAGATTTTATGGTAAGTTTAGATTGGGAAAAAAACGAATTAAATGATATCTGAATGACTTGCGTTTTTGAGATATGGTCAAAAACATTATTTTAGAAGTAGTTTTCAAGTTTCATAATTTTTTAAGTTGCTGTGGATTTATTATGAATTTTCTATGAAGGAAAATATTTAATATTGTGTTTAATTATCTAAAGTAATTATATATCAGGTTTGGGTCTGAAATTTAAATATGTTAGAAAACATACTAAAAGTGAATTATGATATATTTGGGGAATTTTCCAAAGTAGTTTTTATAGTTATAAAATTATTTAAGTTAAGGGACTTAAATGTTTTATATGTTCTATCAAAGAGAAGGGCCTATTTGTTAAAATGTTTTTAATTAAAAATTCTAAATTCAGCAGCAGTTTTAGAAAAGGATTTTGATAAAGAAATGGCAACCAATTACATTTTGACAAATAAGGCAAGTTAGGTGAAAGAATTTTCCTTTAAAGGCTAAAAATTAGTTTTTCTTGGATTTACTACTTCGTTACTTCCATCTGTTAGCTTTCGACACCATACGTCCACTAAAGAACCCATACGAAACCAGTGCACATGGTATCGAGCAATTGATATGTAGTGCATTAGAGAAATGTGGAAGGGATAGTCGAAACCTAGCTTTCGAAGGGGTAGAAGTTACTCTTGTTAACTTTGAATTACTTCTGTTTATAAAGGATGATTTCGAAGGAGTTGTATTAGCTTTCGAATTAATTTACTTGTCTTTCTTTAAGAAAAAGAGATTTTGAAAGAGTTGCCGAGACCCATGTTCCCATTCACGCCTTTCGAACTAGTTTAGGCCGCTTTTTTATAGCCTTTAAAAAAGGTATTCCAAAGGGTGCTTTTGCCTTAGTACTTTGAAGCCTCCTCCTCGATGCTTCCGAAAGGGGCCCTGTATATTTTCCAAAATGGTTTCGGAGGTAATGGTTTCGAAAAGCGGTTTCAAAACTGTCCTCTTTCTTCTACTTGGGAGTAATGCTTTCAAAAGTGATGTTTTCTCCTTTGTTCATTTATGGCCTTTAGTTATATTAGATTTTAAGTCCAATGGTTTCGTAAGGGATAATTTTAAATGGTTTTGAAGCAATGTTTCCACAAACCTTTACTTGAACCCAATTCTTTTGAAAGGTATATTAAAAGTGTTTTTGAAAGATATGTTTCAAGCGTTTTGAAAGATAAGTTTAAATGGCTTAGAAAAAGTATGTCTATGATTTTAAGTTATACTTCGAAAGGATTGTTTTTAATAATTTCAAGAGGTACTGTTTATGGTTTTAACTGGAGTTTTGAAGGTGATGTCCTTGCTTTAAAACCTAATGTTTTCTAAGTTAAAAAGGGTTTCACTTGTTTTAAAGGGATAGATAACCCTATTGATATGGGTTTTCATCAACATTGTTTTGTGTAAAGCATAGATTATGGCAAAGGTATCTTGAGTAAAGCAAAGGGTATATTTTCCTTGTTAAGTATGATTTCAAAGAGTTAAATCAATTTGAAAGAAATGCTTTCAAGGAAAAGTGGAAGGGTTAGTTAACTCTAAGTTTATGACACAGATATTAGAAGACCAGATGAGACTAGTGTAGCATCGCGCCCTATACGTTAGCTATTAGCCCTTAGCTTAAACGAGTCCAAAATTCCAGTGTGTAGGGCTTTGTCGTAGGTAAGGCTAAAATGATGTTGCGCACAGAAAGGAATATACAGAGAAAAGATAGGCCATTTATGAGCCCGCATAACCATTAGGATTAGTTGACCTTAGGAGAAGTAAGTTAAGGACGGACCATCCAGTATTGTGTCTAACAAAAGTCAGATTATTTATTATGTCTGGTAGGTCCAAGTCAGCCAATGGTTAATAGTTAGCTAGATAAAAATATAATGTTGGATAGACAGTCCATTAATTACCTGATTTATATGAATATATGTTATTACTCTCTCTATTATAATCAATTTGATTGCAAGATTTTGATTTGCAAAAGATATGCTTTTAAAAGGATATTAGAAAGGGAAAACTCATTCTGCTAAGCGGCGTGGTCTTACTCAATATCAATAAATTGAGATGTAACCGTATTATTCACTCCAGGCTTTATGTTTGACTCAAAGTTTATGTTTTCCCCTTATACTCTCGGGTGGTTAAGATTTAACTTGAGTAGATTGAGAGTTAGGGACTTTTCAGATTTAGTAGGTTGGACGAATAAGCTTTCGAAGACGTACCGGAGGCAAAGTTAGCTATATAGGAACTATTTAATATTACTTCCGCTGTGATGTAATTATGACTAATATGTCTATCTAGCACTCTGATCATCTAAGGGCATCTTCAAATGTCGCTCTTAGCGTAATTTGTAATAATTATATTTGATCAAAAACTGGGAATTGTTTTGGGATTATGTAATTGAATATGAAATATTGTTTTGCAACGTAATCAGAAATGTTGTTTTTGAAATCTGTTATTTTATTTTATATTCATGTGCTTATGATATAATGGATGCCATTAACATTACCATATTTTGTCACCGGAAGTTAATAGTGTGGATGATTGCAGCATCTGTAGTGCATAGCTTCGGGACTCAAAATATGGGATGTTACAAACTACGTCATATCTTTTATATAGCACTTCCTATTTGGAATGCTAGCACACCCTGTAGGAAGCAATGCAATATCAGCATTCATCCATACAAGTTCATACTAGGATTGAATGAAATGCTTGAGGGCTCCGTCTTCAATACCATCATCTTCAAGATGTCTTTACTTCGAATCACTTGAGTTGGATTGAAGTGGTTTTCGAATAACATACCCGATGCCGATCTCTTCGAAACAACTTTCGATAATTCCCGGTAAACTCAACCTCGATCCTTTAGGAAATAAACAGTCAAAAATAAGAGCGAAGACCAATCCTAACCATTAGTGGATGGATCCCCATATCGTTGTCCTAGGAGAATGAAACAAGATTTATACACACAGTACAACATAATCTGAGATCACTATGTCATATAACTCACGTGTTTCTCCTAGATATTTCCAAAGTTACGTTTTGGGTCCAAATTTGATAGTCAGCTATTTAACTATCAATGAACACACATTCAATCAGATATTTAATTCCATAGGAAAAACTGACCTTGGTTAAGCACATAAGTAAGTAACCCTCTTGGTTTTTGATGTTCAGCTTTTATCTGTTGACAGTTCAAACACTACTTCACCTATAAGCCTGCATCTCTCTTCATACCTTCCCAAAAGAAACTTCTTTTCATGTCCTGATACATCTTAGTTCCGCCCTGGTGATTGTTGAACTTTGAACGAAGGCTTCTCTAAGAACTTCCTTCCTAATGTTTCCCACATTAAGAACACATAATCGTCCTTTCTTCCTTAACCACCCATTTTGGCCAAGGCTGTAATCTTTCAAGTTATTGTTCTCAATTTCATTCCTTAGATTTCTGATCCGTTCAACTAATAATGGATCCTCCCCTTGCTTAGTAGAAATCCTTTTGACCATCACTGGTCGAACTTCTAAATTTGACAACCAAGTAGTTTCCTTATTAGAACTAGCTTCAGATCTCCACTATATTCTGCATGCAGTCAATGCTTCTAAATCTTTTCAATCAACTATCATTGCCAATACTGCATTCTGATGTTTACTACTAAGTACATCTACAATCTTATTACCTTTTCCTAGTGTGTACTCAATACCAAAGTCAGAAGCGGCTAAAAACTCTAACCACCTCTGTTGTCTCATATTCAACTTCTTATGAGAGAATAAATATCTCAGTGTGGCTTATGATCCGCATATAAATCGAACCTCTCCCCCAAAAGGTAATGTATTTACACCTACAATGCAAAAATCACCGCAGCTAATTTCAAACCGTGAGTTGGATATCTTACTCCATGCGGCCTGAGCTGTCGAGAAGCATACGCAATCACTTAAACTCTTTGCATTAACACAGCTCCTAATCCCGTTGCACATGCATTCGTGTACACCTCCAAGTCTTGATTCCCCTTTGGAACAACTAAAACAGGTCCATTAGTCAATAAGTATTTCAATTTTTGGAATGCCTCCTCACATTTATCAGTCTAGGAAAACTTCACATCTTTCCACATTAACCTAGTCATCGGTGCCGCTATTGAGAAAAATCCTTAATGTATCTCCAATAATAACCTGCTTACCTAAGAAAACTCTTTATCTCAGTAACTGTCTTGGGTCTCTTCCAGTTATTCACCGCATTGATCTTAGCTAAATCTATGGACAACCCTTTCTCTAAGACTGCATGACAAAGAAACTTCACTTCCTTCTTCCAGAAATGACACTTTGAAAATTTCGCTTTCAGTTGATGCTGTCTTAATGCCTCAAGCACCACTCTAAGATGAACTTCATGCTCTCTTTCATCTTTAGAGTCTAGAACACTAACATAAATATATCCACATGCTCCCAGAAGATCACGTTTATCATGTCCATGAAAAATGCCGGTGCATTGGTTAATCCGAATAGCATTACTAACCATTCGCATGATCTATATCTTGTTCTAAATGTCGTCAAAGGAATACTATCTTCAACCACTCTAAGCTGATGGAACCTTGTTGCCAAATCCAATTAGGAAAATACTCCAGCTCCACTAAACTGGTCGAAAAATCGTCAATTATAGGTAACAAATATCGATTCTTTATCATCTTCTCATCAAACTTACGATAATTGATACATAACTTTAATAATCTGCCCGGTCCTTACAAATAGTACGGCTATACCCCAAGGAGAACTACAAGGTCTAATAAAATTCTTACTTTCCAAATCCACCAACTGCTTCTTTATCTCAGTAGGTTTCATTCTACTTGGCGGTCTACTCAACGGTGCTTCTCCTGGTACTAAATCTATTTGAAAATCAATGGCTCGTTTTGATGGTAGTCCGACTACGGGCTCAAAGACGTCTGCGAACTCTATAAAAATGAAAACTTGGTTTAATTCGTCTTCTTCCTCCATAACACCGAAGAAAGCATTTACCCCAAAGCTAGGGTTTTTTATGGAGTATATAATCCGATCACTACAACTAGGGTGTTTAAGTGATATTTTCCTATCGTGGCAAAATTTCCTAGCATCACACTACTTAACCAGTTCGTACCCAAAATAATTCTGAACCCTAAAAAATCAAATACATGCAAACTACAAGTAAATACACGACCTAACAATTCAAACCCTAAGTGGTCACATTTCATCCCAACAGTCGCACATCCTCCTATCGGATTCGCAACCCTTAAGGAAGTAACTAGATTCGAGGGTTCTAGGTTATGCTTATCTACCAAACAATGAGATATAAAAGAATGCGATGCATTAGTATCAAATGGAACTCTAACTGATACACCATGAATCGAAAGCATACCTTCCAACCTCCCAACACAGCTTTTCCTTTCTCCTCTGCTATTGGTCTTGAGGTAGCTGGTTCCAATGCAAACATCTTGCCTTTTCCATCCTCAGCTGGTTCTTTGCACTGGTTCTTATAATGTCCAATTAGATCACAGTTAAAGCACCTTACTTCTTTCTTATCAGTAGCTTTCTATGCCTTGCCGGTTCGACACTCGTGAGCGTAGTGTCCCTTCTTGTTGCATTTATAGCGAACTACATCAACCTTCTTTTTCTTGGCTGCTCCTCCTTTCTGAGTGCCTTTCTTATGGAAAGACTTTCTCTTCTAGTTTCGCCCACTTTGAGCTTCCCCAACTTTGCTACCATCATGAAAAGCAAGCATCTCCTCCTGCCTCAAAGCCATCTCAACAACTACATCACACAAATCCCCGATATGTGGCAGAATCGCTTTAGTTAATTCAGTTTTAGTTCGCGGATGAACTTCTCATTCCTTTTGATAACTGTGTCAACCGTAGCATATCCATATCCCGATAGCTCCTTAAATCTGGTGGCATACTCAAGCATTATCATGTCTCCCTGCTCTAACTCCATAAACTTCCTGAGCAAGTTGACTTAGCAATCTTTGGCATGAATCATTCCTAAAACCTCCTTTTTAAATTCAGTCCAAGTCATGGTCTCCTTATTAACTCCCATAGTAACATTATTTCACCAGCATGGTGCTTCTCCTTGCAACTGTCTAGAAGCAAACCCCCTCTTCTGCTCATCATTAAGCTCAAAGTATGTTAAGATCCTTTCGTAATGAAGTATCCAATTCCCTAGTTCAACTGTGTCCTCAGTCCCAATACATGACCTTCCTCCAAGCCTAGCATAATCTCTGCTTAGTACTTCATAGTTATTGACCATCGGAACTTCCTAATTTCCCCCAACAAATCTCGTAGAAGCTCCACCTTGCATCCTATTAATGAAGAATTGATACATAGCTCTAATATCTACCGGCGGGATTCTAGCACCTTCATTGGCATTTGCATTTGGATTAGCATTTGCCCATCGACCCGAGTTTCTCATGTTAAGTCGAGCGTTTCTGTTGGTTGTAGTGCTTCCTCCACCAATGTTAACTCTTTCACTCCTAGCGTCCATATCTTATGTCTTTAAAATTTGCATTCGAGTCTTTGTAAGACACATAATTATAACCTAAGAAAGATGGGAGAATAGAAATAATGCGTATACTTATATATAGCAAATACAAGTACATTACTATAGTGTTATCCCATACGCCAGTCTTTTATCTAATTCCCTAGTATTATGTTTTCAAATCATTCTAAATTTAAAATCTATTTTAAGTTTTCACAAACCTATGCTCTAATACCAAGTTGTAACATCCTCTATTTTAAGGTCTAAAGATAAGCGTTGCAGATGTTGCAGTCATCTATAGTATTAACATCCAGCGATCAAATATGGTAATGTTAAAGGTATACATATAATCAAAAGCACATGAATATGAAATAAAATCATAGATTTCAAAAAAAAACTTTCTGATTACCTTTCAAATCCATATTTCATATTCAATTACGTAATCACAAACGATTCCCATGTTTTGATCAAATATAATTATTATAAATTACACCAAGAGCGACATATGAAGATGCCCTCTTGGATGATCAGAGTAAAAAATAGACCTATCAGCCATAAATACAACACATCGAAAATAAAACTAAAAATCTCCTACATAGCCAACTTTTCCTTCTGCATGTCTTCGAAAGCTTATTCGTCTAACCTACTAAACCTAAAAAACCTTAACTCTCAATCTCCTTAAATTAAATTTTAAGCAACTGAGAGTTTAAGTGGAAAAACATAAACTTCGAATCAGACATAAAGTCTGGTGTGAATAATACTATTACATCTCGATGTACTGAAATTAAGTGAGACCACGCCACTTAGCGAAATGGATTTCCCCTTACTAGTATCCTCTTTAAAAGCATATCTTTTGCAAATCAATCCTGCGATCAAACGGATTATGTAACAATCACGATTTTAAATCAAATTTAAATTGGTAATTAATTTAAATTTTAGAATTAAATTGTGAATTGATTTGAATTTTTCAAATTAAATAAGAATATGTGTTTGTTTTATAAATAAATTGATTTAAATTGAAAGTTGGATTTGAAATTCAAATATAAATAAATTGAATATAAATTGTATTTATATTTTGGGATTAATATAGAAATTAAGTTTTTAAAACATTTTCTCTAAAAAGTTATATAATAATAAATAATAGGATATGTATAAATATAAACAATCATTCATTTAAATTTAACAAGTTTTTCGTTAATCAAGTTTAAATAATTTCTTGTTTAATTCTTTTAAATATAGTAGATGTTTTATTTTGGTTTTGGAATTCGTTAAAGATTTAAAATAACTATTTTTAAATTTATTAAGTTTAAGGTATTTTATATTATACCTATTATTTAAAATTTAAGTTCATTTAAATAAGTTTAAACAATGTAATATAACATCTTTAAGTAACTTAAAGGGTTTAAGTTGAATTGTGTGTTGTGAAGATTTATTGCAAAGTTTATCAAATAAACTTGAATGAAATTAATTGATTAGTAAAGATAAATAGTTTATCTTTTAAATTTATTAAGGTCTTGAGTAATTTCTTAATGGAATTTAAAAATGATGTTAAATTATTTAAAGTAATTAATTAATGGTTGATTAATTATGTTGGTTAAAGGTTAATTTATCAATTAATTTTAGTATAATTTCTTAATTAAAGGATGATTAATTAATGATGAGTAATTACAGGGTTAATTGCTTAATGAAATTAATTAAGTATAATTACTTAATGTAATTAATAAAGGGTAATTATTTAATATAATTAAGTTAAAGGTTGATTAACTAATGTAAATAATTAAGGATAATAAATTACTTAAAGATAACTACTTAATTAAAAGTAATTAACCAATGATTAAAGTTGATTAATCAAGTAATTAAAGGATAATTACTCGATGTAATTAATTTGTGATTAATTTATATAAGTGATTAGGGATAATCACTTATGGTAATTAATTAAGAATAATTAATCTAAATGCTAATTAATCAAGGGTTAATTAATTAATTAAAGATAATTAATTAAAGGATGAATTAAATAATTAAAGGTTAATTATTTAATGATTAAAGGTCGATTAATTTATTGTTAAAGATTAATTATTTAATGATTCAAGGTTAATTAATTAAAATGGTTTATAATTAATTAATGATTAATTAACTAGGATTTGTAGTTTATTCATAAGTAATTAATCTAGTTTAAATTAATTCAGATGATTAATTAATTTTACTTATGGATGTTTGGATTCTATTGAATGTTGAATTATTGATATCCCTGATGTGTGATGCTCTGTTTTGATTTGAGTTGTGATGAATGTAATTTATTTATCTGTGATGAATGTAATTTATTTTTACTATGATGAATTAATATTATTTATCTGTGAATGAAGATAAGCGTTATAGATTATACCGCTTACCGATATTGTTGTGCTTGAATCTGTGATGATTGATGATGTCGCACAATTGTATAAAGCCCCTGGACTACACCATACACACACAAATATGGATAGCACGAGGAAACTGGTTAAGTCATAGATTTTCGAAATAGTTTTAAAGTTGAATTTTGAATCCAAATGGCTTTGGAAATGGAATTGGATTGAATATGAAAAGCTTTTAAAAGAAAGTTTGAAATTGAAATTTAGTTTGAATAATATATATTGTTTAAAGTTTTGAAATCGTTTTGGAAATTTGCTTTGAAAGATTTAAACAAGTTATACAATGTATATATATATATATATATATATATATATATATGGTTTTAAACCATCTTTAAAGTATTTTAAAATACTATTTTAGGAATTTAAAATTAACCCAAGTTTATACTTTAAAGGATATAACTTGTACATATTTGATTAGTTTTTTTTTGAAATGAAAAGTATTTGTTTTCAAATGGTAATAGCTTTTAAATAAAGAAAGGATTTCCATTTTTTGTAAGGATTTCAGTTTTGAAATGGAATTTTTTTGAAAGCTATTAATGAGTCTTGGTTAAGGATTAGTGAACTTTGTTTTCAAAATAAGAGGATCTTAAATGTGTATCTTTTGTATAAAAGATTTCAATTGTGAATAGTTTTGAAAGCTATGAATTAATCTTTGTGAACGATGGGTGAACTTTGTGAAGTGAATCTTTTTGTTTAAAAGATTTGGAAATGGTAATTTGTTTAAACCATTTGAAGAAAGGTTTTTGGGTAATGAGTTGTTACTTAATTAAGATCCTATATATCCATATGTTTTTTAAATATTATGCTCATTATTTTATTTAGCCGGGGGAGTTGTGTCATATAACCCATTCCGAATAGTGATGCGACGATATGGATAGCATTTGAAGACCGACAGTGAAGACCGGATATTTTCGAAAGCGAAAGGATAACCCGTTGAATGTCTCTACACTGACTGGTCCCTGGTATAGAGATTTGATCACCCTTCGGGATGGGGAGTCCGGACGTGATTTGGGATAATTTGGATTTGCAAGGGCTTCTTTGTGAAGTGCCTTTGGTTTTGTTCGAGTTCGGAATAGACTTGTATAGATGTATGTCTGACGTTACACTTTGAGATGTAAAGCTTGTTTCTATTAAATACATTTCTGTTTGGTTGAGGAGATTTATTCTCTTAGCTTAACACCCTTCTCTGGTACGTACAAGCTCAGAGGTTATGTAGTTGATGGTTACTGGTGATACATTCCCAATTTGGTAATGTGGCATACGAAGTGCTGCTGATCATGTGTTGATCGAAACATGGCTTTTGTGAAAAGCGTAGCTTTGTAGATGAGACTTCGTCGAGCCTCACAACCCGGAATGGGAAAAACAGGAAGGATGCGGTAAGATTGTTTGGGGGTAGCGCCCTTGAGGGTATGTCCATTTCCTTCTGGATAGAGGTGATATTATGGTATGGAACCCAGATATTTAATACTGCAAATACATTGCTTTGTGGTTGTTGGTATCGTGCGCTCGCATAAAGGTTGACCTGGGGATGGCATACTCGTGTAGTAGTTACTTAGTTACAGAGGTAACCCGGCTTTGTGTTGGCAAAGAGCTGGTTAAGTTCTTGAGGTGTCCCTCCTGAGGCGTACCCATGTGGCCCAGGAAGTTTCTTAGCCTGACCACTGTTGGAAATCCTATCAAACAATATGAGCCCTTACGGTTTTAGTTGTATAACCTGCCACCTCAGGTGCTAGCTATAGCGGGCATAATATAATGGTACCTATGCTGGCTAAGATTAATATTATACTTTCGAAATGTTTTCCACTATGCACTAATAATAATATCAAAAGGATTTTGCGTATCAAGCATACTCGACTATCATAAGGAGAAATCTCCTCCAATTGTGTGCTTGCATTGTGTGTGTGCGGGGAGGCCTTATGTTAGTTTCATTTTCCAAAAAGCATTGCAAATTTCTTTTAAGTTCTTTTGTTTTGCTTTCGATAAAGATAAACTGATTTTGTTTGCTCACACCGGTCCTATGACTGACCCGGAGTTTATTGTTCCCTTCCTAAACTCTGGTTTCCTACAATTTTCCATACGTGCAATCTAGAGTTGGGTTTTTCAGATAATCAAATAGTAGTGTAGATTCAATAGCCATCAAAGTCCTTGGCCTTTGAAGTCGTTGGATTTTGGCGATCATATTTGTTTCTCTTTAATATTTGGAGTTACCTAGTTTGCTTCATTGCAACGTGATGATGGTGGTTCGAGCTTGTGAGCACTGGAATGGAGATGCAATATTGGATTCTCAAGCTCCCTCTCTTTCTATTAAAGTTAGTGTTGGTGTTCCTCTGTCGAAGATTTTCTTTCCACTGTTGTGTATCTCTGATAAATGTTGATATTCAATTGTATCACTATTGTATCGAATATTGTGTATCAATGATATATTACTCTTCTATTTTCGCTGTGTTTGTTCTTACTTAATGTGTTATAAGCTCCGGCGAATCGGATTTTTACGGTTGAATCTGCGGCATTCGAATATGAGTGAAGTATGGATGTCGATTTTCGAACGCGAAAATCCCGGTCGTCATTTTTGGTATCAAAGCTAAAGGTTGAGTAAGAACTTTAGCTTTGGAGTATAACACATTAGGTAACTCATTAGAGATTGGGATACAAATACCCTGGAATGAGTATATCTATATGCCTTAGTAAATTCTCTTACTATCCACTGATGGTGAGTATGAGTGCAAGAAGAGGTTGAGATAGGGGAATACAACTACAAATGGTCAATACCCTGCAACAATAAGGAAACAACTTTCTCTATCAATCTCCTTTGTTGATCATTCGATTTCAATTCTTTTGGATAGCTTCGTGGCAGCTCGAGGGAGAAGCTTCGGAGTGATGGTGTCCCTACGAATCGTGTAGAAAACTCATATTTCGTATTCTCTTCGTTAGTTTTCTATCAACTTCTCGTTTTAACTTTAATCAATTTGAAATTTCAATTGAAATAAATTGGTTAACAAAATAAGAAGATAGATTAATTTGTATCAATAAAACGATTTTGGTTAAAAACAAACTTTGGAAAGTTTTGTTGTGATTGCTTGCATGAATCCAAGTCCGAAGAAGGACAGTTAGTGTATATTTTGGGATATTTTGACTAAAGTTGAGTATCCATTTGTCTATTCCTTAGGATCTTGATACATTCTACGAATGGTTAGTTATCCCTTCGAACTAACTGATACCCTTGAATATTCGTAGACCAGATGACCCGGGTGTCTTGTGAAGTGTTGAATAGATTCGTTCTCGTATTTATTGTTGATATCATGCTTGGTAAGCAAAATGTAGAATAGATATTCAGTTTGATCTGTAAAGATA
Source organism: Allium cepa (assembly GCA_030765085.1). Taxonomy (NCBI): domain Eukaryota; kingdom Viridiplantae; phylum Streptophyta; class Magnoliopsida; order Asparagales; family Amaryllidaceae; genus Allium; species Allium cepa. The sequence continues at coordinate 901,977,240 of CM060937.1, read as the reverse complement.
TTTCACTATCTTTCATCTCTTCTTTGTTGTCTCCTTGGCAAATTTCAGGGATGAAATTCTCTTAAGGGGGAATCTGTAACGATCCTGATTTTAAATCAAATTTAAATTGGTAATTAGTTTAAATTTTAGAATTAAACTGTGAATTGATTTGAATTTTTCAAATTAAATAAGAATATGTGTTTGTTTTATAAATAAATTTATTTTAAATTGAAAGTTGGATTTGAAATTCGAATATAAATAAATTGGATTTATACTTTGGGATTAATATAGAAATTAAGTTTTTAAAACATTTTCTCTAAAAAGTTATATAAGAATAAATAATAGGAAATGTATACATATAAACATTCATTCATTTAAAAATATAATAACTTGAAATTAAAATTCAAAGCAAAAATGAATATAAAGCTTTAATATGTATATATGTTTTGGATAGTAAATATCTTATTGGTAAATTGGTTTTAAAATCATTTTCCTAAAGGTTATATAAATGGTTATAAAAGTATATAACATTTAAAACATAATAAGTATAGATTTGAAAATATAATACATATGTAATTATATTGCATAATTTATAATAACATAAAGGGTTATAAACAAAATTTGTAAATTTATTAACATAAGGGCTTAAACACAAAATTATCACAAATGACATTTGTAAACATTAGCATGATGTAACTAACAAGTGTTATCTTAACAAAGACAAGTGTTGGTTCAATTTTGTTTTATAATTACAAATGTCCATTGTCTTTTATTTTCAAATTAATCAATAAAAATGTGAAAAAAGGCTATGTATATATCATATCATCTTCTTTCTCATTTTTTCTTTGTTAACATTCAAAATAAAAGAAAGTTGTAAACCAGAAAAAAAAACCTGGAAATTAAAATGAAGAACAAAGCAAAATTCAATTCAGGTTTCAACCTGGAAATAAAAGCAAATTTCAATATTCAACTCAAACAACTTCAACTTGGAAGTTCATATCCAGAAATCAACTCAAACCCAAAGCTTCAGAAAAAATACTTCCAGATCGTGCAAATGAAACTCATGCTTTTTGGAATCTGATTCAAGAGTGAATCAACTCAACAATGATTCAACCTAAAGCAATTGGAACAAAAATTAAATCAAGCAAAGTAAAGTTTCTACCAAACAAACCAGTAAAGCGACACAGACCTAAAACCAATCAAATAAGAAATGAAGCAATCAAGTGCAATCTGACTTGATCCAGGGCAAAGCAGATCAAATAATCAAGTAAAGTTTTCAAGGCAAACCTAGAAAAAGAGATAAAGTAATCAAACAATCAATTCCTGATCATTTCATAAAACCTGGTCTCTATTTTCATTTCTCAGGTAAGCAAACTCACTTATCTCTGCTTTTATGTTTTGATATTTGTGATTGATGTTGGAATATGTTGTGAAATGTTGCCTAGCTGTTAAATATGCTTGCATGTTGTACACACACACACACACACACACACACATATATATGTATGTATGAATTAAATTATGTGTATAAAGGCATAAATGCATGTTCTTATATTTACAAGCTTGAAATTTTATTTTAAAAATTCACATCTTACAATCTACACAAATTCGAGTTATGGTTACTAAAGAAAAAATGATTTAAACAGGATAATATCAATGTTAAAAATAAATCCAAGCTTTTATATTGTGAATTTATTTAAGGAATGGGAAAAACAGTAGAAAATCAAAATAGATTCAAAACCAAATGTCTGGATTTCGATTTCAAATCATAGGAGTGAATTCGTGTTCAAAAACCATGAATTTAAAAAAATAAAATGATGATTTTTAGTTTGGTATCGATTGTGAATTTACGAGATGAACGGAATTGGAAAAATTTGTCAATTCCCGATGATCAACGAACGACTGGACCTCGGGCTTGATGCCAGAGGAGGATGACGTGGCACAGATCGAAGGAAAAATGATGGGAGATTTTTTAGATGATCGTCGTGGTGATGCGGCGTGAGCTTAGGGTTTAACAAACTATTTTGGTGAACGATGAAGAAGTAGGATTCTTGTCGGCGATAGTTGATTATAAGCGGTCGCACCCAGGGGAAAACAAACATAGGTCTCAGGCGAACGTCAAGATGCGGCGGCACGGTTTCAGGTGATCGGTGGTGATTAGGCGAGGTGTTTTTCGATGAGGGAGTTGGTTCCAGGTTTTCTTGATTTTTCTCGATTTCGAATCCTCTAATGATTTCGTGGTGTTAGGAGGTATGGTGGATAGAGGTGGTCGTTGTTGACTTGTCGATGGTCGTAGCAATGACAGGAGGTGACTGATGCGTTCGTGCACGTGCATGCGATCATATATGCGCCTGTTGAGATTAAAATTGGGGAAGACGAGGAGTAAGTCGGGGAATTCGTGAAAATACTTGAAGCAAAATGGATGTGGGTTAACTCGAGGTCAGGCTCGGGTAAACTAGCAAACGACTCGGGTGAAATCCCGAAGTGTATCGGGTTCAAATATATGTCAGTTTTGAACTTTAAGTTTAACAAGATTTTCTTTAATCAAGTTTAAATAATTTCTTGTTTAATTCTTTTAAATATAATAGATGTTATATTTTGGTTCTGGAATTCGTTAAAGATTTAAAATAAATATTTTTAAATTTATTAAGTTTAAGGTATTTTATTTTATACCTATTATTTAAAATTTAAGTTCATTTAAATAAGTCTAAACGATGTAATATAACAGTTTTAAGTAACTTAAAGGGCTTAAGTTGAATTGTGTGTTATGAAGATTTATTGCAAAGGTTTATCAAATAAACTTGAATGAAATTAATTGATGAGTAAAGATAAATAGTTTATCTTTTAAATTTATTAAGGTCTTGAGTAATTTCTTAATGGAATTTAAAAATGATGTTAAATTATTTAAAGTAATTAATTAATGGTTGATTAATTATGTTGATTAAAGGTTAATTTATCAATTAATTTTAGTGTAATTTCTTAATTAAAGGATGATTAATTAACGATGAGTAATTACAGGGTTAATTTCTTAATGAAATTAATTAAGTATAATTACTTAGTGTAATTAATAAAGGATAATTACTTAATATAATTAAGTTAAAGGTTGATTAACTAATGTAAGTAATTAAGGATAATAAATTACTTAAAGATAATTACTTAGTTAAAAGTAATTAATTAATGATTAAAGTTAATTAATTAAGTAATTAAAGGATAATTACTCGATGTAATTAATTTGTGATTAATTTATATAGGTGATTAGGGATAATCACTTATGGTAATTAATTAAGAATAATTAATTTAAATGATAATTAATTAAGGGTTAATTAATTAAAGATAATTAATTAAAGGATAAATTAAATAATTAAAGGTTAATTATTTAATGATTAAAGGTTGATTAATTTATTATTAAACTTTAATTATTTACCGATTAAAGATTAGTTAATTAAAATTATTTATAATTAATTAATGATTAATTAACCAGGATTTGTAGTTTATTCATAAGTAATTAATCTGGTTTAAATTAATCAGATAATTAATTAATCTAACTTATGGATGTTTGGATTTTATTGAATGTTGAATTGTTGATATCCCTGATGTGTGATGCTTTGTTTTGATTTGAGTTGTGATGAATGTAATTTATTTATTTGTGATGAATGTAATTTATTTTTTCTATAATGAACTAATATTATTTATCTACGAATCTGTGAGTGAAGATAAGCGTTATAGATTATACCGCTTATCGATATTATTGTGCTTGAATCTGTGATGATTGATGATGTTACACTATTGTGTAAAACCCCTGAACTACACCATAAACACACAAATTGTATTGCACAAGGAAATTGGTTAAGTCACAGATTTTTGAAATTGTTTTAAAGTTGAATTTTGAATCCAAATGGTTTTGAAAATGGAATTGGATTGAATATAAAAAGCTTTTGAAAGAAAGTTTGAAATTGAAATTTAGTTTGAATAATATATATATTGTTTAAAGTTTTGAAATCATTTTGGAAATTTTGTTTGAAAGGTTTATACAAGTTATACAATGTATATATATGGTTTTAAACCATCTTTAAAGTATTTTAAAATGCTATTTTGGGAATTTAAAATTAACCCAAGTTTATACTTTAAAAGATACAACTTATGCATATTTGTTCATATTTTTCTGAAATGAAAAGTATTTGTTTTCAAATGATAATAGCTTTCAAATAAAGAAAGGATTTTCAGTTTTTGTTGTAATGATTTCAGTTTTGAAATGGAATTGTTTTGAAAGCTATTAATGAATCTTGGTTAAAGATTAGTGAACTTTGTTTCCAAAATAAGAGGATCTTAAAGGTGTATCTTTTGTATAAAAGATTTGAATTGTGAATAGTTTTGAAAGCTATGAATTATTGTGAAAGATGTGTGAACTTTGTGAAGTGAATCTTTTTGTTTACAAGATTTGAAAATGGTAATTTTCTTAAACCATTTGAATTGGGTAATAAGGTATGACTTAACTGTGATCCCATATATCCATATGTTTTTTAAATATTGCCTTCAATATTCGATTTAGCCGGGAGAGGACTTTGTGTCGTATAGCCCGTTTCGAATAGTGATATGATGATATGGATAGCATTGGAAGACTGACAGTGAAGACCGGATATTTTTGAAAGCGAAAGGATAACCCGTCAGATGTCTCTGCACCGACTGGTCCTCGGTATACAGATTTGAACACCCTTTGTGATGGAGAGTCCGAACGTGATTAGGGATTATTTGGATTTGCAAGGGCTTCTTTGTGAAGTGCCTTCGGTTCTTTTTGAGCCCGGAACAGACTTGTATGGATGTATGTCTGACATTACACTTTGAGATGTAAAGCTTGTTTCTATCAAATACATTTCTGTTTGGTGGCGAAGATTTCCTCTCTTAGCTTAACACCCTTCTCTAAGACGTACAAGCTCAGAGATTATGTAGTTGATGGTTACTTGCGATACATTCCCAATTTGATAATGTGGCATACTAAGTGCTGCTGATCATGTGTTGATCGAAGCATGGCTTTTGTGAAAAGCGTAGCTTTGTGGAGGAGACTTTGTCGAGCCTCATAACCCGGAATGGTCGAAACAGGAAGGATGCAGCAAGGTTATTTGGGGTAGCGCCCCATGAGGGTATGCCCATTTCCTTCTGGATAAAGGTGGTATCATGGTATGGAGCCCTGATATTTAACCTATGTGGTTACTATAAATACATTGTTTTATGGTTGTTGGTATCGAGCATTCGGATTAGGTTGGTTACGGCCGGGGGATGGCATACTCATGTAGTAGTTACCTAGTTAGAGAGGTAACACGACCTTGTGTTGGCAGAGAGTTGGTTAAGTTCTCGGAGCGTCCCTCCAGAGGCGTACCCATGTGGCCTAGGAAGTTCCTTAGCCTGACCATTATTGGAAATCCAATCAAATAATACGAGCCCTTACAGTTTTAGTTGTATAGCCTGCCACCTCAGGTGGTAGCTATAGCGGGAAAGCTATAGCGGGCATAATATAATGATACCTATGCTGGCTAAGATTAATATTATACTTTCGAAATGTTTTCCACTATGCACTAATAATAATATCAAAAGGATTTTGCGTATCAAGCATACTTGACTATCATAAGGAGAAATCTCCTCCAATTGTGCGCTTGCATTGTGTGTGCGGGGAGGCCTTATGTTAGTTTCATTTTCCAAAAAGCATTGCGAATTTCTTTTAAATTCATTTGTTTTGCTTTCGATAAAGATAAACTGTTTTTGTTTGCACACATCAGTCCTATGACTGACCCGGAGTTTATTGTTCCCTTCCTAAACTCTAGGTTCCCACAATTTTCCACATGTGCAGTCTAGAGTTGGGTTTTTCAGATAGTCAAATAGTAGTGTAGATTCGATAGCCTTCGAAGTCCTTGGTCTTTGAAGTTGGTGGATTTTGGCGATCATATTTGTTTCTCTTCAATATTTGGAGTTACCTAGTTTGCTTCATTGCAACGTGATGTTGGTGGTTCGAGCTTATGAGCACTGGAATGGAGATGCAATATTGGATTCTCAAGCTCTCTCTCTTTCTATTAAAGTTAGTGTTAGTGTTCCTCTGTCGAAGATTTTCTTTCCGCTGTTGAGTATCTCTGATAAATATTGATATTCAGTTGTATCACTGTTGTATCGAATATTGTGTATCAATGATATATTACTCTTCTATTTCCGCTGTGTTTGTTCTTACTTAATGTGTTATAAGCTTCGTCGAATCGGATTTTTACGGTTGAATCTGCGACATTCGAAACGAGTGAAGTATGGATGTCGATTTTCGAACGCGAAAATCCGGGTCGCTACTAATTATAACAACAAAAGAAAATACGTATGCATAAAAATCAGGAAATCAATGGACTATCTGTCTACACTATAGTTTTCTCAGGCTAAACCATTGGCTGACTTGGGCCTAGCAGACATAACCAATTATCTAAATTCTCTTAGACATACTACTGGGCTGAGTCCCCTTAACATTTTTTCCTAGGGTCTACTGAACATAATGGTTCTGCTGGCTCAGCAATAACCCATCTTCACTCTGTGTTATTCTCATATGTGTGTAACTTCAATTTATTCCCACCCATGACAAGCCTTACACACTGGAATTTTGAACTTATTTTAGCTAGGGGCTAGTAGCTAAAGTATAGGGGCGACCCTACACCAGTCTTATCCGGTCTTCTAAAATCCGAGCCATAAACTTAGATTTAACTACCCTATTCATGTTTCATTTCCTACCTTAGGATTAACCACCATTTTAAACTTCATTTGCTTGTAAAAATGATTTACCCCTGAAATCATGCCTTTTAAAATAAGAAAATCATATACTTCGCTTTACTCAAAACACTTATGCCATGACATACACACACACGCACACACGCTTTACATAAAATTATGTTGATGAAACCTTATTAATAGGATTATATATCCCTTCTAAGTATGTTAAAGACCCTTTTTAACTTAAAAGATTTCATGCCATAAAGCCAAACAATAACTTCGAAACCTCTGTTTAAATCTTAAACAATGCTTTTGAAGTCATTGAGATCAACCCTTTCGAAGCTTTACTAAAAACTTAGACATCCACTTTTAAAACATTTAAACTTGCCTTTTGAAATCATTGGAAACCCTCTATTCAAATACTCAAAATAAACCTTTCAAAAACATTGGGGATCTCCCTTTCGAAACCGATATTATATATATATATATATATATATATATATATATATATATATATATATATATATACTGAAAGCATTGAAATTCTGCACTTAAAACGTACATTTCGATAGTATTGGGTTCAAGTAAAAGTATGTAGAAATATAGCTTCGAAACCATTTAAAATCATTCCTTTTAAAACATTTTGGGTTTACCTTTTAATATAACTAAGGGTCATAAAAGAATAAAGGCGAAACATATATCCCAAGTAAAAGAAAGAGGATGGTTTCAAAACCAACCCCTTCGAAACCATTGCTTTAAACCATTTTAGAAGTAGTTAAACTACCCTTTTGAAAGCACTGAGAAGACGGCTTCAGAGTATAAAGGCAAAAGCATCCTTTCGAAAGTATTGAGTTGAAAGGTTTGAATGTGGCAGCACGGGTTTTGTCCTTTCGAAAGTTCTTTTACAACATAAAAGTGACAACTCATTCGAAAGCTCTTTTATATAAACAAATCAAGTTGATTAAGTCAAAGCTAACTCCAACCCTTTCAGAAGCATCATTTACAAACGAAGACAGTTTAAAGTTAATAAGAGCAGCTTCCACCCCTTCGAAAGCATGGTTTCGACGCTATAACTTCCGCCTTTCTCCAGTTCACTACATATCAATTGTTTGATACCATTTGCATTAGTTTTGACTTGGCCATGGGCGAAGGTATGGTGTCCAAAGCTACTGATGGAAGTGGCGAAGTAGTAAATTTATGCAAAACTGATTTTAGCCTTTTGAAGTAATTTCTTTCCAACTAACTTGCCTTATTTTCCAACATATAATTAGTTGCCAATTCTTTTACAAAATCTTTTTCTAAAAGTGCTACCGAATTCAGATATTATCAAATTAAAACATTTAATAATTAGGCCCTTCTCTTTGAAAAAATGTAAACTTTTCAGTCCCTCAACTTAAGTAATTTTATGATTATAATAAAATACTTAGGAAAATTCCCCAAAAATCACCATAATTCACTTTTTATATGCTTTCTAATATATTTAAATTTTAGAACCCAAACCAATATATACTTGCCAAAAATAATTTTAAACTCAGTTTTAGCTATTTTCTTTTGTAGAAAATTCATAATAAATCCACAATTGCTTAAAAAACTATGAAACTTGAAATTCACTTTTAAAATAATGTTTTTGACCATATATCAAAAAGGCAAGCCATTTGGATGTCGTTTAATGGGTTTTTTAAATCTAAACTTATCATACATCTGTATGAGGCAACATAAATAATTAATAAGTATATATATCCCTTTAAAGAATCATATCTTTGCATATTACTTGCAAAACTAATCCAGATCTAACAAGAAACCAAAATCAACAAAAATGAGATGTAAGATCATTATACACCTTAGCTTGGTGTTAAGAAGATTGAGATTTATCTTTTGATTGATATGCTTAAGCTTCCTACTTGAACCTTAGCTTTTCTTCTTCTTTACTCTCTTAATGGTGACCGACCGAACTTACAAGGGTTTTTATTTTTGTTTGCAATTGTAAAAATGAACAAAAAATGAAGGTAAGAGGGGTTTAGGGTATAAGAACATAGTCTATTCCTATTTTGCCCCTTATCATATTCCTTCTACTTAATTTTAATTCTCTTTTGCTTATACATTAAATAAGGCATGGCTGCCTTATGATTATACAAATCTCAATCCTTTAACCATCTATATTATTTCATTTAATTTATCTAATTAAATGCTCTAAATAATGTTACTTAAAATTAGGGTCATTACAAGTAACCACTAGCCCCTTAGTTAATCATTTTATTAGTTAAATGCACTTTGTAAATATTTATATCAAAATTCTTTTACAAAGATATATATATATATATATATATATATATATATATATATATATATATCTCCACCCATCTCTATACTCAACACTTAAAAAAAATCTATATACTTATCTCAACGGTATAAATATATTCATCAAGCGCCGAGAAAAATTTCCTTGTTATACAAATCTAAATCATTTTTAAATTCCATTAAAAAATTTAAAATCATTTATAACTATTTTATAAATCGATGGAACCATTTATAAAACTCATTTATACATTCCAAAAATCATCTAGGATCTCTTTATTAATATATTTATAAAAAAATTCTTATAAATCTATAAAGCCATTTCTAAAATCATTTTATAAATATCTAAAATCATTTACAAAACCCTTTTTACCTTAACTAATCTTCCTTTTAGTTTCCAGACCATATTATAACACTTCTTTTATAAACTCACATTTGTTTATAAAACTCTATTTATAAATCTTGGAACATTTATAAATAAATTCTAACCATTTACTTTAAAACAATACTATATAATAATAATTATTAACAACAAAATAATAAATAAATAATAATTATTAACTTCAAACATCTTTAAAATAATATTTAATTATTTCAAAACATTATTAAATAAAAAATAATAATTAATCCTTATCATGACTATAAATAATAATAATAATTAACTTCGAGATTACTAATAATAACCATTTTTATTAATCTCATGCCATATTAACCAATTGAATAATTAACTTTTCCAAATAGTAAAATATTAGTAAATATATTTAAAACAACATTAAATATAAATAAATTTCTTTAATAATATAAATTATAAATAAGCAACTTTAAAACAATATTAATTATAAGTAAATAATTTCAGAACAATATTAAATAAATAAGTAATTTAAAAAAAGATAGATAAATAGGTTGGAATAAAAAAAAAATAAATCCTTTAAAACAAAATATTTCTAAAACCAAATTTCGGAATTAAAATGATTTCCTATGCCAAAAACCAATTCCAATTCAAATAGTGATTTATAGTATTTATAGAATACTAATTTGAGGCCAATAGCTAACAAACGTTTAACCAATATCAATATTGATTTTCTATCACTATAGGGCTCTTAGTTGCTTATATAATAATGTCATAACCAATAGGGTTAACCATCAGGTTTGGTATTCCATAATCATTCGACAAAAATATTATTGAAGAAAATTTCAATAAATGGCGAGGTATCCCGTTGGATCCCTCCAACCTATCCCCTGCATTATAGCTCACTAATATATCAGCATATATATATATATATATATATATATAATAAAATCAACAGTAGTGAGGAATCCTGCTGGATCCCTCCAAACTATTCCCCTGCAATTGATTTCATATATTAATTGCTTTCTAAAGCGATAATTCATCAAAGCCAACAATCTATAATATAAGTATCCAAACATCTAATCAATAATTTTTATCGACTATATAATATTTCTGGTTAGCCAAAAAGGTAAGATTCACTCACTTTTATTCCAGATGCCGCCAAGGCATTCCGGTTTTGAACTAAAATCGAAAGATGTCTGACTTTAGCCTAAATTTCAACCGTCTCCAATCAAAGCCAACCTAATTCCATAACATAGATATCGTCGATAAGGACCTAACTTGGCTCACCGCGCTTGATTTGGACCTCGAATGAGCAAGTAATCAATACACAAGTTATCGATTTTAATATAATTATTTTAAATCTCTAATTACATTCATTACACCAAGTTAATTAACTTAATTAATTCCCCTCCCCAAATCATCCTCGTTCACCAATACATCCAAGCATGCAAGAACCCAATCGACCATGAATTTTCCTCGATGGTGATGCTGCCTCGTATCATCGTCCACCACCGCGACCTCGGCGCCCCCGCATCTAGCCTCCCTTCCCCCAATGCCGCAGGTCCATCCCTTAAGTCGCCGCATAGCGCCCTATTTTCCCTAAAATGTCAAACGACATCTATCACAAATTCCGGCTACCACCGACTATCTACCGCCGCTGCATTCACACCTAAGCTCGCCCAAACCACCAGCAACTCAACGGTGCCACCGTTGGCCTCTAACTCTGCTTGTAGCGCCGCCATGAACCCACCAAACTGCCATGACTTTGCCCAAAAATCGCCGCCAGCATATGTCAAAACAACATGATCTAGCTATCCAAATCCTTCATCACCTCAAGCCAAGCATCTTCCTAATTGAACTAGAGGCCTGATACAGCCTATGGTGGTCCAACCCAATAACGGCTGTTCAATGAGGCTGAAGAATATTTAAAAGAAAAAACATGAATGAAATCTCTGTGGATATGCTATTTATATAGGGCAGAGGTGTATGGGTTTGGACGTTTAAACGTAGGGGAGGTATGGTCTAGGATGCTGTGATTAGTCGAAGTATGGTTAGGGTATGTTAGGTAGGCGGCTATGAAGTGATGGGGTATGGGCTTAAGTACGATATTTATATATACATATTAATTATTTTATATTGAAAATATCCAACGTTAATGCTCGAAAATCTCGAACTTCTATCGAGATGAGTCGCTTGGCATTCTATATGAAATATCCCTATTTCCAACAAAATGGAATTAGTCTTGAGGCCTAATTCGATCGTATGTAGAAATTGGCTTTTCAAACCCAATTACACTACATAAATCCCTGAAATTAATTTTCAAATTCATAAGACCCTATGATACATCCAATCGCCACAAAATTCATTAACTTACAATAATTCATTATTACGGATCCAATGAAACTAGTTTCACCGAAATACGAGACAGTCCCACGATAGGCTATTTTTACAGGTTAACTAAAACGAATTTTTATAAAAAACCAAATTAATCACTTTTAATTATAATTAAAAGTTTACTATCTCCATCTTATTTAATCAGAATTTAAATCAACTTTCGAAATGATTTCTATTCACATTAAATTCAAGATTTAATTATTTAAGCAATTCCGACTATTAAATTCAATTATTTAATTATCAAATTAAATCTCTAAATTTAAAATTCAAGTTATTTAACTTCTAAAGTTAATTTTTCAATATTTAAATCATTTTAATATTCCAAATTCGACTGACTAAAATTATGGATCGCTACACCCCTGCTATGGTCAATTGATGGACGTCATGTCATGATTTGACAATAATCAAAGAAGCTTTTACATTGAAGGTTAACAGTATTCCCAAGTCGAGAGAATCATGTAAATTAGTCACATCGATATTTTCTGTTTGACCTTAGTTATATCAAACAACAAAAAACTATCGAGCGATCCCTATTTATCCAATAACTATCAGTATGTAACCCTTTCGTGCCCATAGCAGCCATGAGCAATACATTGCCCAACATTTGATGATCTTTATGTACTCTAATCTCAACCGATATATCTATATCCAATCATGATACATCTTAACTAGGAATATTTAAAATGATATATTTATTTTAATTGCGATAAATTACTCACACCTACAGCACTATGTAACTTCTATCATAAAACATACCATTTATAGACTTTTTTTTATCAAAATGTACTTTTAATTTAATTAATTAGTTAATAGAACCCATTGTATAAATTATATAATAGAAAGAAAACAACTTTTTAACAAGATTAGTTATCGAGTTAGATACATGTAACAAATTACATAAACACCCCTAAGGCATACTCCTAACTCTATTGGTCTCCCACTTGCACTTAGGTCAATTATGGAATCCTATTCCAACTTCTCCAATTGCGTCAGTTAGGTAAACAGGTATGCTATTGTGTCTCAAATATCTATTATATCGATTAGCTCTCTTTGACACCGATAAACCACCTTTATCATGTGAAACAATTCGAAGTATGTTTCTCAACTTCAAGTTAGGTCCAGGCTCTTTTATGAACTATATCGTGACACTGTTATCATATAACAATGTTTTGGGAATCTCAACATTTGGAAATCGCACTCGACTTGGTTATAAATTTGTGCATTTACATTTATATACATTTCTTTTATTTGGCGCTATTCAAGGCGATATACTTAGTCTTTTTCATTGAATCAGCCATAGTTTTTCATTAGGAACATTGGCAATTTAAGGATTCCTAACTTGAGTTTTTATTGACACATTTCAATATCACTTATGAAGTTCGAGTCTGAACACTCTTCATAAGGAATTCGTTATTTCTGTAAAAATTCTCAAATGTTTCATAATTGAGAATACTTCAAGCTACCATTTAGTGATATAAATTTGGATTTTATATTTGCTTCATGTATCAAGTACATAAACAAATCACGATATTGTAACAGCATAACATGTACGATAATTCCTATTATTAATGTGTGAGAAATAAATCTTAATGTTTTGTGCTAACATTTTAATAAGGTGTCCTTGCATATTGTTTGGGACATTTCCATTATCTTTTATACTTACTATAAATACATCATTTACAAATCCAATGTCGTGTATTAAAACAACTAAAGCTGATTTTAACATAAGTACATTGTTAACAATCAACGCTGTGTTGATTACTTATAGTTTAGAGATATTTATGTACCTTTTAACATTCTTTCTTATGAACACACATTTCCTCCTCATTTTAACCGATAATCAAATTATTTGATAATTCTATAAAAATATTTATAAAATTCCGATGCTTATAAAATGATATTTTCTATCTTTTCTTGGATCATATTTAAAAAATCACAAACTCAATATTGCTTCCACTGACTTCAAGACACTTTGGTTATTATGTGTAACTAGTTTACTCTAAATCATTATTTTAGATATATAGGGGTTTCCTATAAACTCTTATCTTATATGGTTTTTAAACACCTTATGGAAAGAATTATAACTAAATTTCGCTCATCATTAATCATGCTTTGTCCAACAAAATTTGATTACTCCTTATCAATACATCATTATGTATTATAGAAATGAGTGTCCTTTGAGACCGAATCTTCATTCATACTAGGTGTGTACGGAACTCTATCTAGTATACTCACCCATTTGATCAAATCAAATCACTTTTTCGCATGTTATATTATTTACTTTCGTTTTTGTATGCTATAAGCTTGTTTACAGCAACCCAAGATTTTTGACCCTCGAAAATCGACATTAATATGGTCACTGTATAACATGCCGAATATTCAAGTACCAAAAATACCGATTGCTACGGGTAAAGAAGAAAGAGGTAGAAGAAAATAGAAACAACAACATAGAATCTCACAATTGCAGCCGAACAAATATAATATATAATAATAAATTTTTATACAAAAGAATCTGTAACTATTTGTACTTATAATCATCATAGTATAACAATCAATATATCAATCTGGCCAGTTATAATAACTTGTCCTCACATAATGGAAATATAAGCCAGTATAGAAATACATCTCTGTCATCTAGCTTGTCTTTTGAGCTCCATAACATCTTATCCTGAATCTGTAATACTCGTTCTGACCCGAGCATTGTAATAAAATAACACCCGAGTTAGTTTGGAAATCCAGCATGAGAAAACACACTCAATTTGAATTATTAAACTTATCAAATTCCTTTGAAAAAAAAGATATCTCGTAAAACTGTGTCACACATAAACACGATGTGTTTTCCCTTACGATAACCAAAACGTTTTATAGAAAATCCCATGATAATATAATAGTGTCAAAGTACAAATACTTATCCAAATAGCCGAAATTGTTACATTAATTAAATTCTAGCATACTAGACTCTACAAACAAAACCGTAAAGGTTCGTATTGGAGAATGGATTCCATACAATGATTGGGCTACCGGGGTACCGCCCATCACAGTACACCTCTAGAAAAATGTACCTAAGACCTCGTCGGGATCCACTGCTACACAAGACCGTCCTACCTCTAACCTGAATAGTACCGAATATGTCTTCACCCCGGGTGTTCCCACCCTTAAAATCGAGTGCTTCCTTTCCCATGCACAACCAAATCCATAATTTATATATATTTCTATCTAGAAAAGTGATAACATACGCTAATTCGATGCGACGCACTTAGCCTTGCTGCATCTCCCCTGTTTTAGTCATATCAGTGGATGAGGCTTGAGGCTAACGATTACCTTTCAAGAACAATTTCACTTAGAATTTTCATTGTCCTCCGATGACGATGTTCAGATAGCATTCCTCCATAAAAGTTGTCCTGGGTCTGGACAGACTGATTCGCCGTTTTCACCACCTTTACGATATTACCATTCGTAACGTTCAAATCGGATCAAAGTGGTTTTGAAATAATTAAATATGATCTGTATCTCTTTGAAACGATCAAAAAATTTGACCGAAATTGATAGTCGGTTATTTAACTATCAAAAAAACATCCATAAGCACTCACTAGGCCCATATTATAATTTTCCAAAATTTATTTCCAAAATATCTCTATAATATATATATATATTCCAATCCCTTCCAAATTTTCCAACATTTGAAACAATTTCAAATCCTTATATTTGCTACAGATATTCCCAAACCTTCCAAATACTTAGAATATTTTCCAACTCCATTTTTATGTCCAATACTTACGAAGTATTCCATTTTTTTCTATTTTCCCAAAATCATATACAATTTATTTGTGAATATCTTAATCGTTTATAGCGAATGTTATAAGTTCCGGGGTTCCATAATTAATTTCCTTTAGTATTTCCAAAGTCAAAATACTTATCTATAATTCCAAATACCCATTTCTAACTTCTTTTATGAATCCTAATTCATTTTTTTCAAAGTTCACTTTTATTTAAATACTTCAGAAATTTTCCTTACATTTCCCCAAATTCCATTTTGAGAATCTCTTTTAAAAATTCCATCTACTGAAATAACCCAATTTCCAAATCTCGAAAAGACTTATAAATAAATTTAAATCATTTCAAAACTATATATATATAATAAGTATTTTAAAAAATAACTTTTTAAAAAATATTCAAGTAATTATTTAAAAATATCAAAACTCTTTAAATAAACATCAAATTACTCGATTCCAATTCATTTTTAAATAAACAAACCAATTTTTAAAGCTGATTATAAAAATTAGAATTTATCACAACAAATATTAAACATTTTAAAATCCACTTACCGAAGTATTTCAATGCTAACTAATTTAATTTTACATAGTTAATAAATAAATTTTACTTTTAAAAACCATACTTAACTTCTTAATGAATAATATACTTTTAAAATCTCAATAACCAATTCAATTTATAAATTCCTCTCAATTCACATCACATCGCTTGCATTGCGATCTCCTTAACCACTTTCACTTTTCAAAATTATATCCACTATTTGTCCTTAAACCTATTTTTATATCTCGATACAAATTCACACAGTGGAATTTTGTTCCAATTTATCAATTGGTATTCTTTTTTCTTATTTATAAACATCGTTTATAAATTTATAAACTCGTTTGAGTTTTTACTTATTTATAAAACTAATCCCATTTATAAAATCTCATTTTATGAATTCATTTCTTAATGGATTCCATTTATTTCACAAATCTATTTAAAATATCATTTAAAAATCCATCGTTTAAAAAGCCCTCTAGATAAATTATTTTAAAGTTTCTATTTTAAACGTTTTACAAATAGATAAGTTCAATCCCAATATCAAATCATTTATTTTATCCAAATCAACTTTCATTAAAATAATCCAAATTTTGATATATATATATATATATATATATATATATATATATATCCCAAATCTCCTTTTAAATTCCTTAAATTTCCAAAATAATAATTAAAATATCAATATTCATGCCAGTGCTACTTTAGCATCCAATAATCCAAATCACAACAATAATCTATAACAGATTATCTACACACATCATATATCACTATATATGAAAAAAGTAAACAACATATTTGAGGAATCTAGTTGGATCCGTCCAACCTGCTTTCTTGCATCCGTAGATGTTAATACAACATAAAAATACCAATCCCACATCGACGGGGATATCGCGGTATATAAGGTCATCCGCTATTATGCGGGGCGCATAGGGTCTCATCCGCTAAAATATGCTGGAATATCAATCCAACACTAATATGTATACTACTATATATATCATCCAAGTGATAATAATAATTATCCATTCATCCAATGAATAAATAAATTATTTCAACAATTTTAAATTAAACCAATAATCCAAGTCGAGTGAGATTTACTCACCTTTATTTTCCAAATTGCTAATCGATCCAATATTTTTTTTTGCACCGATTCCGTTCGATTTAAATCTCGTACGTAAAAGGTATGAATTTATTAACATTTAAATTTATTTAATTCAAATATGAATTAATTAAATTAGTAATTAAGGATAATTAACCAAAACAGTAATCCATCCTCCAAGATAAAATCACCCTGGCCGCACCTCTTCTTCCTTCATGCTTACAAGTGCGATCAATCCCTCATCATCGACGAACTCCTACACGCACAGGCTTTCCATCCATCACCAACTCGCTGACCTCGACCCCCTTCATAACATCATGACACTCCTCCGCTTTCCCACATCCGTACCGTAGAACGGAACCACTCTAGAGTCGCCTCAGTCCCTCCTCCTTCAGCCGTAGCTGCCATACGCCTTTCCCAAATGCAGCCTTCATCCCATCACATTGCCAAACCGAACACAACTCTTCCTAAACCTAACAGCAGCGTAAAGCCATCGCCCACCTCTCCTTACTCGCATGCCTTTTCCTCATGCCTGACATCAACCGCAACCACCCTCAATCAAAGCCCTAATCGCAAATTAACCCTATTAGACGACCCAAACTAGGTCGCGATTTCGTGAACTACTATTAAAAATTGTGACTATCACTTCGACTTCAACGCCATACCCACGTTACTCATCCAACACCTCTAGGCATTGCTTCTCCTCCCATCGATCGTGACACTCTCATTCCTTTTTTATCTGATGTGAGAATTGGTTTTGATTTCGTTTCCCTTTTTTTTTATTCATAAATGAATTGAATTCATTTTGAACTGAAGAGGGAAGGAAAGGGTAATGTGATTTCAAAAAAGGGGAGACGTCTCAAGCACAGTAGGGGCTGAAAAGGATGGAAACGATGTGTTTTAGATTGATAATATAAATGGATATGACAATATATACATATTAAAAAAATCTCAAATATATAGATATCTTATTTGAACCCCTATCGAGGCATGTCACCCAGTGTTTCTAATGTTATACCCTTATTTCGAACAAAATGGAACAAGTTTCGAGTCCCAATTCGATCGTATGGAGGATATAGCTTTTAAATCAACTATTTAAATTATATTAAATTAAATTATTTTTAAGCGTTTTCAGATCGTATGACCAAACGATGAATCTAAACACTACGAAATTTGAAATTAGATAATAATACACTATTATGGATCCCATGGAACTCGTTTCATCGAATTCCGAGGATATGCCCCAGATCTCTATTTTAACGCGTCAATTAAATTGTTGATTTCAAAATTTGCAAAATCGCTTGAAATTTCAGTTTTAAAATCTTACTGACTAAATAATAATTCCAAATTCACTAATTAAACCATTTAAATATCCCAAATCAAACGTTGAAAAATCCGGATCGTTACATTATCATACACTTATACATGCATGTCAAATACATATGTTTAAATCCATGATGACTCATCAATGAATATAATGAAGTACGTGGAATCGTTTTGGTATTAATAGACTTACTATTGCACACATTATATGTATCGATCTGAAGAGTTCATTGACTCTTATAATGCTCCTACTAAATGGAAGCATAACACTTATTTTTTTGAGATATAATTAACCAGTATCATATAATTCGTAATCATATGATAAAATTTATTTCTCAAAACTATGGCTTAGTCTATAGTCCAAATAATTATAAATAATTATAGATACAATAGTATTTATATTGCATCACATTTGTTGTGAAATCAAATACCACATTATAGTTTTACTTCATAACAAATATTCATAATACTCATAGCGAAACATAACTATGTCTATTTTTCAGTCGACACCAAAAGATAGTCATTATTTCATGAATAATATTGAGTATGTCTTACAATAGCAATTTTCGTAATATGATGCAATCTATAAGTGCTATGTGACATGCTCGCCCTATTTCTGCCATTACTATCATAGTGTATAAAATTCGTGTAACGACCCGTAAATTTCCAATAATAAAATTTGCTATTTTAACAAGATTTTGTAATTAAATTTAGAAAAAATATAAAAAACTTTATAATTTAATATTGAAATGAACGCTAAAATGAAGTATAGCAATGATAATTAAAACTAATTATTAACAATTTGAATAAAATTCTAACAAATGAAGTAGTGAAAGGGTTATACCTGGTTATAAATTGAATATGAAAAAATAAAAGTAAGTATTGAATTAATTAATGAAATAACACATTGTTAACAGTAATTGAATGTGAATTAAGGTAATAATGTTAATGCAAGTTAATAAATAATTAATTTAGTGCAATCACAATAAATCGAAACCGATTGTAAGGTTATCATTGATTGTAATTAGTAAATTGGAAAATAAATTCAAAGTTATATTAATTGATGAAATAATACGTAATAGATTGTAATTTGATAGAATCTTTGCTAGATAAGTAATTATAATAATTGTTGGTTGATAATAAAGTATGAATGAGATTAAATTAGGCAAATAGTGATAATTATTAATTGTTTTCCTATTTATTTAATCTATTGTATTAGATCTAAATCCATTGCAATTAAACGTAATCAAAAAACTACGTTGATATGAATTTAGTTTATGGCTGTAAAAATATTAGGGTAATTGGATATATACTAATGTTAAGTTTATCCATAAGATGAGGATTGATTGAATAAAGAGATTGAAAACAAATTGAATTTATTTACTTGATTTTACTCAAATTAAAGGTAAACACTATAAATTTTGCAATAAATCCTTATTGATTAACATGGAAATTTTGGTTAATGAATTATAAGTTTATTTGTAATCATAAATGATAGAAATGGTAAATAATTAAATTTGAATTGAAGAAGTGATTAATTAATTTAATATTAAATTATTTAATTTACCTGAAAGATAGCCATTTTGTCCACTGACTCGAACTTCGATGAAACCAGTTTCATTGGATCCGTAACGGTAAAGTATTATAGGATTTCAAGTTTCGTAACGATCGAACATGTCATTTGATAGTACGGGCTCGAAACGCTTAGAAATCAATTAAATTAAAATCAATTTGAAATAACTTGATTTTAGCATAACTTCTTCATACGATGGAATTCGGACTTGAAACCTATTCCATTGCATTTATAATGTTTAAAAATATCTATTTTGATATATGGGTTGACTCATTTTCGTTTCAGAGTCAGAACAGGCTTTTCGGGCCATTTGTCGTTCAACTTTCAATCCAAATCAATCTTAATTTCAGCTTGGCATATATATACCTCGTTATAAACCCTAGCCAATTTCTTATTCCTCATTTCTATATTTACAATTCCAATTACTCATCCTCTTTTCAATGGCTGAAAACCCTAAAACTCCTCAATCCAATTTCAATTCAAACCCATCTTCAAAAATCAAACTCCTCAAATAACATAAATTCTATATCAATCTGAAGCTCTCGACGAGTGCATCTTAGATTTAATTTTTTTTCCAATTTGAAGCTCTATTTGTCCAAAAATTGAAGAAATATCCATGGTCACGTGGTGATCAACTTCGATGGATCGCCAAATCAATGGTACCGATTGGGTGGCATTCGGTGGTCATCATGGGGAATGGGAGGGGGTTGCAGGGTGACGGTGAGACTCTAGAGAGGTGGCGGCTGGCCAGGACGGCGATTTGAGGCTGCTCCTGGATGATTTCTAGTGGCGGCTCGTGTGTACATGTGTGAAGTTAGGGTTTGAGGAGAACAAAAGGGTAGCTGACGTGGCGAAATAGATGAGAGTAAGTTTATTTATTCTGTTTTAATTAAATTTTGACTTCAACTCGTTCTAATCGACATAACTTTCACATACGAGGTCCAATTCATGCCTGGTTTGATCTGCTAGGATCGTATTGAAATTAGGGACATTTTGGCACTTGTTTAGGCTGATTCTGAGACTGTTTGAATTTTGGGTTTAAATTCAATTTAAATTCGAAAGGTGAGTGTTTTAACCCACTCACGACTTCTAAAATTTCTTATGTTTGTTAAAGCGATTTATGATGTGATTAGAAATTTATTTATGACTGTTTGGCATATTTTAAATCATCATCCCAGTTTATTTGAATTTATTTGGATAAAATAGTTATTTAATTTATTTTTGAATATGAAATACCAGTAAATACCTGTTATTTATTATCCGTTCTATATTGATGTTATTGATTGAATGGGATGATGATTGTGATAAATGTTTGATGATTGATACTGGATGAATGGATGTTGTATTTTATATTGTTATAAAATGCAAGTTGTTATGGATTTTATTTCATTCGGGATTGCGGTTTGAAATGATATATAATCGTATTTATATTTTAAATTACGGATTGACGGATTGAAATGATAAATATCCATATCACTTGACCGTAGGATAGAAAATTATATACAGACACCTTGGTCTATATATAAAAATATTTTGAAATGATTTCTTTGGCTTTGTAAAGAAATATATGGTTTTAGATAAATATTGATTTTAGATATTATATAAATGTTATTTTATCCTATTTTAAGCTATATGTAATTTGTTTTAATACAGAATAAGCTTAATAATAAGTTTGATTTTTATTTGAAGATAATATGGTTAAGTATTTACTTTTTTTAATAGAGTTTATAATGGCTTAAATAAATTAAGGTTGGAAGATAAATTTGAGATTTATTTTAAATTAAATTTATTTAAGAATTAAACTCAAATAAGTTTGATGTGAAATTTATTAAATTTGCAATTTTAGAAGGTATAATTTTATAACTTGATTTTGGTTTAAGGTGAATTCAATGAATATTTCAAGTATAAATAAATTGAAAGAAATATTTAGTTATTTGTAATTTTAGTTTTATTTAAATGATAATGGATTTATTAAGTAAAGTATTTCAAAACTAAATAATAGAAAATTGAATTGTTGAATCGTAATTACCAAACTTAGTTTTGAAATTGTTGAATACTTAAAGTTTGAAATATATTGAATCTGAAATGGTTTATTCTGTGGATCAAATCTGTTTTGAAATTGACATAATTTGGAATAGTTTATTTGAAAACTGAATTAAATTGTAATTTATGATTTGGGATTTGGTTAAATTTAAAATTTAGAAATTCGAGTTGTTTTGTAATTGATTTGTGAAATTGAAGGAGCTAATTTATTATATAAAGTATTTTAAATATTTAAACCATTTAAGTGGTGGAAGTTATGTTTCAAAGTTATAAGTTTCAAAGTATTATGATTGGAAAGTGTTATACCTTAAGTGTTTTGATTTCGAAGTGTCATAACTTTGAAAGTGCTATAATTTTCGAAAAAAGATATATTTGAAATAAAAATGATATTAGATTTATTTGAGTCTTATAAAAATGATATCATGTTGATTTGGTTTTTGAAATGGAAATGATATCGTATCTATATGATTTTGAAATGGATATTATATTCTGTTTTGAAGTATAATCATTTTGAAATGACCGCGGTGTTATAATAACGTTTGGTTGTTAAAATGACCGGGATCGAAAGTTGTCATACTCTCTGCCAACTCTGAAAACCACTTTAACAACCATGTACGTAGTGGAAATTCCAAAATGAAGTAGGATGGTGGCGACGTTCTATTGAGATATATACGTGGACCTGACTCCCGTGAGTTGGCATAAGGTGGCTAAAACAAGAGTGATCGATAGGCTAAGAAGGTAGCACCTTTTATCGGACACACTCCTTCGATACCATTCTATTAATTTGTGATTGATTGGGTCCCTTTGATTTTAGGGGTGTGGCTCGAGGTGAGCGGTAGTAGCTGCTACCCGTTACCACCGGTCCGAAAGCGTAATTGGTGTATCTACTCGGCATTGCCTAGTTGTGCCGTGTCACCTACGCTAGTGCGCCTTGTACGAGTTTGATTTGTGCCGTACCTATGGAGTATCCTGTGGTAGCCTCCGAATTAGGAGGTATTATGGTACTGTATAGACTATTGGCACTATTACGTGTTAAGGGCTATAGGGGTAACCCTTTAACTCTATTTTAAAGTAAATTTATTTTACTTTTAAACATTATTATAATAGCTTATATTACTACATAGTAAATAGTTTAACGGATACTTAGGAGATGTGAATCCCGAGCATCTCTTAAGTTAATGCACTCACGTTTGACACTGGATAGGAGATACCAAACCCTGTAAACATTTCTAACGTCGTTCCACTCATACTTTACCGTTGATTTAAATTACATAGGATCTTTTAGTTCTGAATCGAGTGTATTATCTTTTTAATTCGCTCGGGTCAGCCTGAGCATTTCAGGATTTGAAGACCTTACTTTTGGAGGACGAAGACGAAGATTGTATTACTATTATTTACTATAGTGTTCCACTGCATCACATTTTTCTGCTGCATTGTTATTTATTATTCTTTGGTATGTAACTCTGATTTTGTGTTGTATAAGTATAATCAAATATTTTGTAAAACAGCTTCGTGAACTGTTTATTTGATTATTATATTTTGTCGTTCCGCTGCAAGATTCTGTTTTTTTTTCTTTCTCTACTTTTCTTATTCACCCTAATAACAATCCGTCCTTCTGTATGGTTTGAGTCCAACGTGTGCTTTATCGTCGATTTAAAGCGCACAAAAAGGAGAGATGTTACAACTCGAAGGTCGATCTTTCACTTAGTATAGGTTATTTGTTTCACATACTGCAATTAGTTTATAGTAGAGAGTTCTTCGATCAATTATCTTGAAATAAATCTCACGGAAAATAATTTTCTGTATGAAAATACATTTCAGAATAGAAATCATGTTTCTTATTCCAATGTTAAGTATCAATTATTATTATTATGATTCTCATTTTCGATGTTCCTTTATGAAGAAGAAGTGACTATTCACTCTCTTCATCCCGATCGTACCTTAAATCACATATACTCTTGTACATTCGTTATCATTTCCAAATGGTTGAACCATTCAAAAGAAATTCATTACTACAATATCATAAAGAACTCTTTACAAGAATGCATTTGATAATCCTTAACAGGGCATCAAATATAATGCATCTTATGTAAACTGATCAAACTAAATTTTTAGTGATTGATTTCTCAGGTCTATATTGTAGTTTTGGTCTTGTGTTACACTTAACATAATATGTTATTTATTATAATCAATCAAATTAAATACTCGTTCTCGCACTTTGGTTTATTTTCTTTTTTCGAATTAACTAATTTCATCGAGATATTATACATTACAAAGTATCATTGTTCACTATATAACATTTATATGTGTTTGTATATGGATCAAATATCCATAGTATTACATTGCTTTTGATTTTGGAACTCATGAGATGCAATACATAGTCTCGACCGAATAAGCACGTAAGCGACCAAATTACGAATGTAATTAGTAGTTGTAAAATCAGGTGCTTGCATGGGTGTTGAAACATTAACATACAATAAGCATTTATTAGCAAGTATATGTTAAATTTTTGTTTATCGATCTTCTATTCTATTCATTTTTATATTTTAATTGATAAGCGTCTTATCAATCATGTTTAATTCATAAATTTATCAATGTAGGTTATTATCACATTATATAGCATATGTTCTTACAATGTTAGAAAGGTTAACTGTTATAATTTCATTTTTCTAATAAGGCTCCCACTAGTCTTTTATGTTTCACCAAACCCTAAGTCAAAACATAGAAGCCTTTTGACTTCACTAGTGGGTGTTAAGACTCATCCATCTTGGAATTCTGACCTTGAGTTTGCTTAATAAGTCATAACTCCACGGACGATGGATAATCCCTTATCGGTTGTATCGTATACAACTCCCAACCGTTGGTTCTATGTCCTAATTTCACTTCGACCTTAAGTTTGTTCAACAAATCGAAACGAAATTATTCGCTCAAACCTACCATATCGTATAGTCAACAAATACATATAGTTATCTTACCTTGTTTATTCAATATATTAATAATACTACACATAACATCTCTAGCTTAAGTTTACTTAACAACTATGAAGTATGCAAGTAATTTATCAATATATATGGTAAAGGACAACATTACATTGAAGATTCATAATCTTCAATATATATTGAGTGATATTGACTTATGGAACAATTAATCTTTTTTTGAAATACCCTCGTGATTTAAGTGTGGGGCACAACCGAAATCATGATCTACGTACATTTATGTATATATTAATTTCTTAAGTTTGTTTACGGTTTCTTATTGTTCCACCTATAGTTTATACATTCATATTATGTAACTTTTATATTTCATATTACTTGTATAATTGTATTATGTATAACATTATACTACCTAAATCTTATGTAATCAATTTTATATTATCTTAATATAATATTTAGTATATACTATAACCGTTATAGTATAACGCATATATCATATATATATGTATATGTATATATTATTTAATTCATTCATTCATTTAATTACTTAACCTTTAATTTACTTATTTAATTAAAATATTTTAATTAAATTATATTAATTTCAAAAAATTATTTTATATACTTACATGTATACTTATGATACTAAACATTTTAAAATATCATAACTTATATCAAAAATATATAATACATGTATATATGTGCAACGACGTGAAATTTTGAACACTTTGTAATTAGTTATCTAAAATATTTAAATATTTGTATCTAGGATTTACTGTGAATAAATATAATTTTATAACTTTATTAACCCCTTTTAATTAATAACTAATGATACTAAATGAAATTTTTAAATTTGTGTATAAAAATAAATGATTTGAAGGAATATCGATAATGTGATCGAAAATCGTTTTATCGATAAACAACTGTTTTCTTGATAAAAGTCGTTCGAACTCTTTGGAATTTGTACAATAACATATGAATACTTTTAAAAATAATTAAATCACCTTTGTTTATAAGCTAGATTTATTATAAGTAAGAATCGATCTGGGGAGGCATGGGAAACAATGATCCTTATTTTAAGGAGCAAAATAAGGCATAAAAGGTGGAGCAAATGGTGGAGCAAAAGAAGGCTTGTCTTAAGGAGGCATGTGTTTTCATTAGAAAGGAGGGAAAATGTTCTTAATCTCACTAATATCACTTCAAAACATTTCATAACATCACTTTTTCATTTGCTAAAGAAAAGATAAAAAAATGGCTTCCTTTTTACACTTCTTTCTTTTCTCTAACTTTCTTGAAATCTATGCAAATTCAATCTCCACCAAACTTTGGCAAATGCCTTATATCAACATTAGAACACCTTCTATCAAGTTGAAAGTCGAAGAATGATGAAGAATTGGGGAAAATACCCTAGGTAGGAAATTTTTGCATGGTAGAGGTATGGATTTGGTGAGTTTGAAGTAAAGATGGTAGCTTTGGGCTTTTGGTGATGGTAGGATGTTATTCTTAGGTTATCAGGCTTTGTGATGGTTGTTAATTTGGTTTTTAGGTGAGTTATCTCACTATCTTGCAAGTGTATATTATGTTGTAAATGTTTGATTGCAAAAATATAAATGTTAAATGAAAACAATGCAAGTTATAACTTTTTTGGACCCCTCTTGCTTTTGAAAACATATGACAACATATATGTATTATAACTTCTCTTATAATCCCTCTAAACTTGTAACATGGTCATGACTGGATGTATACATGTTTGAATATGTTGGATACATTGTAAGAGTGAGTATGTGATTGTTTGAAGCGAGAAAGTCGCTATGAAAGTACTTTGAAATCTCTTAACTTTAACTTATGTTATTTGGCGATTTATGGACATATCTTGATATAACTTTTTTTGGTTGTTCTCTACAATTCTATTAGTGCCGTGGATAGTAAATAATATGTTTGGAAAGTTGTGAAAAAAGTTGAGCAAAGTTAAGAAAAGTTTGAAGTAAAAAGATCATTATATCGACACTTTTAATTGCCATGGTTTTTTGGAAAGAACGTTTATTTTTGTGAAGACATCCTTAGGGGTTTCTTTACTAATTTAAAAAGTAAAATATATTTTGTTCCTATTGTAAAAAGTTAAAGTTTAGATCATTTAGTAGTCGGTTGGATGAAGTGGAAAAATTTATAGCGAAATAGTCGTTGTTTGAGCACTTTGGAAAAATACCTTTTTTTTGGAAATTTCTATAAAATAACTATAGGATTCTTTGGTATTTTTCCTTCATGGTTTTCTAGTACCTAAATTTTATGGATTATTGTAGAAAGAATGGATCAAAAATCATTCATTCAAGTGTCGAAAACTAGTCGCAAAGTTGTAGCAAAAACATGTTAGAAATAGCCTAGAAACTTTAGATAGCATTTTTGGAATGCTGTCTTTACTTCTGAAGCACCTTTTACCTGTTGCAAATTGCTTTGAAGCATTTGGAAAAATGCCATTTTTCTTTTTGAAACTATAAATTATGTAGAAATGATATTTAAATTAAGTATGTTTCTCTAATCTTTTAACATTGTTTTCTAACTTATACTAGAGTGTTTTTAAATTTGGTTTCATACTTAAATATGTATTTAACAATTAATTATGTATTTTAAAGTAAGTGGCTTTTAAAATAAATTATGTTATTTTAGTTTTTCTATTTATTTCAAAATTTGTTATGCTTAGATAATATTCTATACGGATAATTATAATATATTTTTAACTAGTATAAAAGAGTTTTAATATAATTGTAAGTATTTTAAAAGTAATTATATATATGTATGTTTAAACGGTAAGTTAAGTATTTTATAAATATAACAAAGAAAGTTTGGATTTTAATACTTAAGTAAAAATAAATGGTTTTGTGTAATTAATTAAAAGTTTATTAACTTAATTATTAATTGTGGATATGCTTTGATCTTTAAAATAAATGTTTAAAAGTTAAAGATAACTATAAGTAAATGATTTTGGTTGTAGTAAACAACGTTCGAGTAACGTTTGTTTTTAATCCTCAATTATTATTGACGCTAGAAATGGGCACCAACACACGTGGAATCTTATGGATATCAAATAATGAATGAAATCTTAAGAATAAAGCATAAAAGTAAATGAACACGCAGATTTTATAGTGGTTCAAAAATCTTGGCCAACATCCACTTCAGACTTTTATTGATTTTTCACTATATTACTATTACGAATAGTTGGATCAGATAGAATCCGTTGACATAAGTTTCTAGCATACAAAAATGGCAGAACCTCCTGAGTGGGAAGAAGAAGATGAAGTCCTCTTTTCTAAAGCCATGACCGTAGTATTTATAGCATTAGACGCACACGGATCGGGCTGAAATTTACAAGGAAATCCCTTAGGTCCACTAGAGCCCACCATATCAATCGGTCATGTCCACTCCACGATCCATAACGATCGGCACATACATGACCGATCATTTTTACTTGCTCTAAACAACACACAATCGTTTTTGGAGGATCTTATAGGCTTTTTGATATTGTGTCTAGAATGTGGGATCATGCTGGGTCGTAGATTGAAGCTATAGGTTGTTTTAACTCGAACATAGAATATACATCAAAATATGTTGATCATTAGGTTACACCCATCAATGACGATCGACCTTCCTCTTATCTTCATTTTAGGATGTGTGGTCGTAATGGGATGCTTCGTTTACCCTCTGTTGATGTCCTAGGAGTCTTACAATGGATTGGTTTTATGGTTTTCAAGATATTAGCTGTTCTCCAATGATTTGAGCTATCTTCCTTGATCGTTCTTTTGTCGATCTAAACAAGTTGTTGTCTCACCCATAGCTTGTGTACAAAGACTTCAGTCAATTCCAAACTTGATATATAACTTCACGGGGCCGGGCTAGTGACTTCATGCTTGCCATACTTTGACTTTGTTTTGGTTTGAATCTGTTCAACTATAGTCTATAGTACTATATATAACTGGCTCTTCAAGATACCAACTATTCGTTCCTGGTCGGGTCGATGATACCACGACTTCGTCAAAAGGCAGGATAACACTTGCCCCCAAAAGTACATCTTATGAATAACATGATGTGCTTAGGTTATCGTGATAGAATTCATTCAACTCCCTGATTGATTACTATTCCTCAATCATCTGTCGATAGTATAAATCCGGGGGTGTAGCCTGTTTGCATATACAAATTTGGTCACGTGGGAGCTACCAACCCTCTTTACATGATTCAGTCTAAAGCTTGACTATTCTAGGTTCGATCAAAATCTTTTATTGATTTCAAGAGGTTGGATATCTAAATGGTTTTCATGCATATTCCTACACATGTTCATGTTGTTGGCTTCAGGTCGTGTTCGTGTCCATAAGTCATTGCTAACTTTTATGATATTCTAACTGTTCACGTACGTGATCAAATTTCTACGATCATTTCTTGTCCTTCTTCTCATTCACCACATTTTTCACTTATTTTATCATATTTCCATTCATCACCACATTTTTTTTTAAATTTTAAATTGTCTTCGATCATGGAATTGAGTGTTGTAGGTTAGGAAATCAAATGGTCATCCGAAGGCTTAAATAAATGAGAGAAAAGATCGATCGGCATTAGGATGAGTCGGCACGCTTGGCAGATTAGATTTAGAATGGATTGGTAGACATTTATTATTTAGGGATGGATCAGCATAATCCCTAGGTGTCAATACGGTCGGCTTAACTCTTTAAGATGAAAACGATTGGTTGAACCTGCCCCTTATATAAAGCTTGACACTAAGTCGCTTCCTTCACTTTACTTTTCACTTTTGACTATAAGATCTGAAACGAAACGAGTGCTTTCCACCTTTTCGCTACCAATCCTCCTAACAATATCCATCTTCCTTTATATCCAGACTTCAAATCGACCTCAAATCCTTCATTTTTTTAGTCTCTAACATAGGTAATGCATTACCTGAACTTGTTGCATACCTCTCGAAATGATTTCGAATCTAGGATAGTTGCCATGGGTTGGGTTCCCTTTTTTCTTTTTCTTTTTGTAATTCTAATCAATGCAGGTGAGGTGACTCGCCTGGAAGAAGTTAGCAATCTACTGTTATTAGGCCGATCGTTCTTGGAAGGATATGATGATGCGAAGATGAACGGTTTGGGATGGTGGAGATGAACGATTGTTACGATTGATCATGGAAAATCGGTGGAGCTTGGTTCGAAGATGAAGGATTTAAGAATGGCCAGTAAACGATCGGATATGTTAGCTTGGAGCAAAGACGATTAGTAGGTAGGATGATCGACTAGAGCTGTCCCATGGATCGTTCGGCATATACTTGCTTCTAGAACATTCGGCCTTTAAGATATTGGAATGATTGAACTATACAATATCACAATGATCCATTTACACTTGGACTTAGTGTTTTTACCCACTCCTAAGAATATAACCCATAGCTTGAATATGAAATCTAACCAAGTAACTAGTTCTGGTTTTATGTACACATGTAAACATAAACATGACCATCATGACCTCCATGACTAATGTCAGGTTACTTTAGAACAAGTTCCATAAGTGAAGAACTTTAACTACTATGTCAAAATTTATCCGTAGCTCAGACAACAGCTTGATTTTTGTTGGCTAATAACTGTCTCTTGAACACATTTCTATGTCTTATTGTCTTTTCTTATCTTCAGTTTTGCATAATCTGTTATTATATTGATTAGCGCTTTATCACTTAGCACTCACACTCACAATGCACTGGGGGTACAAGTCGTTTTTTCTAATTATGGTTTTTACTAAGTTTGATAGCGAGAGAATCTAGGTGTTTCAGATACTCTGCAATCATGCCAGTCGGATCCTCCACTTGTAGGACTAATTCAGACGTAGAATCCAGTTCAGCAACCAAATTTGACAGCCAATCACTTTGTCATAATTCAGGACAGCCTAAGGGCTCGGGTTCCAAGCTTGATCTTTCTAAGATTGTTCCCATCTTTCCACCAAAAGTTATCAAACCGGCGCTTGGTACTCTAGAAGATGCAATCGTCCTTGAAAATCCTCCTGATTCAGTTGCTTCAAAGATTAAAGAAGATGCTCTCCAGAGGATCTGCACAAGGCATGGGGTTCCTTTTGGCGACGTACTCGCTTCGTCACAAGATGACAGGGTTCACAGACCTCCTGAAGGGTACACAGCATGCTATGTGCTGGGCGGGATGCATCCCGTCGTTCAATTCATATATCCGGGGGATCCTTCATTATCTAAGAATTGCTCCTGCATAACTCTACCAAAATGGCTACGTGTTCCTTAACTGTATATATATCATATCCATGGAATTTTTACACCGTCCGCCTATTATCGAAGACATCGGATTTCTTTTTACTTTTAAACGGTGGGTTGGGAGTCTATCACTCACTTTTCTTGAATAGATGAAGAAATGCCAGAGTCTGACCAGTACTTGGAACAAATTAAGTGCTTTCAAGAGCGAATGGTTCTTCGTTCGTTGTCCACCCGGTTTCGCTCGATTATGGCTAGAGTGACGTAAGTGCTCCTCACCGACTTCATAAATATATAAGGAAAACATATCCAGGCTGCATTCTAACGATGTTATTCATTTCAGGTGTTGTTACTGGACCCAGCGGCGATGTTTATGAAGAGGCGGTCTCTATTTTGTAAAATGCTTCAGCCAAAGATAGAAATATTGAATTTTTGCTCAAGGATGAACGTTTTATTACTGTTGGCTTGATAGAAAAGGGCCATAGCATGGGGCTAACCAAAACTGTCTGGCCGGTTGGGACTAGATTGTAGGCTGCAACCGGTCAAATCGATGTCCAAACCGGCCCCGTGGTGCCCCCAGTCACGAGCACCTAAGATTTTGCTGATATCAACGCCGGAGGACTTATTGAAGATCCACCAGGTCATCATGATGATAGTCCTGATCTCGAGGTTGGCGTCGGACCCTCATAAGTTCCTCAACCCTCAATCGCGATTAAAAGAAGAGGAAAAGAATCGCACACAAGCCTCCAAGAAGTCATCATTCGGACCCAACTAAGCCATCAATGAACCTGCCGCTAGATCCTTTATTCGATCTACCAATCCCATATGATCTTAACGCTTATCATTTCACTAACATGAGAATTGGAGGATTATAGTCTCCTATCAGAACTAGTTTGGAGATCCCTACTTTTGGAGGGGAAGTTACATTGATGAGCAAAGCTCCTGCACCTATTCTATCGGAGAGTTGCATTGGGACACTCACACACGCTCGCATGTTTGACACTGCATTATACTTAACTTGTACTATCTAATACTTAAAGTTGATGCTATCCACTTTTCTTTGCAGAAACAATGGTGAGGAAAAGGAGCACGTTTGATTCCCTATGGGACGTACAACATCAATCGTCTGGGTCGCAATCTGGCCCTTTTCGCATCAGTCATGAATATTATGACATTAGCCACTGCCCCAACCGTGATAATGGTTACCAAGAGAGGGACGATAGGGATAGGCCTGCTCAGAACACTCACAGATCAAAATTAGGATGTCCTCCTTAAAAGGGTACTGAAAGATCCGTAGATCATAGGGACTTGCCCACTGATCCTCCCTATATGGCCCTCCCACAGCTCCCATGCTTCCAACATCCTTGGTCTCATCTTAGTCTCAGGGGTTGAGCAATTTCCGCCGCCATGGAGAACATGCGGTTGTGCACAGGCCTAGGAAGGAAAGTGCTGGGGTTGAAGCTATTTCTAAGGATCCCTCTGCTGGCCCAAATATTCATATGGCAGAACTTCGAGCGGAATTCCTGAACTTATGCTTTGATGGTTTCTATTTTCCCTCCAATCTGAAAAAGATTTCGAACGATGTTCAAAGAATGACCATCAATTGTGTCACCAACATCCACATGCAATACCGGGAATGGATGAAAGCCATGGAAAAAATATCAAAGGTTTCCTTTGAGCGTGTGATAGAAATCGAGAAACTAAAACAACAAGAGGTCCAAGATAAAAGAATTATCGAAGCTCTGACAAACGAACAGAAGGCCTCTATAACACCTTAACCGAATCTGAAGAAAAAGCCGATGTTGCTTTAAAATCTATGGAGGACATGAAAGCCAGCCATCTCGATATGGCTCAAGTACTACATCTCCAGAACCAAGAGATAACACTTGAGCGAGACATGGCTCGAAATAAAGAATCTGCGGCCTTGAAGGAAATAGCCGAAATCAAGGCTAAGCTTGTAGATGCGATAAAAGATAGGGATGAAGCTCAAAAGATTGGTCAAGATTCTTTCTAAGAGATGGTTCATATTAGGCTTGAGAGGGATGAGGCCATTGGAAAAGCTAAAAACATCGACACACTCATTCAACGTGTGACAGAAATGCTCATGAACAAGGTGAGAGAGGACGTGATGAATGAGCTCGACCCGCTTCTCATTCTCTACAACTCCAATGTACTTAAACATAGGAATTTACCATGGCTTGGCAAAGACTACCCCGACCAGCTTCATCGTGCATGGGAATTTTTTGACTCGGAGGACAAAAGACTTCGTGGCTTAGAAATTTTCGACGCAACCATACTCAAAAGCGAAGTGTTGTTGGGTGATGAACCAAAAATATTACATGACATCTAGTTTTCTCTTCAGAAAGAGTTTATGACTGCTCCTTCACATGAGGCAGGCGAAGGATATGGGTCGGCGCATTCTGATATTGCAACTGAGCTGCCCCTGGTGTCTCAAACCATGACCAGTTCTGCGAGTAGCTCCTCGGCCGTCCTCGGGTAAGATCTAGATAAACCGCGACTTTCTCCGATCCTTAAGCATGGTTTTGAGGATGCTTCGGTCCAGCCTGAAATCCACACCACAGAAGGTATTCTGTCGATTTTTCCTTTATCTTGTAAAGTTGGGATGTTATTAGTCAATCTTCCTAATCTTTTCGCCTTTCACTTTCTTAGCCTTGGACTCATCGAATATTTCTTCTCTCCCTCCTAGAGGACCTTATTTTTTGACGATCAACTCATGGAGGAATTATTCAAGAAAGGAGGAGACCCACATCACAAAATCTCATTTGATGCAAAAGTGGTAATCATAGGCTCCTCTGATCCTGCTGGTGGGCCTAGTATGAAAGAAAGGATTGAGCGAGAGTAGCTCAAGAAAAGGAGGGTGAAGGGAGAGCCAGTCAAATAGGTTTCGGATGAGCCGATGCCATCCCTTCTTCAGATGATCCCTCCCGAATGTGCGACTCCTCTGGAAGACATCCCTCTAACTTCAATGTACGACACCACCTCGGTCCATACAACTAGGGAAACTCCTTCCAAGAAAGGCCGAGGTGGAAAGGGATCGAAAAGGGGGCCTTGTAGCAGTTCAGAGGGAGCTACTCCAAATAAGCAAAAAAGGGACAAGAAATCTAAAGAGTGATTTTCGGACATGCAAATAATTTAGATAGCCGCTTGTCTTTTTACTGGTTGTATTTGTTTGGGCATGGCCCTTCAATTTTGTTTTGTATTCTATACAACCAGATTTTATGTGAATAAAAATTCATTTTCACTTGCGTATGATCTCTGAATTTACATGTTTACGTATCTGAACTGCAGCATTTTTCACTCCATATACTTGAAACTCGTTGGTTGTCAAATCGAATAC
Source organism: Allium cepa (assembly GCA_030765085.1). NCBI lineage: Eukaryota > Viridiplantae > Streptophyta > Magnoliopsida > Asparagales > Amaryllidaceae > Allium > Allium cepa. Next base: position 901,942,604 of record CM060937.1, on the reverse strand, counting down.
TAATTTGATTAATCCACCTTAAAGCCTTTCTATGGTCACGGCCTCAAGGCGTTGTGAACATGAGATATGAGCCGTAGCATTAAGCTTTCATAATCATCCTTCGGACAATCGCATTTCTATCCCGGTATTCGGGTCCAAAAATGCACTATGTGAACGGTCGAGTCTCATCCCAGTGGTGTTAAAATTCTAACATAGTCTCTAAAAGACTTAAAGCCAGTCGATGAATGGTCAATTCACATTTATCATATTTTTCTCGTGGCCTAAAATATTAGGTATACTTTAATAAGTAAGAGGGCAGGTCATGCTTAATTTAGCTTTATAATGTGTCCCGTCGAATCGTCTTTAACGGTTTTCACTTCTTTTGCCGATTTTAGGTTGGAATTAATTGAATAGGAAATGGTTGAAACCCACTCATCGGTTCTTGGAGTTTGCATTCCAGTCCGCATTCTGGGAACTTAGAGTCATTCTATGAGTAGTCGACACTCTCTCAATTTGTGTTCATACTTCGGTCCGTGCTCTGGGGACTTAGAGTTTTCTTCAATTGGTCCATACCTTAGTCCGTAGTCTGTGAATTAGAATGCTCTAGTCCGAAGTCAGGGACTTAGAGATTTTAGCCGGATCATTTATACTTTAATCCACGGTCAGGAATTTAGTGTACTCTAGTCCGTGCTCTTGGGACCTAGAGATTTTTGTTGAATTATTTATAATATTTTCCGTGCTTCGGGGACTTAGAGTACTATAGTCCGTGCTCCGACAACTTAGAGTTTTTGTGGAGTTGTTTATACTCTAGTCCGTGTTCCGATAACTTAGATTACTCTAGTTTGCGCTACGAGGACATAGAGATTTTCGTGAATTGTTTATACTCTAGTCGACACTGTGGGGACTTAGAGATTTTCATGAATCGTTTATACTCTAGTCTGTGCTCCGGGGACTTAGAGTGCTCTAGCCTACGCTCTAAGGACTTAGATATTTTTGTGAATCGTTTATACTCTAGTCTACACTACTGGGAATTAGATTACTCTAGTCCACACTTCGGGGACTTAGAGATTTTTGTGAATCGTCTATACTCTATTCCGCACACCAGGAACTAAGAGTACTCTAGTCCATGCTCCAGGGACTTAGAGAATTTTGTGAATCACTTAGAATCTAGCCCGCGCTGCGGAGACTTAGAGTACTCTAGTTTGCACTACGGGGTCTTAGAGATTTTTTTGAATCATTTATACTCTAGTCCGTGCTCCAGGGACTTAGAGTACTCTAGTCCGTGCTCCAGGGACTTAGAGATTTTAGCCGAATTGACTATACTCTAGTCCGCGCTCCAGGGCCTTAGAGTACTCTAGTCCATGCTCGAGGACTTAGAATTTTTTGTTGAGAGCATTTGTTACCACCCATTTGGTTTGCACTTCATTTACCATGTCGAGGAAAAAAGTTGTCCAATGAACGGTCGAACCGTGTTCGTTCATAGAATGGGATTCTGCCCCCTGCATTCAGGACGAAACTGGGCGATCAAACGGTCAATTCTCATACACTTAGTAGTTGTGGCTCTTCCCATTAAGCCAAGGAAAAAACAGGTGATGAATGATTGGATCACATTCATGCCGGGCTCAGATGATCGAGTCTTGCATAATTTGCTTCGTATTTCTTTTTAGCAAATGAGGATAATGAATTATAGTGTAAAAAAATTAAGCCGCATCCGTTCCGGGCAGCAATCATGTTCACTTGTTGAAATTCATAATTAATTAGTAGGTAGTAAATCACGTCTACTTCAAGTCTAATTTGAAGGTAGCCGAATGGACGTTCAGTTATATCTACGTTTTATTGGATTCCGAACTTGTTGGGTTCTTTATTCTGCGCTTCGGCATCCTAAATCAAGGGCTTATGGTAGCCGACGAAAAATCAAATCATGCTCGTGTAGATAAAACCTGTAAGGACCTGTAAATTTTCAGTAATTAAATTTGTTAATTTAATAAGATTTTTGTAATTTAATATTGAAGAAAATAAAAACTTGTGAATTGAAAATGGAAATAACAACTAGAATGAATTGTAACAATATAAATGTAAGTTAATTATTAATAGCTTGAGTGAAATTCCAATGAATACTGAAATGATAATTAAAAACTAATCATTAACAATTGAAATGAAATTTTGATGATGAAATAATGGACTTGGTATGAGATTGAATATAAGAAACAAATGTAAATATGTATTTGTTTTGTGAAATAGAGAGTCAACGATAATTAAATAAAATCAACATTTTATAAGAATTGGAACATTTGCTTGTAAATAATGGATTCATAAATGTAATTAAAGGTTATGGTAACGATCGTTATAAGTTACCTATTTAATTAATCTATGAAATTAATTGGTAATAAATTACATTTAAATGAAAGTAAATGTTCATTAATGTGAGTTAGGGCAGTAACTGTAAAGTGTGAATGTAATAAAGTAATGGAAATGTATATTTTGTTTGTAAGATAACATAAAAGAATGAAACCTAGAATAAATTAGTTGAGATTTTATTTATGATAAATGTATATATTTGACAAATTCAATATAAGTGAAACAATAGTCAATACAAAGAAAAGATGGAAATCTAAAAACATTAATGTAATGAGAGACAAACAAATATTAACTAGGTTTATAGTGTAACGATAGACTTAATAAAAAGATTAGAATTGAATCAAATCAGTTTATTTGGAATTAATTATAATTAAACGAAATTCAATTCATAATAAATGGAGTCATTGCAGGTAAACGAAGTCAAATACTGTGTTAATGGAAATTAAGATAAAATGGGGATTATCAATGTAATAAAATATAAACCAAAGATAATTATACCCATAAGTTAATAATTAGCTGAATAGCAAGATTTAAAATCAAATAAATGGATTTGTTGGAATTTCAATTGATAATTAATGAATTTACTGAAATTGAAACTTGATACTGTAATTGGTTAATAAATTAACTTTAAGTTGATATAGAAATTTGTTCCAAGATGATAAAAATTATAAATTTTAAAATTTGAATGAAAAGTGATTTAATTTAATTTAATATTAATCTATTTAATTAATGTGAAAATAGCCAATTTGGCCACTGAATTGGATTTCGACGAAACTAGTTTCATCGGATCTGTAACGGTGAATTGTTGTACGATTTCAAATTTCGTATCGATCGGACTTGTCGTTTGATCGTACAGTCTCGAAACATGTAGAAATCAACTAAACCAAATCAATCGAAATCAATTTGAATTAAGCTGAATTTAACATAACTTCTTCATACGATGGAATTAGGACTTGAAACCTGTTCCATTGAATTTAAGATATTTGAAAACATGTATTTTGATATATGGTTTGATCCATTTTCCTTCCAGAGGCAGAACGGGCTTTTTGGGTCGCTTATCGTTCAATCAAATCGTGTCCATTTGTCTCTATTTCTGACCTACCTATATATACCTCATTATTAACCCTAGCCACTCCTTATTCTCATTTTTTTCTATACGTACATCTCATTCTCAACTCCTCATTCAAATGACAGACAAAGCCAATTCCAAATTGCAGTTCAATTCCAAATCAAAAATCCAAACTCCGCAAACACTATCGAATTATATATCAATCTGAAGCCCTCAACTAGCGCATCTCAGATAGGTAATTCGTTTTTCGCTTTGGTTCATCGTGTGAACAGTAAACATCGAAGAAGTTACGGCCGCTCATCACGCGATGGCCAATTTCGATGGATCGACAAATCAATGGTACAGTCGTGAGGATAGGACGGAGGAGAGCACATCTATACGGTTCGTCTCACAAATCGACAGCTAGATCTCCTCGATTAATTTAATTAGGGTTTCCCCTTTTGGCGGCGGCTACCTTGTTTCAGCCGTATTTGGGCGAACCATAGGGGGATCTCGTGGCCGTGGGGCCTGAGCGGCGTCGGCAGGGCTTGGATGGCAGTGGACGAGGCCGCGATGGCCTTGGGTGGCGAGCGAGATAGGAAGATGACTGCATTGTTCGTGTAGCTTGCGTGCAAGATATCTCTGTGAGAGGGATAAGCTAACATGTAGGGTTAATTTTATTTGTTTATTTCATTTTGTTTTGTTTTAAAATTTTATCGTATAACTTCTAATTTGTATAACTTTCGCATACGAGGTTCATTTCATGCATGGTTAGAGCCGCCGAAATCGTAATAAAATTCCGGACACTTTGACGCTGGTTTGGACAAATTTGGAGACCGTTCAAATTTTAGGCTCAAATTGAATTTAAATTCAATTTAAATTCAAAGGTGAGTGTTTTAACCCACTCACAACTTCTAAATTTTTTTATATTTGTTAAATTTAATTCATGACATGATTAGGAATTTATTTATGATTGTTTTGTTTATTTTTAATCATCATCTCAGTTAAATTGAATTTATTTGAATTAATTTGTTATTTAATTTATTATTGCATATAAACTGCCATTTAAATACCTTCTATTCATTATCAGTTTCTATATTGATATTTACGGACTGTTTACGATGATGATTGTGATGGATGTTGATTGTTGATATTGGTTGAATGGATGTTTAGTTTATATCGTTATAAACTGCAAGTTTTTTTATGGATTATTATGAATTCGGGATTGCATTTTGAAATGATATACAACCATAAAATATTAAATTGCGGACTGAAATGATAAATATCCGTATCACTTGATCATAGGATAGAAAATTATATACATACACCGTGGTCTATATATAAAAATGTTTTGAAATGATTTTTATGGTTTTATATAAATATTGATCTTAGATATTATGTAAATGTAATTTTACTCTTGATTTTAAGCTATGTATAAATTTGTTTTAATAAGTCGATAATAAAGTTTGATTTTATTGAAGATAATTAGTTGAGTATTTAAATTGTATTTTTGTATAGAGTTTATAATGATTTAAATAAATTAAGGATGGAAGATAAATTTGAAATTGAATTTATTTAAGAATTAAACTCAAATAAGTTTGATTTGGAATTTATTAAATTTGAAAATTTTAAAGATATGATTTTTATAACTTGATTTTGTTTAAGATGATTTAAAATGAATATTTCAAGTTTAAATTAATTGAAGGAACATTTAGTTATTTGGAATTTGGAGTTTATTTAAAAGATATTGGATTTGTTAAGCAAATATTTCAAAACTGAATAATAATGAAGTAAAATTAAGGTATACATGTAGTTATCAAATTTAGTTTGAAATGGTGGAATATTTAAAGCTTTGAAATATATGAAAATTGAAATGGTTTATTTGAGGTTCAAATCTGTATTTGAAATCGATATAAATTGAAATGGTTTATTGAAAAAATGAATTGAGTTGACATTTATGAATTGAGATTTGATATAAATTGAATTTTTGGATTCAAGTTGATTTGAATCAATTTGTGAAGTTGAGGAAATTATTTTATTTTATAAGGTAATTTTAAATTTAAACTATTTTATTACATATACTATGTGAATATATACTGTTTAAGTGGTGAAAGTTATGGTTTCGAAGCTATGAATTTCAAAGTATTATGTTTTGAAAAGGTTAAATTTTCAAGTGTTTAGTTTCGAAAGTGTTATAACCTTGAAAATGCTATGATTTTGAAAATGGATATATTTGAAACGGAAATGATATCGTATTTGCTTTTGAAATGGAAATGATATCGTATTGATATGTTTTTGAAATGACAATGATATTTTGGTTTTGAAGTATAAAATATGTTTTTGAAATGATCGCGATGTAATATTAACTTTTGGTTGTTAAAGAGACCGAGATTGGAAGTTGTCATACTCTCTGCCAACTCCGAAAACCACTTTAACAACTGTGTATGTGGTGGAGATTCCAGAATGAAGTAGGATGGTGGCGACGTCTTGTTGAGGTATATACATGGAACCAACTCCCGTGAGTTGGCATAAGGTGGCTAAAACAGAAGCGATTCTGGGGCCAATGAGGTAGCTCCTTTGATTGGACACACTTTTTCCGATACTATATTCTGACTTTTTGATTGATTTGGTGGCCAATTTTGATTTGGTGGTGTGGATCGAGGTGGGAGGTAGCTGCGGCTTTGCGTTATCACCAGCCCAGATGCGTAATTGGTATATCTACCCTGGCATTTCCTAGTTGTGCTGTGTCACCTACCCTAGCGCACCTTGTGCGGGTTTGATTTGTGTCGTACCTATGGAGTATTTGTGGTAGCCTCCCGATTTGGAGGTACGACGGTACTGTATAAACTATTGGCACTATAAAATGTGTTAAGGGGGATATTGGGCAACTGCTTAACGCTATTTTTAAATATATTATACTTTACTATAGACATTATTATAATAGCGTATATTACTACATAGTAGATAGTTTAAGGATCGTTAGGAGATGTAAATCCCGAACATCTCTTAAGTTACTGCACTTACATTAGACACTAGATAGGAGATGTCAAACCTCGTAAACATCTTCGTCGTCGTTCCACTCATATGTTACCGTTGCTTTAACTTACATAAGATATTTTAGTTCTGACTCGAGTGTTTTGTCTCTTCAATTCGCTCGGGTCAGCCTGAGCATTTTAGGATTTGAAGACCGTATTGCTGGAGGACGAAGATGAAGACTGTATTAATATTATTTATTATATTTCACTACATCATGTATTCCGCTGCATTATTTATTATTCTCTAATATGTGTAACTCTGATATGTGTTGCATAAGTATAATCAAATGTTTTGTAAAACAACTTCATGAACTATTATTTGATTATTATATTTTGTCATTCCGCTGCGAGATTCTATTTTTTTTCTTTCTCTGCTTTTTCCTATTCGCCCCAGTAACAATCCTCCCTTCTGTATAATTTGAGTCGGCATGTGTGTCTGCGTAAAACAAACAAAAAGGTGGGATGCTACAAAACCTCCACAGGTTCTGTCACAATCTGCGGAGATTGGTCGACGCCCAACTCTAGGCACTTGGATTGTGCACTCGCTGTTCCACTTTGCCCCTGGCTCCTTTTAGCAGGGTATCGATCGTCGTCGGTCCAGTTGATAATCAGGGTTCTTTATTGATATGGCTATGATGTTTCTATCATCATCAAGCCTGGATGTTCTTCGGCTATAGCTACTCGTTATGCTCATGAAGAACATCTGCATGTTAAAGATGTGCTCGAAGCTAAGTGGCCCGGAATTGATGGGTAATGCTCAATCACTTTGGGTCAGACTCTGGAAAATCTAGTTGTTGCTTGGAGCCTCACTTTGGGTTGCTTGGGGTCGTATACTGAATTACTTGGAGTCAGAAAATTGGAAGGCTTGACGATAGGCACCTAGGTTCTTCTTCAGGATTTGCTTCGGGAAAAATCCCATTTAACCCTAGTCCTACTTTGAGTCACAGCCAAAGTTATAAAACTTCTCTTGTACTTGTTGAAATTTATAAGGCACTCATCCATGCCTGCTTCAAACATGTCATTGTGAGAAATGCGAATTACGGCTCTTAAGGCTGGAATAACACTAGAGAGGGTGAATAGTGTTTTATGGATTTTCTAAATCTTTTGAAACTTGTGTAATTTAATTAACAACAAATGCAATTCACAGACAAAGATATAATCATAGAATCAAACACAGATGCAAATACTAAATAAAAGCAGTAAAGGAAAGAACATACCAGGAATTTATACTGGTTCAGAGTTATATCCAGTCCCGTACAAGTGTACAGATTTCTTTTCAAAATAATCTCCCAGATTACACCCTCGGTTTCAAGGCTACGATGTACACCCTCCTATATTCGAGTTCAGGGAAACTCTCTTGATTTAACCAGGCTACAAGATCGCGTAATTGATTTTCGGGGCTACAATTACACCCAATTGATTTCAAAGCTCAACCGCATCTTTTACTCAACAGTTTGACTTACAAAAGATCTTATAATTTTGAATAGCACTGAAATCTTACGGAGAGGGTGGTAGAGAGTCAAACAAGAAATAATTAAGTTTGATTCACTTGGTATTTTGGCAGAGTATAGTTTAGAATTCTTTAGAATAAATGTGAAAGATGAAAAGGAAAGAAAACAAGTGAAATCTGATCAAAAATTCATTTAGAATTACTGGTATTTATAGAAGATCAACAACCATATCTATTCATGAAAGGATACGAAGAATAGACACTTCTTTTGAAAATTTGAATTTTGTATTTAACGTGCACCATGTCAGCATGGAGGGTTGAAGGATGTCGACATGCTCTAAGAAAAATTGATGATTTTGATTTTCTTATTAAAATTGGTTTCTATAATTTGTCAAAACAATTTCTAAATTTTGTAATTTATTTGAATATAGTTTAAATGTATAAGAGTTATTTTTAATATATAATCTTAATCTATAAAGTGATTTAAAATCTGAGCATATAAATATTTTAAAGCTAAATATTTAAAACAAGAGATGGTTTAAAAACAAGGACAATTTTGAAATCAAAACATAAAAAATGATAAAATTATTTTTGAGGATAAAATATTTAAAACAAAGAGAGATGTCTTTTTAAAAAGAAAGTTTTGAAAACATTTTTTAAAAACAAGAGGTATATTTTTGAAAAGCATTTTTGTAAAATTAGTGGATATCAAAATAGGACCACTATATGTTCCACTAGATATTTTCGTGGGTTCCATCCCACCAGGGTTCCGTCCCTTTAACAGGCTTGAAGTGGATTCCATTCCACGAATACATTTCGAATAAAGATGTAAGTGTTTTCAAGAAGTTTTAACATCATTCTAGACTCAGTACTTATCTTGTATTCTTGATATCTTAAACTCATGATATTTTGATACTCATGAGTCTTCAATCTTGATATCTTCAATCTTGAATCTCTATACTGTACAGTCTTCATTCTAGGTACCCGCGTGGTTATATCCTGCATATATATATATATATAAACTATAATGTTAGTATTTATATTTTATACAAGTCCTAAGGTTGTTGTCATCAAAACCATTATCTCAAGGACTAACAATATCCCCTTTTTCGATGATGGCAACCCTATGTTTATAAAATATACTTCGCCTTCACTATAACTCCCCTAAAACCAATAACTCCCCCTTAATCAAAGCCTAACTACTCTAACTACTCTATTTTATATTTCTCCCCCTTTTTCATCAACAAAACCTATCCTGGACTGATATAACTCCCCCTTAATCTAATACTATCCAAACTAAATACTAATAAGGAAGTATAATAAGTGAAACAAATATTTTATTATATACGATGTTATATTTACATGTATATATGGAAAATAAACACACAAATATATTTAAATACATAAATTATAGAATAACACTACTAACGAGAGTTTTTGACAATTGGAGATTTTTGAATCGAACAATTTGAATAATGAAAACAAAAGTTTCCACGTTGTTCAATCAAATTCCCGCATTTGTCAAAGCAGACTTCACCCACGCAGATCACGTTGTCGTCTTCTTCCATAGGTGCTTCTTCCTCTTCTTCTTCTTCCTCTTCACTATGCTCTTTATGCATTTGAATGTTGGCAGAATCTTCTTCAATCACAATAGGATTTGCATGATTACCCGTTAGGAACTTTTGCACATTTCGAAGAATTTTGGCTTGCTTTTCTTGTTCTTTTGCCATCCTTATTTGCATAACTTGAAGTTCAGTCAGCATTTGCATGTCATTCTTCAAAGACTCTTCAATCTTTATCACGCCAGTGTAGTGCGTTGAAATGGACCAGAATGAGGAGAAGGGAAAGAAATGGTATCATTTTGGTTTGATTTAGTGGAGGAGGCCATTAGTTTTAATTTTCAAAAATTTAATATAGAGAAAAAGAAGTGAGTAGACTGAAAAATTCGAAATACATAAGTTTATATTACTACCAAACTAATTTTAGAGGGAAAATAAAATTTTCAAATTTTCCCGTTGTATGTCGACATGGGTGGTAGGGGTATGTCGACATCCCTATGAAAAATTTGATTTTCGTGTGTATCTTTGTTTATTAAAATATATGTTACTCTATCTATATTCTATATCTCAGTCATTGAACAAATGCCTAGTTCTCTTCTTAACTTATTAAATATAGATTGATTTAAGAGTTTGGTTAAAATATAAGCAATTTGATTTTCGGAGTTGATAAATTCTAGAGAAATAATCTCTTTACTTATATTATCTCTGAGAAAATGATGTCTGATATCAATATGTTTAGTCCTAGCATGATGAGTAGGATTTTTAGATAAATTTACTGCACTAGTATTATCACATTGAATCGGTGATTTTGAAATTGTAAATCCAAAATCTTTTAGGGTTTGTTGCATATAAATGACTTAAGAGCAAGCCAAAGCAGCAGAAATATTCTACTTCAATTGTTGATAAAGAAACAGTGTTTTGCTTTTTACTAAACCATGAAACCAGAGAATGCCCTAAAAAGTGACAAGTTCCAATTATACTTTTCCTGTCATATTTGCAACCAGCATAGTCAGCATCACAATAACATATTAAATCAAATGAATCATTTTTAGGGTAAAATAAACTATAGTCAAAAGTATGTTTAACATATCTCATGATACGTTTCACAACTTTTAAGTGAGTCTCTTTGGGTTGAGATTGGTATCTTGCATAGAGACAAACACTATGCATGATATCAGGTCTACCCGCAGTGATATAGAGTAGTGATCCAATCATTCCCTTATACAGTTTTTGGTTTACATCTTTTGAAAGATCTTCTTTATTTAAATCTTCATTAGTTGCAATGGGAGTGGGTTTTCCACTTGCAGTAGTCATACCAAATTTACTAACTAGATCCCTAGTATATTTTTCTTGACTAATAAAAATACCATTATCTAATTGTTTTATTTGTAAACCTAAGAAGAAAGTAAGTTCACCCATATGAATCATCTCAAACTCTTTTTTCATTATTTCAGAAAATTCTTTATTCATTTCACGGTTAGTTGAACCAAAAATAATATCGTCTACATAAACTTGTATTAGTTAGATATCATTTTTATTTCTTTTAATGAAAAGAGTATTATCTACTTTACCAATTTCAAAATTTGATTATAATAAAAAAGATCTTAGTCTGTCATACCATGCTCTAGGAGCTTGTTTCAGACCATATAAAGCTTTCTTAAGTTTGAAAATATGGTTTGGAAATTTTTAATCTTCAAAAAGTGGAGGTTGTTCAACATAAACTTCCTCTTTCAAAAATCCATTTAGAAAAACACTTTTAACATCCATTTGAAATAATTTGAAATTATTATAGTTCGTGAAAGCAAGTTGAACCCTAATGGCTTCTAATCTTGCTACGGGTGCAAAAGTTTCATCAAAATCTATTCCTTCTTCTTGACAATAACCTTGTGCAACTAATCGAGCTTTATTTCTAATGACCTCACCTAGTTCATTTGTTTTATTTTTATAAGCTCATTTTGTTCCTATTATAATTTTATCGTCGGGGCTAGGAACAAGTTCCCAAACATCATTTCCGGTGAATTGATTCAGTTCTTCTTGCATAGCCAGAATCCATGAATCATCATCCTTTGGATTTTTAGGTTCGACAGATGATATAAAAGCTACATTACTCATGTTATTTAGTTGATTTCTAGTTCTGACAACATATTCGATATTTCCTATTATATTTTCTATATGGTGACCTTTTAAAAGCTTAACCTTTTTATTTGGATGAATAAGTTCATTATTTGTTTCAATTGATTCATTATTTAGAGTAGCAAAATCTTCTTCATCGTTAATTTGTTCAACATCTTTGAAATTTTCATCAAACGAAACATGCATTGTTTCCTCAATGGTATTAGTTCTTACATTGAAAACTTTGTATGCTTTACTTCTATTAGAATATTCGATAAAGATTCATTTGTTAGATTTAGGATCAAATTTATCCAAATTGTCTTTTGTATTTAGAATAAAACATTTGCTTCCAAAAATTCTAAAATAAGATGCCTTTGGTTTCTTCTTGTAAAGAAGTTCATAAGGTGTTTTATCAGTTAACGGCCTAATTAAAATTCGATTCAAAATGTAGCTAGCTATAGCCACTACTTTAGCCCAAAAACGTTTTGCTAAATTACTATCTGAAAGAATTGTTCCAGCACACTCTTGAATCATCCTATTTTTACATTCTACCACTCCGTTTTGTTGTCGAGTTCTTGGAAAAGAGAAATTATGAGTTATTCCCTTTTTATTGCAAAAGCTCTCAAAAATTTTATTTTCAAATTCCCCACTGTGATCACTATGAACAGTTATAATTTTTAGAGAAAGTTGGTTTTGAAGTCTTTTTGTAAAAAAAAAATGAATCAAAAGTATCACTTTTATGTTTCATAAAAATTATCCATATTAACCTAGAATGATCATCTATAATTACAAAGACATTTTTATTGTGATTTGGTCGGATTTGAGATGGACTATACAAATTTAGATAAAGTAACTCAAGAGGTTTCGAAATTGAAATCATATATTTTACTTTGAAAGAACTCTTCCTAAGTTTTCCTAATTGACAAGCATCACATATACAATCTATTTTAAAATTCATTCTAGGAAGACCTCTTACTAGATCAAGTTTAGAAAGTCTAGATATGAGTTTAAAATTCAAATGCCCAAATCTTTTATGCAAAATTCAAGGTTCACTTGTATTAGCCAAAAGACATAGATTATCATTTGAGATTTTCATACTAAGAATATAAATATTTTTCTTCCTAATTCCTTCAAATAATATTTGAATTATTATCTTCGATGTGACACTTATCTTTTTCAAATTTAATGTTGTATCCTCTACCGCAAAGTCGACTAATGCTAAGCATATTGTGTTTTAGATTCTTAACTAATAAAACATTAGAAATAGTAGGAGTTTTAGAGTTACCGACATTGCTATTGCCAATCACAAATCCTTTTGAGTTCTCTAAAATTAACCAATCCTCCATCTTTATAGATAATATCATTCAACATATCTGGATTACCAGTCATGTGTCTTGAACATCCATGATCAAGTATCCACTTATTCTACTTGATTCGCACAATTTGTCCATTGAGTGTTGATTCTTCAAATGCCATACAACATTTTCCTTTCTACACAGAATAAAAAGTCGGTAGATAACTTGATTTTCTGTAATAACTATATACAGACTTATGAGACAATGATGATTTGAACAGTTGTAAATTAGTGTTAACAAAATCCCCAAAAATAGCCATTCTAATTTTTTTTTCAAAATTCAGATTATGAAAACTTTGAAAACCTTGCTCTGATACCAAATTTGAGAAATGCGGATTACGGATCTTAAGGCTGGAATAACACTAGAGGGGGGTGATTAGTTTTTTATGGATTTTCTAAATCTTTTTGAAACTTGTATAATTTAATTACCAACAAATGCAATTCACAGTCATAGATATAATTACAGAATCAAATACAGATGCAAATACTAAATAAAAGCAGTAAAGGAAAGAACACACCTGGATTTTATACTGGTTCGGAGTTACCCTACATCCAGTCCCGTACAAGCGTACAGATTTCTTTTCAAAATAATCTCCCACATTACACCCTCGGTTTTAAGGCTACGAGGTACACCCTCCAGTATTCGAGTTCAGAGCAAATCTATTAATTTAACCAGGCTATAAGATCACCTAATTGATTTTCGGGGCTACAATCACACCTAATGATTTCAAGGCTCAACCGCACCTTTTACTCAACAGTTTGATTTACAAAAGATCCTATAACTCTTATAACACTGAGATCATATGGAGAGAGTGGAAGAGAGTCAAACAAGAGATAATCAAGTTTGATTCACTTGGTATTTCGATAGAGTACAGTTTAGGATTCATTAGAATAAATGTGGAAGATGAAGAGGAAAGAAAGCAAGTGAAATCTGATTAAAAACTCATTTAGAATTATTGGTATTTATAGAAGATCAACAGCCAAATCTATTCGTGAAAGGATACGACGAACAGACACTTTTTTTGAAAATTAGAATTTTGAATTTAACTGGCACTTTGTCGACATAGGGGGTTGAAGGATGTCGACATGCTCTAGGAAAAATTGATGATTTTGATTTTCTTATTAAAATTGGTTTCTATAATTTGTCAAAATAATTTCTAAACTTTGTAAATATATTTGAATATAGTTTAAACATATAAAAATAATTTTTAATATATAATCTTAATCTATAAAGTGATTTAAAATCTTAGTACATAAATATTTTAAAGCTAAATATTTAAAACAAGAGATGGTTTAAAACAAGGACAATTTTGAAATCAAAACATAAAAAATGATAAAATTGTTTTGAGGCTAAAATATTTAAAGCCAAGGGAGATGTCTTTTTGAAAAGAAAGCGTTGAAAACATTTTTTAAAAACAAGATATATATTTTTGAAAAGCATTTTTATAAAATTTATGGACATCAAAATAGGACCACTATATGTTCCACTAGATATTGTCGTGGGTTCCATCCTACTAGGGTTCCATCCCTTTAGCAGGCTCGAAGTGGATTCCATACCACGAATAAATTTCGAATAAAGATGTTAGTGCTTTCAAGAAGTTTTAACATAATTCTATATTCAATACTTATCTTGTATTCTTGAAATCTTGAACTCTTGATATTTCGATACTTATGAGTCTTCAATCTTGAGATCTTCAATCTTGAATCTCTATACTGTACAGTCTTCATTCTTAGTACATGCATGGTTAGATCCCTTATATATATATATATATATATATCTAAACTAAATGTTAGTATTTATATTTTATAACAAGTCTTAAGGTTGTTTTCATCAAAACCATCATCTTAAGGACTAACAGTCATATCTAGCATTCAATAACTCAGAGCATTATGTCTAAGGAGGTGCTAAATATGCTGACTTGGAGAGGTGAAGGAAGTTCCCAATATTGCTAAATCAGCCTCGGTGCATAAGGCCACAGACAAAAGTTTTGTTTAGGGGCATGTAGATAAGAACAATCGGCCAAACTCAATGACCTGAGAATGATCATACTAGAATCGATCATATAGGAGCAACCATCGTTCCATTGTAGATTGGTAGAGAGGCTGATAGGAAATAATCGGCCACAAGGATGAGAGTAAAATGATTATACTAAAATGATCATATTGGAATCTTCGCACATAATCAGTTGATGGCGGTCTATTTGGAACGATCGTGTAAAAATGATCATATAAAGACCATGGATTGTCTTCAGTAAGCAAAAGTATTAATATGATACGACCAGTCATACTTGAGCCAAAATAATCATTTCCCAAAGACGAAGTTGGGATGATCATTCAAATAATTATTGCATAGGAAGGACCGGAGATAAACGATCATGTAAGAATACGAGTGGCCACATTCATATGGGTGGAGCGATTGATGCTGCCCATCGTAAAAAACGATCGAATATGGTGATGGGGCGTATGAATCCATGGAGAAATTATAAGGATGGGAATGTAATGATCGGTTGGAAGGCTAATCATGGACGATCGTATGAAGAATGAATGTATGGAATCAATCGGTGAGGAGATATAGCCAATTACCGATCGTCTCCTTACATTAAAACTTGAGAATGCAAAGATACTTATGAACCACATGGCTACTTGGTCATTGATCTCATCATTTCCTGCTTTGGACAAGGTAGCAGACATGATTTCACGGCCTTTTAAAGTAATTTCCATCTAGACTTTCTTCACCGAGTAGAGTAGGAAACCTATCAATCAAAAGCTGAATCGACCTCGCAAACATGGAAATTCGCTAGCAGAAGACAAGATCCAATTGAATTGAGAATTTTCTCTCAATGAAAGCACCAAAATATTGACGCCAGAAATGGGCACCAACACTCGTAGAATCTTATGGATATCAAACAATGAATGAAATCTTATGAACAAAGCATAAAAGTAAATGAACACGTAGATTTTATAGTGGTTCGGCAATCTTGGCCTACATCTACTTCATACTTTTATTGATCTTTCACTAAATTACAGTTACAAGAATAGTTGGATCGGCTAAAATACATTGACATAAGTTTCTAAGAAATAAAAATGGCAGAGCCTCCTGAGTGGGAAGAAGAAGATGAAGTCCTCTTTTTTGAAGCCATGACTGTAGTACTTATAGTAGGAGACGCGCATGGGTCGTGCTGAAACTTTACAAGGAAATCTCTTAGGTCAGTAGAGCCTACCATATCGATCGGCCGTGTCCACTACATGATCCATAATGATCGGCACATACCTGGCCGATCATTCTTACTTACTCTAAATAACTCACGATCGTTTTTGGAGGATCTTATAAGCTTTCTGATATTGCTTCTAGAATATAGGTTCATACTGGGTTTCATATTGCTAGCTATAGGTTTTTTAACTTGAAAGCAGAATATGCATCAAAATATGCCGATTGTTAGGTTGTACCCATCAATAACGATCGGCCTATATCGATCAGCATTCCTCTTATCTTCATTTTAGGATGTTGATGTCCTGGGAGTCTTACATGGATTGGCTACATGGTTCTCAAGATATTAGTTGTTCTCCAATGATTTAAGCTATCTTCCTTGATCATTCTCTGGTCGATCCAAATAAGTCATTGTCTCACCCGTAGCTTGTGTAAACGGACTTCAGTCAATTCCAAGCTTGAGATATAACTTCAAGGGACCAGGCTAGTGGCTTCATGTTTTCCATACTTTGACTTGGTTTTGCTTTGAATCTGTTCGACTATCGTCTATAGTACTATATATAGCTGGCTCTTCAACCTACCGACTATCCGTTCCTGGTCGAATCGATGATATCACGACTTTGCCAAAAGGCAGGATAACAATTATAATCAAGATTATAATTAGGAATATAACTAGATATTTGATATTGAATATTTTAAAGATATTTATAAGTAAAAGGTTTTGGATTATAGTAAACATTATTTAAGCAAAAATTGTCTTTAACCCTTAACTGTAATTAAATCGCTAAAAGCAAGTTTTAATATAATAGTTAGGTGTGAAATGGTTTTGGAATGTTATGACAATGTTTGAGTAACATTTGTCTTAAAACCTTAAGTATAAAAATTAGATCTTTAAAAATAAATTTTTAAAGATAATAACAAATATGAATATTTTTATATAAAGGTAGAAAAGTAAAAGTTTAACTTATAAAAGTGAAGAGGTTTATAGTAATGAAGTTCGAGTAACATTTGTTTTTAACCTCTTTTTTATTATAAATTAAAGCAAGTAAATCTTGTAAATGATCTGTTAATATACCTATACCATTTAAGATAAGTATATGAATACTTTTGAAAAATATAAAAGACTATAAATGAATAGTAAGATACAATATAATACAAGTCTATATCTCTGATAAAAAGAAACTCAATCTATATATAAAAGTTTAAGAAAGAAATTTTAATGAAAAAGAGGATTAAGTTAAGTCTTAATTAATAAAAGGTTTTTAATTAATAATGTTCTAATTAAAAAGAAGTTTTAATTAAATGATGAAGTTTTAAATCAAATGAAAGAATTTTTATTAGATAAAAAGGAGTTTTACTAATAAAAGTTGTTTTAAGTAATGAAAGATTAATAAAATAAAAAAAGGATCAAAAGTTGTTCATGTGACTTGACCGTGCTTTGTGTGTGTTAATCGTGTGTGTGATTACTTGTATATGGAAAATATTTAGATGCGTACTTAGCACTAAAAGACAATGAAGTATACTTGATTCTATTCGTGGAAGTCAAGATTGATATTGGAGTTAGGACAGAGCGATAGTACTCTAACTTAACACCTTCCTTCTTAATCGAGTAGTAGTGGAAGTTGAAAATGTTGGAAACGTGATAAGTATATGAGACTAGGTTCTATATGCGATCGATTCATTATTGTTTAGTATGATCAAATAAACTTAAGAAGTATCAAAAAGCTTCACAACTTCAAACGCTTTAAGAACCCCCGAGGAGGAGCATTTATATGAATGTCTCTAGCTTTCACTTACTTTTTAAAGTACCGAAAATTCATCGATTTAGTCTTGAAGAGACTGGGACCGATAAATGTTCTACTTATCAAAAACCACTTCAAGACTGAGACACATATTCTATCTCTTGAATGTAGATCTGTTTGAGATGCTGGAATCAATTTGTGGACTCATGGTCTATTTGAGTTAAAGACTCTTGTGAAAGATCCAAAGGTGACCTTAACATCAGATAATGACTAAAGACATAGTAGGAAGCACGATCCTGGGTTTTGCTAACCCAAGGGGATATATCAACTCCGTATCTAGAGAATACTTATTAGTATGTTGTGTGCAGGGAGTTATTGATACTTAGGTGCCGCATGGCTTCGGTTTGCTCGTTCAAGAGTGGGCCGGTTGTGATTACCTTATGGTATAAAACATGACACTCGGAAGGTAATTTCTAATAGTTATCATAGGAGATCAGTCGCAGTTTTACTTACGAGTTTTATTGGGAAGGTGTCCATGGAAAATTCATTATGCGAACGTGCATTTGCAGTTTTTTGTACACCAATGAATATTGTTGTGGTGTGACCAACGTAAGTCCTAATAACTTTTTTCTTATTTATATTATACACTCTAGACATTATCTATTATATCATCTTATGTACTTATTAGATGGTGGGTATTTTGAGAGGATAACCGTTGTGGAATTCCATGCGGTCGTAGAAGTACTATTATTCGCTAGGCATATATTTCTTGAGTTTATAGCATCAGGTTTATGTCAGACCCGTGGTTTTGTTTTTTTCCATATTTCCCTTGGTGCTTTTTTGAATAGTCTGAGAAAGGCAGGTTTTCGTTAATGTTCATTGAGCTCTTGGAGAGGAGCTGGATGTTTTACCTACCATAGTATTTATTTCTGTTGCATTTTTTATGTGTGTTTATATATATATATATATATATATATATATATATATCAGCAATTGTAAGGACATGCTGTTATAACTATCTAAGCTGATGACAACACTCTGATTAGTAACTCTGAAATGCTATGTATATTGGAGCTACTATGTGTATTATCTCTTGATTTTATATGTTATCATTCCGCTGTGAGATTTTGATGTCTTTGTTCTCCTCAATCTTGTTCCTTTTCTTCTTTTCCTTTACCCTAGCAGTTCCGTCTTCCCGACACCTGGGTACTCGACATGTGAATACCATGGATGTATTAGTATCGGCATTCGAAGTTCAAAAAGGCCGTCCGTTACAATATTTTTTTTTATTAATTAACTAATTTATTTTATTAATCTTATTAGTAAATTTAATTTTTTGACATTAATTTATGATATTTTTCAAGCATTTTGAAATTTTTTATCATGTTATAAATTTATAATATATATAATTTTTTTTTTAAATTTAAATTTTAAATTAAAATCTTATATTCTCAATTTTCAAACAATTTTAAAAATTAGCCCAAGACCCAATTCAAATTTTAGCATTTTCTATTAGGGACAACTTTTAGGATGTGAGCTTAATAGTTAACCCTAACATGACTAATTTAGACCACATAGGCTATTTGAGTTTGATACTATTATTGGAACAGAGCCAACCTGCACGGAAGTTATGGATGAATTTCAAAAAAATGCCTTATTGATTATTTATTGGGCCTATGATGTCCAATTTATTTTGAACATTTTTAAATTTAATTTAAGTAAAATCTTCTATTTTATCTAAATTTATAAATTATATCACTTTACATAATCTATTTATGATACATATATATACACAGTTTTCAAATATATATATATATATATATATATATTTGTGTTTATCATATACAAATACACATGTGTATGCATGTGTAGCATATCAATCCGTACAAGGTATAACATGCCCGTATATAAATGCTGGAATATACATTGCAATAGACACATTTGCTCATCAAATATGAAAATATATTGTCCAAATATATATGTATTTATATATAAACAACTATTTATATATAAATTTTATAAATATATATAACAGTTTCGTTTAAATAATTTTATATAACTGTATAAATACATTTATATTCATATTTATATAGAAATGTATGTATGAATAAAATATTAATATAGTATATACATATTATATAACAACTTATTAAAATATAAAGAAATATAAATATTTAAAAGATTTTTTTATTAAAACCGTAAGAACATACATATATATGCATGAATATGTTAATAAATATTTTTTAATATTTATACATAAATTTATACAAAATAAAATAATATTTATGTAAATATATGTGAATAAAATACTCAAAAATATTTTGATAAATTTGCAAAACTAGATCTTACGCATGGCTTATTAAATTATATATATGTGTGTGTGTGTGTGTTTTAATTTTAAGTGTATTTTATTTAGATATCCATTTTAAAATTAATAAAAATTAATTATGAAATTAAATTTTAAATTTCCAAAAAGTCCTAAATGTCATTTTATGCTTTGAAATTTTTTTCATTTTTTTTACTTATAGATAATAATTTTTTATTTTCAGATGCTAATTTAAAAATATAAAAAAAATTAACTTTTTTCCAAAGTGTCTTTACTTATAATAATGTTTTATAAAATATAAAATACTATTAAAAATGTATTTTCATCAATATAATTAATTTATGTAATAAATTGATTTAAATAATATTTAAAAATAATACATATATACATATATATAATATTTTATCTTTGTCAAAAATTATCGCAGCTTTAATTCGTTACATATAAAATTATAAGACTATGTTTGACTAAAATATAATGTTATAAATAAATATAAACTATGTTTATCTATTATAAATAATATATATACGTCTATATATTAATTCAATTAGAAAAAATGGTTTGTTCAATTATGGAGCCATACCAACCTTAGATGTTTGTGTTATATGTTTTTTTTAATATTAACATACATACTACCAAACAGATTTGTGATAATATTATTTGCATATCAGAATCATCACCTAACCACCAATAGATAATATATGTATATAAAAAACATTATAATTGAGCAAAAATAATTATATTATGGTTAGTAATATACCCTACTTCCAATGCCTTGAAGTACACCTTGAAATGATAATATTTTCCCCTTGAAACTATTTGTGATTCAACACATTGCTAATCCTTAAACCGTTGACTACCAGCTATCGAATGGCAGTTAACTTGATTTGATTTGAACTTCGAAATGGTGGAAAAAAATTTCTACAAGTATTGAGGTGGGGGCTCTAAAAGATCTCAAGTCAAATGAGGGTAGAGATGCTTAAATAGAGGAAAGGAAAGAGAGAATTTAGTATCTCATCTTTTGCTCAATTTCCTTCCATTTGACTCATCCATTACATAGCCTCTCTAGCATATGTCATAGCCGCCTATATCCTTCTATATAAGCCAATCCTATCATTCCCTTTAATGAGCTTTAGGCCCATTTAGAGCCCGAATAATATATTATGCGATTAAATAAAGTTTAAGGCTTATCGATATCGCACATCGATTAATATGTTTATAATTATTATAAATATATTTAGTAATATTTATTCATAAAATTAAAACCGAGTTATTGTAATTAATGTTTCATAAATATTAATTAATTTATAACAATACAAATTAATTAAATCTTTGGTCAAAAGAGCATTCATCATTTCGATTGTGTGACTCGTTAGGTGTAAATTTGGTCAACGATAAATATTAAACTATTCAAATATTCATGTTCGCATGTCACTTAGCAGGTGGGGTGATATTTTGGCCAAATTTATTGCTTAGTTGGTTTCGGTAAAATCCAATTTCACTTTGTTAAGTGTTATCCGTTTGTGACTTTTATTTACACTAATTCTCTATATCAAAACTACATCACTTTAAACTTATGGAATTTAGTAGTGGTCAAAATTTCAATATCATCCACATTCAACTCTATAGTCTAAACACAAAACCCTTTGTTTAATATAATAATTATTATAACTAAAATTCTCTAGTCAAAGACTTAGACTTTGAGTTGACTTTGGGTTGACTTTAGTTGACCATGATACCAACCTTATATAACTAAGGAGATGAATCCTCTCTTTAATAGTGCTTCACTTCCAATAACTCCACTCAACCCAACTATAGTCACTCGATGGATGTCATGTCGTGATTTGACTATAACCAAAGTAGAGCTTTCATACTAAAGATTGATAATATTCTCAAGTTGAGAGAACTATGTAAATTAGTCACATTGATATTTTCTGTTTGGCCTTAGTTATATCAACCAAAATAAAATTATCGAATGAGTCATTCCATAGTTATCCAATAACTATCAGTACGTAACCACTTGGTGCCCCAGTAACCACAAGTAATACAATGACCAACATTTGGAGAGCTTTACATACTCTAGTCTCAATGGATGTATTAATATTCAGTCTCGATACACCTTTATTAGGAATATTTAAAATGGTATAATTTTTCTATTTATATAAATTACTCACGGTTACAACACTTTGTAATTACTATCATAAAAAATACCATTTATGGATTGTCTATTAAATATACTTTTAATTAAATTAATTAATTAATATAACATATTATATCAAGTGTATAATGGAAAGAAAATACCTTTTATTTCGAACAAGATTGGTTATCGAATTAGATATATGTAATAAATTACATAATTGCCCCTAAAGTATACCCCTAACTCTATTCGGAATTTTATTTACAAATTAGTGATAATACAATAGATTTGGATATGATCCAAAGACTTGAACATAGAAACTGATTACACTGGATGAAATAAAATCAACAAAGCCTAAAGCTGACACACAACACATTTTAATGTCTAATAGTAATTTTCGCATATTAAAGAGAAAATATGAATTTCTTATTAATGCTGAGAGAAAAAATTATTAGCGGTAACAATTTCCTAGGTTGTAAGTCGGCCATAAAGAGTATAAACTCCGTCATATGAAATGATGCTTTAAATCCGAAATAGATTCCAACTACATTGTCGAAATGCGATTTTGATAAGTGTGGCCGAAGGGATGTGATCCATCAATTGTTACTATAACTTCAAGGAAGTAAATGCAGTTCAAATTATATAAAGTTGGGTTAATATGAAATTTTCATTGATTTCAAATGTTGAAATCCGTGATGTTATTTTGATGGTCAACATTCTTAAAACCATTTGGATTCAACATGCAATTAATGCAAAGTTTGATTTGAGTTTTGCACTCTACTGTTGAAACTAAACTTCTAAATAATGACTTAGAATAGACTATTTACACACCACAACCAAAATATCTCATGTCAGTAGGAGTGACAATATGGTTCGTAAATTTTGGATATGATCCAATAACCGATACAACGATTGCATGCTACAAACATCAGAGTTGAACAAGTATTTTTACAAGGAAATCAAATAGTTTATTTTTCATTCAATCTATAGAGGAAGCATTTGCATATAAGAAAAAACATTATAAATACTAAAATATTTCACAACTGTAAGTAAAATATGAAGTTATGATTGTTAACGATGTACCTGTGTTAAAATCATCTTATTTTGGTTGTTTAATCCTCAACAATGGATTTGAGAATGACATCTTTAATAATTAGTATAAAAGGATATTTGGAATGTCCAGGATGTAGACATAGACATCACATAAAATGTTTAATGTGGAGCATATGAGATGGATCCTTATGCATTGTAATCGAAATTATCACATATACTATGTAGTCTACGATATCACATTTTTCTTATGTAACTGGTACAAAGAGAAAATATCAAATCTGAAATACTAGAGAAATATTTGTGGAAACAACAAACTCCTTTCAAAGGGGTGTTCAAACTCTAACTCTCTAGGTGATATTGAGTATAATATGTCAATCATAAATTCATATTCAATCTTAATTAAGCAACTTTAAGTTGGAATTTTTTTCATATGAAAGGTTATAGCCGATTCAACCAGAAGGCTAAGTACATTGCCTTAAATAATGTCATAGAAAAAGTTGTACGTATATATGCAAAGATTTATGACTAAGCTAGGGCTGATTCCAAATATTGGGAATCCCATGATTTTGTTTTGTGAAAGAAATGTCATGAGAAGGATCGTGAAAGAACCTAAAGCTCACTAGAAGTTGAGAAACATATTTCGAAAATTCCACATTGTAAAGGTCACATATCAGCATCGAAGAGAGTTAATTGAAAGAATAGATAATTAAAATAATATAACATCCATTCACGAAGATGATGAGATTGAGATTCCATAATCGGCCCTATATGCAAGTGGGAGATTGAAAGAGTTAGTGATTGCCCTAGGAGGAAAATTATGTAATTTATTATGTATATCTAACTCTATAGTCAACCTTGTTCATACAAATGGTGTTTGTTTTTCTTTTATATACTTTGATATATTGTGAGATAATCAATTATGCAATCGATTTAAAGTGTATAATAAGAAAATCCTTAAGTAAAATATTATGTCATTATAGTTGAAAATAGTTACAATCATAAAATGATGGTTTGTTTTAAATATTCCTAGTCAAAATGTTTCAAGAAAGAATATCGATACATCCCTTGAGATTGAAGTGCATAATAACCTCCAAATGTTAGGAAGTTTATTACACATGGTTGTTGGGTGAACCAAGTGGTTATATACTTGTGGTTATTTGGATAACAATGGAGTTACTCATTCGAAAGTTTCTCGTTGGTTAATAATAACTAGGTGAAACAGGAAACCTTAAGGTGGTGATATTACACGGTTCCCTCGACTTGACAATACCATGGAACTTTAGTATGGATACTTCACTTTGATTATAGTTAAATCATGGCATGGCGTCCTATCGAACGACTATAGTTAGGTGCATGTTGAACCATTGGAAGCGAAACATTATTTAACAGAAAACTCGTGTGCTCAGTTGTTGAGGTTGGTATCTTGGTTAGATGTAGTCAATTCAAAGTTAAATTCTCCGACAAGAGTTGTGCAATTAATAATAAATGTTATCATTGAACTAAGGACTTTGCTTATGAAATAGTTAGTTGAACAAGGTTGATACTAGAATTTTGTACCAAATTCCATAAACCATAAAGTGATATAGTGTTGACGAAGAGAATTTGTATAAATAATTAGTGCTAAATGTAACGCTTAAGAAAATGTGAAATTGGATTTTATCAAAAAGATCCATAAGTGTTAAATTTAGCATATTTTCACACCATTAGCTAAGGTGTCATATGAACTTTAATATTTGATTTGTTTAATATTAATTGTTCATTATACTCACACCTTTGAGTCACACAACCGTATTTGTGAATTCTTCGAAAAAGCACACGATTTAATTAATTCGTAAAATATTGTAAATTGATTAAATTAATTAACGTTTAAGAACTATTAATTATTATTTAATTTATCTGATGATTGGTAGTCGTTTGCAATTATTTGAATGCGTATACAAAAGACACATTTGTATGCGTTGATATACGTTACTGGTGTAACTTTAAATGGGTTTACATGAATGAAAATTGTGTGAATGGATTTTGGTAATTTTACGCCATAAATGGCTATCTATGGCAAGTTATACAATTGCAATCAAAGCGATGGAGTGAGCGACAAATTAAAGGGACTGGTTAGTGAAGTTTCAATTAAAAGAAAGGAAAAGGTTTCTGTTACCAAAGTTTTCGTGAGTAAGAATATAGGCTAATCAATATTTTTACCTTAGCCTGCATTGTTCCGGGCCAACCTGGACTCAGACCGCCCTACCGCAAGCTACTTGAGAATCAAAAATAGATGAGCAAGTCCACCTCGACTGTCATCCAAGTTAGACCCTTGTTAGCCCATCCTTTCCATGGAACTTTAGGTCGATCTCTCAGTTCGTGTACCTTAAAGCAACGAAAACAACCAACTTGTCAAGCAAAGCAAGGCAACTGCACTACTCAGCTCGATCCCCATCTTCTAGCCCCCCTCTTATAATCAATTAACTCCTATATAGCCCATCTACTCAAGCATCTCCCTTAGCCATCCATTGATTAACACGTCTCTATATTGCCTTGGGCACAACCTATCACCAACCAAGCTCTGGTGCAGTTCCCCACAAGCATACCTATAATTGGTCCTCTATATCATTCTGAGTAGTGAGAACAAATCTTCTAGGCTTGACCCGCTCAGCACTACCTCCAGAAGTTTCCCAACTCTTTCTATACCCTTGAAGAATGGCTAGTCTACATGGCCTTCCTTGCCATATCAACGTGCAGATAAGGCCAATAAAGAAGTATAATCTAGTATGTCCTCTTTTTATATAGAGCAAGTTATGCAGCATGCTGCCATTGTACATGAACATTACTTGAACAGTAGGAGCAAGGAATGTATCTTATAGGGTTTTTCTTATTGACAAAGACCTTATCCACCTATTCACTTAACTTCGCCAACTGTCCCACGTTAATCATATCTACGCCGCAGTACCATTCCAGCTAGTTTTACGGTGACATCTTGGTCTTTCCAGCATGAGTTTCAACCACTCTAAATATCCGATACATGGCGACTTCAAAGGAGGTTGGTGGACACCCACCAATTTTTGACTATTCTCAAAGGTTGGTGGCCACCTGCCATGGGTCGACTATTTAGCAAGTTGGTCGCCACCCTCCAAGGGTCAGTTTATTCAAAGGATCCATTGGCCACTCATGGTCTCACATCCTTTGCTTAGCACCAAGTAGCAAATTCCCACAGGAGCTCACCATTTGCAGTTTTAAGCTAAGCTAGCCCTTAAGACTAGCAACATCATTAGTCTTAAGCCGATGTATCTCTCATAATTCCCTATAATTGTAAAAGAGCCATAATAAGAGGAATTCATAGTGGATGTAGGTAGATCTATCAAACCACTATATATCATTTATCATTTACCCAATGAACGCTCATTTTAGCTCTTAAACCAGACGATTAGCAAGTAACATTTGCTTTTTGCGGTGCAATTCCAAGGTTGACGAAAAATACAATCAACATTATGGTGCTAAAAGGAGGGCTAGAGCCTTCGGTCTTATGGTTAGTAGCCTCATGTGCAATCTCTTTTTGCATTTGGTATCCTACATCTTGTATGAAATATGGAAACTACGAGTGTGGCCCTGTATGCCAATCTTATCACTGGAACGACCGGCACGAGCAACGGGCCTTCTAACACTCACTAAACATGCGCCTAGGAGATGCCTTAATCGGCTAGGCTCATAGCAAGACCCAGGGGTAATATGGCCACCGTTAATGATCTTTATATCCGGCTCGCTCCTCCTTAGTCACACCGGTATGTAAAAATAAAAAAGCATTGAATAAAGAAAAATAAACAACTTCATTTTCTATTTCTGTTCTTTACAATTCAAGCATTCTTCACTCTATTAGTTACATTCTTTTCTCTCTAGCCCTCTCATCTATTCTCCCACCTCTTCTCTGATCAACTTATACCTTATGTAACCCCCTACCTACTCTATTCTACTCTCCTTCGTTCTTTCGCAATTCCTTCTTTGGTCATCCTTTTCCACTTCTTACCTCTATGTCTTCTTCTTTATTCCCTAATCTTCCTTAACTCTTCACTCCATATTGACCAAAACCACATCTTTTCACCACCTGTCACCATGACAATGCATGCATAACAAGATGGACACGACAAAGTGGTATCAGAGCTTCTATTTAGGCATGATCCAGACCCCCAGATCACTTCCTCCAATAACTTAAATACCGATACAACAAATCAAGATCAAAAGGAGGCATGGAAAAGACAATAAGAGATTAACCATCAAACTTTTTATTCTTTGAAAAATTTAGAGTAAATTTTTAAAGGTTTACATAATGTTCTAATCTCTCTTGCTTAAAATATGCAACAAATAAAATCTCAGACTACATCCACACATCCTCCTCCTTTCATTACTTCATCTCCAGCTATGGCTGCAATTTATCAAGATTTGAGTCAAGGAATTTTGGCACCAAATCTATATGTTGCTTCACCATCAACTAACCTCCCACAAATCCCTATCCAAAATCTAAGAATCCCTCACCCAAATCCAAGAAACATTGTTAATCCCATGAACAATCTTTCTATGAACAATCCAACAGCAAACCCTCTCTTCCAAAAGCAAGAATCTCCTCAACCAAATAAGTATTCACCTTTCGCATCACTTAAACTTAATTTTCCAGTTTTTAAAGGGGATGATATGGCACATGAATGGTTGATTCAAGTGGAACAGTTTTTTAAGTTTCACCAAATCGAGGAGCAATATTAGGTGGAAGTATCATCTTTCTATCTCAAGAAGGATGCTTTGAAATGGTATAATTGGTATACCCACAATGTTCCTAATAATGAATCATGGAAAAACTTCAAAGAAGAGATAATAATCAAGTTCAATCCAAAAGATATGGAAAGGCCCTATGAGAGTTTAGCCAAACTTAAATAGCATACCACTATATCTTCCTATCTTACCAAATTTGATGGACTGCAAGCTACCATAGAAACCCTACCACCTAGATTCTTGCTGGATAGATTTATTGGTGGACTCAAGAAAGAAATCAGGTACGATGTTTTGACTTCTAAACCTGTAGATTTTAGAAAGGCGGTTTCTTTGGCAAAGATGTTTGAAAGTTTATGGAATCAAAACAAGAAAGGAAATAAAGCAACTCGTACTCTCTTCCTCTAAAAATAGCCATAACCAGATTGTTCCATACCCCAGTAACCCTAACCATTCTAATACAAATCCAAAACCTAAAGACTGATGTACCACCAATCTTGAAAATCTAGCCAAAAGCAAGGGTCTAACCCCTAGTCAACTGGTTGAAATGAAGAGACAAAACCTCTGCTATGGTTGTAAAGCGAGATGGCATAAAGACCATAAGTGTAAAAGTCCTCAAGTTCATGTACTAGAAGGTATTATGTCCTTTGATGACTTGGAAGAAACTGAAGAACTATCTCTGGAAGATGAAAATGAGGGTCAAAATGAAGAAACCATAAAAGAAACTTATGTAATAACCCTACAAGCAATATGTGGTACCTTACGCTCTCTGCTTTTTTAAAGTGCAAGGAAATATAAAGAAGAAACCAGTACAAATCCTTATTGATTCGGGCTCCACACACAATTTCATTATTGAACAACTCGCAAAAAAAGTTGAGGCTTAAAACGGATGGTTCTAAATCCATGAAGTAGTGGTAGCAATGGAGAGAAACTCCAAGGCTCTGGAATATGTAATAATATCATCTTGAAGTGCCAATGTTGTAGAATGCCGGTTGATCAATTAATACTTCCTTTGGAAGGCTGCCAAGTGATTCTTAGAGCTCAATGGATGAAAAACTTAAGAGAAGTTACTTTAAATTTAGAGATGCTACAAGTTAAATTTACATATGACAAGAAGTCTTACATATGGCAGGGAATACAGCAACAAGAAGTAAAGGTAGTTGATAAGAAAACCATAAACAAAGAACATGCCCAAGGTCAACTTACTATGATGTTGTGCTCATCAGAAAAGACTCATTCCATTTTGAGACCAGAAGCTATGTCAAACATTCATCCTCAAATTAAAAGCTTCTGCAACAATTTCTTGAGATAACCAACAAAGTGCCACTATCCCTCCTCAAAGATAGCATGATCACAAAATACCACTAGTACCGGGAGCCAAATTAGTGTGTTTAAAGCCATACAGGCATTCCCATCACATCAAATATGAATTGGAGAAAATCATTAAAGAACTACTTGAGACTGGTATCATAAGGCACAACAACAGCCCCTATTCCTCCCCAGTGGTGATGGAAAGAAAAAAAAGATAGGACTTGGAGGCTATGCATAGGCTATAGGAGTCTCAACTCTCTCACCATAAAAAATAAGTTCCCTATTCCTTTAACTGATGATCTTTTTAATGAATTACATAGATGAAAACATTTTCTAAATTAGATCTTAAAGCTTGTATCACCAAATTAGAATGCATAAGCATGATATAAACAGAACAGCTTTCAAAACACATGACAACTATTATGAATTTGTAGTTATGCCATTTGATTTAGTAAATGAACCCTCAACTTTTCAATCACTCACGAATAGTATATTTTTGCCGTATTTAAGAAATTTTATATTGGTATTTTTTGATGACATTCTAATATATAGCCAACCAAGTCTAAGCACATAGAACATCTTAGTTTAACTTTTCAGGTGTTAAAAGTGAACCAGTTAGTCATCAAGCTATCTAAATGTCACTTTTCTCAAGTGGCCATTGAATATTTTGGTCATGCAATATCAGCATATGTGGTGGCAATGGATTCTAATAAAGTTAAGGCAATTATGAAATGGCCTTTGCCAAAAAGCTTGAAAGCATTAAGAGGATTTTTATGGTTAACTACGTATTACATAAAGTTCATTAGAAGTAATGGACTTATTGCAAAACCTCTAACAGATATTCTGAGGAAGAATTCATTTATATGGATAGATGGAGCTAAGTAGGCTTTTGATCAATTAAATAAATGTTTGACTAATCCACCAGTGCTAGCTATGCCAGATTCTCATAACCATTTACCCTTGAATGTGATGCAAGTGAGCTAGGTGTAGGGGCGGTGTTTCATCAAAGTGGGAAGCCTATATCATAGCTTAGCAAAGCATTGCAAGGGAGAAACCTAGGATTCTCAACCTATGAAAAAGAATTGATAGCTATCATCATAGCTACAAATAGATGGTCCTAGTATTTGTTGGGTAGGCAGCTCATCATAAAAACTGACCACTAAAGCCTTAAGTTTCTACCATCACAGAGGCTATATACGGGTGTGCAAAACAAATGGTTAGCTAAACTACATGTTTTGATTAAAAGTGGAATATAAAATTGGTAATGAAAATAATATAGCAGATGCCTTATCCAGAAAGGGAGAAAATGATAATAAAGAAATACAAGCTCAAGCAATATTTATGGTCCTAACACCATGGTTGCAAGATTTAAAAAATATTTTACTAACCACTTACAAGTACAAGTAGCAGGTGACAAAAATACAAAATGGAGAATTGCATGAAAGCAAGTGTAAGCTAGTGGATAGCCTGATTTTTTACAAGGGAAAAATCTTGATAGATCATCATCTAGTATCACCGCTGTAGACCCTTATTGCGAAACATCATTCAACACCATTGGGGGGCTACCGGGGTATCAAAGGCACAATAAAAAAATTAAAACAAGTTTCCTATTGGAAACACATGAAAAGAAATATGGCATACTTTCTGAAGTCATGTGATATTCGCCAAAGAACAAAATGGAAAAATGTGCTTTTTCCTAGGTTATTGAAACCGCTACCAATTCCTGAATGGTATGGTTAGATATTTCTGTAGATTCCATAACTTGTCAACCCAAAAGTCTTAAGCACACAGTGATCTATGTAGTGGTGGATAGATTGAGAAAATATGCTTATTTCTTTCCCCTTTGCCATCCATACACAGGAAACGATGTAGCCAAAGTATTTTCCAATGGTGTTTTCAAGTTACATGGGATGCTAAATTCAATAGTTAATGATAGGGATGCTTTATTTACTAGCAACTTTTTGCAAGAAAAATTTAAATTTCAAGGTTGCAGGTTGAAAATTAGTTCATCTTACCACCTATAAAGGGGCAAATTAAGATAATTAATAAAAAATTTGAAGGCTGCTTAAGCTTCAGTGTGTGCCAAAGGCCACATGAATGGATTGAGTGGTTACCTCTAGCCAAATACTGGTACAATACCACTTGGAAGTCATCAACAAACACCACATCATTTAAGGTAGTATATGGTGTAGAACCTCCCAGTCAACTACCTTATGTTCCTAATGCAGCTAAGGTTGAATAAGTTGACGAAATGCTACTTAGTATAAACATTATTTTAGAGTTTTTAAAAGATAATTTGAAGCTAGCTCAAGAAAGGATGAAGAGTTAGGCTATTTTAAGAAGAATTGAAAGGGAATTCCAAGTAGGAGACTGAGTCATTTTGAAGCTATAACAATATAGACAACTTACGGCAAGAGATCATAAAACACATAAGTTATCTCCCAAGTATTATGGCCCTTACTAATTAGAAGCAAAAATTTGAACAGTAGCATATCAACAACAGTTGCCTTCCCACGTTAAAATCCATCCAGTGTTCCATGTATCTTAGCTCAAGAAAGGAATTGAAAATGGAGTGATAGTGTAAGAAGATATCCCCAATTTCGAGGAAGAGGAGGAAGCAAAGCAAAACAAAATTTTGAGTAGAAGGATGATACCAAGAAACGGAAATGCAGTAGTGTAAATATTAGTGAAATGGAAAAGGGAAATCTATAGAGGAAGCTACATAGTAAGATTACTGGCCATTGATTCAAAGATTTCCCACTTTAGACCTTGAGACAAGGTTTATTCTTAAAGGGGAAGGGGATGTAACAACTCTACAATGGTGGCTATGGTCTCACGGACTTAAATGCAAGAAAATACATATTCTGGCCAAGTCCATTGAATTTCGGCCACCAGATCATCGGAGGCGATCACTGGCCATGCCAAAGGTGAAGCGGATTCAAGGTTGGTAATGACCATGCGCAGAGGAAGGAGATAGAGGGTCGTGTCATTATGTGCATGTGTGTGCATCCTTGTGCGTATGCACATATACTGCTGTTTTGTTACCTGGAATAAGAAGTATATTTGGTTCAAGCAAATTAGGGTTTAAAGTTAAGTCCTATATGGTCTTAAGTATGTGTGAGTTGGCCAATATAGTCGTTGTAATCATCAGTATACTCACACACACAAAAGTATATGAAAATAAGAAAGCATTGAATAAAGAAAAATAAACAACTTCATTTTCTATTTCTGTTCTTTACAATTCTGGCATGCATCACTCTCTTACTTACATTCTTTTCTCTCTGATCCTCTTATCTATTCTCCTACCTCTTCTGATCAATTTCTACCCTCCTTCCTTCTTCTGCAGTTCCTTCTCTAATCGTACTTTTCCCCTTCTTTCCTCTTTGTCTTCTTCTTTATTCTCTAATCTTCCTTAACTCTTCACTCCATATTAACCAGAATAACATCCTTTCACCACCGATCACCATGTAAATGCATGCAGAACAATCTGGACATGACATGAAAACTATCAGTACTTGGGTATGAGTAGAGATGGATTTTATAAAGGAGCTATTGAAAACGAGGCTAGATCTGGTCGATGAAGTCCCCACAGAGTTAGGTGGAACACTGAAATCACACAAGGATCGAGACATGGAAGAGAGACGGTGAAGGCGCAAGAAAAAAAGAGCTATAGGAGAGTGAAACAGTGGGATCCAAGAAAGAAAGTCACGATATTATATCCTAAACTAGACGCCATTGAGAGAGCGTAAATATTTCATCGATGAATATAAGCTTAGTTATTCTATTATAATGACAAAAAAGACTATTTTAACATAAATAATAGCTTAAGTATTTGGTGCACCGATAAGCATATCACATTATTTTGACATATATTAGACATCAACATTTAGTAACTATAACACACAATAGTCGGTTTTCCCATTGTACCCTTAGGTTAGTTTATATTCCAATGTTGTTGTAATGTTTATATTTTGAATACGAATATTTCAAAGCATTAATACACAAAATTAAAATAAAATGAAATTAACAAACTAATTAAATTATAATAAAATATTATTTTAAAATTATAACAAACAAATAAATATTTTAGTTAGATTAAAATATTACTAAAACTCTTTTATCAAAAATGTTTAATTTAGTTAGCGTTTAAATAAAATTTTGTTCATATAAACAAAAAATAGGACCTTATGCAATTTAATAAAAGGTATTTTATTTTTAAATTCAATATTTTAACCTAGCTATTAGTCTACCTAATCCAACGGTAGTATTAGAACACACATTGTGTTCATGTGAGAAATTAACTGTGACGACCCACCTTTTTGACCTTGGAGAGAAACACTTAACACATCCTTGGTGTTTGTGTACCATTGCCCATTTATCCAAAAAACGAGTTGTCACCGGGTAAAACAAAAGAATAGAACAGAAAATATCACAACGGAATAGTTAAATCTAATAAAAAAATAATATAATACATAAGGTTACTCCTTAACATATATCATAATTACACAAAAGTACCACTAATATTAACCAAGGCAGTTATACACTCTGCCTTTACACTTACTGGTACAAAATTACACATACATAATTAAACATAACATAATAGCAGAAATAGATAAATAGATAGATAAGGAGCCTCATGCTCGTCCATCATCTTTAGAGAGTCCAAAGTAACATGCTACGCAAAGGCTGCTCAAAAATAATTGAGCATCCAAAAGTTTAGGGAAAATAAACAACTCAGGTCAGACAATAAGTCTGGTATGAGTAAGACTCCAAACAAAGGGTGGAAATAAAAAACAATACGTGAGATCATGCCACCAAATGCAGAATGGGTTTTCCATCCATAATAATAAAATCCAATTATAAGCAATAGACGCAAATAATTAAACATTGTGAAGTGCACAAGATAGTTCCCGATGCAATTAAGAAAGAATTAAATTCAAAGTTTTTGAATCAAAGGAGAGGAAAAGGAAATTTTCCAATAATGACTAGGAGGGTGCTCCTGACTTACCGAAAGTGTACCTTTATAAAATATACTAGAGAGAGTCATATAGTATGTGACTCTCTCGGGAACTACAAGTCGGACATAGCCAACCATACCAAGTATCCGAGTATTTCACATCTCAGTGCACATATATCCAAACCCGATCTAGTGTGGATGTGATATACCCTAATGGGAGTAACCCCACATAGCTTGGCCTCCACTCACTTTAATGTTTTAGTCGTTTTCGATAACGGATATCAATGCTCAAATGAGCCACAAATCATTTTAAATTGACGATACTCAAAGAAGAAAACTGAATAGATAGTCAATAAGTAAACTATCAGGAATAATCAAAATGATTGCATATGGAAAGTAAATCTCATGTTCTAACCACTACCTATCAATTTCAAACATGTATTATTTCTTGGTTAAAAAAATGTCGACAAGCGAAGGTAGTGTTACTTCTAGGCATTGCCTTAAAGACCTTTTTAACTTCGAAGATACGGGTGCGTTTCCATACCTCGACATATAGTGCTAAGAGTATGGCTAAATCATTTCCATATCAGCGATATCGGATTACAGAAAATTAAATTTCTTACCCTTTTCATAATTGAATCAATCTTTTCAACTTTTAAAACGGGACTTATGTTGGGATTTTACATTACAGATATTAACTGTAAATAACATTATCAAAATGATTAGATAAATTTAAACATGATCAATTTCTTCAATTTCATTATTTAAAATCATTAATCAACTTTAATCAATGATTAATTACCTCAAATAACTTTACTTTAAATAAGTAATTAGCTTTAATATTTATTAATTTCTTCAAACATCATGATTTAAAATGATTAATTAATTTTAATCATCATTATTGAAGCGATTAATTAACTTTAAAACATCATTATTAAAATGATTAATTAATTTTGAAACATCGTTGCTAAAATGATTAATTAATTTTAAAACACCATTATTAATTAACCTTAAAACATTATTATTACAATGGTTAATTAATCTTAAAACATCATTAATAAAATGATCAATTAACCTTAATACGTCATTATTTAAATAATTAATTAACCTTAAACATCATTAATAAATGATCAATTAATTTTAAACCCGTCATTAATTGATTAACCTTAATCGTCATTATTTAAAATGATTATTTAATTTTAAATATCATTATTAAAATGATTAATTAACTTTAAACACATCATTATCTAAATAATTAACAAGCATAAGATTAGTCCACAGAATTCAAAAGAGATGGTGTTTTTCAAAAGTGGCAATATGGCGATAGTCGTTATACAGATGCTTCCGTAAACACATTTATATGACATTTATCTATCTATGAATCACATAAAATAAGCATAGACGCATATATATACAAAAGTAAATAACAACCATACAACGTAGGGATCATCACTTGTAAACAACTACTTAAACTTTTCCGACTACTCTCAAATCACTTACTAACTACCAAAGATGTTAACTTTTTAAAGAGGTAACCAAGCCAGCAATTAATCACTTTCTAACACATATAATCACAAATTATTACCATATATTTTCACTACAATAATAAAGGTAAAAAATTTCTTTTAAAAGGTGAGATTTACTCACACATATGAGCACTAATTTCAACCAAACTTTTAAACGGCAATTGGTTGGAGTTGCCTTTTCCAAAATCTCAACTCTAAGACCAAAAGGAGGTGGATTAGGCTCTGTCTAGGGCTAGTTAGGCTCAGCCATGGTGGAAAAGAGGATTTTTGTTTTTTGGTTTATTTTCGGAGATAAGAGGAATAGAGAAGATATAAAAATGTTTTTGGAAGCTAGTTTAAGTGTTTTAAAGGAAAAAGCGTGAATTCTTAATTTGAGAAATTATGAGATGCCATGGACATGGAGAAGGGAGCTAGAAAAGTAAGATATAGAAGTTTGGAAAAGAAGGAAATGAAATAAAATGACTAATGGGAAAATTGAAGTTGTTTTTACATAAAATGACATATGAAAATTACCTTTTGCCCTTAGTACTTTACCCTCCTTAACTTTTTGCCACCTCACCCTTCTCTACCTTGCTCCACCATTATCCCTTCTGTCTGTTACACATTTCCATCACTTCCACCCTTCTGAAGTGTACTTGTCTTGGTTTATGTGTTTATATATATTTATTAAAAAGAAAAGTCAAATTTCTAATTTACAAGTGCTTTCTTAAGCTTAATTTAATGTAATCCTATTATTAACACAAGCATGTCATTTATTTATGTGTGTACATATATACTCTTGTGTACATGGCATATTCCGACAACTTTCAATTGATGAAAAGTTGAAATCCCGAAAAACGATTTGCAGTCACATTTTTGGTTTTTCTTCGAACTAATTATTTTTTAAATCAAATTTTAAAACAACATCACCATCATTAGTTATTATTATAAAAGAGGTTTATTTGGGTTATAAAATCCATTATTTAAATATTTAAAAATATTTAAAATATTCAAATTCAAAGTGATTAAATTACGGATAGTTACGTTAACCAAATCATTGGTCATTATTTTGGGAAAAGCCAAAATAGATAGGTGATTAAGGAAAAGGTCTTTAAATTAAGGAGAATGTTACAATAATAAAGGTTGCATAAATGTAAGACCTTCTGATCTTCTGCCCATTGCCCAGGTCATTAAAATAGTATATTCTAGGGTATTCCCTTGTGGAAGACTCAAAAGTGTTTTGAGTTTTGTATAGATTCAAAAAAGTGTATTTTCATATTGAAAACGTAATTTTTTAAAATTAAATTAAATAATTATATAATCATATAATGAGTTATAAAATGTAAATTTTAAAACCATTTTAATTTTAAGTAAATATAAATATTATATTTATAATTATTTAAATTTTTTAAGTAATAAAAGGAATGTGTATGAATAGATATAATATATATGTATATATATTAATAAATTAAAATTGTTATGATGATCAATGTTTATATATTATATATATAAAGAAAATGAAAGGTTAAATAAATAAAGCCTATGAGAATTAAGGGAGTATAAACTGGATATATGAGAAAAGATATATAATATCATAAGTTATACTCATCTCGGTTAAATAGTCAATAATACTGTATAGAATTAATTTTAAATTATGAATTTAAAATAATAACGCTCTCCATCATTATAATAAAAATAGAGTACCTCACATACTTATGGTTTTTGATCACCCTCAAGCCATGGAATATCTAAGGCGAATTTTATCTTAATATAAGTAAGAAGGTTTATGTAATTTTATTGAGCACCCTTAAGGGTTACATAACCCTCCTTAGAATACCATTTACGGGGACTACAAATTTTGAGCACCCTCCTTTATAGTTAAAGCACCGCTTAAGCCTCACCAATGCCCTGCTAATGCCTTAGTGTAATTTGACTGCTATTTTTTAATTTAGCGCTATTAAATAGTATATCCACTTACAGCCTCACTATTTTCCACCTGTCGCTAAATCTGAGGGTTTTTAGCACCCACTTTAACAATTTTAATATATAAGTTAATTTGACAGGTTCTCTTATAAACCAAATCAACAAATTTATGATATGGGTCTAAGTTCAACTCCTAAGCCCTTAACATAAATTAGATTAATATTTTGTTCCCTATGTCTAAACTATATGGCTTATGATATTCTTCGGTTTTGTTATATATGAGTGAATAATGTTTCTTTATGTTACATAAATGATGTGAAAATGGAAATAAAACAACTATGGTGATTCAATTTTATCTCCACTAAATATTTCTACACCCTTGCTACCTTTTGATATATCCTATTTTTATCCCTTTTATGTCTTTCCACACCTCCACTATTATAAAACCTCCAAGCCCTTTAACTGCACGTGCGCCGCATGATTGTAATAATAAGATAAATGGGTTCCACCACCGACCGAAGGATTATTTGAAATTTGTATGTTTCTTTTAGGGTTTTTGATAGATGTAGAATTCAGTACGAACCTTATTAGATAATTATAATAAACTATTGTAATTAGTATAAGAGCATATATAATATTACCTAATCTACTCTGTTGAATTTGCATAGATAAAATGGAAACAATAAAGCTGTTTTTTGGAATGAATTAACTAGCAGGGGCAAACTATAAAGACTGGTTAAGAAACGTCAAGATAACACTCATCTTTGAAAAAGGTATGTTACCAATAACATCCCCCATTTACAGATCTAAAAATGAACATCGATTACGCTATAGTCATCTCCAAACTCATTTTCAGGCACAAAATGAGATCCATTTTCTTTTAACAATGTTAAGTAAAAAGTGCAGTTAAATATGTAGCATCGTTTTCACCCTGGGGATGAATAGGGTCTACTAAATAAAAATGCAGAAATAAAAATAAAAAAAGAAAGTAATGCATTAAAGATCACACACAGTTTTACACAGCTTCGGGAAAAATTTACCTACGTGCTGCCCCCAAGGTTTCTACGAGGAATTAAGTAATCAGACGCTTACAAAAACACGTAAACTTGCGATACCCGCTAACTTGGTTAACCTTACTCTAAGCTCAAAACCTTGCAATAACTCAGCCACTATGTTGCGAATTCTCGAACTACAAAACCATAGTTCATATACTAATTAATCAAGAGTTTGACTTAAATAAAAAAATAACAACTAAAGAACTAAAATAAATAAAACCCTAATAGTTAAAACTATTCGGCCCAATAAAAAAAATAAAAAGACACAAACAAGTTTCCCCTTTTCTTTTCTTCTTACTCATCCATGCCATCTCATTTCATTGCAATTTAGAATTAACGTTTTGTTGAACTGGAGCTGCCGTTTACAAATAGAAATTCAAATCATTTGCGTTTTGTTGAGTCTCTGATCTGCGCTTGAATTTTAGAACTTTCGAATCCTCTCTGTTTAGTGAGTTGATCGATTTCGATGAATTAGAATTTCATGATTCCTCGATCAGTGTTCTTCGTTGCTCCAGAGGGTCTGAGTTCAACTTTGGTATAATATTGGTTTGCGATTTTTACTTTATTATTTTATTGATTTTGCTTGAACTCCAACCCTTAATTTTTTGCCGATGAGAACTAGGTATTTATAGGGATCAAAACCTTATAATTTTGTTTCGTATATTTTATTTTGAATTCTTCAATTGTTACACTCGACCATTCGATTCTTGTTAAACGATTTTGTGATTTCTGACTTGTTTATTGGTTGAATATATTTTCGATATATTTGAATATGCTTAAATCTATTTTCTCTGTTTCCATTCTTTGCTTCCTATGACTTTTTCATCATTCGCTTACAGCTTGGCATCTGAATTTGAGATAATTTCAACTTCCTGAAGTCTGACTTGTTCATCATGAAGTCCTCATTGACTTTTTCCTACTTCTTCCTTAATTTGTTCTTAATTTTGTTTAGGTTTATGATATATTTTTGACTTGTTCATTAGTATGTCCCATGGCTTCTTCACTATATTTTTCGTACTGTGATTAGTTGGTCTGAGGTTCTGTCATTTCATTGCTTTGGTCTTGGAATCTTGGATGTTAGCCTTGCTTGAGTGTGATCTGATGTCTCCATGTATATACATATATGTATGTATATATGTGTGTGATTGCAATGGCTATGCTCTTTCCACCCGAGTACTTGCATTCTGACTTTGCTTATATTTGGTGCACCTATATTCGCTGGCCATAATGATTTTGTGATAGTTGCTTGTCGATTTCCATGTTCATTTCCTTGTAATGTTTGCAGGGTTGATAAACTTGATGCCTTTATTAGTGTAGTCTCTTTGAAAATTGCTGCCACTGGCTTGTTGAGTTGCCATGTTCATTTGTTTGTCTTTTTCAATTTAGCCAAGTTCACTTGCATTTATCTCTGTCTTCAATTCTGGTTTGCTTTGAGTTAAATTGTCGTTTGTTGTGTACATATATGTGTGTATCCTTGTGCACTTCATGTTGATATCTTCCTTGGATATCTTCCCTATACTTGGCCCTGAATTCTGATTTTGCTTGAACATTCTGTATACCGTCATGAACATGTTGAAATTGAACTTGATTATGAACTATGGTTGCATTTGAACTTGTTACTTAAGTGTGTTCATGCATGTTGTTGCTTTGCATTCCTATTAATCCATTGAACCTGAGCATGTCTGCTGCTTTGTTTGCTTTGAATGTTCTTATTGAGCTAATGTCATGTTGTTATTTCTTCTTTGTACATTTGATTGAGGCTGATTGTATGTTGATTGGATCTTCATGTGTACATCTGGTTGAGCTGCTGTCATGTTGGCTTTATCCTTTATACATGTCTGGTGCACTTTGGCCTATGGTTTGCCTGGACTGACCTTGGTTAGTTTGGTTTGTGCTTGCATTGCACTTGAGTTGAATCAAGTCTTGGCTTGGGTTTAACCTTGTGCTCACATGTCCTTGCAAGGGTATATCGGTGCGCATGACCTTGTGGCATGTATAGTGATACATCATGCATGTCACAAGTTGTTCGCGTATTTTTTATTCTAGTTTGAAATAGAAAGATGAATTAAAAATGATGACGAACAACCCAAATAACTGAGGTAAACAATATTTTCAAACGCATACTTCATTGTGCACTACAAAATATTTAGTTTTCAATTTTACTGCATCAATGTTTATTTTACAAACGGATCAGATGTTGGATACAGGTTGGAGCAGAGCTGAAGATCAAATACGTGTGATGGTTGAATATGTAGTGAGGTGAAACATGTACGTAAAATAGTATAGTTAAAATTATGTTGTAATTGAAACTTGTATCTGGAATTGTGTAAACATAGTGAGAGCTTGAATTTTTACTTTTTGAATTTGTAATAAATTATTTGTTTGAATAAAATATTTGTTTAAATAAGAATTCCGAGTTATTTATTTTATTCAACAAATATTTATTTAATTATGTGGAAAAATAAAATAGTACAATAACAAATACATTTAAACGAATATATGTATGTTTATTATCATCAAACAAAAATCATCCACTAGTATATTCTACAATCTCCACCTTTTGATGATAACAAGCATATATTAAGATTTTGACTCTAGTAAACGTATTTGGGCTTGAAGAATTATATTAGCTCCTCCTATTTGAGTATTACCCCTACAACAAAGCTCCCCTTTCACATATGCGTGAAAAAATATGAAAATAAAAGACAATAAAAAAATGCAATGAACCTAGATGCAAATAAAAAAATTTGACTTATTTGCTGAAATCTTAACTTCTCTCCCCCTTTTGTTATCAGCAAAAGAGTAACAGTGTTAGATAAGGGTGATAAAGTAATTGACATGAATCACAACATTAATACCTAATCAAGTATGAATATTAAATTTCAAATAAAAAATCTAACAAAAATCATATATGCTCTGTTAAGCGTATATCTCATTTTATAATGACAGCGGTGATGTTGGCATAGAAAACCATATAATTATGTCCATTTGTGGTATATTCATGATAGGAATTTTTGAATACATACTAACCATGCATAACTATTAGGTCTTTTAAATGAGTTTAGTAGTATTCTCTATTTTTATTAAAAAAGAATTCCAAGCATCTTCTAACCACACATAACCATAAGTACTTTTAAATGATGTTAGAATCAACTCGCCTATTTCATCCAATATTGATATGTGTTCCATACATGCATAATCGTGAGGACTTTTAAATGAGCATGAAAGCATATAATCAAAGATTTCAAGTAGTTCATCCATGCATAGGCGTTAGGACTTTTAAATGAGAGTGAGTACTTTTGGATGATTTTATTGCTAATTAAAAAAATGAATAATTTCCTGTTCAAATACTACATTTTGACATACTATATTGGATTTTGATGAGTGATAGTCGTAGAAATATGACAAGAATAGAGATGGTCATGGAATTTTTATTTACCAAAGTTATTACAAATTTTTTTAAATTTTTTAAAGAAATTTTCTAAACGTACTCTCTTAAGACATAATGTGTGATCAAGATCAACACTCATCACTTTTTTCAGTCATTATTTATCTTTTCGATAATCAATAGTGAGTCAGATTAGTTAACATAGGCATTTAAGATCAAATCCAAAAAATATAAAATCATATTTTTAAAATGCCTAAACTAAGACGAAGTCGACAAAAACTATTTCTTGGAATCGGTTTTGTAAAAATGTCTACCAATTGAGGTCAATTGAAATGAAGTTTATGCATATATTTTCTTTGGAAATATGATCTCCAATGTACTGATGCCTAACGTCTATATGCTTGGTGTGAGAATGATGTACAGGATTATTTGTGAGATGAATTACACTTTTGCTATCACACATAAGTGGAACTCGTTTGAAATTTAGACCATAGTTTTGCAAGGTTTTTATCACCCATAAGATTTCAGTAGAGCAATTGCTTACAGAAATATACTCTATCTCAGTGGTAGATAATGCAATACAATTTTATTTTCGACTTCACCATGCAATTAACGAATGTCCCAACATAAACATGTTCTACTGGTACTTTTTCTATCAACTAGACAAACTGTGTAGCCTGCATCTGAATACCCTTTTAACTCAAAGTTATCATTAGTTGGATACCATAGACCAAACTGTGGGGTATGCAATAGATACCTTATATTCCTTTTTACAGCTTTTAAATGAGATTCTTTTAGATTTGATTAAAACCGTGCATATAAAAAAATAGAGAACATAATATCTGGTCTAGAAGCAGTAAGATAAAGAAGTGATACAATCATAACTCGATATTTCTTTTGATCAACTACCTTACCTTTTCATCCTTATCAAGTTTAATTGTTATGCTCATGGGAGTTTTTGCAGGTTTAGCATCTTTCAATCCAAATTTGTTAACAAGCTATTTGATGTATTTTATTTGATTTGAAATCCTAAAATGAATTTCAACTCTTTTACCAAGCTCATTTCAAACTTTTCCTACATGACTTTTTCAAATTTCTCATACAAAAGGTTGTTAGTGGCACCATAAATAATGTCATCAATTTATATATTTGAACAATCAAAAGGTCATAATTTTCGTGCAATAGAAATAATGTGGTGTCTACATAGCCCTTTTTGAACCCATTTTCAAGGAGATAAGTGCTAAGACATTCCTACCAAGTCCTAGGGGCTTGTTTTAATCCATATAGTACTTTCTTAAGTTTTTATACATGGTTAGAGTATTCTTGACTTTCAAAGCCTTCAGGTTGTTCAGTGAATACATACTCTTTAAAAATTCCATTAAGAAAAGCACTTTTAATATCCGTTTGTCTTAGTTTGAATCCTTCATAAAAGCGAAAGCTAACAAGATTCTAATGGATTCTAGTCTTGCTACTGGTGCAAATGTTTCATCAAAATCAATTCCTTCAATTTGATTATAACCTTTATCAACTAACCTAACTTTTTCCTGATCACATTTCCTTATTCGTCAAATTTATTTTCAAAAATCCATTTGGTTACTACAACTGGATAATCATTAAGTCTAAGTGCTAGAATCCAAATGTCATTTCTTTCAAACTGATTTAGCTCTTCTTGCATAGCCATAAACCAATCTCTCATCATTGACAGCTGTATCTACGTCTTTGGGTTCAATTTCTGAAATAAATCCGTTGTATAGACACAAATCACATAAATTTCTAAAAGAGGAACGAGTTAGAATACCTGCGCTAGGATTACCTGTTACTAATTCTAGAGGATGATCTGCTTTGAATTTCAATCTCTGTGGTTCCAAATTTCTTTGGACTTTTTCCGCAGTTGCAGTTTCTTTTGGATTTTCACTTTCATCCTTTTCGTTCTCCTCTTCAATATTACTTGATTGTTTCCTTGCTTTGATCATCAATGTCTTCATCAAATTTCACATTGATTAACTCCACGATTGTTCTTGTCCTTTTGTTGTATACTCTATAAGCTTTGCTTCTGGAGGAGTATCCCATGAATATGCCTTCGTCAACTTTTGGGTCAAATTTTCCCAGTTGATCACCTGTATTGAGAATAAAACATGAACCGCTAAATTTTTTTGAAATATGCAATGTTTGGCTTTTTGTTGAACCATAATTCATGGTGTTTCCTTAAGAATTGGCCTAATCATGGCTCTATTCATTACATAAAAAGATGTATTTACTGCCTCCGCCCAAAAGGCCAGTAGTTCATACCTATTTATCATAGATCTAGCCAACTCTTGTAAGGTTTGATTCTTTCTCTCAACTACTCCATTTTTTTATGGAGTATGTGGGGCAGAGAATTCATGTTTAAATCCATTTCATCACAAAAAATTTCAAATTCTCAATTTTCAAATTCTTTGCCATGATCACTTCTTAGCGAAATAATAGAAACTCCTTTTTCATTTTGAACTACTTTTGTGAATTTAGTGAAGTATGAGAAAGTTCTAATTTTTAGCTTAGAAGTATACCCACGTGTATCTAGAGTAGTCATCAACTAATACAAAACAATATCTCTTACCACCTAAACTTGCAATATCGTTAGGTCCAAAT
The DNA here is from genome assembly GCA_030765085.1 of Allium cepa. Classification (NCBI taxonomy): domain Eukaryota; kingdom Viridiplantae; phylum Streptophyta; class Magnoliopsida; order Asparagales; family Amaryllidaceae; genus Allium; species Allium cepa. Next base: position 901,897,727 of record CM060937.1, on the reverse strand, counting down.
AGATCCACATGAACTAGTTCAAGGACTGTAGAAGCATTTACAGTGTTCTTGGCATGAAAAGATGATTTTTTTTTAATTTTCCCATAGTACATTTTTTATATAGAGTTTATGTTTTGAAATCATGAGATAGCAAACATCTTACCAAATCTTTTCTTTTTAATTTATTTAATAAATTCATGCTAGCATGTCCTAATCTTCAATACCATAAGTTTACTTTTTCATCCTTAGCTACCAGACATTTTGAAAGAGCGAGATCATCAAAATATAGAGAGTATATATTACCTTTCCTTTTACCTAAAAATAATGTTTCTTTTGATGATTGGTCAACAATTTTGCACAAATCAGAATAAAAACCAACATTCATTCCCTTATCACATAACTGGCTGATTGAAACCAGATTATGGTTTAGATTTCAACATATAATACATCGTTTAAGGTAAATGCGTCATTACCTACTTTACCTTTACCGATAATTTTACATTTGTCATTGTTTCCCACCGTAACTGTGCCACCTTTGTACTTCTCTAGGCTAACGAACTTTGATTTGTCACCCGTCATGTGCCTGGAACAACAAGAATCCAGGTACTACTCTTCCTGTTCCTTAGCCTGCTAACACACCTACACGAGAAAAGAGTTTAGTGGCCTATTTGTTTTCATAGGTCCATGATTGTTAGTGATAAAAAAATTTGAAAAACAAGTTTGCGTAGAACCAAGATAGTCTACATTTGTTTCTTTTGGCACCCATATTTGTATGATTTTAAGGGATTTTACATTCGTGCCTTTAGGAACCCAAATTGGTATGGTTTTTGTATGTTTGGGTTTATATCAGTAATTGTTTGGATTGTGTCCAATTTTTCCAAAAATCGTTCACTTGGAGTTGACATGATTAGTTTTACTTCTACCATTTTCAGATTGAGTATACCCAAGTCCTTGTCTAACAGTATTAACAGTTTGTTTCCCTAATATCATATTTAGTGATCTTTCTCCTTTGGAGATTTTTTCTAAAGTTATAGACAACTGTTGAACTTATGACTTTACAGATTCATTTTCATTCAATAACAAAGTGCATTTTTTAATAGAATTTTCTCTCCTAGTATTTTCACTTTCTTTCAAAATCAGAATTTCATTTTCAAGCAATATAATTTTAGTTTCTGATTGCCTTTATTTCCTCTTCTAATGATGGATACTTATCACACTTAGGGCTCTTATTTCTATAACTTTGAACCATTTGATCAAGCTTCATATTTAGTTCTATCAAACTATCTTTTTGTGACTAAATATTAGTGTACTCCTCCTTATGTCTTTCAAAACAGCAATTTACTTCATGAAAATATATAAGTAATTGAGAGTAAGTTTTGATACATCACTTGTCTCATCATCATCATTGTTACTTGTTTCTCCAAAAATACACAGATTTTTTTTTTCACTCTCGCTAACGGTGTTTTCATCATCATCGTTGTTACTTGTTTCTTCTAAAATACACAGATTTTCTTTTTCACTCCCACTAATAGTGCTTTCATCATCATCTTTATCACTTTCATACCAAGTTACTATAAAACTTCTCTTCTTTTGTTTCTCTCCTTTGCTGAATCGATTTTGAGGACAATTTGGCTTGATATAACTAGGTTTACTACACTTATGACAAATGTTCTTCTGCTTTTCTGAGTTGTCTAGAACTTTAACGATTTTGCTCTTTAGTTGTTGACTTTGGGCTGGATTTCCATATTTACGGTTCCACCTTTTGAATTTCTTTATTATCAATGCCAATTCAGCTGCTCCTTCATCATCACCACCATCATTTTCACTTTCCATCGTTCCTTTGAGAGCTGTTGATTTCTTTTATATATCTCCTCCTTCATGTTCTTCCTTGAATTTTATTTCTATCTCATAAGTGGTAAGGTTTCCAATGAGTTCTTCAACTTTAACCTGTTTCAAATTCTTTGATTCTTGGATGGCAACCACCTTTTCTTCAAAATTTCATGAAAGAATATTAAGGATCTTTTGGACTATTTTCAGTTGTGTGTATGGCCTTCCTAGGGATTTTGATTTGTATACAAGATTAGAAAGTCGTCTATACATTTCTTTGACACTTTCATCCCATGTCATTGTGAAGCTCTCATACTTGCTACTAAGCATGGCAATGCGAGATTCTTTAGCCTGGGAGGTTCCTTCATGAGTCACCTTAAGTGTATGCCATTTTCCTGCGCAGTTAGACAATGTGAGACATGGTTAAATTCAGTTTGATCTAATGAACAAATAATAGAATTCATAGCTTTAGCATTAGCAATTTGCAGTTTATTTTCAAGATCTGTCCATTGATCCGTAAATTTATCAACTTCTTGATTATCTACCTTTACTGTTGCTGTGCTCTATCCCGTTTCAATAATGTACCATGCATCTATGGTTTTCTGAAAATATTTCATTCTAGTTTTCCAATATGCATATTCACCATTGAACATGGGTGGTCTAGCTATAGATTGACCTTCAAAAAAAGCATTATTAAAAGAAGCCATTAAAAAAATCAATTTTTTTTTAACAGAAAATGGTTTTTTTATCCTAGCTCTGATACCACTTGCTGGATCATTTTCACCCTAGAGGAGGAGGCGAATAGAGTCTATTAAATAAAAATTGCAGAAATAAAAATAAAAAATAGAAAGTAACGTAGTGAATATCACACATGGTTTTACCCTACTTTGGCAAAAATTTGCCTACGTTTTGCCCCCAAGGTTTCTACTAGAAATTAAGTAACTAGACGCTTATAAAAACACGTAAACTTACGATACCCGCTAAATTGATTAACCTAACTCTAAGCTCAAAACCCTGCCACAACTTAGCCACTGAGTTGCGAATTCTCGAACTACAAAACCATCATAAACTAGTTAATCTAGAGTTTGACTTAAATAAAAAAACAAACAACAAACTAAAGAACTAAAATAAAGAAAACCCTAATAGTTAAAACTATTCGACCCTATAAAATAAAATAAAAATACACAAACAAGTTTCCCCTTTTATTTTTCTTTCTGCTCATCCATGCCATCTCATTTCTTTGCAATCTGGAATTAGGTTTTTGTTGAATTGGCACCGCCACTTGGAAATAGAAATTCAAATCATTTGCCTTCTATTGAGTCTCTAATTTGACCTTCAATTTTAGAACTTTTTAATCCTCTCTGTTGGTTGCGTTGATCGATTCCGATGAATTTGGATTTCGCGATTCCTCGATCATTGTTCTTTGATTGCTCCAGAGAGTTTGAGTTCGACTTGGTATAATATTGGTATGCGATTTTTACTTTATTATTACTTGCTTTTGCTTGAACTCCAAATCTTAATTTTTTGCCAATGATGAATTGGGTATTTATATGGATCAAAACCCTATAATTTCGTTTCACATATTTTGTTTTGAATTCTTCAATTGCTGCGCTCAACCATTCGATTCTTGTTGAATGAATATGTGATTTCTGACTTGTTTATTGGTTGAATATATTTTCGATATATCTGAATATGCTTAAATTTATTGCTCTGGTTCCGTTCCTTGCTGCCTATGAAATTGTTCATCATTCGCTTACAGCTTGGCATTTGAATTTGAGATATTTTGGCTTCCTGAAGTCTGACTTGTTCATCATGAAGTCCTCTGCGACTTTTTCTACTTCTTCCTTAATTTTTTCTCTATTTTTTTAGGATTCTGATATGTTTTTGACTTGTTCATTAGTATGACCCACGCCAGCTTTACTATATTTTCTGTACTATGATTAGTTGGTCTGAGGTTCTATCATTTCATTGCTCTGGTCGAGGAATCTTGCATGTTAGCCTTGCTTGAGTATGATCTGATGTCACCATGTATATACATATATGTATGTATATATGCGTGTGATTGCTATGGCTATGCTATGTCCACCCGGGTATTTGCATTCTAACTTTGCTTATATTTGATGCACTTATATTTGCCGTCCATAATGATTTTGAGGTAGTTGCTTGTCGATTTCCATATTCATTTCCTTGTAATGTTTGTAGGGTTGATAAACTTACTGCCTTTATTAGTGTAGCCTCTTTGAAAATTGCTGCCACTAGCTTGTAGAGTTGCCATGTTCATCTGCTTGTCCTTTTCAATTTAGCCAATTTCACTTGCATTTATCTATGTCCTCAATTCTGGTTTGCTTCGAGTTAAATTGTTGTTTACTGTGTACATATATGTGTGTATCCTTATGCATTTCATGTTGATATCTTCCCTAGTATCTTCCCTGTACTTGGCCCTAAATTCTGATTTTGCTAGAACATTTTGTATACTTTCATGCACATGTTGAAACTGAGCTTGATTATGAAACTGGTTGCATTTGAACTACTTATTCAAGTGTGCCCATGCCTGTTGTTGCTTTGCATTCCTGTTAGTCCATTGAACCTAAGCATGTATGCAGCTTTGTTGCTTTTACTTGTCTAGTTGAGCTACTGTCATGTTGTTATTTCTTCTTTGTACATTTGGTTGAAGCTGTTTTTATGTTAGTTGGATCTTCATGTGTACATTTTGTTGAGCTGCTGTCATGTTGGCTTTATCCTTTTCACATCTTTGGTTCACTTTGGTCCGTGGTTTGCCTGGACTGACCTTCGTTAGTTTTGGTTTGTATTTGCATTGCACTTGAGTTGAATCCAGTCTTGGCTTGGGTTTGACATTGTGCTTACATGTCCTTGCATTTTTAACAAGCAAGTGTGTATCGATGTGCACGACTTTGTGGCATGTATAGTTATACACTATGCATGTCACAAGTTGTTCGTGCATTTTTTGTCCTAGATTGAAATAGAAAGATGAATTAAGAATGATGACGAATAATCCAAATAACCAAGGCAAACGATATTATCAAACACACACTTTATTGCGCACTGCAAAATATTTCTTTTTCAATTTTATTGCATCAATGTCTATTTTGCAGATAGATCAAATGTTGGATACAGGTTGGAATAGAGTTGAAGATCAAATACGAGCGATGAGTGAATATGTAGTGAGGTGAAATGTATATGTAAAATTGTATAATGAAAATTGTGTTGTAATCGAAACTTGTATTTGGAATTGTGTAAATATAGTGAGAGCTTAAATTTGTACTATTTGAATTTGTACTAAAAATATTTATTTGAATAAAGTATTTGTTTGAATAAGAATTCCGAGTTATTTATTTTATTCAGCAAATATTTATTTAATTATAAGGAAAAATAAAATAGTACAATAACAAATACATTTAAACGAATATATGTATGTTTATTATCAACAAATAAAAATCATACACTTGTATGTTCTACAAAAATATATTTCCATTACGTGAATTGTTTTTACATTTTACATAACCTAATTCATGCCCATGCAGGGGTAAATATAATAAAACATAGAGAACAGTGATGTTCCCAACATATAGGGATGATGAAACAAACACCTAATCAATTGTACAGCCTGGTTATAGAACAACGAAATTCATAAATAACTTTTATTCACTACTAAGCTTTCTGCTTTATCATTGGGAAATTTGTTGTCTTCCTAAATGCTACTGTCTAAACCATATTCTCAACATATTCAAATGAGTACCCATGAGTTTATGGAGAGAAATAATGAAAACATATGTTAGACATAAAGTTTATTACGAGCATCGCTATACCCTAATGAAAACATAATGAAACAACATCCCCTAGCGGAACTGTTTTCCCCACACTAAAATAAATCACCATCGATTTCATCATATCAAATAGAGTGAATATCAAAGCTTGAATCATAATCATAAAACACCATTTCAACCATGAGTGTGCCTTACACTTAATATCATATCGTGACTAGGTTTTATAGTCATTTCTTCTAGGTTGTCACTCAAGCCTTTCTTTTTTTTCCGAACGAATATCGATTTTTGACACATAGGTTGCCACTTAGGCCTTATACCATCACTTACGAATAACGAATATCGAATTTTGGCACTTAATTTGCCACTCAATCCTTATACCATCATTTTGGAATAATATCAGTGACAAATATTTAGGTTTCCACTTAGGCCTTACACCAACATTCTCGGATATATTCATGAATAAAAAATTGATTGGCACTAAGGCCTTACTCTATCGTTTCAGAATACAGTATCATGCTTAGACATTAGGTTTTCACTTAGGTCTTACACCAACGCTTCTAAATACAATGTTGTTCTTAGACATTGGGTAGCCACTTGGGCCTTATATCAACACTTACGACTAAAGTGTCATGTTTAGACATTAGATAGTCCCTCAGGCCTTACCGAAACACTTACGATTACAATGTCATGTTTAGACGTTGGGTTGCCAGTTAGGTCGTATACCGACGCTTTTAAATATAATGTTGTATTTTGACATTGAGTTGCCAATTGGGCTTCACACCAACGCTTCCGAATATAATATCTTTTTCAGACATTGGATTGCTACTTAAGCCTTACGCCATCGTCGATTTTTAATGTTGCTTTTCAACTTTTATACTAAATTTATTATTTCATACATTGGATTTCACCCATAGAAAAATTACTCATTTCCTACTTGAAAAATCATAATAAATCATTTTCTCATCTGAAATTTACAAAAATTAGAATTCTTTTTTGTTTTAATGTTATAAACATCATATTGAAATTTCAAAGAATTTAAAGAAGATTAATTCATGTTGTACCCTTAAAAATATAAAAAAATAATGATGTTTACATCCAAATATGTATAGGTTCATTATATTATCCAAATGTGTATATTACCCAATTACCTAATTCCAACGTAGAATTTAACTTACCTATGCTTTACTTAAATGTCCCCTAACCTAGACTATGATACTAAATATAATGTCCCTCATTCAAAACTCAAAGTTGGAACCCTAATGTGTAATAGCCACCTTGGAATTATCTTTTGGTGATAGAATAAGTTTGATATTATTTTCCAAGGATTTAAATAGCAGAGACGTTAGATAGATTTCATTACACCTAATAGAGTTTACATTTTCAAAATCCCAAAATATTCACATGTAGGACTAAAGTATAATAAATATTAGATAATATTGTCATGTCTGACATATGAAGATGTCCACATGAACATCTATACAACAAAATATTGAACTACCTTTATTATCAAATAAGCCTCCTACTTATATTCGAAGTTCTTTATTCATCGTATAAAAGCTTCCCTTCTAATCACGTAAATTTAGCCCACTCGAACTAGTACCCATGATTTGATGGGAAAAGCAATAATAAAAACAAAGGTTAGACAAAAGTCTTGTATGAGTAACATATTACCCTAATACAATATATAGCAAGCCACGTTGCCTTATGAAACAGATTTTCCCCTCACTGTTTAACAATATCAAATCATCATAACAAATAGATTGACCATCACACATGAACCATGATGAAAAGTTATTCCTTCACACATAAGTGTCCCTATACTCGCTACTAAGTTATGATTAGGTTATAGAGTGAATTCGTTCAGGATATCATTCAGGCTTTATAAAGTTATTCCATCTTAATGTGGAGGTTAAAATCTTTATGTAATGACCCAGAAGTTTACCACCTTGATTTGCAAATATTTAATAAATTTTAAAAGTTTAAATAATAGGTATTATAAATTAAAAATAATATGACTCTTTTAAATGATAACAAATGATGTTAAAATAGACTTGTAGCGACCCATGATTTTTCCACTTTGAAAGAGGCTATTTAAATATATTTTATATAATCAATAAATGAATTTCATTAGCAAATAAACCTAATTTTAATTGTGTAATAATGATTATAAAATAGTTTTCAAATTTTGTTTACCAATATAGATAGTTCAAATAAAAATAGAAAATGTGGCCGAAGAATGTTTTCTGAAATTTTGGCTTTTCGACACCCAAAAATCGTCGAGAACGTTGTGACACTTGGTTCAACATGCACACATTTTTATATGTTAGAATTGGTATTTACTAAGCATACTTGTGAAAATTAACTTATATATATTCATAAGCATGGACGTGACAAATTATGTTATAAAAGGTATATATATACATATAAACACATTTATATGTATACAAATCACCTCCATATCCTTAGTACACGCACAAGGAAGCCCTAACATGATTCAAGGCATGAAAAGGGGAGAGGACGTGTTCTAGTATGGGAGGGGGATGGAGGCATGCATGTGTATATATTTAATTATAAGCACTTTGTATTTTAAAAATATTTTCTTAAGCCTATAAATACTCCTTCCATTTCATAATTTTCATTTTACAATCCTCTTCTTCACTTTCAAATTCCTAAAAGCTTGAAAATATATATCTGGCTTCTCATCATAAATCATAAAGTAAGAAAAATCACTTCTTTTTACTCAAAGTCTCCTCTTTACTCCAATAAACTACTTCTACACACGCTACAACACCTTTCTTCCAAAGTATAAGTCCACACCCTCCACAAACATCCATGGCCGAGCCCAATACATGAATGATCGAGCCTAATGTAGGTGTAAAAGCATCAAAAGTCTTCTATTTGCAAGTTAATGCCAAGATCTAGGTCGAATTCAAGTTTTATTGAAAATTGGTGGGCAAAGTTCATGTTTTTAAAACTCAAGTTACTAACTTTTTAAAGTTGTAAAATATATGAGTTAAAATATTGCTCAAGTATGTAATAATGTTGTATGTTTTGTATGCATGCATGCATGTTGATTTGGAGTTGATTTCTTATATCGAAGTTTAACTAAGCGATAAATATTATACCTTGAATATTGGAAAAGTTGGATAGTATTTGTGAAGTAATATTCTTGCTTTTGATTGTGCTGCAATGTTATGATGTGATAATATGTTGGAATGTAGTGTTTGTCAAATGTGGGCTTATGACATATAAATAGTGATCGCTAGCCAAAAGCGATGTAGAAATCCCTTTTTTATCGAAAGTTTGATTTTTGTTTCAAAGCGAAATGTTTTCAAGTTTAAAACTTTGATTTTGATTTTCAAATTTTATTTTCATGTTTTAAAGAAAATGAGTTCAAAGTTAATGTTTAAAAGTTATAAAATTAAAATTTCAATGTTATCCCGCCTTTTAGCAAGGCCGTGACACCAAAAGATTAACTGAAAACCAAAGTCAGATCGTTCCCGAAGATTAGTTGCACGTAGATCCTCTATGGAAGCTAGTAAATTTTTCCCATGTCCGAATCGAGCTATAATGGATACAACACGAAAAGTGAAGCTACGGAAGCCAACATTTCTAATTTCAAGTCAATCAGAGTTCGTATGCTCAAGATATTGATTGATCAAAATTGAGTCACTTCAGGTTGCTTGGAATCTACTTCGAATCATCGCAGCACCTGCTTCGAGTCACTGAGAGGTTTTCTTCGTGATAAGGGGATGGTTGCTACTGATCAGGGCCACAGATCGATCAAATACCATCCGCTTCGTATCCATCAACATCATGTTCATCTAGTTCATATCTGGATGCTTCAAATCCATCATCGTCATGCACTTTGTATCCATCTATTTACTTCCACACTCACCAGCTTCGTATCGATCAACCTCTTATACGGTGAAATGATCGATACGAGGCTATGAACCATGGATCGATACGAAGCTGCAAGTCGAGCATCGACAAAGTGCAAGGGGACCAATCCAAGTTTATTACCTCCACAACTACTTGCTTTCGTATCGATCCTTTTTATGTATGTTTCGTATCGATCCCTTTTATGTATGTTTCATATCGATCGGCCAAGCGATCGATATGGACTAATGACCATTCGATCGATACGAAAGCAAGGACACAAGATCGATGTGAAACCCAAACTTTTTCATCGATACGAAGTAGCCCATATTTATCTTCTTCGTATCGATCATGTTGACGTATATTTTGTATCGATCAACTAGATGATCGATACTAAACTATCACTTTCCATCGATACGAAGCCAATACTAAATGATCGATATGAATAGTACACCAGCATCGATACAAAAGGAATGGTACAGGATGGATACGAAAAGCATGGTTAGACAAATGAAGCGGTCAATGAGCGAGAAAGTGGATCTCCCCTTGATTCCTGAACCACGTCATCGATACACATTCGATCAGTACGAGCTAGCATGGATAAGAAGCCATCGAGACGAATGGGATCGATATGAACTCGACAATGCCTTATAAACACAAATTTTCATCGATCATAACTCAAAATCTACAAGTCCAAATGCTACCAAATTTTCACTAGAGCTTGCATACAACCTCAGGAGTGTTCATGATCGATCTCGGCCCGATTGGGCAAGATTTGGATCGATACGAATCTCATTCATATCGATCATGGATCAAGTCGAAACGACCAGGAATAGATCGCATAGGCCCATCCATGTGAGAAAAGGAGTCTGCCGAGATCTGAGTGAGATATTTGCATCTTACACTTATAAATAGTAGTCCAAGAGCTTCAAAAAAGGGATTCTTTTGACTCTTCTACCCCCAGAATCTGTCGAAATCACTGTTGTACTCAAATTCTACTATTGTAACTCATTGTAATCACCAAACAAAAGTTAATAAAAGTCAATCATTTTGTAGTGGACATAGGCCATATGCCGAACCACTCTAAATCTGCGTGTTTATGTGCATTTACTTGTTAATTAATTGATGCTTTCATCGATAATTGGGTGTTTGTGATCAATTTTTATGCAATCATTTTGGTGCTTTCACTGAGAGGGCTAACATTCAGGGATTCTATAACTTGGACTTTGGATCTAAAAGCTGAAAGACTTGGATCTTGAAAGCTATGAAGAAGCAATCAACAAGGAGACAAAGGGCGGAGATAAGTCGGCATGAAGGACGCCAGGAAGCAACCTCAGGAGCTAATCAGACTTCGGCCTTCATCCCTAAAGACGAGATGGAGATAATGATGGAAGCCATGTTGAAGAGACAAGAAGAGATGATACAGAACCTATTTCAGCAGATTGGACAAGCTAGATTCCAAAATCAAGGAAACGCAACTACAGGAAGCGCTGGAAACAAGGATCAAGAGCATGGAGCAACTAGAATTCAGAATAGAGCAGGACCACTAAGAGCAGCCCATGAACTGAGGGGCGCTCCACAGGAGCATGCTGATCCAACTTCAGGCAGGATACCAGACGGAGCTGTTTAACATGGCATTGGTAGAGGAATGGATTCCCGTCTACGAGAGCGGATTCTAGGATTCCCTCATGAACTCGAGGGCAGATCGAAGGCAACAGACAAAGACTACATCTTCCTGTAGTGACAGATTGGCGGATATTGTCAAACGGGCCATGAGAGGCGGATTGGTGAATAGAGATCTATAACAAGTTAACATGAGCCCCTTCGCTCCAGCAATTAGGCAGGCTAGGAATCCACTAGAATTCAAGCTATCAACACTGGAGACGTACGATGGAAGGACCGATCCTAATGTTCATCTGACAAGGTATATGAGGCATATGGAAGTACTAGGGGTATCAAAGGAAGTCATGGCGTGGTGTTTTCCATTGTATTTGATAGACATAGCAGCACTATGGTTCAGGCAATTGGAAAGCGGCTCGATTGGAACATGGACCGAGTTGACTGAGAAGTTTATGAGGCATTTCAGAGTTCATATCTCGAGGCCCAAGAATGTGATGATTCTGACAACACTAAAGTAGAAGACCGAAGAATCTTTGAGGAACTTTTTAACAAGGTTTAATGCAGTAGCAGCATCGGTTAATTGCATAAATCCATCCATGGTATTGATGGCAGCCGTATCTGGCATAGCTGATGGAACAGAATTCAAGAATTCATTGACAAGGGACCCACCTATAGATCTTGGAGAATTCTACCACGAGGCAGAAAGGTTTCTTCAACAAGAGGATGCAAATGCTAAGAGAGAGGAAGGAGTTGGAGTTGATGTTTATGCAGTCAAAAGCGGAGATCTGCCTGGAAAGGATTCGAGCAAGGATTGAGGGAAACGGAAAGCAGAGGATAGCTGTAATGAGTCAAAGAGGCCGTGAAAAGAGTCAAGATTCACCTCTTATTCAGAGCTAAGCGAGACTTTGGAACGAATCTATCAAGACACCAAGGGGCAGGTTCCCTACCAGAGGTCAATGAGGATAGATCGACCAAAAATGAGAGGAAGTCAGACAAGTACAGCTTATTCCACGAACTAAGCGGTCATAATACAAATGATTGTAGGCACTTGAGGGATGAGATAGAAGGGCATATCCGGAATGGCATGCTATTACAATACGTGAGAAGGCGAGCGGCGACGGTGGAGAAAGAAAGACCACCATCTGCATCAACTGGGGACGGCTCAAGATCGAGGCATCAGCTTGTCATCAACTGATTTAAATAATGACTAATGAGTCGCAAACTCCATACTAGTATGGTTAGGTCATTTGCACGTGTACAGGATCACGATCGGTCCTTAGGCGTGCTCTGAGATGACTATCAACTGCCTTAGTGTAGGTGTCTACACTTTGACATCTCTGCTTTGCTTTTGTTTTCTATTCTTTGCGTCTAGACTTGATTTTGGTTGAACATTTTGGTTGTAAGACTCATTTTGAATGTAGATCTGGTATTTGTAATTACATAACGGCCAAGCCACTTACACATGTACGAGATCGCGAACGGTCCTCAGGTATGCTCTGGGATGGCGATAAATCACCATAACAAATAATTCAGAAACTTACTCGAATGTGAAACCTGACATTAATGATACTAAGTCCCCCCGGGCACACATAACTCGCCTCGAATGGCACTTGACCTCAAATGGTCACAATCCGCCTCGAACGGCACCCGAACACGAACGATCACAATTCGCCTCGAACGGCACCCGACCGCAAACGATCACAATTCGCCTCTAACTGCATTCGACCCCGAATGCTCACAAACCACCCTGAACAGCAATACGATCTCGAGCGGACGTTATTTGTAGCTCGGTAAGGTTATCAATCTCTTTACAGGTCATAAAAAGGATACGAACATTCAGCTTGTGGCACTACAAAACACAACTTATTATTGCAAAGCATGTTTTGGGGGGCAAGTGTTATCCCGCCTTTTAGCAAAGCCATGACCCCAAAAGATTAACTGAAAACCAAAGTCAGATCATTCCCGAAGATCAGTTGCACGCAGATCTCCTATGGATGCTAGTAAATTTTTCTTGAGTCCCGATCGGACTACAATTAATATAACGTAACAAGCGAAGCTATGGAATCTAACGTTCCAAATTTTAAGTCAATCAAAGTTCGTATCCTCAAGATATTGATCGATGGAAATCGATTCGCTTCAGGTTGCTTGTAGTCTACTTCGAGTCCTCACGGCACCTGCTTCGATTCATTGAGTGGTTTTCTTCGAGATAAGGGTATGGTTGCTTCGGGTCAGGGCCATAGATCAATCAAAGACCATTCGCTTTGTATCCATCAACATCATGTTCATCTAGTACGTATCCAAATGCTTCAGATCCATCATCGTCGTGCACTTTGTATCGATTTACTTACTTCCACACTCACCAGCTTCGTATCGATCAACCACCCATACGTTTCTATCGATCGATCAAACGGTCGATACGAGGCTAGGAGCTATGGATCAATACGAAGCTGCAAGCCGCCGATGCAAAGTGCAAGGGAACCAATCCAAATTTATTTCCTCCACAACTGCTTGCTTTCGTATCGATCCTTTTTATGTATGTTTCGTATCGATCGGCTAAGCGATCGATATGGATCAATGACCACTCGATCGATACAAAAGCAAGGATAGAGGATCGATGCGAACCCCAACCTTTTTCATCGGTACAAAGTAGCCCACTTTTATTTACTTTGTATTGATCATGTTGATGTATATTTCGTATCGATCAACTAGATGATCGATACAAAACTATCACTTTCCATCGATATGAAGCCAACACCAGATGATCGATACGAAGTGTACGCCAGCATCGATACGAGAGGAATGGTACAGGATGGATACGGAGAGCGTGATCAAACAAAAGAAGCGCTCAATGAGCGAGAAAAGTGGATCTCCATCGGATTCTCGAACCATGTCATCGATACACATTTGATCGGTACGAGCTAGCATGGATAGGAAGCCATGGAGACGAATGGGATCGATAAGAACTTGGCAATGCCTTACAAACACAAACTTGCATCGATCATAACTCAAAACCTACAAGTCCAAATGCTACCAAATTTTCACATGAGCTTGCATACAACCTCAGGAGTGATTATGATCGATCTCGACCCGATTGGGCAAGATTTGGATCGATACAAATCTCATTCGTATCAATCATGGATCGAGTCGAAACGACCAAGGATCAAACGCATGGGACCACCCATGTGAGAGAAGGAGTCTACCGAGATCTGAGCGAGATATTTGCAGCATACACCTATAAATAGCAGTCCAAGAGCTTCAAAAAAGGGATCCTTTTGGGTCTTCTACGCCCAGACTCTACCTAAATCACTATTGTGCATGAATTATAATGTTGTAACTCATTGTAATCAACAAGCACAAGTTAGTAAAATCAATCATTTCATAGTGGACGTAGGCCATACGCTGAACCACTCTAAATCTGCATGTTTCTGTGCGTTTACTTATTTATTAATTGGTGCTTTCATCGACAATAGGGTGTTTATGATCAATTTTGGCGAAAACATTCAAGTTTTGAAAATTACGGGTCCGTATAGCGTTATTCGTCATAAACATGTTTGAAAAATCTAATTATTTTTCTAATATAAACTTGTTTTCACTTAGAAATCTTTTTGGAAATGTTTTCTAACTTTAATTAAGTAATTAGAGAATAATTATTTAATTATTTAACTATTTATTTTTTAATGATTTTTTATTTAATTAATTATTTAATAAAGGTAATTAGTACTTAATCATTCGTTAATAATAATACTTATACATAAATGTTAATCTATTAAGCTTATACTGATTTGTTTAATTATTATATAATTATTATTTAAGGATTAATTAATTGTTACTTAATTATCTATTTAAGATGATTATTAATTAATTATTATTATTATTAAAAGGGGTTTTATTTAAATTAGTCTTTAATTAATGTTAATTATGTTTTAATATGGTTTAATTACTTTTAATTTGAGTTTAATTACCGTTTAACAAGGATTTGACTCTCATTTGTAAGGGTATTAATCTACTTTAAAATTTCTTTGAGTTTAAGTAATCAATTTTGTTTTAAACTGTTTTCTTTCCAAATTGTTTTAAATCAAGGGTTTCTGTGTCGCTTACCCTTAAATAACCCTATATGATCAAAAAAATTAAATGACATCTATTAGCAGAACAAAACACCATTCTGCTATTAGAATTAAGTTGGACATTTACTTAAGCTGATTGATTATTATGTGTTAATCCCTTATATACCTGTTGTTATGTGATGCCATGCTAAACTAGATAAGAAATACCAAATTAAAAGCACCATTGTGGTCATTAAGCCTCCGTTTGATTTGTAAGGATAAATATTTTCTTCTTGAAATGCGTTCATGTCATTTCAATTTGAATATGGTATTTAAAGAAAGATTTGAAATGGTTTTGCTAAAGATGTTTTAACTAATGGGAATAGTTTTCCATGTTATAAAAAGAAGCTTTTATAAAGATTCTTATAAAGGAATTTGGAAATTTATAAAGTGTTTTAGGTAAACGGATTTGACTTTTTAAGCAAAGAAGATTTCATAAATAAGGGAGATTTATAAAATGGATTGCTTATTTAAGAAAGCTAAATTGATTTAAATTTAACTAATAAGTTGTTAAACATGAAAGGTTTATAAAGAAGTTTTATAAATTATTTTGGGGTATTATAAAAGAATTTTTAGGGAATGATTTGGATATTCATAAAGGGAATTTATATAAGGATTTGGATATTTATAAGAAATTTATATAAAAGTTTTGGATATCTATGTAAGCAATTTATATAAATGATTTCGAATATTTATAAAAGGGTTTTACAAATGAATTTTGGTGTTTGGAAAGCATTTTGAAATGGATTTGGATTTCAAGTAAAAGGATTTATCGAAGAAGGATATAAAGAATTTGAGATCCAAGTTTCTCTAAATTGACATTTTAAAAATGGTGGTATGAAACATCCATTCCACACTTAACACTGAGGGGATAGTGTCTAGGGTTGTCCTTACCTGCAATTTAAAGCAGATTTGTTAATCCTTTTTAACATGATTTGGACGTAAGGAGTTATTCGCAAACGTTTTGTGAATATACTAGCCAAAGAGATAAGTATATGAATATATTAGACAAATATTTTTTAAAAAGAGATTTATTAAATAATGATTGTTTTCAGGCTTAGTGGTTGCTATGGATAAACAAATCTCATTTTAATTGGTTGTTGTTTGTTTACTCGATAGTTAAATAACCGACTATCGAATTTGGACCCAAAAAGCAACTCTAGAAATATCTAGGAGAAACACATGGGTTATATGGCGCAGTCATCTTCGACGATGCGATACTATGCATACAAATCTCATTTCATTCCCCTAAGACAAATAATAAGGAAACCCGTCCACTAATGGTCTGGAGGTGATCTCCGCTCGTATCTTTGACTATTATTTCCTAAAGTACCATAGTTAAGTTTACCGAAAACTATTGAATGTTGTTTCCAAGAGACCGAGATCGGATATGTTATCCGAAAACCACCTCATCCAACTCTAGTATTTCGAAGTAAAGACATATTGAAGATGATAGAATTGAAGATGGAGCTCTTTGAAGTGCAAGGGTTGCTTGCTACTAATCCCATGGGTGATTCCAAAATGGATGTAGTAGAAGTAGTGCCTTCGGTTCATTCATCTCCTGAATGACTTATATGGATGAATGCTAACATTATGTCATCAACTGGAAGGCAATGTAGCATTCCCAGTGGAAAGTGCTATATAAAGATAAAACATAACCTCAAGCCTCTTCAACCAAGAAATGATAAAAATCGGGCATGCAGCACGGCCATGTGGGTCGCTCCCATAAGGTTATGGTCATTCCAAATCTAGATCGATTATTATCTACTTATGTATGATCGGGCCCAAGTAGAGTGACCATGTTCGGTACTTCTAGTCAAGTGCTAGGCCAGTCCTGTTCTTGTGAGATGCCGATGTATTTTATCTAGAGTCGAAAGGTAGTTCCTTACCTTGTCATGGTATGGAATCCATTCTTCAATACTTGCCTTTATGGTTTTGATTGTAGAACCTAGTACGATAGAATTTAATTAATTTGACAATTTCGAATATGATTGATAAGCATTTGTACTCTAGACATTATTATAATATCACTGTATTTTGTATACAAATGTTTTGGTTATCGTATGGTAAAAATCCATCCATGTTTATATTCGGCATGGTCTCACTAGATGCTTTTAATTTAAAGGTTTTTATAAAGTTAAAGACTTATGTTTTACTCACACCAGATCCATGTCTGACCCGAAGTTTATTTTTCCTTTTTTCCTAAACTCTTGGGTACTCAAATTTGAATAGGCAGTCAAGTATTTTAGGTTTTTCGCAGATTCATCTTGGAGAGATTGGAGCAGGTAGCTTCATTGATATCTAGTTATTTCTCTTTTTTGCACTGTATTATGTGTGTGTGTATATTGTATCAGTTAGGTAGGGACAGGTAGTTATAACTGCCCTATGCTATAATTTGTATTAGTATGACTATGATGTAACATTTTGAAACGAATTTGTAATATATTATGTTGACTAATATATATTATTCCGTTGCGTTGTGAGATTTTGTGTTGTTTTAGTTTCTTCTCTTCTATCTTTTTTTCTTTCATCCCTAATGACCTATGTTTTGGATGACTAAATGATCGGCACATGAATACCGAGGATTTATTAAGTGTCGTCCTTGCTAGTAAGAAAGGTGGATTGTTACACTTTAAGTTTCCACTAAGGCCTTACACCATGTACAATGCAAAATTTATACATTGGGTTCCACTAAGGCCTTGTACGTTGCTTTCAAATCTCATTTAGACATTTTATTACCACAAAGACCTTACATCACACTTCTGAATGTAGTATCATACCTAGACATTTAGTTGACACTAAATCCTTGCATCAATGCTTCCAAATGTAATGTTATATCTGGACATTTCATTCCCACTAGGGCCTTACACCAATGCTTTCGAATGTAATCTAATATCTGGGCATTTCATTGCCACAAAGCCTTACACAAACGCTTCTGAATGTAGTACCAAACTTAGACATTTGGTTTCCACTAACGTCTTACGTCAACCCTTTCGAATGTACCGTTATGTTTAGATATTTCAATGCCACTAAGGCCTTACACGCTTTTGAATACTCTACCTAATTATTTATTTATCAGGTCTTGCATTTAGCTATGCCTATGCTTCATTAGGCTCCAAAACCTATCCTCGACCATTTAAAGCCTTGAACTACAATTGTGATTCATCGTGCTTTGCAAAAATCTAAGTAATACCCTTGGCCATTTTAAGCCTTAGTTCTATTCTTCACGTTATTGACTCTCCTTCGAAAGCTGATACTTCTTGGCATTAACTCTTATCTGAAGGTTAATAAGTCTTGACATTAACTTTCCATTGAAAGTCAATAAGGCTTGGCATCGAGTCTCTATTGAAATTCAATAGGTCTCGGTATTAACTCTCATTTAAAATTAATAAATCTCCATATTTACTACCCAACAAAAGTCAGTGGGTCTCAGCAAATCCCTTTAATTAGTTCTGTATTGGGTAAGCGTCATTTAACATGTTCTTATTATAAACACCTTCGGCAATCACCTTCGTCTAGAATCTTCTGCAATCACCTTTGTCTAAAATATCCGGTAATCACCTTCATTTGGAACCTTCAACGATCGCTTTTATCGTTGTATTTTCTTATTTCATTTTACTTAGAACTGACTTAGCCTTTTATTAGAACCAGCTTAGCCTTTTCTTAGTTCATTTTAATCTTAGGTATTATACTTCGGTATAACACCATCGGATCTGACCTTCTTCAAGTACCCTCGCACGTTGCCAACTCAACTTCGATACATTCAATAAAGCCTGTTCACTTATATGCAGCTGCTTTTCTCTTTCCACATGTCTCTGATGTTTTCATTCCTCTTTTACCCATTTTCAGTTTTCTACGATATTTTCATATTAATTTACAGCCAATATTTTGGATCTTTTCCTCTTAATAATTTATTATGCAGGACGTATATATATACCCTTCGAAATTCATATTTTTGTTTCGATGATCATATTATAACTTTAAAAATGCATATTTTAAATTGGGAAATTCATTTATAAAAATTTAATAAAATACCAAAAATTCATAAATTATTTCCATGCATTTTTTTCACCAGACTTCTATAGTATAGAAATTTTATCTTATTTTCCATAATATGAATAATTTAATTACCCGTTAACCATAAAGCTCACTCAAGAATGAAGAAGTAAAAGAAGGCTTATAAAAGCATTGTAGAAGCTTCGTAGGAATCAAAAAGAAAGGTTTCATCATAGATCAAAAGCAAGGTTTCAAAGGCATTGAAATGGCTTTCGAAGAGGTTGAATTGGTGTTACAAGCATTAGATGCTTCTGTAAATATTAAATGGAGTATGGACTTTCAAAGCAGTCAAAAGGATTAAGGTTACCCTTCCGGTTCAGCTGATTCTCCCAAAATAGTTGGTTCAACGTGCATAAAGGAGTTACGTATGTGTTGGAAATACCTTTCAAAGGTAACAAATAACAAGATTCCACATATGTATCGAACCTTTCAAAACTATTCGTGTTCTCATTATTTGCCTTCCATAGAAGAAAATTTTGCCAAAGCAACCCTTTCAAAAGCATAGATCGGCATTTCGAATCGATTAAACCCTTCCACAAGTGTAAGGGAGACTTTACATGCGACTAGTATTGCTTCCATGAGAACCTGAAGATGAGACTTCCACATTATTCAACGGGAATACTTCGAAAGCCATCTTCCACAACTAAGACTCCTCAAGTGATCTCTCGCAATGATCCTTCTGCCACCATTAAGTCCTTTCAAAACGATTTGAATGCCCTTCCTCACTCATTCATTTAATCACCAACCATGTTAGCACCAGACCTTAACAAAAATGGAAAGGCTTCGAAGGTGATGAAGAAGTCGGAAGTGCTTTCGCTTATATTCAAACAACACAATAAGGTCCTTTATTCTTTCGCCACTAAAAGAAGCACACCTTTCGAAGTTGTCGAAAGGCTCCAAAAGTACTCAAAAGTAATATTGGTGAATATCAGAATAATATCCAGTGTTAGTACACTTTCGATAGAGACTGAAGGGCTAATCAAAGCATAAAAAAGACCCAAATACCTACTCACAACTTTGAGATTATGGAAGCGGAAGGACGAAGGCGAAAGGATTGGTGCGAAAGATCAAAAGAGAGACCTTTCGATAGCTTCGAAAGGGTAGATGTGGAAGGGTTCAACCCACATCTATGAATATGACCTTAGGGTTCCAAATTAGCGGACATATTTTCAAATCCTTGGATTTTCCTTTCACCTCTTGGCCAAATTAAGTTCTTTTAACCCTAAATCAAATTGGGAAAAGATTCTACTACTTGTAATCCATTCATGTGAAATAAAAATGAGAGGATGCATGGATCTAATATTGATTTCGAATATGAGTATGATCATTTCGGCCATTAGCTTGTCTAATGACCAATTGCCCATGATACACACTTATCTTCTTAACCCTTATTTGGCATATGCCATGCTATGGAGTTAATTTGGATATCTTGACTTTAAAGCATATTATCATCATGTCCAAAGCAATGTGGCACTAAAGTGATGTGATGATGATACTTCAATATTATTGAGTCAAACGGACATACGTTGTTTATCCAAAATAAGATACCATGGCATAATGAATCCACTTTTTACTTAATATATATGTGTTGTGTTTCGAATCCTTTCGAAGGGAACTAGTCATTCAAAGTGATTCACTATGTAGTCATTGAAGTCAAACCCTTCAGGAGGACTCCTCCGAAAGATGTTTGAATACTTTGGAACATATCTTTACTTTCGAAGGAATCCACCCCATGACAGCAGTATCAACATCTTCGAAGGGGTTCCATTCGAAGGCGTAAAGACCCTTTTGACTCGGTTAGATATCAACTATTCCTACTAAGATTTAACCATGAGATACTCCAACTAATTCGAAAGGGGTTACGAAGGGATTGTTTACTTCTTTAACCTTGCATTGTGGTATTGATAAGGTTTCTTGTTAACATTTTTGGCATTAGAAGGAGGGGCCTGAACCTTCGACCTTATTATTTCCTTATAAACTAATTATGGAACATTTGACTTGCTGTAGGAAAATGAAAGTGAAAAGGCTTAGTTGATTGGACGAGGAGGCAGTGTATACAACAGTTCTGGAGGAAAATATTACTCTAACCTTCAACTTAGAAGGAGTTGTGCCAGGACAACCATCAACTCCAGCACAACTAGATGATTATGTAGCTACGATAAGGCATTTAAAGCAATGATTACTGGAAATGCAAGAGCTCCTGGAAGCAGTCCTTGCTCAAAAATCTTCTAAAATGTCTAAACCAACAACAGAAGGCAAAGTTGTCTCCCCAAGGAGGAACTTAAAAGCTCATACTTTTGAAGGAAAAAGCAAGATCAAATTAACATCATCAAAGAAGAAAGAACATCGTGCAACTAAAGTCAATCATCAGGGTAGAATACAAGGTAAATCTCTGAAGCAATTTGGAAGCTCAACCTCAAAGGAATATAATCCAAATCAGAAAGGCTATCATGATACTAAAGCTTATCTGAAGGATATGGTAGAGAAGGTTGTTAAATACATGCTAAACACTAAAGGGAAAAGAACTCTAGATGAACAAGTGAATGACAATGTACGAGTAGCTCTGTTTACTGATGAAATCATGCCAATTGTAATTCCATCTCATGTTAAGATTCCAACTATGAAATATCATGGCACTACTAATCCCGATGACCACCTAATGGCTTTCGACAACCAAATGGATCTATGTAATGCTTCTGGGGCAATGCGATGCAGGTTATTCCCAGTAACACTTCAAGAGGCTGCCGCAAAGCGGTACCACCAGTATCGGGAGAAAACTGTTTGCCCATGGAAACAATTCTCCTACGAATTCTCCGCTCAATTTTGTATATGCAAAGACCTAATAGTTGACTACACTATTTTAGCAAACATCAAGCAAAGGCAGGAAGAATCCTTGGTTGATTACCTCAGAAGGTTCAATACAGAGGCATTGAAGGCCAAAGACATAAATGATAGAGATAAGCTAATTGCGGTGCATTCAGGATTGATAGAGCACACGTCGTTATGGAAAGAACTCTTCGTCCATGGATGTAAAGATTTGTAGGAGTTTAACTTTAAAGCTGATAAATTCATTCGAATGGATGAATAATACTATACTAAAAAGAAAGCTAACCCTAAAATGGAGAGTGGAAGATTTGGATTTTATCGAGGACACAAAGGGTCAAGGTGGGAAGATCCCAACACTGATTCAATTGCGTTAAACAAGCCATTGCCTTATATCTATGCCATAACTAAAGAGAAGGTTAATTTACCAACTTCATTCATGGCCAAAAAATACCCTGAGCAGAGAAAAGGGGATGATTATTGTGCTTATCACAAGGCAAATGGCCATACGAGTGCCGAATGCTGGCCGGATTTGTTCAAATGCTGATCCGTGAAGGACACCTGCAAGAATTCGTCCAAGATAAATGAAACCACCCCAGACTGGCAAAATCAACTTGTAATGTTGTGTGTATCTTAGAAGACGAAGATCCATTGAACTTGAGTCCACCTTTGAATAGGATTGATGTGATTCATGGGGGACCTCATTTGGCGGGAACTAGTAAAGGAGCCAGAAATAGATGTATGAAGGAAGCTAGGGAAGGAGTGTTCTCTATCCAGGAAGAGTCCCCGTTCAAAAAAATCCACAGATTAATATACAGATGCCAAATATTGTCATCAGTCCACAAGAGCTAAAGAAAGGAATTCATCATCCCCATAATGACCCCCTTATCATCACAACTCAAATCGAGCTTTCCATACTATCCAAGATTCTAGTAGACACTGGAAGTGCAGTTAACATCATCTTCAAGCATGCCTTTGATCAAATGGGCGTTCTTGAGGATAAGCTGAAGCCCAGTCTTGAACCTATCTTTGGGTTAAATAATAATGGGTCAACTCCGGTAGAGCAAGTAAAGTTGTTGGTACAGGTGGAAATACCCATGCTGCAGGACTTTCGAGACTCTCTTTGCGATCATCAATCAACCATCATATTGCAATGCATTCTTTGGCCGTCCTATGCTTAATGAGGTGGATGCTCTTATCCCACCAAAATATCTAATGGTAAAATTCTTGGCTAAAAGAGGTCGGGGTACTTTTCAGGAAAAATAATTTAGCTCCCGTGAAATGTATTTTGCAACTCTTGATCAATACAAATGGGAGTACTCTTCTTATTATGATTCTTTTACTATTTTTCAGCCTTTGGATGATGGATTTTTACATCCAAGTTTTGAAGCAAAAAAAAGATCTAATAAAATGAATAAATGTGTGTTCGAAAGGTATGTCTCACTTGGGAGCAAGAGGAAGGAGACCGATGCTAACTCCGTAAAAGAAGGCGAGATCATCACAAAATTAGATTGCCGAGGGGAAATAAAGAGGATAAAACCTATAGAGGATCTTGAGGAAATGTGTGTAGATCCAACTGATTAAGCCAAAATAGTTAGAGTGGGAAAAGAGTTAAAGAACAACTTGAAATTAGACTTAATTCAATTTCTTAAATCTAATAAAGACGTATTTGCATGGTCCCATTCAGATATAGTCGAGATTAACCCATCAATTATGTATCACACACTAAATATTGATCTAAACATGACTCCCGTTCGACAAAAAAGAGACAATTTTATAAAGTTCGATCTGACGCCCTAAAAGAAGAGATTAAAAGACTACTTGAAAATGGATTCATTTAGGAATTTTTTTATCCAAAATTGCTGAAAAACCCAGTATTGGTAAAGAAGTCAAATGGCAAGTGGAGAATTTGCGTTGATTACACTGATCTAAACATAACGTGCCCGAATGACTATTATTCGCTAACCCGGATAGAACAATTAGTTAATGCAACTAGTTGACACAAGCTATTATCTCTCATGGATGCTTATTCAAGATATAATCAAATACCTATGTTCAAACAAGTAAAAGTACATACAAGATTCATTACCGATCGAGGAACTTTCTATTAAAAAGCAATGCCTTTCGGGCTAAAGAATGCAGAAGCCATTTATCAAAGATTGGTCAATAGAATGTTCAAGGAAAAGATTAGACGAAATATGGAGATTTATGCGGTTGATATGCTAGTAAAATCTTATGAAGCTAAAAGTCACCTTGAAGATCTTGAAGAAATGTTTGAAGTATTATGAAAGTATCAGATAAAACTGGATACTCAAAATGTTCTTTCGGAGTTCATTTCGAAAAGTTCTTAGGTTATATTATTAGCACACAAGGGATTGAAACCTGTCCTGACCATATCCAAGCTATCAAATACATGGCCGAGCCTAAAACTAGCAAACATGTAATGAGTTTGAATGGTAAAATTGCAGCCCTAAGAAGATTCATCTCCAAGGCAACTGACAAATGCATCCCCTTCTTTAATATAATTAAGAAAAAGAAAGAATTTTGAGTGGGGAGAAGAATGTAACAAAGCCCTCCAGTAATCAAAAAATCATTTAGAAAGGCCACCAATACTATCTAGCTCCGAGAATGGAGAAAGCTTATACTTGTATATGGTGGTTCAAAACATGGGATTAGTTCGGTTCAAATTACATAAGAAAATGAAACTTGACTTCCCGTTTATTATGTGAGCAGATGATTGAAGGATTCCGAGGTTCAATATCCAGTCATAGAAAGGTTGGCTTACTGTTTGATACTTACAAACGGAAACTCAAAGCGTACTTTCAAGCACATCCAATCATAGTATTAACTAACTTTCCACTCAAGCAGGTTTTCAGTAAACCTGATACTTCGGGTAGGCTAGTAAAATGGAGAATTGAACTTAGCCAATATGACACTGAATTTCAGCTATGAGCAGTAATCAAAGGGCAAGCATTAGCGGGCTTTATCAATGAATGTACAAACTTTGTTAAAGAACATTCAAAGAAAGAGAAAGATCAAAAGCCCATATGGCAACTATTTATGGATGGGGCATCAAACGAGCAGGGAGCTAGAGAAGGATATGTCATAATCTGACGCAGCGGATAATTCGAACAAAACTTCAATCGATGGAATATAGCAATCGGTGAGTTGAAGATACCAAAATGCCTAAGTTCGTTGATCCAAAGATACCGAACTCTAGCTATCTCAAACACGTTGATAGCGCACTATACCGTGTTCTAAGATCTACGATTCTTCGCACGTTGATCTAGCGCACTAGATTCCGTGAATCGGCTTCTACGATCGTTGAATCGAGCGCACTCGATTAACCGAAAGAGGAGATAGGAGATTACACTCAACTACCAATTGGTATGAAAGCACAAAGCTAACAAAAGAGAATTTTATTCAAAAATCAACCACCCCAAAATGTACAACACACGCGTATTTATAGGAGTTACAACCCAGCCTTAAGTCGTTCACGACTCATCCCCACAACTCATGACTTAAGGCTTTCGACTCAACAACACAACGCTGTACAACTTATAGGTCGGCACCGACTTAACGCAAGAGATTCAAACACGACCGACTCATCATAAGTCGTTGCCGACTTAACTACACAACACGGTTTACACGACTCAAACATAGTAACCACCTGACCGACTCAAAAGTATACGACTCAACAGGCCCAGCCTTATGACCACACCTCCGACTCAAGAAAACAAATAACGACTCAACTTGCTAAGCGACTCACGACTCAACTTCATACCGACTTAACAAAATACGACTCAACATACAATGCGACTCATGACTCAACCGACTCATCAACTGACCGACTCAACACTCATACGACTCAGCTTCCCAGTTCCTTGCGGCCTGTCTCTTCGAACGATTCAGTTAGGTCGTCCCCTTTGTTTTAATAAGTCGCAAACGACTTGGAGTCTTCGCCTTAGGTCGTGAACTGTGTCCCGTAAGTCGGTAACGACTTAAAATATCCGAGCTACCCAACTCCAAAGCTTCCTCCTCACGACCTAGAATCATTTTAACACGTGACCGACTTAACTCTTGAGGAATTGTAGATCGTGCTGCATCATCCTCCCCTGGTTGAGAAAAATTCGTCCTCGAATTTGTAAATTCTTCCCTCTCAAATTGTCCATCTCCATAATATGGAACAAGATGCTTAACATTGAATACGTCAGAAGTGTAGACATCCTCTGGTAGCTTCAACTTATAAGCATTCTCATTGATCCGTTTCACAACTTCTACAGGTCCAATTTTTCTGGCTTTCAACTTATTATATGCGCCCACTGGAAAACGATCTTTGGTCAATACAGCATAAACCAAATCACCTTCGTTAAATTCAACATTTCGTCGCTTTAAATCTGCAAACTTCTTATATTTCTCATTCGATTTCTCCAATCGTTCCTGAACGATTTTATGACATTCAGTCAGCTCATCAACAAAACCAACAGCTCGTTTAATTGTTCCTTTCGCCTGTGGTACCACTGCCAAATCCAACGGTCCCCTGGGTAAGTTTGAATAAACAATCTGAAATGGACTGAATCCCGTACTACGATTTACTGCATGATTATGTGCAAACTCAGCTTGGCATAACTTCATGTCCCAACTTCTCAAATTATCTTGTACAAGGCATCGCAACAAATTTCCCAATGACCTGTTAACAACTTCTGTCTGTCCATCTGTCTGTGGATGATAAGCACTACTAAATTTCAGTTTCGTTCCCACCATCTTCCACAAACTCAACCAAAAGTGACTCAGAAAACGAGTATCTCTATCCGACACAATAGACTCTGGCAAACCATGAAGTCAATAAATATCTTTGAAAAATAACTGTGCTACTCGAACTGCATCCGCTGTCTTCTTGCAAGCAACAAAATGTGCCATCTTCGAAAACCTGTCCACCACAACAAATATCGAATCATTTCCCCTTTGAGTTCTAGACAAACCCAAAACGAAATCCATGCTAATATCAACCCATGGCTTAGATGGTACTGGTAATGGCATATACAACCCTGCATTCGTTGTTGTTCCCTTTGACACCTGACAAATATGACATCTCTCCACGAATCTTTCAACCTCTTTTCTTATCGATGGCCAAAAGTAAGACTGTGAAATCAACTGCAAAGTACGATCACGGCCCACATGCCCTTCCTCGTGTAACTCCTTGACAATTTTCAATCTCAAGCTACAGTCTGGTATACATAAACGATTCCCCTTAAACAGAAATCCATCAACCAACATAAATTCATCGGTACTCCCATCCTTCACTTTTTCAACATATTTCACAAAGTAAGGATCTTCATTAATCATCTCTGGCAGTAATTCAAACCCCGTCACTTCAACTTTCATTGTCGTTAATAAATGACTCCTCCTACTCAAAGCATCAGCTACCCGATTTGTCACCCCTGATTTGTGCTTAACGACAAAAGTAAACTGCTGTAAATAAGCAATCCATGATGCATGTCTTGCCGAAATCTTATCCTGCCCCTGTAAATGTTTCAATGCTTCATGATCTGTATAAAGAACAAATTCCTTCTGAAATAGATAATGTCTCCAATGCTTAACAGCTTGTACAACAGCATAGAATTCAACGTCATATGTACTGTATCTCATCTTTGCCCCTGACAACTTTTCGCTGAAATAAGCAACTGGTTTCCCATTCTGACTCAGAACTCCTCCAATACCAACCTTCGAAGCATCAGTATGCAATTCAAACAATAACTGAAAATTAGGTAGAACAAGAATTGGTGCAGACGTCAACAATTCCTTGATCTTCTCAAAAGCAACTCCCGCTTCTTCTGACCATACAAACTGTTTCCCCTTCATGCAATCAGTAACTGGAGCCATCACGCTACTGAAGTGTGGTATGAATCTTCGGTAGAATGATGCTAACCCATGAAAACTTCTCACTTCTGTAATTGTCTTTGGCTGTGGCCAATTCCTGACTGCTTCAACTTTACTCTGGTCCACTTGAATTCCTTCTCCTGAAACAACATAGCCCAGAAATAAAACAGTATGCGTCATAAACACACATTTCTTCGCAGCAGCATAAAATTGTTCCTCACGAAGAATAATCAACACTTCCCTCAAATGTAGAACATGCTCCTCCATACTCCTGCTGTAAATAAGAATATCATCGAAATAAACCACGACGAACTTCCCAATGAATGTTCTAAAGATTTGATTCATCACCCGCATGAATGTACTAGGTGCATTTGACAAACCAAATGGCATAACCAACCATTCGTATAACCCCTCTCTCGTCTTGAAAGCTGTCTTCCATTCGTCTCCAGGTCTGATTCGAATTTGATGATAACCACTCTTCAAGTCAATCTTCGAGAATATAGTTGCCCCACTCAGCTGATCCAGTAAGTCATCCAACCTTGGCATAGGAAATCTATAACGAACAGTAATCTTGTTCAAAGCTCGACTGTCAGTACACATCCTCCAAGTTCCGTCCTTCTTTGGTACTAACAATGCTGGCACAGCACATGGACTCAAACTTTCCTGAACTCGTCCCTGTTCCAACAACTCTTCCACTTGCCTTCGTAACTCCTCATGTTCCTTCGGACTCATTCGGTAATGTGGTCGATGTGGTAACACTGCTCCTGGAACAAGATCAATTTGATGTTGAATGTCTCTAAGTGGCGGTAACTCCTTAGGCAACTCCTCTGGAAAGACATCTTCGAATTCTTTCAAAATTGGCTTAACTGCTTCTGAAATTTCAACTTCTTCACTACTCTCTCTCCCAATCAACAAAAATACTTCAGGCTCCTCTTCAACTTCTTTCACAAACTCCTTCAAAGATAATAAAGTTTTCAATTCCTCAATCTCCTCCAGCTTGCTCTCCTTCTGCTGTTGCTTCTTGGGAACCAAAGTGATTTTAATACCCTCGAACATGAAACTGTAACTGTTGGCACGACCATCATGTTGTACTGCTCTATCAAACTGCCATGGTCTGCCCAACAACAGATGACACACATCCATGTCTACAACGTCACACCAAATTTCATCTTTGTACTTCTTCCCAATAGAAAAATTAACACAAGCTCTTCGACACACCTTCACTTCACCACCCTTCCTTAACCATGCTAGCTTGTACGGTTTAGGATGCTTCTCAGTCTTCAAGTTCAATTTCCTCACTGCTTCTGTAGAAATAATATTATCACAACTCCCAGCATCAATAACGAACTTGCAAACTTTTCCCAGAATAGTGCATGTCGACTGAAAAATATTGCTTCTCAACCAACTACAATCCTCCTCTTGTTTTGGTGTAAGACATGACCTCCTCATCATAAGATTACAACCTTCATCTCCAGACAATTCTTCTTCCTCCTCAACATAAGGTGTATTTGAACATTCTGCCTCCTCACCATCATCCTCCTCAACTTCTGCAACCATGGTTCTCTTCTTCGGCTTCGGACATTCGTTGCTTTTGTGACCCAACTCCTGACAATTATAACACTTGAACCCACTGCTAACCTTCGCCTTCTCAGCCTCCTTTATCACTGGCTTTGAAACAGGTTTAGGAACATTAGAACTTCCACCAACACCCCTTGCTTGATTATTGGAATTAGTAAACACACCACCTCCACGCCTTCCTTGTTTCTCCCAAGCCAACGCTTTCTGATGTGCCTCTGCAACTGATCTAGGATCAAACATATTAACCATATCCTGGATCTGCATTCTCAATCCCCCAATGAATCTAGCAGTTAGCTGTTCTTCCGTTTCCATAATATCATTCCTGGCAATGAGTTGGTAAAATTCATCAGCATAATCATTAACAGACTTCGTCCCTTGCCTCAGATTCTGCAACCTCTGGTACATAAGTGATTGGTAGTTGTAAGGTAAGAAAGTAGATCTCATCAACTTTTTCATCTTTTCCCATGATTCTATCTTTGACTTCCCCATTCTCTCCCTAGTTAGTTTAGTTTGATGCCACCACGCCAAAGCTCTCCCCCTCAACCTAGTAGCAACCAACTTCACCCTTCTATGCTCAGGAACCTCCTTGAAATCAAAGATCTCTTCAACATTAGACAACCAATCTAAGAACTCTTCAGCAACCATCCCGCCTTTAAATTCCGGAATTTCCATCTTCATACCCGATTCCCATCGACGATCATCTTCAACATCCCGATAAGAATTTCGAACTTGGTCTCGATCTCGATAATGAATACTAGCTCTATCACCTTCTTCAACAAAATCAAAAGTACGCCGACATCGATCTCGACCATTATCATCCCTTCGTTCATGCATGCTTCTTTGACTATGTCTCTCTTCATCTCTATATGCTTCATTGTCAAATTCACGTTGACTTCTCCTCTCTTCATGTGCATAGTCATGATGATCTCTTCGTGATGAAATTGATGTTTCTCTTCTATCTCTACAAGAATGTGGCGATACCCTCCTCGCTTCCGTAACCGATGGCGAAACTCGGTTTCCTCCATGGTTCGAGTTTGGTGATCTCCTCCTTTGATTTAAATCATTCATCAATTTCTCCAATTTACCAATGCCTTCATCAAATTTCTCATTAATACGTTGTTCCATAAGCTCGGCTTCTTCTCGACGATACAAAGCTTCAACGTTTTGATGACGATTAGCTCTCCTTGGTGGCATGATTGAAAATCTCTCACAAACACTTCAACAATTCGAACACAAAATTTCAAAGCTTCAACAATGCAACAAAAACTTCAAGTTACGGCTCAACAATTTGTCTCGGCCTCCACTTGTCTCGGCAATATGAAACGGCTCAAGTGAGGTCGGCTCCAATTCAAGCACAAGGCACGGTTCAACACTTCTTTAGTTCGACACAAACTTCTAATGATCCTCCCTAGGCTCGGCTACTTCACAAGTACACACGGCCCCACACTTCAAATCTTGGCGCGCAATACTCCAAGTTAGATCCAAACAATTTCCAACTCCTCGATCCAAAATGAAATGGATCAAACACTCCAAACTTGATGCAACTTTAATATGAACACGATGAACAACTTCAAACTTCAAAAACTTCAAAAACTTGGCTCCAAGAATCAACTTAGCTATGATTGGCTAAGTATGGCTCTGATACCAATAATGACGCAGCGGATAATTCGAACAAAACTTCAATCGATGGAATGTAGCAATCGGTGAGTTGAAGATACCAAAATGCCCAAGTTCGTTGATCCAAAGATACCGAACTCTAGCTATCTCAAACACGTTGATAGCGCACTATACCGTGTTCTAAGATCTACGATTCTTCGCACGTTGATCTAGCGCACTAGATTCCGTGAATCGGCTTCTACGATCGTTGAATCGAGCGCACTCGATTAACCGAAAGAGGAGATAGGAGATTACACTCAACTACCAATTGGTATGAAAGCACAAAGCTAATAAAAGAGAATTTTATTCAAAAATCAACCACCCCAAAATGTACAACACACGCGTATTTATAGGAGTTACAACCCAGCCTTAAGTCGTTCACGACTCATCCCCACAACTCATGACTTAAGGCTTTCGACTCAACAACACAACGCTGTACAACTTATAGGTCGGCACCGACTTAACGCAAGAGATTCAAACACGACCGACTCATCATAAGTCGTTGCCGACTTAACTACACAACACGGTTTACACGACTCAAACATAGTAACCACCTGACCGACTCAAAAGTATACGACTCAACAGGCCCAGCCTTATGACCACACCTCCGACTCAAGAAAACAAATAACGACTCAACTTGCTAAGCGACTCACGACTCAACTTCATACCGACTTAACAAAATACGACTCAACATACAATGCGACTCATGACTCAACCGACTCATCAACTGACCGACTCAACACTCATACGACTCAGCTTCCCAGTTCCTTGCGGCCTGTCTCTTCGAACGATTCAGTTAGGTCGTCCCCTTTGTTTTAATAAGTCGCAAACGACTTGGAGTCTTCGCCTTAGGTCGTGAACTGTGTCCCGTAAGTCGGTAACGACTTAAAATCTCCGAGCTACCCAACTCCAAAGCTTCCTCCTCACGACCTAGAATCATTTTAACACGTGACCGACTTAACTCTTGAGGAATTGTAGATCGTGCTGCATCATAATCACACCAGATCGACACCGCCTACACTATGCAATGAAGCTAGGGTTCCCTACGACAAACAATGTAGCTGAATATGATTGGATGGTGGCAGGATTAACTCTGGCCTTAAAACTTAAAATTCCACGAATTTAAATCTTTAGCGACTCTCAACTAATGGTAAATCAGATAAAGCAGATGTATTAGACTAAAGACACATACCAGCCTTATACGTTAAGAAGATGCTAAAAATGGTTACCTTATTTAAGGATTTTCTATATACATAGTCCCAAGGGGAGATAACTCTCAAGCAGATTCATTAGCAAAATTGGCTACTTCAAAAGGAGCAATAGAAACCATATCGTACCAGTAGGGTATCTAGCAAATCCCAGTATTGAAGAGAAAATACTCAAACTAGGGAAAGAACTATTGGTTTTAACTAGATCCCAAGCCATAACACAAGAAAGAGAAGAAAGAAAAATTGGTGGAAAAATTACATATGAAGAGTCCAATCATCCAAGGGCAGATAACTGTTGCAATAGCATTTAGATGACACCTGTTGTAGAATATCTTACCAACGGGATATTACCATCTAACAAAAATGAAAGCTAGAAGAATTAAATGACAGGCTCCGACCTTCACTATGATGGATGGAATCCTTTATAAGAAAGGATATGATCTTCCTTAAGATGCGTGAGTCCAGAAGATGGGATGAAATTATTAAGGGAAGCGCATGCAGGATTTTGTGGAGATCATTCCAATAGGATAAAGTTGGCTAAGAAAATAATGAGACAAGGTTTCTATTGGATTCAAATGACTAGTCAAGTTATATAGCACGTAAAGAAATGTGAAGGTTACCAAAAATACTCAAAGATTCCTCGTTTACCACCAAGCCAATTAACCTCGATCTCCAGTCCCTCGTCCTTTGATGTATGGGGAATCGATTTAATCGGACCATTGTCGATTTTTGAAGGAGGCAAAATATGTTGTAGCTGTCATTGATTACTTTACTAAGCGGATGGAAACAGAGTCACTTCCCAAGATCACTTCAAGGAAGTACTTAGATTTGTTATTAAAAACATCATCACTAGATTCGAGATCCCTTATAAGATTGTATCTGATAATGGAACGCAATTTGAAAGCAAAGAGTTTTCTTGATTTTTCCATTTTCTTGATTTTGCCATAAGAATGGAATTATCAAATGCTTTTCCCCCGTATCACATCCAAAGTCTAAGGGAGCCATTTAAGTAGCCAACAAGACTATTAAGACTATCTTGGAAAAATGACCGAATAAAGCCAAAGGAAATTGGGCAAAAGAATTACCAATTGTACTCTAAGCATATAGCACATCCACCAAAACTAATATAGGTCATACCCCCTACTCTCTAACATAGGGGTGTGATGTGATGCTACCAGTTGAAATTGAAATATCTTTACATCGAAGAATCGCATATGAATTTGATCCAAACTAAGAATTGAAGAAAGAGTCATTGGATTTAATACATGAGCTAAGAGATGAAGCAACTATTCGGACTGCTGAATATCAAAGAAGAATCTCAAGATACTACAACTCGAAAGTAGAGACAAGATAATTTCAAGAAGGGGATCTAGTGCTTCAATGAGTGATGGAAAGCACTAGAAATCTTACAGATGGACCGTTGGGTCCAAACTGGGAGGGTCCACTAATCATGTGCAAAGTAGTTCCGCTGGGAGCTTACAGATTATGTCGACCAGATGGCAATATGGTTCCCAGGACATAGAACGTGGAACATTTGTGACCGTATTTTTCAACATTGGACAAATAAAACGCCTCTTTTGTAAGAAAAATCTACATGGTCGGGAGTAGAATTATCCTTAAACTTGGAAACTACCTTAAATGGTTATAACCCTTTGTCCACGTCAAGTTGGCCAGGTGAAAGTACCTCCAGGAGGAAGGTTATAGTAAACCTTTATCTGTGCCATGCTACAGCCATCTTAATGTATCTACAAGCACTTGATTGCACCATGATATGGCCTGATCAAGGGGTCGCTTAAGGGGGATGGAGTAAGCCCTTGAACATGCCACATTATAGCCAGGTCAAGGCACCAACCAACTTTAAGTCATGCATACAAGGCCTGGTTGAAACACCTCCTAGAGCGAGGATGGAGTAAGCCCTTGATCCCGCCATGCCTTGGCTTGGTTAAGGCACCAAACAAGCCTTCAGTTCCACCTATAAGGCCTGGCTGGAGCGCCTCCTGGAGGGAGGACGGCTAAGTCCTTGGGTCCTGCTTGTGGATAAGCTAACCAAACGCACCGTACAACAACGAACTAAGAAGTCCAAGCCCTGAAGTGGCACACAAAGCATTAACAATGTAAAAAGCCTAAAAGATGGAGAATATCAAAAGAATCAAGTACCTTAAACAAAAGAGGCAGCGCAAAAGCAAAAGATTCAGATAATCAAAGTCCAAATAGTGGAGCAGGACAAAAGACTCAAATAAGAATCTCTGAGCTTCCATTATTCAAATAATGATTTCTAAATTTTCCTTCCTACTGTCAGGTACGAATTCATAAAATTATTTTCAAATGGTATCTCCCGGATCACATTTATTATCAAATATGAATCTACGGCCTTCGATTAATTTCGGGAAGATGATTTCTGAACTTTACTTATTAATATCCGAATCTGGGTTTTGGGTCTTTTACTATAAGTTTCTAGATTTCACTTGTCATACCCAAATTTGAGTTTCGGACTTCAATTATTAATCTCAGGGCCTATATTATGGACTTCAGTCTTCTACTAATTTCCAAGTAATAATTTCTGGATCTCATATACGGATACTCAAATCTGGGTCTTGGGTCTTCTACTATTAACTTTCAGACTACACTTATCAATACCCTAATCTCGGTTTTAGATTTTCTATTATTTGTAGATAAGGATTTTTGAACCTCTATTATTTATCCCAAAATGAGGATTCCTGACCTTTTACGACTTATTTCCAGACAATGATTTCTAGGTTTTTATTATTACTAGACAATTGTTAGTGGTCTTCTATCAGTTATTTTCAGATGCTGATTTCTGGCCCTTTATAATTAATTTCTTAATTAGATTTCTGGACTTCTATTAAATACAGATGGATTTCTTGTCTTCTCCATCATTACCAAAGTTGAATCTTAGGACTTCTATTATTGACAGATAAGAATTTACAATCTTTGATAGTTCCTAACTGTGGATTTCTCTTCATCTATTATCCTCAGATTATGATCTATTAATTTCCATTACTTAGATGTCATTGATTGTATTGCCAAGAATTCTAACACTATCACCAAAAATATGGATAAACTATAGAACATACTCTTATGTAAATTTCATTAATAATAAACAATGTTGTCTACTTTGCACTTTATAGGAAAAGAAGATTGATAAAGAGGACCATTGGTGATGAACATATACAGAAAGGGAATTCTAGGATATATTTTTTTCCTAAAGAACAAAAGCTTCTTTCATACAAGAGGGCAAAATGTTAACAATAAAGCTCACCCAAGAATGAAGAAGTAAAAGATGGCCTACAAAAACGTTGCAGAAGCTTCATAGGAATCGAAAAGAAAGGTTTCGCCATAGTTTAAAAGCAGGGTTTCGAAGGCATTGACATGGCTTTTGAAGAGGTTGAATTAGTGTTACAAGAATTGGATGCTTCCGTAAATATTAAATGGAGTATGGGCTTTCGAAGGAGTCGAAAGAGTCAAGGCTACCCTTCCGCTTCAATTGATCCTTCCAAAATAGTTGGTTCCGTATGCATAAAGGAGCTATTTTTGTGCTAGAAATACCTTTCAAAGCTAACAAATAACAAGCTTCTTCATATATATATATATATATATGTATATATATATATATATGTATATATATATATATATCAAACCTTTTGAAACAGTTGGTTTTCCCACAGTTTACCTTATACAGAAGAACATTTTACCAAAGCAACCCTTTCGAAAGCATAGATGGCCTTTCGAATCAATTGAACCCTTCCATAAGTGTAAGGGAGACTTCACGTGTGACCAGTATTGCTTCCATAAGCACCTGAAGATGGGACTTCCTAATTAATCAACAGGAATACTTTTGAAAGCCAATTTCCACAACTAAGCCTCCTTAAGTGACCTTTCACAATGATCCTTCTGCCACCATTAAGTCCTTTCAAAAACATTCGAATTCCCTTCCTCACTCATTCATATAGTCACTCATCATGTTAGCACCAGACCTTGACAACAATGGGAAGGTTTCAAAGGTGATGAAGAAGTCGGAAGTGCTTCCGCTTATATTTAGACAACGCAATAAGGACCTTGACTCTTTCGCCACTAAAAGAAGCATACCTATCGAAGGTGTCGAAAGGCTCCAGAAGTACTCAAAAACAACATTGGTGAATAAAAAAACAATATCCAGTGTTAGTACACTTTCAATAGAGATGGAAGGGCTAATCCAATCATAACAAAAGACTCAAATACCTACTCACAACTTCGAGACTATGGAAGTGTAAGGATGAAGGCAAAAGGATGGGTGCAAAAGGTCAAAAGAGATACCTTTCTACAGCTTCGAAATGATGGATGCAGAAGGGTTCAGCCCGCATCTATAAATATGACCCTAAGGTTTGAAATTAGTGGATGGTTTTTCGAATCTTTGGATTTTCCATCCACTTCTTGGCCAAATCAAATTTTTGTAACCCAAAATTAAATTGGGGAAAATGCTACTTCTTGTAATCCATTCATAAGAAATAAAAATGTGAGGATGCTTAGATCTAATATTGATTTTGAATATGAGGATAATCATTTCGACCGTTAGCTTGCCTAATGACTAATTGCACATGATACACGTTTACCTTCTTAACCCTTATTTGGCATATGTCATGCTATGGAGTTTATTTAGATATCTTGACTTTAAAGAATATTATCATCATGCCTAAAGCCCATGTGGCACTAAAGTGATACGGTGATGATACTTCAATATTATTGAGTCAATTGGACTTACGTTGTTTATCCAAAATAAGATTACATGGCATATTGAATCCACTTTTTACTTAATATATATGTGTGTGTGTGTTGTGTTCCGAATCCTTTCGTAGGGACCAGCCATCGGAAGGGATTCACCATGTAGTCATTCAAGTCAACCCTTTAGGAGGACTCATTCGAAAGGTGTTTGAAATCTTTGGAACATATGTTTACTTTTGAAAGAATCCTCCCATGACAGTAGTATTTACATCTTCGAAGGGGTTCCATTCGAAGGTATAAAGACCCTTCGAATCAGATCGATCTTAACTGTTCCTACTGGGATATAAGCATGGGATACTCCAACTAATTCAAAAGGGGTTACGAAGGGATTTTTACTTCTTTAACTTTGCTTTGAGGTGTTGACAAGATTTCTTGTTAACTATCCATAACTAATTATTTGAGCATGGGAAAGTTCATAAAATTTAGAACTGATCTCCAAAAATACATCTAGGACATCATTTCAAGTTTTCATATCGTATGGAAATAATTAAGTACAGAACCATGGCTAAACATCCTCTTGCAAACATATTTCGATCGAAGACATTCATTAAAACATCTTTCCATCATTTATAAATGCTTAACATAATTAAACACTATCTATTAACCATGACCAATTTCAAAATTAATGAAAATGTTAAAATAGGAGTGATATTACCTACCTAAACCTTCTAGTTTGCTTGGTCTTTCATGGCTTTATGTTTCTTTAGCTTTTATCTTCTTCTTTGGTCGCCACCGCTAATAAGTTTAAGTGCTTTAGTTTTTTTAGGAGTAATAAATGTATAGAGAAGTTATTTTCATTATCCCACAATGGGTTGGGACATTGTCCCTTTATCCCTCTTCCTATTTAATTCATTCCCTATAGTTCAATTAACTTGCTAAATAATAAGTGAATGTATACCTAAATACTCATCATGGTAAATTATTACTTATTTTTGCCTAAATGACAAGTAAATAAATGTCCCCAAAAAAATTTCGTTGTCACCGTTTCTTTTGCTTAGCATATGATCCTATACAATTTCATAATTAAATTATTGAACCTTCAATGTCATAATTAATTAT
Organism: Allium cepa; assembly: GCA_030765085.1. NCBI lineage: Eukaryota > Viridiplantae > Streptophyta > Magnoliopsida > Asparagales > Amaryllidaceae > Allium > Allium cepa. The sequence goes on along the minus strand of CM060937.1, from coordinate 901,859,495 downwards.
CTAAAATATAGAGGGTTATAGACTGCTCCCTCCTTGTCCATTAGTTTATGTACTTGCGAATCCTCTATAATCATTTTCCCCAACACCACTTGACGTCAAATTTCTGCCTTAGGTTTCCATTATTTCTTTCTATGTAAGCAATTTCTCATAAGAAACAGAAGTAAAAGTGTGAAAGAAATAGTAGAGGGATGGATATATCCATCTATATGTCTATATCAAAATACAAATACGTTATATATAGCATATACACTTTGTCAAGGTCTTCATTTTCAACTATTTGTATTCTGCCTAAATTTACACTTACCCAGTTTTACTTAAATATCTCCTAACCTAAGCTCTGATATTAAGTTATGAAATCCTCCATTTTGAGACCCAAAAATGGACGTCGATGATGCTGGAGTCAGCAGTGTAATTATTTTCTAACAACAAAATGGGATTAATTTTTTGAATAATATTAAGTAAATAGAGCAACTAAATATATTTCCTTTACATGAACTGTTTTTACATTTTACATACCCCAATTCATGCCACGTAGGGGTAAATATATAAGAAAACATAAGCAATAGTGACATGCCCAACATATGAGGATGCCAACACGAATACTTAACCAGTTATATAGCCTTGATTTACAATAAAAAATTCAATAATAACTTTTATTAACTATGAAATCTCATTATCCGTCTTTGCGGCTTTTATTCATCCTCCAAAATACTACCTATCTAAAACATAAACCAAACTTACTTAAATGAGTACACATGAGTTTATGGGAGAAAATGATAAAAACACGGATTAGACATAAAGTTTGGTATGAGTAACACTATACCTAATACACAACTTGGTGGGACTACGCCGCCTACTAGAACGGGTTTTCCCCTCAATTCAATCATTATCATTTTATCATATCAAATTGAGTGAACATCGTAGCATGAATCATAATCATAAAAAACCATTTCTATCATAAGTGTGACACATACATGATATCATATCATGACTAGGTTTTATCGTCGTTTCTTCTAGGTTGCCACTAGGGCCTTACTACATTATTCTTGATGAATACCGAGTTTTGACACTTAGGTTGCAACTCAAGCCTTACACCATTGCTTCTGATTAATGTCATGGAAAGACATTTAGGTTGCCACTTAGGCCTTAAACAAATTTTTGTAATATTGTCGGGAATAGAAAATTAGTTGTAATTAAGGCTATAACGACCTGAAATTTCAATCACTTCGCATTTAAATATTTGAATTACTTAAATATTTAAATCTTGGATTTAATGCAATTAAAGTAATTTTATGACTTTGTTAAGCCCCTTTATTTAATAAATGATGAAGTTAAACTTGATTTTGAAATATATTTACAAAAATAAATACTTCGAAGAAATATAAATAATGTGACAAAAATCAATATGTCGATAAACAGCTTTTTGCTCGATAAATGTTGTTCAAACTTTTTGGCTTGCCTAATATATTAATGTCTAATTAAATAGCGACTATAAATATTTTACAGTTTGTGGCTAGCTAAATGTGAATAGTAGAAAAGATTAGTAAGTGGATTAAGAAGAAGATATTTTGTGAATAGTAAAAAAATTGTTTTAGGAGATGAGGTGTAAATTTGGCATAAGGAAGGAAGCAGGCATGGAAACCTTCCATGGAAGTTAAGAGGTGAGTGGTTACCTCTTGGTCGCTTCTACATAAAGCTCTTCATATAATAACATCAACACATTTGCTAATTATCAAAGATAGAAACAACTTAGTCTTCATCCTCTTCCATTTTCAATAATCAATTTTTAATCAAAGTAAATCAACACCAAACTTCACTAAAATCAAGCCATTGGCCTAATACAACATAGCAACATGGAAAAGCAACTCAAATGATAGAGGAAAGGAGCACAAAAATCCCATCATATTTTGATTGCGAGCAACTATGGAGATGGGAGGTGGCCAAGTGCAAAAGTGAGGCAAAATGTGGAAGCTTTGGATGTTTGGTGATGGTATGAAGTGTTCATGTGTCCTTAATGGCTTATGCTTGGTTGTAGCTTGTTTTAGGTGAGTTGACTCACCATTAAAAAGTATAAATTGTGTGTATATATGTTGTGATTGAATATAAAGTTAAGACATTAATTGATGATGTTATACCTTTGGAACATACTTGCTTTTGGAAGAAAATAACAACTTTATTGTGTACCATCATTTCTATTACCCTGTAAAATAAGTATCATGGCCTTATCTTTGTGTCTAGATGTTTGGTTTGATTGTATATGTGTCATTGAAGTGCTTTTGAATGTGTTTGATGCAAGAAAGGCTGTTATAAGTGCACTTTGAATCCCTTGTATTTTAACTTGTGTTAAATAGTTATATGTGAATATATTGTGAAAGAATATATCTTGGTTGTTCTCTAAACTTATATAGTGATGGGATAGCGAGGAAATGGTTTGGAAAATTATGGAAATTATAAGATAAATTGTAAAAGTTAGAAGCGAAATAAACGTCATAGATGCATGTTGTAAATGGCTTTTGTTCGGCGATTTTTAATACGATTTTGCTACATATCCTTACATTCTTCTTTGCATGGTTATTAAGTAAAATAAGTTAAGTACTTACTATAAAAAAATTGTATTTAATTTGATTCTTAACTAGATGAAAACTGGTCAAATATTTAGGGCTTTAAAATTGGTTTTGTGGTAAGAACAGGGAATCGCAACACTTTGCAACTACAATACTTTCTGGTTGTTTCTAAACTTTTGATAGCAGATCTGTAAATGTTACAATATGTTTTTTGAGACTTTAAATGGTTTAAAAGTGTTATTTAAATGAAGTATTTTTCCAAGATCTTTTTAGGAATGTTTTGTAACATTAATTATAGTGTTCTAAAAGGGGCTTGAAGTTCAAAAATATATTTTAATAATTATTTATGAATTTTTAAAGTAAATGGTTTATTATATAAAATATGATTTTTATGATTTTATTAAATTAGTTATTTTTAAGTAATATTTTATATAGATATTCAAAACCTATTGTTACCATAAACAAAGATATTGAATGCTTAGAGAGACATGCCAAGTTCAAAGATAACAAGAGATGTCGAACAATAAAGAAGGAAAAGCAATTGAGTGATCAATGAAGGATAGCAAACCTCCATAACTAAGGGTTTCGAGTGCTTAAGAAAAAAAGGGATGTCGAGCCTCCACTGCATAAAGGTTATCGAACCTAAGTGAAATTAAAAGGAATGTCAAGCCTCTACAACACATGATGACATTGTAGACAGAAAAGCAAAGGAGGGATACGAAGCTATAATAGGGTACCGAATATATAACGACCCACTTTTCCATACAGTTTAAGTGGACAATCAACCACACATGACCCACTCAAGTTGAAAAAAAGGCAAATAGTTAGGGAAAAGAAACAAGAAGGAAGGAAAGAAGAAACTAAACAACACAGAATCTCACAGCGGAACGAATAATCTATAACATACAAGAAATATTTACGCAGAGAAAAAAATGTAATACACATACACTAATCAGAGTACACTAACCTATTTAAGCCCAGATAGTTATACAGCATATCCTTACAATTCCTGATACCAACATCCAAAGCAATCTGTAAATATGCTCGATCTAACCTGAGCATTAAAAGGGAAGAACGCCTGGTCAGTTTGGTAAATCAACGTGAGAAAAACACATGCAAATGGAATTTAATGTTTATCAAAACTTTCAAATAAAGGTATCTCATAAGACCACACCGCACATAAACTAGAACGTGTTTTTACCTTGCATTAACCAAAGCACTTTCTACAGAAAATCCATATATATTATAATGATGTCTAGGGGTCAAAGTAAAATATGAATATTGTATAAATGCTTGAATCTCACATTTCAACATAGTTGGGCACAACTAAGTCCATAAATCTCGTATTGGAGAATGGAATTTCATACTACGACAGGATAAGGAATTACCTTCCGATGGTACATCTCTAGATAGAATGCATCGGGTTCTGACAAGAACATCTTGTACCTATGCCATACATGATTGGCCTACCACATGACTAGTAGTACCTAATATGATCACCCCACTTTGGGCCGCAGAGCATGCATGAGTAGATGGTAATCGATCAAGATTTGGGATGACCATACCCTGATGGGAGCGACCCACGTGGACCTGTTGCATGCCCGATTTTTGTCATTTCCCGATCGATGAGGCTTGATGCTACATTTTAATTTTATATAGCACTTCCTACTTGGAATGCCAACACTGCCCGCCAGGCAGAAATGTGAAGACAACATTCATCCATACAAGTTGTCTAGGACATGAACAAACCAAAGGCACTACTTCTACTACATTCATTTTGTAATCACCCTCAGGATTAGTAGCAGGTAGTCCTTACACTTCAAAGAGCTCCATCTTTGATTCCATCTTCTTGATGTCTTCACTTTGAAACGCTTGAGTTGGATCGAAGTGGTTTTTGAATAATATATTCGATCTCGGTCTCTTTGAAACAACTTTCGATAATTTTCGGTAAACTTAACCCCGAGTCATTAGAAAATAAATAGTCAAAGATAAGAGCGGAGGTCACCTTCTAACCATTAGTAGACAGATTTCCTTATTATTTTTTCTTAGGAGAACGAAACGAGATCTATTGTGATGCCCCGAAATTTTGGGTAATATTTATTTGATAATCTTCATTAATAATTATTTTATATTGGCTAGTTGATTCTTTTGAAAACTAATAATAATTTATTTTGGAAAATGTTATTCTTTTCAAAGCTAATATTAAGATGTATTCTATTTATAATGTATATATATATATGTATATACATATGGATAAAATGTTTGGTTTAAATTTAATAAAAAATTAGTTTTCAAATTATAATGTATGTGTGTGTGTGTATTGTGATTTGGAAGTTATATTTTAAATTCAAGTAAATAATTTTCAAAACTAGTTAAAATAAATTCTATTTTTTCAAAACCAATATATATATATATATATATATATATGTTATTTAAAAGTATTTGAGCTTAAGTTTAAAAAAAATTAAAAGGTTTAAAACACTTTACTTTTATATTTGAAATAAAGTGTAGTATCTCAGAATTTTTAACAATATCAATTTAATAATCTGTATTAAAAATTAAATTGATATTGATATTTGTTAATAATAATTCAAATAAATTTAATAATCATCTTCAATAAATATTTAAATTGGTTATTTTATCTTTTAAAAATAATAGATTGGTTTCTATTTACAATATAAATATATGGTTTATATTTTAATATATTTGCATTGTTTTAATTTTAATAAGTAAAGCATATTTTCTAGTTTTAATATTTGTAGTAATTTTGAAAATTTGTTTTATTTAATATTAGCTTTTCAAAGTTATTAAATAAATGATCTTGGTTTAAATTTAATAATTGAATCATGTTTTTAAATTCTAATATATACATTATAATTTGGAAATTTTAATTTAAATAAGTATTGAGTTTTTAAAGCTATATAATAAATTATATAATAAATAAATATATGATTTTAAAATTGATAAGAAGAATGTTAAAATGTTTAAATTAAATTGGCTTGTGTTTTAAATTTAGAATAAATAAACAAAAAGGTTTAATGGCTTAATAAAATTGATATTTTAATTTCTTTTAAAATGATTTTAATTTAATAATAAGATATTTATAAAAAGCAATATTAATAGTGTATTGTCTTTATAATAAGTTTTGAATAGAATTTGTAAATTTTTATTTCAAATTGAATTTATATATAACTTGATTTGAAATATTTGAGTTTGAATTTAATTTGAATTTGAAATTTCAAAGTATAAAATCTTAATTGTTTAATTTTCATTTATAAACATGATTGTTCTTATTTCTTCTTTATGAATTTATACCCATATTTAAATATAAACTAACAAGTTAAACTAGGCTAACATACACATTAATTTGTAAATTAGTACTAATTATTTCAAAGAAACAAGTGTTTCATTCTTTTAACATGTGTTCAAAAATTAACATAATAAATTGACAAATGTATAAATTTGGACAAGTGTAAAATTTTGTTTTGATTTTTCTTTTATTTTATCAAATCTTAAAAACATTTATATAAACCTGCATTTTCTTTCATTCATGTTTTTCTTTTCCTTAATCAAAAGAAAAGATCAAAACCCATCTTCATATTAACAATCAAAGCCTGCATTTTCAAAACAAATCATGTTCAATACAAAAAAAAAAAATCAAAACTCCTCATAACAAAAAGCATTTGCGCACCTTCAAATCATTTACCTGTAGATCAAAGCATGCATATAACTGTATTTCTTCCTCTGGAAATTAAAACCCTGCATTTGCAAGTACAAAATTTCAAATCTGCATCATTTTTTATAAGATCTGGAAGGGATGATTTCTGCATGCAACCTGGAAAACAAAACGCATTTACATCATTCATTTTTTTCTGCAATTTGGAAGCATGCAATGCAGTTTTAAAGTATTAGAAGCAATTCAGTTCTTAAAGAATTCAAAGTATCAAATAGGCAGAAACTTATGTCTTCAGCAAAATTTCAAAAGCATCTCAATTGAAGCTCTGCTTTCTTCCAAATTAGGTGAGTAACTTTTTCAAAGTTAAAAAAAATGGTTGCATGCTTGGATACTGAAATAAATAAGTTTTGCATGTTGATTTTTGATATGAAGTAAATTTGTATGCATGTTATTTGGATCTCCTCTGCAATGTTTTCCAGTGACCCTGTAATTGTTTTAAAATCATGTTCTTTTGATCCAATCCCTGTAGAATTTAGTTTACAAGACAATAACTGTTTGTTTTAAGTTATTAAGTAAGTTAAACTTTAATTTAGATATTAATAAACTGGAATGGGCCCTAGAAATCAAATAAGAGAGCAAGTTCAAAAATAACTAGAAATTTAAACATCATGCTTTCTGGATTTTTGAATATGGATTGAATAATAAAATCATAATGTGATTTTTAAAACCAATACAATAGTTCTTAGTGAAGGGATTTAGGAGCAGTTAAGGGATGAACTGCATATGATCTTGTGGGTTTCTAGGGTGATTCATACATCTGGAGTGAATAAGGTTCTTCCTGGTGATGGAGGGGAGGTAGGAGAAGATGGGAAAAATGCTTTTTGGTGATGGAATTCACCAGAGAAGGTGCGGCAGTGGAATTCAAGTTGGAACCCTAGTTTTAAGGAGGTTCAAAGAATCGAACTTTTCGATTTGTATAATTGACCGAGTGTTACGATCTTTTGAGGATGGATAGTTTGGCTGTAGTTGAAGACGAGGGTGGAGTAGTTGATCATCAGGTGGTCGGAGGGGAGAGAAGTTTCCGTTTACAGGTTTTGAAGGGGGGACCTGTTTCTGTTTCCAGGTTTGGGGTTTATGAATCTCGAACTCGAATTTGAGAGTTGAAGCTTGAATTGATTTTTGTGGTGGGTAGCTAGGTCGGTTTCTGATGAGATGCGATAATCGTTGGCGATCTTCAATGGCCGGGGTCACCGTGCATATGCACGATGAAGTAATGGTACAGGTGATGTTTGGTTATAGCAGAAGTGACTCGGGTAAACCCTTGTTTTGACTCGAAGTGATGGAGTGGTTTCCTCGGAGAAGTTGGGTTGAGAAATCGAAGCAGTTTTTTATGGGGATTGAATATTTTTGTTTTACAGGTTTTAATGAACCTGTAGCATCTGGGTTTAAAATTTATAAACCCTGAATCTTTTAAAATGTTAAGAAAAAATTAAATCATGTTTAAATTCAAGTATGAATTTTAGAATTCAAGTTTAATTTAAAATCTCAATTTTAAATAAAAGTTTAAAAACTTGGACTTAATTAACTACTTTATTTTAGTAAGTGCTTTGAATTTTTTTAGGAATGAAGTTAAAAAATAAATATGAGCAAGTTTAAATTTAGATTTAAATCTGGAAATAAAAAGTTAATAAGAACTTTAGTTTTGAAATAAAAAGAATTTCAAGATTTGAAAGTTTTATACAAATTTGTATGTAAAGTTTAAATTTAAATTATTAAGTTTAAAAAAGAAATTAGTTTCAAACCTTATGAATTTCTTATATTTGATAAACACTTGTTTGTCTTGTGATTTTAAAAACGTTTTAAAAAAAATTTAAAAAAAACTTTGCTTAAATAAAAGATTATGCATTTTAAATCTTGTATTTGAAATGAAATTTAAAAGTAATTCAAAAGTACTTTGTTTAAATAAATTGTTTTTAAAACATAATTTAGGAATGTTTTAACTTAAAATTAAGTTAGGGATCAATGTTTGAATTAATTTATTTAAAGGGTAATTAAGAAATAATTTATTTATTTATTTAATTAATTATTAAGGTTTAATGAATATTGATTTAGGGGTTAATCAATTTGAAATTTAGATCATTAATTAGATTATTAATTAATGATAAATAAATTATTAATTAAGTAATTAAGTTATAATCAAGGTTAATTTATTTAAATAATTAGACTTTAAATTATAGATAATTAAAGATAATTAAATTTGTAATTAATCTCAGTTAATTACTTAATTAAGATAATTAGAGAAGGGTCAATGAAGGTCATTAACCGGATTATTTAAATAATTAATTAATGTGATTAATTTTTATAATTTATTAGATTAAGTAATTAAATAATAATCAATTGTGAATTGTAGAGAATAATTACTTGATGAAGTAATTAACAAATTAATTGCTTAATGTAATTAATTTAGTTTAAATGTGATTGTTTATTTTAATCAATTTAGTTTAATTAATTTTAAACACTTGGGTTTTATAAATAATTACTTTATGTAATTAATGATTTGGAAATTACTTAGTTAAGTAATTGATTAATAATTATAGAATGTAATTACATAAAGATGTTAAGAATGAAGTAATTTGGATTAAATTACTTATTAATTAATCAAGGGATTAATAAGAAATTAATTATGGATAATTTGGGTTAAATAAAGTAATTAAGTTAGTTACTTACTATATGTAATTAATCTGGGATGACTAATAATTATCAGTTAATTACTTAAGGTAATTAATTTAAGAAATAATTAAAGATCATTAATTATTTTAATTAATGATGTAATTAAAGTTGATTAATTAAGATTAATTAATCAATGATAAGTAATTAAACGTAATTAATCAATGTAATTAATTAACAATAAATGTAATTAATTATGATTAATTAATTAATTGAGTAATTAAAGGTTAATTACTGTTTGGTTGAGAAGAATTAATTTGTGAAATTAATTAAGGATAATTACATGAATGTAATTAAGGGTAATTAATCGAGTGATTAATTAAGGTAATTTATTTTGAATGATTAATTAATTGATTGTAATCAATTAAATGATTGAGTAAGCAAGATATATTTTGATGAAGCAATTAATTTAATTAATTTTAAATTAATTATAGATGAAGTGATTAATTTAATTCATTTTAAATTAAGAGATAGAGATAGTTAATTTAATTCATTTTAAATTAATTACATTGTGGTAAATCATTGCTTATGTATGAATGGATGACATTGATTGTCTTGGATGCTTTGCGATCTCAGAAATGAGATAAGTATTGTTGTGTGGTATGAATGCTTGGCTGCATTGTGATGATAACATAGGTTATCTATTGTGATGGTGATATATGGATTATCTATTATGATATTGATAATGTGGATTACCTGTTATTCGATAATGTTGATTATCAAGTGTGATTTATAAGTTATCTATCTGTGTGTATATAGATACTATATTGAATTGTTTTAAACCTTTAAAACAACTTGGACCTAAAAGACACGCTTTGGATTTCGATGAGACCGGGATCGGGTTTCCATATTTGGATACCCGAAAACCACATCGATTCCATATTAACGTTAGGTCATGAATCAAAGTAGAGCTTTGTGAAGACTCGAGGTGTAAGGACTATACGTCAGTATAACTCTGTGGGTGACTCCGTAATGAGTCGACGGACTAGTTCTTATAAGTTCGAGATAAAGATTCAGAGTGCAAGGGTTATCGTCATTAACTCTGAGGGTGATTCCAAAAATGAGTGTAACGGGATAATGCCTTCGGTTTCGTTCGAACCCACAACGAACTTGTATGGATTGAATGCCTTCAGAACATCGTCAGGTGGACGATGAGCATTCTAAGTGATGTGTTCTATAAAGGTAATCGTAGCCTCAAGCCTCATCAACCGGGAATGGCTAAAACATGGGAGGTGCAGCAAGGCTTCGTGGGTAGCCCCCACTTGAGAGTGAGATTTACCCCTGTCTAGAGGTCCCTTTTTATTTCGGCTGTGTGGACGGTTTCGAGCTCCAACCGTCGGGGTTATCTTGTTCGGAACTATTCAGTAAGGAATGGGTCCGGCCTTGTGATGCAGGGAAGTTAGGGTGGCTCCTCGGTACGGTGATCTAGGCCACGTACTGTGACGGGCGGTACCCCAGTAGCCCTGCCATTGTATGGAATCCAAAATCCAATAAGTGCCTACTGTTTTGATTGTATTACCCACTTTTGTGGCTAGTAGCTGGAATTTAATCATTTAACGATTTCGGTTATTTCTTATTTATTTGAAAACCCTAGACACTATTATAATATCATCGGATTTCCTATCAAATGTTTTGGTTAGCGTAAGGTAAAAACTTTTCCATGTTTATATGTGGAAAGTCTTACGTGATACCTTTCTTTTCAAAAGGGTTTTTAAAACTTAAGCAACTTTAACCTGTTACTCACACCAGACCCATGTCTGACCCAGAGTTTATTATTTGCTTTCATAAACTCTTGGGTACTCAAATTTTTACGAGTAGCCAAGGGATTCAGGTCTGCTTTGATGAATTGTGGAGGAGCAAATGGAGCAGGAGGCTTCTGCGTATAGATATATAGTATTACGCTGTGTAGATTTCTCTGAGTTGTTTCTTGTACTGTATTAAGTTGTATAACTAGACAGGTGTTTATAACTGTCTAGTATGTGTTGTATATCTGTGTAACTCTGATAATTGCTGTAAACTATGTAATGTTTATGTTATTAATATAATTTATTCGTTCCGCTGTTTGGATTCTAATGTTGTTTCTTTCTTCTCATCTTTCTTTTCTCTTTTACCCCTTTCTTTCTTATTAATGATGCGTCATTATGTAGAGACGGATGGCGGGTTATTACATAAAGCATAGTTTATTTATAGTTTAAAAACAAAAAAAAGTTAAGAGAAATATTTAATAAAAAGATTTTACTTTAACTAAAATGGTTTATAAATAAATATAAAGATTTAAATATACTTTCTTTTTAAATACCTCTTGATCTAAGAAGTTTGTAAACATATAAAACTTTATAAACATAAATATATATTTAATAAAGACATAAACACATTACATAATTTATTAAAACATAAGTAATAAGGAAGATGTTTAATAATGATTTAATACATTTTAAATAAGTAATTAATTAAAAAGAGAGACTAAACATTTGTTATTCATATAACATTGTTTTAGGACATTTGTATAATCATCATAATATGCAATAACATTTGTAAGCATAATATAATTTGAGAAAAACAAGTGGCAACCATTAATTTTTCTTAATTGAAATTATATATAAATTGTTAAGGCTAAGCTATGTACAGGTTAAAATATTTTTCTTTTCTTTCAACGGTTTCTTTCTAAAAACAAAACCAAAAGAAAATTTAAATCAAACAAACAACTGCAAGCTTTTCTAGTTCAGACAGCAGTTTCAAACAAATTCATCAAGCAACGGTTTTAAATTCAACTTAAAGCAAGCATACTCAACATCAAATCAGTGCGAATCAAATACAACAAATTGCCAAGAATAATGATAATCTGCTCTATGTTTCTTCAAGTTTCAGTGAGTAAACAATTTTTCTTTAAAAGTTCCAATCCTTTGATGCTAATACATGTGATATATCTATGTGATGATGATGTATATATGTTTGTTGCGTGGATGTTTCAACTTGAATCTAGTTTGAGTTATGCTATATATTGTAAGCATGCCTGCATACATGTGTATATATGTCTCTGTTGAAATATCAGGCTCAAGATCAACTTTAAAAATTTCCATCTTCCCAAAACATCACTGTTAGTCTAGGACCATTAAAAAGAAAATGATATAACAATGTAATCATGTTTTTAGAAATAATTTTAAGTTTATATATTTGGTAAATATTCTAGAAATTGAAGATTATAGTAAAAATCTATAAAAAAAAGTTGAAAAACAATGTATGTAATTTCATCTTTTGAATTCAGAACTTGATTCGTACAAGAGAAACATGAAGTTTAATATGAATTTGGTGATTTTTAAAATGGTATATGTCGTGAATTGATGGGATGAATGGTTTTTGTCTTATCGTCAAATTCTGATGAGCGATGGAGTGGCGAGCGACGTGACTACTGCTAGAGGAGGCTGGAGTGTAGTGGTTCTTAGGAAAATTGGAAGAGGCATTTTTAGAGGACTGTGGTGGCCTGAGGATGGTGATCTAGGGTTAGATGATCTTATTTTGTCGAGGTTGAAGTCAAGGCGATCTCGACGTCGTTGGTGTATTGGATCAGATCGATAGGAGGGGGATGGATGCAGGGGTTCGAGACGCAACTTTGGACGAGGCGGCTGGTTCTCTGGTGGAGGAGTTTGTCGTCGGTGCAAGTTTTTGGATGGTTGAGTTTTTGATCTCTGTGGGTTCGATTGCTCGTTATTGTTCCTCTGGCGATCTGAGTGGTCATGAGGGACACTAGGGATGATGGTGACTTGTCGAGGGTCGCGGCGAAGGTCGGAACTCCGACCGTTGCATGTGAACGTGCACAAATTTTCGCGTATGTCTGGGTTTGATTGATCTTTGGGGAAGAAGGATCTGGCTTAGGTCGAACTTGATGCAATTTTATGGTTTTCTCGAAGCAAGGGACGGGGAGGAAGATAGTTCATGAGTAGCCGGATATTTTGTGTGTTTGCTCGGGGATTTCCGGTAGGATGGCTCGGGTTTTTGATTTCTTGAGTTTGGGTTTTAGTGGGTTTAAGTTTCTTAGTTTTTAAAAGGAAGTTAAGTATGTACAGGTTTATCAAAGCAAAGGAAATTCAAAGTTTCAAGCTTAAAGAAAAAAGGTATAAAGATTTAAAATCAAACAAAAACAAGTTTTTTCCAAGTTAAATTTTTATTAAGTTTTCCAAAGAAAAAATTTTAACAAGTTTTTTTAAAAATGTTATTATAATGATTAGTTTTCAAAAGGAAATGATTGGCCAAGTTTTAAAGTATATTTAAATGATTGAGGTTTTAAGGGATGTTAATCAAGTTTTCAAAACAATTTATTAAATAAGTTTTTGAACAATTCAAATTTTAAATTTAATGATTAAATGTTTTAAAATTGTTTTGTTTAAAGAATTATGTATTAGACTAATTTTATAATTAAATTCCTAAGCGATTCAAAGGTAATAAAGCATAATGATGTAATTAAGCAATTTATTAAGATAAAGAGTTTATTTTTAATTGATTTAGGTTGAGATTAATTTAAAGATAATTAATTAGTAAAATTAATCAACAATTAATTAATTAATGTAATTAATAATGGTTAATTAAAGTATAATTACTTAAGGAAAGTAATTAAAGAATTGTTAACAATTAATGTAAGGGTCATTAACTAGTGATTTAGAGATAATAAATTTATGTAATTAATTTGAGATAATTGGTTTAATTAATGAAGGATGGTCAATTACTTGATAAATTAAGGGTTAATTAATCTAACTAAATAAACGTAATTAATTAAGGAGTGATTAATTAATGGAAGTAATTAAAGGAATTAATTACTCAATGTAATTAATTAAATTAATGTGATTAATTTAAGATTAATTTACTAGTTTAATTAATTAAAAATCATCACTTGATGATTGATTAAGTATAAATACTTAATGTGACAAATAAACTGTAACTACTTAGTGTAAGTAATTAATGGGTAATTACTGGATGTAATTAAAGAGAATAATTACTTAGTAGAAGTAATTAAGGGTTAATTGCTCAGTGTAATTAATTAAAGGATTTATTAAAGGTAATTAATTAAGGAGTAATTAAATAATATAAGATTAAAGAATAGTTAATTACTAGAAGTGATTAATTAAGGTTAATTAATTAATGTGATTAAGTTAGAGATTTCTTGTTAAATGTAATTAATTAAAAGGGTAATTAATTAATAAAAGTAGTTAGAGGATCATTAATTAATGTAATTAATGAGAGTAATTAAAGGTTAACTACTGTAAATGGTTGAGGATAATTAATTTTTGTAATTAATTAAAGGCGAATTACTTAATGTAATTAAAGAATAATTAATCAAGGATGATTAATTAAGATGGATAATTAAAGAATGATTAATTTATTAGTTTGTAATAAATTAATGTTAACTAAGCAGGATTTAAAAGTAATTGAAGTAACTAATTTAATTCATTAGTGGTTAATTAAATTAATTAGAGATGGTGTAACAAATTAGTCTTTGCTTATGAATTGCTGAATGATATTGAATGCCTTGGATTGTTTGATATCTCTAATTTGGGATATGTGTTGATCTGTGATATGAGATGCTTTGGTTGAATTACGATGATATGGATTATCTATTTGTGATAATGTGAATTTATATATCTATATGAATATAGATAATAAATTGGATTGTTTAAACTTAAACAACTTGGCCTTAAAAGACGGCGTTTTGGATTTCGATGAGACTGGGATCGGATTTCTAAATTTGGATATCCAAAATCCACATTGATCCAAATTAAACGATAGATCGTGAATCTCTAGGAAGTTCGAGATGAAGATTCAGAGTGCAAGGGCTATTGTCGTTAAATCTGAAGGTGATTCCAAAATGAGTCTAGTGAGATAGTGCCTTCGGTTTCGTTCGAACCTGAAACAAACTTGTATGGATTGAATGCTTTCAGAACATCGTCATTGGAGGATGATGAGCATTCTAAGTTATGTGTTCTGAAAAGGTAAGCGTAGCCTCAAGCCTCATCAACCGAGAATGGCTAAAACAGGGAAGGTGCAGCAAGGTTAAGTGGGTAGCACCCAAGTAGGACGAGATTTCTCATCTCGAGGTCTCTTTTTATTCGGCTGTGTGAGCAGTTGGTTGCAAACAACTGCGGGGTTGTCTTGTTCGGGATTATCCAGTAAGGGATGGTTCTGACCTTGTGTTGCAGCGGATCAAGGTGGATCCTCAGTATGGTGATATAGGCCACGTACTGTGACGGGCGATATCCCAGTGGCCCTGCCATTGTATGGAATCCAATCTCCAATTAGTGCCGTACGTTTTGATTGTGCCCAACTATGTTGGAACATGAGATGTAAGCATTCCAGCTATTTCTATATTTTACTCGAAAACCTTAGAAACTATTATAATATCACTGGATTTCCTGTCAAATGTTTTGGTTATCGTAAGGAAAAAACTTTTCCGTGTTTATGTGCGAGAAGTCTTACGAGATACCTTTTGTTTTCAAAGGTTTTCAAAGTTAAGCAACTATAACCTGTTTACTCACACCAGACCCATGTCTAACCAGGAGTTTATTTTCTGTTTTTATTAAACTCTTGGGTACTCAAATTTTTGCGAGTAGCCAAGGGATTCAGGTTAGCTTTGACGAGTTTCTGGAGGAGACATGGAGCAGAAGGCTTCCGCGTGCATAGATATGTGGTTCCGCTGTGTTATCTCTATGTTGTATCTCTGTGTTGGTGTTTGTATTGTACTGGAGTTGTATGATAGACATGCCTTTATAACTGTCTAGTTGGTGATGTATAAGCCATGTAACTCTGATAAATGTTGTACATTATGTAATAACTATGTGATTAATATATTTTATTCGTTCCTCTATGAGATTCTAGTATTATTTAGTTCTTTCTTTCCTATCTTTTCTCTTTTTTATCCCTTTCTTTCTTTTCAATGATGCGTCTTTTAATGGAATGAACGGTGGGTCATTACAATGGTATCAGAGCGCTAGGTAGAGAGAATATCTAGGTTATGGAGTGATATCTTTCTTGAGAGAGCTTACTTGTATATGTGTGTGTGTGTGTGTGTGTGTATGTTGGGTTACCTGTACGGGTTTGCCAACATGAGTTCTAGAGGTAGGTAGTGTAATGGTGTGTGTAGCACGACTACCCATGGAAGGAGTCCGAGTGTTGAGGTTGAAAGAGTATATACCAAGGCTGTAGACCCAATACTGCCTCGAGTGAGCTTTGTAGTGGTGTAAGGATTTCACCAATCTCTAAAAGAAGCCTTTTTAAGGTACAGAGTGAATCTTTGAAGTGTAAGTTTGGTTGTGCTCGTGTGAGCGGATTTTCAAATGTTTGGATCTATCGAATGAGCAGAAGCTAGTGATGGCATCTTGGAAACTTCAGGAAGGAGCAGCTGCAGTAACTATGGATGTTCCTGAAGATGTTGTTTTCTTTTGGGGCAAGTTTAAGGAAGTTTTGAGGAGTAGTTTGTACCCACCACAGGGAAGACTCGGCTGCCTAGAAATTTTCTGGATCTCAAATAAGGGAGTTTGTCTGCATCAGAGATAAGACTAAGTTCAGTAGGGTGTTTGTGTTTGGTTTGAGGCCCGAGTTTCTTGAGAAGATGTCTACCCATCTCAAGGTTCATTTGAGGAATTGGATGAGATGGCGTTGAAGGTCGAAGAGCTTATGGATAAGAAGTCTTTGGCATCAGTGGCAGTGATGCAGCTCGGAGTGTTTTGAGTGCCTGCAGGAACGTCGTCTGGCTAAGCAGTGTCTTCAGAAGCATCAAAGTGGATCGTCAGCTTCTTCTGATTGGCGAGGTGTTCTTGAGGGATTTGACCTTGTTTTGGAACTTCGAAGGATTGGATAGACAAGCACTAAGTTGTTTTGATTTGTGAAGAGAGAACAATATTTTTGGAAACTGATCGAGGTAGATCGCAAAAGTGACTTGCGATAGTTTGAGTGTTCTGTTGGGTAAATCTTTTTCCTGGGATCGAGGTGTCTCAAGAAGAGGTTGGAGTTTTAGATGTTGTTAGAGATTTTTTTCAGATGTCTTTGAAGAAGACAAGGTTTAACTTAGCATTAGGAGATTGAGCTTTCATATCGACTTGGATACAGGAGCAATATCGATGGTTCAGCTAGTAGAAGGATGGCTCCTAGAAAAAGGATTTGGTGAAGCAGCTTAGGATTTCTTGGAGCTTCTGTGTTTTCTCTTTATGGATCTGAGAAACCGTGTTTTTCGAAATGTGCTAGAAAAGTCCGTGCTCGTGTTCATCAATGGCTTTCTCATCATCTTCGAATCAGAGTTCTGCATCGGAAGCAAGGTAGCATCTATTCTAGAGCGAAAGCAATCGAAAGTTATAGTGTTTTTGGATTAGAGGGTTTCTATATGAAGTTTTTCAGGATCTGAAGGCGAAGTTGTCAAGTGCACCTGTTTTGGTTATCTTAAGAGAAGTAAGTTTGAAGTCTACTGATGTTTGTGGAATAGAGCTTGTATTCTGGATTTTGGCAGATTTTTGTGAGGACCATTTTTGTGGGTTAACACGGAGATTGTCATGTTCTTGGTCCAGATTTTTTTCGAGAGGCATCTGTGAAGGTTGAGTCGATCAAGAAAGGATGAGGATAGCCTAGGATCGTCAAAAGAGTTATGTGGATAAGAGACAAAGGAATTTGGAATTTGAAGTTGGAGACTTTGTTTTTGGTTAAGGTTTACTCCGGTCAAAGGAGCAATAAGATTGGGTAAGACTGGGAAAGCTGGCTCTGAGATATATTGGATCTTCCCGTGTTCTCGATAGGATAAGTTCTTTAGCCTTCAGGATTGAATAGCCAATCCGGATGGCTGGAATTCACAAAGTATTTTATGTATCCATGAGGGAGTATGTGTATGATCCATCATTGGTTGTAAAACCAGCAGTTTAAGAGGATTTGGAAGTTGAGCCGGATTTGACTGTGGTCAGACATCCTGCTCAGTTTATAAACCTGGATGAGAAGGAGCTCTAGATCAGAGTAGTGTAGCTAGTTTAGGTTCAGTAGAGCGAGTATCCCAGTGTTTGTACTTGGGAAACTCTAAATAATATTAGGAAGTTCTATCCAGAATTTTATCTAGATAATTAGACTTGTTTGTTTGAATGAACTGGTTGCTAAGGTTGCTAGTATAAGGTTGATAATATATGCTTTCTATTTAAAACCTTTGTTGGATTATTAAATTATCTTTGCTTTTAAATTTCGGGGATGAAATTCTTTTAAGGGGGAAGGGATGTGATGTCCCGGAATTTTGGGCAATATTTATTTAATAATCTTCATTATTATTATTTTATATTGGCTAGTTGATTCTTTTCAGAACTGATAATTATTTATTTTGGCAAATGTTATTCTTTCCAAAGCTAATTTTAAGATGCATTCTATTTATAATGTGTATATATATACACATATATACATATGGATAAAAAGTTTGGTTTAAATTTAATAAAAAAATGTTTTCAAATTATAATGTATATGTAAATATATTGTGATTTGGAAGTTAAATTTTAAATTCAAGTTAATAATTGTCAAAGCTAGTTAAAATAAATTCTATATTTTCAAAACCAATATATATATATATATATATATATGTTAATTAAAAGTATTTTAGCTTAAGTTTAAAAAAAATAAAAGGTTTAAAACGCTTTCTTTTAATATTTTATTTGAAATAAAGCATAGTTTATTTATAGTTTAAAAACAAATAAAAGTTAAGAGTTTAACTAAAATGGTTTATAATTAAATATAAAGGTTTAATATACTTTCTTTTTAAATATCTCTTGATCTAAGAAGTTTGTAAATATATAAAACTTTATAAACATAAATATATATATATATATTTAATAAAGACATAAACACATTACATAATTTATTAAAACATAAGTATTAAGGAAGATATTTAATAATGGTTTAAAACATTTGTAAATAAGTAATTAATTAAAAAGAGAGATCAAACATTTGTTATTCATATAACATTGTTTTAGGACATTTGCATAATCATCATGACATGCAATGACATTTGTAAGCAAAATATAATTTGAGAAAAACAAGTGGCAAGCATTGATTTTTCTTAATTGAAATTATATATAAATTGTTAAGGCTAGGCCGTGTATAGGTTAAAACATTTTTCTTTTCTTTCAACCCTTTCTTTCTAAAAACAAAACCAAAAGAAAATTTAAATCAAACAAACAACTACAAGCTTCTCTGGTTCAGATAGGAGTTTCAAACAAATTCATCAGGCAAAGGTTTCAAATTCAACTTAAAACAAGAAAACTCAACATCAAATCAGTGCGAATCAAATACAACAAATTTCCAAGAACAATGATAATCTTCTCTCTGTTACTTTAAGTTTCAATGAGCAAACAATTATTCTTTAAAAGCTAAAATCCTTTTATGTTAATACATGTGATATATCTGTGTGATGATGATGTATTTATGTTTTTTGCGTGGATGTTTGAACTTGAATCTGGTTTGAGTTATGCTATATATCGTAAGCATGCCTCTATATATATATGTATATATGTCTTTTGAAATCTCAAGCTCAAGATTAACTTTAAAAAAAAAATATCTTCCAAAAACATCACTGTAAGTCTAGGACCATTAAAAAGAAAATGATAATAACAATGTAATCTTGTTTTTAAAAACAATTTTAAGTGTATATATTTGGTAAATATTCTAGAAATTGAAGATTACGGTAAAAATCTAAAAAAAAGTTGAAAATCAATGTATGTAATTTCATCTTTGGAATTCAGAACCTGATTCATATAAGAGAAACATGAATTTTAATATGAATTTAGTGATTTTTAAAATGGTATATGTCGTGAATTGATGGGATGAATGGTTTTTGCCTTATCGTCGAATTTCGGTGAACGGCGAAGTGGCGAGCTACGTGAATACTGCTAGAGGAGGCTGGAATATAGTGGTTCTTAGGAAAATTGGAAGAGGAATTTTTAGAGGACTGTGGTGGCCTGAGGACGATGATCTAGGGTTAGATGATTTGTTTCTGTCTGGGTTGAAGTCAAGGCGATCTCGACGTTATTGGTGTATCGGATCAGATTGCGAGGAGGGGGATGGATGCAGGGGTTCGAGACGCAACTATGGACAAGGCGGTAGGTTCTCTAGTGGAGGAGTTCGTCGTCGGTGTGATTTTTTGGATGGTCGGGTTTTTGATCTTTGTGGGTTCGATTGCTCTATATTGTTCCTCTGTCGATCTAGGCGATCTGAGTGGTCGTGACGGATGGTGGGGATGTCAGTGACTTGTCGAGGGTCACAGTGAAGGTCAGAGCTCTGATCGTTGCACGTGCACGTGCATAAATTTTTGTATATGTTTGGGTTTGTTTGATCTTTAGGGAAGAAGAATCTGGCTCGGGTCAACCTCGAAGCGTTTCTTTGGTATTCTCGAAGAAAGGGACGTTGAGGAAGATAGTTCTTGAGTAGCCAGAGATTTTATGTGTTTGCTCGGGGTTTTCAGGTAGGATGGCTCGGGTTTTTGATTTCTTGAGTTCGGGTTTTAGTGGGTTTAAGTTTCTTAGTTTTTAAAAGGAAGTTAAGTATGTACAGGTGTATCAAAGCAAAGGAAATTCGAAGTTTCAAGCTTAAAGAAAAAAGGTATAAAGATTTAAAATCAAACAAAAACAAGTTTTTTCGAAGTTAAATTTTTATTAAGTTTTCCAAAGCAAAATTTTTAACAAGTTTGTTTTTAAAGTTATTATAATGATTAGTTTTCAAAAGGAAATGATTGGCCAAGTTTTAAAGTATATTTAAATGATTAAGGTTTTAAGGGATGTTAATCAAGTTTTCAAAACAATTTATTAAATAAGTTTTTGAACAATTTCAAAGTTTAAATTTAATGATTAAATGTTTTAAAATTGTTTTGTTTAAAGAATTATGTATTAGATTACTTTTTTAATTAAATTCCTAAGTGATTCAAAGGTAATAAAGTTTAATGATGTAACTAAGTAATTTATTAAGATAAAGAGTTTATCTTTAATTGATTTAGGTTGTGATTAATTTAAAGATAATTAATTAGTGAAATTAATTAAAAGTTAATTACTTAATGTAATTAATAACGGTTAGTTAAAGTATAATTACTTAAGGAAAGTAATTAAAGAATTGTTAACAATTAATGTAAGGGTCATTAACTAGTGATTAAGAGATAATAAATTTATGTAATTAATTTAAGATAATTGGTTTAATTAATGAAGGATAGTTAATTACTTGATTAATTAAGGGTCAATTAATCTAAGTAAATAAAGGTAATTGATTAATGGGAGTAATTAAAGGAATTAATTACTCAATGTAATTAATTAAATTAATGTGATTAATTTAAGATTAGTTAACTAGTTTAATTAATTAAAAATCATCACTTGATGATTGGTTAAGTATAAATACTTAATGTGATAAATAAACTGTAACTACTTAGTGTAAGTAATTAATGGGTAATTACTGGATGTAATTAAAGAGAATAATTACTTAGTGGAAGTAATTAAGGGTTAATTACTCAATGTAATTAATTAAGTGGTTAATTAAAGGATTAATTAAGGAGTAACTAATTAATGTAAGAAATTAAAGAATAGTTAATTACTGGAAGTGATTAATTAAGGTTAGTTAATAAATGTGATCAAGTTAAAGATTTCTTGTTAAATGTAATTAATTAAAAGGGTAATTAATTTATAAAAGTAATTAGAGGTTCATTAATTAATGTAATTAATGAGAGTAATTAAAGGTTAATTACTGTAAATGGTTAAGGATAATTAATTCGTGTAATTAATTAAAGGCGAATTACTTAATGTAATTGATGAATAATTAATCAAGGATGATTAATGAAGATGGATAATTAAAGGATGATTAATTAATTGATTTGTAATTAATTAATGTTAACCAAGCAGGATTTAAAAGTAATTGAAGTAATTAATTTAATTCATTAGTGGTTAATTAAATTAATTAGAGATGATGTAACTAATTAATCTTTGCTTATGAATGGCTGAATGATATTGAATACCTTGGATTGTTTGACATCTCTGATATGGGTTATGTGTTGGTGTGTGATATGAGATGCTTTAGTTGAATTGTGATGATATGGATTATCTATTTGTGATAATGTGAATTAATCTATCTGTGTGAATATAGATAATAAATTAGATTGTTCAAACTTAAACAACTTGGCCTTAAAAGACGGCGTTTTGGATTTCGATGAGACCGGGATCGGATTTCCAAATTTGGATATCCGAAAACCACACCGATCCAAATTAAACAATAGGTCGTGAATCTCAAGGAAATTCGAGATGAAGATTCAGAGTGCAAAGGCTATTGTCGTTAACTCTTAGGGTGATTCCAAAATGAGTGTAGCGAGATAGTGCCTTCGGTTTCGTTCGAACCCGGAACGAACTTGTATGGATTGAATGCTTTCAGAACATCGACATTGGAGGACAATGAGCATTCTAAGTTATGTGTTCTGAAAAGGTAGTCATAGCCTCAAGCTTCCTCAACCGGGGATGGCTAAAACAAGGGAGGTGCAGCAAGGCTAAGTGGGTAGCACCCAAGTAGGACGAGATTTCCCCTGTTTAGAGGTCCCTTTTTATTCGGCTATGTGGGTAGTTGGTTGCAAACAATGTGGGGTTGTCTTATTCGGGATTATCCAGTAAGGTATGGTTCCGGCCTTGTGTTGCAGCGGATCAGGGTGGATCCTCGGTACTGTAATCTAGGCCACATACTATAATGGGCGGTACCCCGATAGCCCTGCCATTATATGGAATCTAATCTCCAATAATTGCCGTACGTTTTGATTGTGCCCAACTATGTTGGAACATGAGATGTAAGCATTCCAGCTATTTCTGTATTTTACTTGAAACCCTAGACACTATTATAATATCACTAGATTTCCTATCAAATATTTTGGTTATCGTAAGGTAAAAACTTTTTCATGTTTATGTGCGGGAAGTCTTACGAGATACCTTTTGTTTTCAAAGGTTTTCAAAGTAAAGCAACTTTAACCTGTTTACTCACACCAGACCAATGTCTGACTCGGAGTTTATTTTCAGTTTTATTAAACTCTTGGTACTCAAATTTTTACAAGTAGCCAAGGGATTCAGGTTAGCTTTGACGAGTTTCTGGAGGAGATATGGAGCAGGAGGCTTCCGCATGTATAGACATTGTGGTTCCACTGTGTTATCTCTATGTTGTATCTTTGTGATGGTGTCTGTATTGTACTAGAGTTGTATGATAGACAGGCCTTTATAACTGCCTAGTTGTTGATGTATAAGCCATATAACTCTGATAGATGTTATATATTATGTAATAACTATGTGATTAATATATTTTATTCGTTCCGATATGAGATTCTAGTATTATTTAGTTCTTTCTTTCCTATCTCTTCTCTTTTCTATCATTTTCTTTCTTTTTAATGATGCGTCTTTCTGTGGAATGAACGGCGGGTCATTACATCTATACTGTAATGACCCAGAATTTTAGTCATTCGAATTTAGAATATTTTATTCATTTTAATATTGAAAAGTTCATTCTGAAGTTAAATAACTTGAATTTTAATTATAGTGATTTATTTGATAATTAAATTGTTAAATTTAATATCTGAAATTTGTTTAAAATTATTCTTGAATTTAATATGAACGAAAAATGATTTTGGAAGTTGATTTAAATTTTATTTAAATTAGAATAAAGATAGAAAACTTTTGAATTTGAATTAATAGTTATTAAACTAGTTTTAAATAATATTTATTTTCATAAATGTGTAAAAATAGCTTTCGGGGTCACTATTTCAGATTTTGACGAAACTAATTTCATTGGATCCGTAATAATGAATTATTATATGCTATCGAATTTCATGATGATCGAACGTATCGTTTAGTCATGCGAGCTCGAAATGCGTTGAAATTAATCAAATAAATTTAAATTAGTATACTTTAAATCAATTACTATCTACTCATGTATGCTTCGGGACCATTGACGAAAGGGGTGATCATAGTGCTACTTGTCAAGTAGTAGGCTAGTCATTTATAGCAGAGGTATAAGATGTTCTTGTCAGACCCTGGTGCATTTTATCTAGAGATGTACCTATGTAAGATAGTTCCTTACCTTGTCATAGTATGGAATCTAATCTCCAATTCGTGCCTTTACGGTTTTGGTTGTAGAATCTAGTATGTTCGAATTTAATTAATGTAATAATTTTGGCTATGATTAATAAGTATTTGTACTTTAGACATACTATTATAATACAAATGGATTTTCTATGGAAATTTTTTTGATTATCATAAGGTAAAAACCTCGTTGTGTTTATGTGTGGCGTGGCCTTACGAGATACCTTTATTTTGAAAGAGTTTCGTAACTTTAAAAATCCAACTGACTATGTTTTTTCATGTTGGTTTACTAGACTGACTCGGACGTTATTTTATTTTAATGCTCGGGTCAGACCAAGCATATTACAGATTTAGTTTGGATGTTTTGGAGTTTCAAGAGTCGAGCTGGAGGCCCAGAGATGTATTCGCGTATATCTTTATTTTTTCGCTGCATTGTTGTTGAAATTATCAGGAATTGTGAGGACATATTGTTATAACTGTCCAGGCTGATGATTATGATTTGTTATTGTACTCTAATGGATGTATGTACATTACAGTTTCTCTTTTGTAAAGACCATTAATATTATATTATATGTTGTTCCTCTGCGATTGTGAGATTCTATGTTGTTTCATTTCTTTTCCCATTCTTCTTCTCTTCTCTTCTTTTTTATTCTTTCTTTCCCATAACCATCCGTCTTTCCATTCAATTTGGATTGGACATGTGTGGTTTATTGTAAGCTTGAATTGTACGGATTACAGGCGAGCACACTTGGTATCAAAGTGTAAGGTTAAGCGAGAACCATGGCTTTGGTGGGGCAACTCATTAAGAGATAAGGTAATGGAATGCCTTATTATGAGTTTTGAGTGTATTATCTATATAAGAGCATATTTTTTAGTGATAGAAAAAAAATTATATTATGTTAATTTATCTGTTGAGGGGCTTATGAATTTTGATCGACATGTGGGATGCCACAATATCTATAGGGTTTTTTAAACACTTAAACAAGGCAAACTGATACGGTATTGTTTTGAGAATTGGGTAAATGAAATAATTTTTACCTAAATTATATTTTATATATAAAATAATAATTGTTCACAAATTATTATAGTTATATATGGTGTGTTTGGTTGTTAGCGAATGATAATATTCGATTATTATCATTCGTTTTTTGTTGTTCTAATAAAAAGTTGTGATTATTATCCAAACAAGGATAAACATTTGTAAAATGTGTTATATAAGAAAGTAAATTTATAAGTATGGATCACAAAGTATTGATTATAATTAAAAGAATCAACATTTAAAATGATATTACATAAGAAATGAATATAAGTATACTTATAAATATGATTTGTAAATAAAAATGGATTTAAAACAAGAAATTTAAGAATTTAAATCCTACTGATTTTGAATATTGTTTTTCAAGGTTTTGGAAAGAAAATAATAGTATTATTTTGACTAGAAATATTTAAAAAGGAATTTAAAAGAAATAGTAAGCACTGAACTCACTTTGATCGTTGGAAAATAATTGGGTGATGACTGTAGCATCATCAATATTCATTTTCGAGTTTCTAAGTGATGGATTACTACCTTAGTGAATTACATTGAACTAGTGTTTGGTGAAATAAGTTTTGGTTTTAAAATCCAAAGTATGATTTGATAAATATATGAAAATAAGTTTTTGAACTTATAATTTGAAATGGTATAGATAAGAAAAGAAAATTTGAAATTGAGATATGAAATTAAAATTTAACTTAAGCAAAGTTAAATAAATTGAGCTAATGAATTAAATGAAATGAAGTTTAACTTAAAAAGGGTTAAGGAAATTGAAATGAATTATATGAATTAATAAAGTGAATTAATGAAATGAATAATGGAAAAAAATATGAATTTGAGGTATAAAATGAAATTCAATTTAAGTTGTACAATGAATTGAATATGTTTTGGAATGTTATTTGACCAAATTTAATATAAACTTAAGTTGTGAAGTAATAATAAACATAAGAAGCGTTGTATAAAATGTTTATAATGAATTTAAGTAAAAAGTTGATGAAATGGTTCTTAAGTGATATTAGTATTGAAGGAAATATACCAAGTAATAAGTGAATGCAAATTAATTGAATGTAAATCAATTGAATGTGAATACTTGAATGTAAATGAATTGAATGAGGATAAAATGAGTGAGAATGAAATGGATGTGAATAAAAAGAATTTGGTATAGGTAATAAACCAACTGAAATAAATACATAAGTTATATGTATATTATATTCACATAACTATTTGATCCAGACTAAAATAATGATTTACATCAGTCTAAATTAGAATTTTTCACTTGATTCTTGGCGGTGAACACTGGATATGGGTTTTTGATTGATTGTGGTATTCTCTATCATAAATATGGCCATGCAAAGAGAATGATGGTATCTAATCAAGGAACCAGACCTAAGTCTGCACTAGGGCGATCGTGTAAACGATACTAGTTCGAAAATGAAATAGTGTGATCGAGCGAGCGATCAGGTATGGTTTTGAGTACGGAATATATATGTACATCATATGGGATTTGATAAATTAAATATGACATTGGAAAATGTATATGATTATAAATTAATTGGATGGATGCTATTTCTTGGAAGGTTTCCCTTGTTACATTTGCATATAGTTATTGTAGTAATACCTGTTATATATTGATATTACTTTCCCTATACTTGTTCTCATTGGTTGTTGAGTGATTAGAAGGTGCAGATGGCAAATGCTTCATATTTCGGGCTCGCTTTCGCATTATATTGGTTGTATATGCTTTCTAGTACTAATAAAAGGTACACATCTCAGATTACGTATCGTATTTTTTATATTTTTTTCCTATGGGTGCCTCATCCTAGAAGATGAGATGTATATTTGTGATTATGTATATATTGTAAATTACGATTGAACCGTGCAAAAAAGACGCTGGCAAAATTTTCCATTTCAATGGATGGGTAAATGAATGGATGGATGGAAATTAGTTGTTATAGGTGGGTGAATGGAAATTAGTTGTTACAGGTGGGTGAATCTAAAAGATTTAGAAAGTTTATAATCTATTTCAACTAATTGGTTTTGATAAGTCAATGGATTGGGGCATTTTTCTTACTTGCTAATTCAAGAACAAAATTATTTTAAGAGGGGAAGAATTAACGTCCTAGAATTTTAGTCATTCGAATTTGAAATATTTAATTGATTTTAAATATTGAATAGCTAATTTTATAAATTAAATAACTTGAATTTCAAATATAGCGAATTATTTGATAATTTATTATTAAATTTATTATTTGGAATTTGTTTAAAATTATTAAACTTTGAATTTAATATGAATGAAAATGATTTCGTAAGTTGATTTAAATTCTATTTAAATTAGAATGAAGGTAGTAAACTTTTGAATTTGAGTTAAAAGCGATTAAACTAGTTTTAAATAATAATTTGTTTTAATTTACGTGTGAAAATAGCTTTTGGGATCAATATCTCGGATTTCGACGAAAACAGTTTCATTATATCTATGATAGTGAATAATTATATGTCGTCGAATTTTGTGGCGATCGGACGTATTGTTTAGTCGTGCGAGCTCGAAACCCGTAGAAATTAAATTAAGAAATTTAAATTTATATAATTTGATTTTGAAAGCTAACTTTTGTATATGATGGTATTGGGTCCTGTTACTAGTTCCATTGTATTCGGAATAGGGTTATAACATAAATAAAGCCAGGCGGCATGCTTGTTTGGAGTTCGAAAATTTAATGTGTGAATAGTGTTATGAAATTTTTTCTATATAAGGACTTGGAAACCTTGATTTGCAAGACTAAAACCCTAATAAAAGAAACCAGCTGCCATTAAACCCTAGCAATCTAATGGCAAATAATGATCGGAGCCGCCACGATCACTTTTAGCCTTCGATCTCGACTAGAGAAATATAGAGCTCGACTAGATGTAAGCAATCAACAGCTATGATCGTCATCGGAGCACTACGGCGGTGGCAGTTTGCCTCAAATAGTGTCATTCATGGGTGCGTTTTCACAGCGGTGATGGCGCCAGGGAGGTTGGGTGCTCGTGGCGGTCTTGGAGTGGATGGTGACACAACACGGTGGCGCCTGGCCAAGCATAGATGGTGGCACGAGAAGGCAAGGTCACGTTTTCTTCGGTGCCTAGGTTATGAGTGAAAAAGAGAGGGAAAGGATAATTAAGTTTAAATTTTTATTAATTTAAAGTTAATTGTGATATAAATAGTCTTAACGCTCATAAATTCATAACTTTTCAATATGAGGTCCAAGTTGAACGCGACTAATTGCATTACGATTGTATCAGCGAATTCTCTGCTATTGAGTTGGATTGGGTGGATTTGGAGGTTGTAGGAATTTGGTTAAAATTGAACGTCTACTCAATTTTAATTCAAACTGTAGCATTTTAGTGAAAACTGAAATCAAAATGAGTTAACTCACCTCTCTAGCCCGCTTATATTTTTATATAAATGTGGATAATTTTATTGTTGATTGCTTTTTGACAGTTTGAATCATTTTCTATTTTATTAGTTAGTTTGGACATACCCCCCTCCCCCCCAAGGGGGAGCAGATGAGACCCTATTACGTTCTCGTGCAAGAGCGGATGACTCTTTGTATAGGATCCCATCTCGAAGCAGTTAATTTTATTTTTATGATTATATATGCCGTATGCGATGCAGGGAGACAGGTTGCAAGGATTCAATAGGATCCCTCACATTGTTGCTTATTCTTTTCATATAATTTGATACATAATGTTTGGATGCCATATGTGGACATGGATGATTTTTCCCTATTTAGTATTATAGTAGCATTAGGCCATGTTTTTAGCATTTTGAAATATTGTAAAGTGAAGAATTAGATTTAAAATAGGATTTTTAAGTGATTTTGAAAATTTATACATTTTAAAAATTATTTTTGAATTATTAAAGAAGGAATTTATTTTAAATAAAATAAAAGGGATGATGTTGGATATTATAAATTAATAGTTTTATGAAATATTTTGAATAGAGATTTTTGAACTATAAAATAAAGATTTTTAAAATTTTAAAATTTATTTTGTCTTTTATAATAAAGGAATATGGTTTTAAAATGAAGATAGAAATATTTTGGTATAAATATTTTATTAACCATTTAATATAAAGTGAAATATATATATATAACTATATTAAGATTTATTTTTTAAAGAATGTGGAGATTTATAAATGTGATAATATATGAAAGTGGCATTTTACAAATTTTCATTTGTAAGATCGTATTTTATGAATAGAAAGATAGATTCATAAACGATGTCTTAAAATTAAAGGAACTATTATCATTGGATGGACTGGAGAGATAAATCACAACTGTGGATTTATAATAAGATGCGAAATGTTGTTTTAGAAAAATAGTTGATTCTATTTTTGGAAATTCTATGATATTTTAAATAAAATGTGTTTTTAAAGTTTTATATTTATTTTAAACTTCTTATTTATTCTTTTAAATTTATATACATATAAGAAATGCTTTAAATAACTATTTTAGGAGCACTGGTTTTCAAAAAATATATAATAATAATATATTTTAAAAGACAAGTTTAAAAAAGGTTATCTTTTACTTTTTTGACAAGAATTTTGCAGTTCAAATGGATATAGGAATATCTGAAGTAATAGTTGTTAACCGTTTTGTATAAATGGCCGTAAAAGGAAATATATTATAAGTATTATTTCATTAGTGGAGATGGATTTATGGAAAGGGTTTTATGGAATAAAAGTTGTTTTATAGTAATACCGCATAAAACGAAAATCGATATAATTATGGAAAAAAAAGATAAATGAATTACATTTGGGAATATATTACAATATTTGAAGTGGTCGTGTTATACAAAACTGTATGAGTTTCACGGGTGTATTTTGGAAGTTGTCTATATGTAGAGTTTCGTGTTCTATTTCGAGAATGTGTTTAAAAGGAGTTATTTTGTATAATTAGAGTTTGTTTTTGTTAAGTTGTTATATAAATTGATTTAGAATTTGTAAAATGAGTTTATAAATGATATTTTGTAAAAGAAGTTTTATGAATGTGATTTTATAAATAATATAAAGGAATGTTTATAAAGGGTTATAAATAGATTTGAAAAATTATAAAGGAGTTATAATTAATATATTTTTTATAAGAAGTTTTATAAAATGAGTTATAAATGACCATTTATAAAATAAGTTTTATAAAGAGTTTATAAACAGTATAAGGAAGGTTTATAATAATCTTATCAAAAAACTGGAAATTTTATAAAAAAATCTATAGTTATGGTTTAGATATTTTAAAAAAAATTATAAGTAAGGTTTTGAAAGGAAATTTTGGAATGGAGTTGGAATTATGAAATAGACTTGTGAACAAGAAAGTATTTGGGTTTATCGATATTAATGTGTTTAAAGGATATTGTTTTAAATCAAATAAGTGTGATTTTAAAATGGGAATCTTTCTTAAGAGTTATGAATATACTTATACTATTACAATAACTATATGGAAAGTTTACTAAGTTTTTAAGATGAAATGGGTTGTGAATATACTATACAGTTGACATAAGTATATGAATGTTTTCAAAGTATTGGAAAGTGTAGAGACAGGTTTTTGGAAATATATATTCTTCATGAAGTGTTTTAATATAATGGTTTATAAATTCGTTTTAAATTTAAGGAATGATTAATTTAAGAGGCCCAAAGTTGCTTTGTACTCAACCAGTGTTATTTTTCCTTAGAAAATTAAACCTCAAGTTTCTTTTTTTGTTTATTTGATAGTTAAATAACCGACTATCAAAAAATGGCTAGTTTTAAATAATTGTTGTATGCTCG
The DNA here is from genome assembly GCA_030765085.1 of Allium cepa. Taxonomy (NCBI): domain Eukaryota; kingdom Viridiplantae; phylum Streptophyta; class Magnoliopsida; order Asparagales; family Amaryllidaceae; genus Allium; species Allium cepa. The sequence continues at coordinate 901,828,615 of CM060937.1, read as the reverse complement.
GAGAGATCGGGATCAGATATGTTATCCGAAAACCACTTCAAACCAACATAAGCGTTTCAATTGGAATATCTTGACGATAATTGAAATGGAGCATTTTGAAGTGCTAGGGCTACTTGCTACTAATCTCGAGGATGATTCAAAAATGGATGTAGTAGAAGTAGTGCCTTCGGTTTCGTTCAATCCTAAAATGAACTTGTATGGATGAATGATGGCATTGCATTGTTGCTTGAAGGGCAGTGTTAGCATTCCAAGTAGGAAGTGCTATATAAAGGTAAAACGTAACCTCAAGCCTCATCAACTGAAAAATGAAAAAAATCAAACATGTAGTAGGGCCAAGTGGGTCGCTCCCATCAGGGTACGGTCATTCCAAATCTAAACCGATTACTATCTAATCTTGTATGCTTCGAGGCCCATTAACGAAATGGTTTATCATATTCGGTACCACTAGTTAAGTGGAAGGCCGGTCCTGTTGGTAGAGGTACAAAATGTTTTTGTTGGACCCCGGTGCATTTTTTCTAGAGATGTACCATTAGATGGTAGTTCCTTACCTTGTCATGGTATGGAATCCAATGTTCAATGCGTGCATTTATGGTTTTGGTTGTAGAAGCTAGTATGCTGGAATTTAATTAATGTAACAATTTCGATTATGATTAATAAGTATTTGCACTCTAGACACTATTATAATACAAATGGGTTTTCTATAGAAAATGTTTTGGTTATGATAAGGTAAAACCCGATTGTGTTTATGTGCGGCGTGGTCTTACGAGATACCTTAATTTTGAAAGAGTTTGATAAACATAAGAATCCAACCGGGTGTGTTCATGCTAATTTACTAGACTGACTCGAGTGTTGTTTTATTATAATGCTCGGGTCAGATCGAGCATATTACAGATTTAGTTTGGATGCTTTGGAGTGTCAGGAGACTAGCTGGAGGCCTAGAGACATACTGGCATATATGGTTATTTTTCACTACATTGTTGTCGAAATTATCAGCTATTGTGAGGACAGGTTGTTATAACTTTCCAGGTTAATGATTGTGATTTTTTGTTGTAATCTGATGGATTATGTATAATACAGTTTTTCTTTTGTATAGACCATTGATATTATATTATATACTGTTCTGCTGCGATTGTGAGATTCCATGTTATTTTAGTACTTTTTACATTCTTCTTCTGTTCTCTTCTTTTTCCTTCTTTCCTTTTCATAACTATCTATCTTTGTGTTCAATTTGGGTTAGACAAGCATGGCTTATTGTCAGCATGAATCATGTGGATTTGTAGGCTATTACATATACGTATAGTATAGTATCATCAAAAATGGCTGTACCATATAACTCACGTGTTTCTTCTATATATTTCCAAAGTTACATTTTGGGTCCATATATAATAGTCGGTCGGTTATTTAACTATCAAAAAACACATATCCAAATCAGGGATTTAATTCCATAGGAAAAATCAACATTGGTAAAGCACTAAGCAACCACTAACCTCTTAAATTAATCTTTTCATTAACTAAAATCACTTCGTAAATTAGTTGTATAAAAATACCTTTACGAAGATATACCCACAAATTCCTATATTTTCAATACTTGGAAAAATATCCATATAATTATCTCAAATGTATGAGTATATTCACAAACATTACACTTCACAACTTAGAAAATGTACTTATTTCAATGGTGTAAGTATATTTACAAAACTGAGGAAGATTTTCTTTTTATTCAATTCCAAAATTATTTATAAAATCCTTATAATTCTTTGAAACCATTTATAAAACTCTATTTATAAATCTCAAAAACATTTATTGATAAATAATAATCATTTACTTCAAAACTCTATTATATAATAATAATTATTAACTTTAAAACATTTTAAAATAATGTAATTTCAAAACATTATTAATAAAATAGTAATAAATAAATCTTCAACATTGTTACAAATAATAATAATTAATTTCCAAAACATTATTAAAAAATCATTATTATTAAGTACAAACTATATTAATTATTTAAATAATTAACCTTTCAAAATATTAAATACTTATAAATAACTTTACAACAACATTAAATATAAAATAATAATCTTTAAAACAATATTAAATATAAATATATAACTTAGAAAGGACAGATAAAAAGGTTGGAGTAATATAGAAGTTAAATCCTATAAAATAAAATATTTCCAAACAGCCAATTTCAGATTTAAAATCATTTCTTTTCTCAAAAACCAATTCCAACTCAAATGGCAATTTATAGTATTTTTAAAATACTAATTTGAGGCAAATAGCTACCCAATGTTGAACCAATATCGATTTTTATTTTCTGTCACTACGGGGTTTAAGTTTCGAACATATAACAATGTCATAACTAATAGTGTCAAATGATCAAGATTGACATTTGATTCATATAACAGGAATATTATTGAAAAACAATTCAACAATGGTGAGGAATCTCGTTGGATCCCTCCAACTTGTCTCCCTACATCACAACTTATATATATATATATATATATATATATATATATATATATATATATATATATATCAACACGTATATAAATAAAATTAAATAATGGTAAGGAACACTATTGGATCCCTCCAACATGGCCCCCTACATCACAACTTATATATGTATGTGTGTGTGTACATCAACACACACACACACAGATATATATATATATATATATATATATATATATATATATATATATAATTCAATAGTGGCGAGGAATCCCATTGGATCCCTCCAACATGTTCCTCTACATCATAAATAGTATATGATTATATAATATGATTCATTCACTACTGTGTGGGTATATATAAAAGGTCATCTGCTCCAGGAGTGGGAATAAATCCAAACCAACTGGTAAAACAGTAAATCATCCAAGCATCCAAATCAATAAAAAAAATTCAACTATATAACATACTTGTTAATCAAAAAGGTGAGTTTAACTCACCGAAATCCCAGTTGTCACTGAAGCGTTTTGGATTGGAAAATCGAATGATGTCCGATTTTAGTCTAAATTTTAACTTGCTCAGAACTCAACCAAACCAATTCCATTACGAAGCTTACATCATTGTGAGCACAACGCAAAAAGTTTCATGTTGACTGGACCTCGTATGAGAGAGTAATTCAAATTATAAGTTAACCATTTTAATTTTAAACAATTGTATCGTTAATTACACTTAAAGATCTAATTACCAAATTAATCTCCTTCCTTTCCACGTTAATCTCCCTTGTACATGAATCAATGATACCCAAAACATGCACACCATCAATCAATAATATCTACATCAATCCTCAATGAAATCACCACAAACCAATTCCGATGAACTCCACTTTCGACGAGCTTTGTGACTGTCACCTTAAACTCCCGCTCTAAGCCCCCTAGTAAAACTCGACATCCCAACTCCCCTCAATCCATAGAGAACATCAGACCACCCCGAAGGCTACCGCGCTTCACCGTTCTTCAACCCTAGGTGTGATGTTTGCAATGCTGAACCCAAATCCATTCTTAAATTTGCAAATCGATGAGTAAATTACCAAACCCCCAAGTCCTAGCTCCATCATAAAGCATGGCCTCTAACTCAAATTCCACCAATGGACGATGCACCCATAATTGGTCATACTAAGGTGAAGCTTTTGCCTTTATGAAGACAAAAGATCGAGTTTCATGATTTTTAATGGAGAAATTCATTTTACTTTGATTTTTGAAGTTGGAACTTCAATTTTTGTTCAGTGGAAGAAGATATATACAGGGATAGAGGGTATGGGTAGGATGCGATGGGGTATGGGCAGTAGACATGGGGTACGGTATGAAAAGTGAAGAGTACACATTATTTTATTAAATAAAATATAATATTATACACCTAAAAAATCTCGAACTCCTATCTAGGCGTACTCATTGGCATTCTACATGTAATACCCTATTCTAAATCTAATTGAACAACTATCGAGAAATAATTCGATCATATACAGAAGTTAGCTTTTAAAATCAAATTATATTGATTCAAATTCCTTTTATTAATCCCTAAGCATTTCGATCTCACATGACCATAAGATGCATCCAATCGTCCATAAATTCGTCAATGTACAATAATTCATTATTACGGTTCCAATGACACAAGTTTTGTCAAAATCTAAGACAATGTCCCAACAAGCTATTTTCACACGTTAATTGAAATGAATTATTATTAAACCATTTTAATCAATTTTAATTCTAAATTAAAAGTTTACTATTATCATCCTTATCTAAACAGATGTTAAATAAGATTTCCAAATCACTTTTGATTCATATTAAATCTACAATTAGCCTACTCAAATAACCTTTACTTTTGAAATTTACACTATTTGACTCATAATTTAACATTTCAATATTTAAAAATAAATTAAGTATTCCAAAATCAAATGTCTAAAATTCTAAGCGTTACAGAATATCGAACAATAAAAAGAAGGTGCCAAACTACAAGTTTCAACAGCCATAAACATTGTCGATTGTGTAAAGTGGAGGAGGTATCGTGTTTCGACAACTTCTAAATATATCGAACATGTAACAAACCATAGTAGTATCGAATATCAACGGATATTGCATCTCTATCATGTAAAGGCTATCAAACCTAAAGGCAACTAGGAAGAGTTAGCGAATCACTATGCCTGAAGTATTATAGAAAAAAAGGGTGCCATATTTAGTCAGAGAATAGAGGTGTCGAGCTTCTAAAAGATGTCGAACCATTACATATATGGGACCAAGGAATATGAAATAAAGGAGAGGTGCAAAACTATGAGTTTATTTGGAATGTCTAATAACGAAAGAAGGATGTCGAGCCTTTTTGAAGGATAAGAATATGATAAGGCCGTAATGTCAAGCCTTTACAACAGTGACCATTATAGAGCTTAAGCAAGCAAGAATTAATATCAAATTTCATCAAGAATGGCGAATTTAGAAGTAATACACTTCAACAATAATAAGGAGTGTTGAGCCTCTACATGTGGCAAGGGATATCAAAGTCCAGAAGTTGTAAAGGATATCGAGCTTCTATAGGAAGAAGACATTGCCAAACTTAAATAACCACTTTTGGTGAATCTCGACTATAAAATACAAAAGGAAGAGACGTTAAAGATCAACAATCTTAACAGGAAACATACCGCGTGTCTAATGGACATGTGGCTTCCATGCCATCTATCGTTACCATTATAAATATGTAGCTCGTTGCTACTTGGAGGGGCCAAATTGTTCTTATCTTATTTCTTATAATAAGTTCTATACCCTAAATAAAATTTTGGATTTATAAAGCCGATTGTATATTTGTGACTTTTGCACATAATGACTTGTATATCAAACTTTACTTAGCGCACTTTAATCGAATAAAGATATTCGACTATGATGGGACTTATGGCTTGCATATGACTTTTGTGTTCTTGTATTCTCAACATGCACACAGCTTCTCTTCTCGAAGATCGAAATCATGAACATGCATACTTCACTTTGGACTCACGTACTTCTTGTGGGTTAACATAAGGTTGTCGAAGTCTTTTGCCGGCTTGGACTTATTTTCCTTGTATATTTGGGGTTAACAAAGAATGTTTTTAACATTTTAGGGCTAGAAGGAAGGCTCGAACCTCGGACTCCTTGCATACTCTGATAAAATAACTTTTGTTGACCTATATATTCCTTGAAGGACTTTCCAAAACTTACATAACCCATATTGAATAACATGATGACCGTCTCTGAACAAGGATCCTTTGAGCCTTAGGAAACCAGGCTAGTTTATTAAATCACTAATGACCATAGATTTCATAAGGAGAAAGTGTTAAGATTGTTAGATTTTTAAATTATGAAGAAAAGAGGCAGTGGTTCTTTATATTCCTGAAAAGTGGTGCATCAATCCGTTCCATATAGGCTCTACCCGATCTGCAGTTACTGTCCTATCTTAGCAAAAGGGAGACCGAAGAATGATAGCTTATTTTTAAAAATGAGTAGGGCTATACAATTCCAATCCAAGCGAACTATTTTCGAAAAAGAAATAATAAGAGATTTCGAAAATTTTGCCCAAAGGTGGAAAAGTGTAATTGATCATCCTCCCACACCAATCGCTACTCGAGAATCTTTAAAGAGGAAATTCACGGATGATACTAATATGCCAATCCAATGCTACAAGAAAGTTAAATGGGAACAAAAAGCATAATACCCTAGAAACTCCTGATCTTTTTAGGTTTACTCCCTTGCCACCTCCTATAAGAATATCTATCTCCTAACAGGAAAGAGGCTGGACTACTGGCCTTCAAAGAAGAAGCAACTAGGAAATAAAAGGAATTCAGAGGTTCTTATTGCCAATGTCACCAAAGGAATGGACACGAAACCAATCAATTTTGATCTCTAAAAGGAATGATTAAGAATTTCTTGGGAAAAGGATAACTTCAAGAATTTGTTAACAAGAGTTAAGCAAAATGCAAATGTGTCTACAAAAAAAACAAATAAGCGATCCATAAAGAGGAATGCTTCAAAAAGAGGATTTATAAAATAAAGAAAAAAGCCTTTCATCCTGCCAAGATAGTCTGGTCAAAGCACCCCCTAGAGGGAGGTCAGAGTAAGCCTCTAGTCCCAGCTATAAGGCCTGGCCAGGGCATTGCAAGCCTTCGGTCCCACCTACGTAGCCTGGCTATAGCACCTCTTGGAGGGAGAAGTAAGCCTTTGGTCTCACATAAGATGACCTGGCCAAAGCACTGACCAGCCTTCAATCCTGCCTATAAGGCCTGTCTGACGCGTCTCCTAGAGGGAGGATGGAATAATTCTTTGGTCCTACCTAAGATGGCCTAGCCAAAGCACCAAACAAGCCTTAAGTTTCTCCTATAAGGCCTGACTGGAGCACCTTCTAGAGGGAGGAAGGGTAAGGCTTTAGTTTTGCTTAGGATAGCTAACCAAACACATCGATTTAAACTTAAATCATTACCAAGAGATGGTAATAAGAGGTTCAACTAAAGTTTATGTAATTACCTAGAGATGGTAATAAAGAAATCAATCAATGCCCAAACCATTGCCTCAGACGATAATAAGGGGCTCAGTCAAACCTAAATCATTACCTAAGACATTAAAAAGCGGTAAAAGAATCTGTCGGTTAAATTAGACTCTATCCTAAAGAATGAATCAAATAAGTCTTCTAGATGAAGAATAGTCATACATATTTAGTTCTACGCTCCTTTGAAGAAAGGGTCAAAAGATATCTAGTAAACAGAATCGAGAATTTTGATGACAGATATTGACATCTGAGAAATAGTGCCTTATAACATGGGCCAGAGCTTCATTCTTCGAAGTACTGAAATACCTCTCAATCCATGATTTCTAGATTAGAATTTGAATCATCAAATATAGGGAATCTCTATTAAAAATCAGATCTCTAGTCCTCTAATTGTCAAATAACGGGAATCTCCATTAACAGCCAGATTTCTATTCCTCTTACCAAATGGAGTTCTGGCCATATTAGTACATGAATTTCTAATTTTCTCATCGGATGGAATTATGAACTCATTTTAATATGAGTTTTTTATCTTCCTATTACATCGAATTCTAGATTCATTATTAGATAGACTTCCGATCTTCTCAGCAGATAGAATTCTGGTCCTGCCATCAGATGGATTTCTGGTCGTCTAATCAATTGATTTCATGATATTTTTGCTAGATAAACTACTAGTTTTTTATCAAGTTGACTATTTTTGCTTAAAGCAAAAATGATTTTGCCTATAAGAGCAAGATGAAAAAGAAAATTTATCCAACTTGTCTGAAGCATTGTTGATAATTATGAAAAATGAATTTCAAAACAAAAATTTAAATTTTCTAAGATCAACAAGACTACTTTTTCACAAACATTCTTTAGCATTTACAAAGTAAAATGATCAATTTGAAAAGGAAATAATTTCTCCAAATCACGAAAATTATGATTTTTTTTACTTTATGCTTTTCTAAAAGAAAAGGGGAGAGTCTCATAAAAAGTAGAGAACCAGAAAAACCCGTCTAAAGCATTTTGCGAAGAAGTAGAGGAACAAGCAAATCTATGCTTGATCAATAACTGAAGATCATATGGAAACGAACTAAAATGCTAAAGCAAGTTACAAATCTTATACAATTCAATAAGTTCAAATAAAAGACTAAAATAAAGGAGAAAGTACAAAGTCAATTCAAGGTTTCAATCATTTAGATACAAATGTATTTATCATTTTATAGTTTATACGCCACCTATAAAAGTTACAGACCAAAAAAAAGATTAATCAGTAAGTAAACTTGGTCGAGTGTTTCCACATAACATTATTTCGGTTATTCTCCATTTGGAATTAAGGTTTCGCGCTCTCTACTTCAAGTCTTCGACGGCCGAAGAAGGCTCAACGATGTGATGACTTGCCACATCCAAAAATTCCTTAAGTTTCTTCTCTTTCTTTGGAATAATATCTGTATCATCAATAGAGCTAATTTAAACCTTTAATGCGTGATTGAGCATCTTATTGGCTCCTTTAAGAGTTTTGACCTTGATTTGTAATTCTTTAACTTTCTGTTTGATGGAATATTTTCCACATCCTAATTCCTCAACCTAACTTACTTGTTGATATATTTCGAGAATTTTTCATCCCACGTTCCTTTTAAAAATTAGATGCATTCATACCTAACTCTTTGGAACCATTTGGAGATTTCTCCACAATCCAGACCCAAGGGTGGGTTCGAAAGGGAAAAATAGTTATTATTTTCCAGTTAAAGGGGTAGGAGTAGGAAGGTTGGATTCGCCTCCGCTTGCAATGAGTTCTAAAGATTGATAGGATACTTGACTTTTTAACTAGTCCACGTAAAGTTCCATTACTCTTTGATGTAATCGGACAATTTCTACATCGACCTCGACTTTGGATTGGAGATCCAGACTGGTTAGCCACATTTATATTTCCTTTCAACTCTTGGATTTCTTTGTCTTTCTCTTTAATTTTCTCTTCTAAGCCAGACATCATTTCCTTCATACTGCTTAATGTTGATCTCAATTGGAAATATTTTTTGTGCCATTTTTGTGCATCCGGGTTATCCTTAAACAACAAAGTGGAAGCATCTTGAGAAGAAAGTTTCTCCTAGATGATTGGCCTCACCTTGGCTTAAGTATTGTACAATCGAGAAATGAGATTTTGACTACTAAATGCAAGCGTTGATTGTTTTTCCTAATGGAAATAAGTAAATGGGAAAAGGAAATTAATACACAAGGAAATGCATTCTTTATTGGCAACAATAAGGTTTATAAGCACAAGAGAATTCTTACTAGATTGACAATACGAGTTATATATATATATATATATATATATATATATATGTTCTTAAAGTCTAAAGATAGCATTTTAGGCCTTTTTGAGTGAACTCGTGGACAAAGAAAGGGTAGAGTATAAAAGGACATTAAACCTTGGAGGGGTGTTGACTGGTGGGAATTGATGGTAGTCGCATTTCCCGGTCGAAGGACTGGCTTTACCACATATAGTTTGCATCTCATTAAGTAAATTGTCCTCTTCGTTGCCTAAGAAATCAAAATGAAAGTATGGAAACCATGTGTAAACTTCTTGGAGATCCCTACGAAAGTAATATTTTGCAAGCGGAGAGGTTTTAAGAACTAACAATTTCTCTTTAAAGTCCCACTTTAATTTGATAAATTTACTTAGGAGTTCCATGGAAACAAGACTACTCAATGATTCATTAATTTGTATGATTCAAGAAAAATAAGCTAAAATGCAAAGAAGCAAAGATACTGGAATTCATAACATTTTCTGAATTACATATTACAATAATAAAATTACTTAGGTTCCTACAATATCGATCCTTTGTAAAACTCAGAAATGAATCTCTATTTATAAAATTTAACTTTCTCATGGGGGAGAAAGTGTTATGGGAAAGTGGAACAGTCGCAACCCTGAGAAGATTCCAGCATTCCTTAAGATGGGGATAGGTCCCATTCTCATTTAAATATCTATTATGTAGACGTCTAATTAAACCTCCACTCTTCTCCCCTTAAGAAAGAAAAGTCAACAAAAAGATTCCTAGGATAAATTTTGTAAAGAAACTCTACTAAGGCATCTCTATCTTAGATAAGCATCCAGAGCACCGTAGTTAACTTTGCATTTTCTTTTAAAACCTTTTCTCTATGAAGACAAGATCTTTTAAAAGATGGGAAGCTCATTTTTCCTTGAATTCTTTTAATCATTTGGCATAAATACAAAGACGTGTATACCTCTCAGATAAACTACTGTAATCTTCAATTGCTTTTTTAATCTCTCTATTTAGTTGATGCACCTTCTTCTCACTCTTTTCATATAAAATCTGAAAGTAATACTTGTTTCTCTTCCTTAACTAAAATAATACATTTATTAACTAAATCTAGCAAATAAGTATAAGCATATACCTGTATCGCGAGAGCTTGTGAGGCAGAAACCCGGATTTTCTCCTTATTTTTTTTTTTGCTAGCGGTTTGTATATCTTTTGTTGGGATGTCTTCGTGAGAAACATCATGAGGCCTGGAAAGATTAGAAAAATCTATATCATGAGCAAATGAGTCTAAGCCTTGAACGCCTAATCTGTTACCCCTTCTCTTAGTTCTTACAAAACCTTACTACCATCGTCCCACCTTGATCATCGTTGTCTTCTTCATCGTCATCATCCTCTTCATCGAATTCTTCATCTTCTCCAAGTGGAGGGTCATCAAAAGATAATAGCTCCTTTGGATTGACAGTCTCTTTTTTAGGAAATTCATCTTGAAGCGATCCCTGAACTCTTCTCAGCATAAGATCGAACTTCCTCTTGAATTTGTTATTTAATTCTGGGAAGGAAGTAAAGTCCAAATCAGGGGCATTTCCGATGTTGTCATTATATTCTACAAAAAGAGCATCTTTATAGCATTTCTTTATTATCTTAATAAGGGACTAATCCAGGAAGAAGGAAACTTTCTTCTTGGCAACTTTTATAATGGTGTTGGAATGAACCAACGTGGCATCTTTAGTTTCTAGCTGGCTTTCCAAAGACCTTATCTTGTCGGCTATTTCAACCTTCTCTTTATTATTCGTTCAGGCTCTACCCCAAATATCTTCACACTCTCTTCAAGTAACAATTTGGCTTTCTTCTCCCCATTAAGGGAGGAGGCAAGTTTGCCATTCTTAAGACTAGCCTAATCCTTTTCCACTATAATATTAGTCATTTGACTCTGCAGAAGCTCGACTTTAGTCTTTAGTGAGGAAACTTTCCCCTTAAGCTTCGCAACTTGACCAACGGGTCCCTAGGAGGCTTGTCGAATAAAAAATATGCTTCGCCGCCTGAAACATATGGCAGATATAGGTTAAGTATGGATGTACCAAATTGGAGTCCAGATTAACCAAAATACTTAAAGACATATACCAGCAAAAGCTGCTGACAAAGAACATAATGATGATCCATTGAGAAAGTTGGTGGCTGTAGTGGCATGAGAAGAGCCATGGTTGAGATTGGACAATCAAACGAATAAGATCATTAAAGCCCACAGGGATAGTTTAAGCCTGAGCCTCCAAAAGAAGAGATTTGGTGGAGAGGGGAGTCAGACTAACTCCTCAAACAAACGTTGGAAAGTAGAAGCAGGAAACGATTTGTTTAATAATGGATTCAGGATGTGAACATCTTCTGCCTTGTGCATCCTGGTTTAGAGAACTTAAATCAACCATGTTAGGATCATGAGTGGCCAAAGCAGCCTCACATTCAACTTAGAAAAAATAATGGAAGTCAAGACTTCCTCAATCTTAGTCTTTTTACTCCAAGGAGGGATTGAAGCATCAGTTGGAGCATCGGAGCCCGCCTTCCTTTTTATAGCATTGATAGCTTTAGCAATAGAACCCCCAATAGGGTAGACATAGTTGATTCAGCAAAAGAAGGAACGTGAGCTTTAGTCTTCTTACGCTTAGAAGCTATGACAACGGTAGATGAACTTAAATTAAAGGGAAATTCATAAGACATTAATGTAAAAAACTTAATTCAAATTATATATAAAGTAGAAAAGGTTTCCAGATTACGGATAACCAAACATCATTTTCCACGAGAATCTCCCCTAAACATTAGAGGTTCTCCAATCACTCTATGGTTGTCTAAGGTTAGCGAGTATTTGCGAAGGTTAGCTTCAGCTAAAAGCTTAAGCTTGTCCCTTATGCTTTTAGGATCTTGAGTCAAAGCCTTAATAGGAGTGGTGATGAAGGGATTAGATTGTTTAGGAGCAGATCCTGAAAGAGAATACTCATCATTGGAGAATAACAAAATATAACATAACTAATAAGAGATAATAAAACTTAATAGGATCAAAAAAGACCCTCTGATCTTTGGAGTATAACATTTGATGTAAAAGAATAGATTCTTCCAGTCTCTTGTCTTGTTGGTCGGTTGCATGATTAAACTCTTTGGATAAGGAAGAAAGTGAAATACAGAAATATCCAACTGATTGTCTATTCTTATGAGATTCACTAAAGAATGAAGAGTCTCAGCATTTAGTGAAGAAAGATTGGCCTCTCTGGCAAGGATCTCCAAGCAACTTAGATAAGTGTAGGAGCTGGGAGTTAATTGTATCAGAGCTATTCCCAAGTGCTCTAGGAACTGTAAAAGGAATTCTGGAAAAGCAAGGTACCCTGAATGTCAGATCCAAATAGGAGTAAAAGCGAAGAATCCTTCGAAAGGATTATTTATTCTACCGGATGGACCTATGGACATGGCTTCTACATTTGGAATTCAAAACTGCTAAAGAATAGTGTCTGCTTCCTACTGGGAAGTTATGAAGGATTCGTTAAGCCTATAGTCTCTCTTCTCTGGAGCAGGAGAAGCTTTGGGGCCTTTTTTGGAATTCTTTCTATCCATTTGCTGTTAGGTGATATCACGAAGAATTAAGTAAGCATTGAGTATTTTATAAAAATTTTGAAATGTTCTTAAATATAGATGAAAAAATAAACAACTAAACTCCTAACCAAGAACTGCCTTATTAATTGAAATCTATCCAGTCCATAATGGTAAAATGTCAAAACCAAGACTAGCTATAGAATTGTAACAATTCAAAAATTCACTAGGAAGTATATATATCGAACCTATAATAAGATCTTGGGTTTTATAAATATTTAAGGTATTCATAACCAATTAAAAACTCATTGCTAGTTGTTGAATTTATGAGTGAATGTTGAATCCATAACTTTCCATTAGGGTTCGATCAAGATATCATGCATATAACACCTTATAAGATTATATTAGAGTGTCAAATCGATAACCTGATGTCAAATTCACAATAATAAAGCAAGTTTAGAATTATTTAGAAATGCTTCGACCGATTATCAAGTTTTTAAGATGTGTAATGCATAAACAGTTCATGAGTATAACTACTTTCTGAATCTGTAGTATGGTGTCAAACATAAATAAGATATAGAGTTTGTAACCTATATAACTCTTTAACCAGTTGTCAAATTTATAAAGGTATAGTGGCTTTCCATAAAGTTATCGAGTTTGTAACTAGAACAACAATCTTTTAAATAGTTGTCGGGCTTATAACCAGTTATCGAATTCCTAAATAGATACTGAACCTCTAACTGGTCTTCAAAATTATACTTAGTGGTTGAAGCCTTAAAAAGGTATCGAACTCTAAATTAGATGTCAAATTTAAAAAAACTAATAAATTCAAAAACCAGGACTAATTAGTGATAAGTTATGGAATTTCAAAGAGGATATCGAACTTTTAACAGATTAGGTGTCAGGTCCTAAAAGGGTATCGGTCTAATCATAATAAAAACTTTAATAAAACATTGAATTTGTGGAAAACTTTCGAATTCACGATAGCCATCAAATTATCTAGCTATTTAAAAAACACTTTATTTGATATATGAATCCAAGTACTAAACCCAACATCTCAAAACCCTAATTTCAAAATCAAAAATCCATTTGTTTTTATTTTTGATTAAATTGATTAAAAGTAGAAGCCATACCTTGAAATCGAGCTTAAATACAATAGAGATCGAATATTTATTATTTAAACAAGGAAATTGAAATTGATTTTCTCGAGTACAAACTCCAAGTAAAAGTTGAAGAAAAAGAAGGAAACATGTATTTATAGGGAGAAGAAGCAACTACATGAAGCATTGATTTCAGTCTAAATGGACAGACGAGATTAAATAGAATACCAATATGTGGAAATGTGGATATTGAGGTAGCAAATGTCAATATTAAAGCAGTAACCTAAAAGTCAGCATTATACTAAAGTGTAATACTCTTCTACACAAGGGTGGTAAATGCTACGATAAATAAAGATATCAAATGCCTAGAGAGACATGCCCGAGTTCCAAGATAATAGGAGATGTCAAACAATTAATAAGGAAAAGTACTTGAGTGTTCAATAAAGGATAGCGAACCTCCACAACCAAGGGTGTTGAGTGCTCAAGTAGAAAAGGGACGCTAAGCTTTCATGGCATAAAGGTTATCAAACCTAAATGAAATTAAAAGGAATGTCGAGCCTCTACAACATAATGATGTTGTAGAGTGAAAAGCAAAGGAGGGATACGAAGCAATAATAGGGTATCGATTATCTAAAAATAAAATAAAGGTGCCAAACTACAAGACTCAACAACCATAACGGCCGTTGAGTATGTAAAGTGGAAGAGATATCATGTTCTGACAACTTTTAAGGTTATCAAACATATAACAGACCAACGTGGAATCGAGTATCAATAGATATCGAGTCTCTATCATGCAAAGGCTATTAAACTTGAAGGCAACCAGGAGGAGTTACCAAACCAAAACAGCCTGAAGTATTATGGAATAAGAAGATGTCGCATCTAGTCAAACAATGGAGGTGTCGAGCTTCTAGAAGATGTCGAACCATTACACCTATAGGACTAAGGAATATGAAATAAAGGAGAGATGCCAAACTATGAGGTAATGACGAATTTATAATAGAAAAAGACGGATGTCGAGCCTTTATGATTGAGAAGACTTCGATAAAGCCATGATGTCGAGCCTTTACAACAATGACTATTATAAAGCCTAAGAAAGCGATAACTAATATCAAATTTTATCAAGAATGGCGAATTCAGAAGAAGTAATACACTTCAATGCTAATAAGGGGTTTCGAGCCTCTACATGTGGTAAGGGATATCGAAGTCTAGAGATGTAAAGGGTATTGAGCTTCTATTAGAAGATGACACCGTCGAACTTACATATCCACTTGTCGTAAATCTCAACAATAGGATACCGAGGGCAGAGATGTCAAAGATCAACAATTTTAATAGGAAACATACTGCATGTCGAATGCATACGTGATAGCCATGTCGCTTGTCGTTACCAATATTAATATGGGCCCCATTGCTAAGCGAAGGGGATGAATTTTTCTCATCACATTTCTTACATTTTTAAATTTTAAACTCTAAGTCAAATTGCAGATTTTGTAGAGCCAATTGTACATTTGTGACTTTTTCACATAAGGACTTGCAAATCAAAAATTGCATAGTATACTTCAATTAAATAAAGATATTTGACTACGATGGGACTAATGGCTTGCATATGTCTTTTGTATTCTTGACATACACACTGCTTCTCTTCTCAAGGATCAAAATCATGAACATGCATGCTTCACTTTGGACTCGCATACTTCTTGTGGGTTAACACAAGGCTATCCAAGTCTTTTGCTGGCTATGAGTTATTTGCCTTGTATATTTTGGATCAACAAAGAAATTTATTAACACCTATTTATAAGTATTTTTAAAGAATATATATAAGTTTGGAAAAGTAAGTAAAGTATTTTATAAAAGGATAAGTGATTTAGTTATAACACTAGGTTAAAATGGATGGTTTTAAGAAGTTAATTAAAAGTGCATCACATTGTTAAATAAGTGTAGATGCAATTAGATCGTAGAAAAGAATAGTTTAAAGATAACACAACTATAAAATGGTTTTAGGTTTATAGTAAAAATATTTTTAGTAACGTTTGTTCTTAACCCATTTGAATATACATTTAAAAATGTGAAATCTTGTTAAGAACTTTGTGAATATTCTCATATCTTTAAAATAAGAATATGAATACATTTCTAAGTATTGAATAGTGAAATTGCAATATACATGTATATATCTTTTGTAAAGGTATTTTAAATATATATACAAGTATTTACAAGGAAGTAATTATTTGATAAAAGAAGTTTTAATTAATAAAATAATTAATTAAAGAAAAAGGGGATTAGAAGTCTCTTATGTGACGTAACCATGCTTTCTGTGTATACACGTTTATGGAAAGTATTTAATCCTATACTTATCATTGAAAGCTGACAAAGTAGACTTATTCTATCTATGAGAGTTAAGAATAAAGTGTCAAAGTAGGTCTTTGATGCAACTTGTGCTCTAACCTACCTCTTGCCACTCTCGACCGAGTGATAGCGTAAGTTGAGAAGGCTGGAAACGGTGACAAGTATATAAGACTTGATTTCCATATATGATCTTTTCTGGTTGGTGCAATTTGCATATGATAAGGGGTTCTCTTCTTTCTTTTTCTCTTTCTTTCTAGTTTTTCTTTTGACCCTAACATTCCTTTTTCAACACTTGGGTGCTCGACATGCAAATACGGTGGATGTATCAACGTCAACATTTAGGGGTCGAAGAGATTGATCATTACGTTAGGTATTAAGCAGAAGGTTAAGTGAGAACCTTGGATTTTGTTGACTATAACTCATTAGAGATTAGGTAAGGGATGACCTAGAATGATTTGAGTGTATTATACATAAGTGTGTGTATATGTATTTGTTATATATAAGTAATTATAAAAGTATGACTTATTGGTGCAGTCTAATTAATGTAGGGATTAATGATTGTCATTCGTAATTCCTCATTTATTAGCTTAGTCTTGTCAGCCAGTTTACAAGGATTGTGATCATTTGTTGATTGATTTGTCATGCTCGATCTGTTTATGAGCATTGGTCATTGTTTATTGATTCATGCTTGACCAATTTATGAGCAATTTACCTTTTCACCACATGGGTTAGGTAGACAACATTTATGTGTGCATTGAGATAGACATATTGTGAATTGAATTTCATGATTTGACTCTAAGGTGTTTAATGATAATATTAGGTTAGAAGCTTCTTGTAATAAAAGAAGTTCGGTATATAATTTCTAAGTATAATTTATAAAATATGATTTATATAAAATGTGGATTTAAATTGATATTTTAAGAACTTAAATCTCAATGTCTTTGAATATAGTTTTGAAGATTTTGGAGAAAATAATAATAGTATTATTTAGAAGTATTAGAGTTTTAAGAATTGTTTGAGTTCAAGGTTGCTCTCGGGATCAGCATGCCAATTCAAGAATAAATTATTTTATGTTATCTAGTTTGAGTGGATCGAAAATGACTAAAAGTAGGCAAGGGATGTGTTCAATTGGTAAGCACTTCCTATGAGTATTGCCCTTCTTAATAAGGAGATATGCAGTATGATTTAGTAGGACCCATTCCTATGGTATCATTTTTGTGTTACTCGATATATTCGTATATTTTCTATGGATTTTAAAGTAAATATTTTGGAATTGGTTTATAAATTGAGATCATAATACATAGTAATATTTATTAACTATTTGATACAGCTTTGAAAATGATTTTGGTTAGATCCTCAAAGTGTGATTTAATGTATAAAATGTATATGTATATATTACTATTTCAAATGAATTGGAATAAAACCTGGAGTATAGTTTTAAAGTTTTCTGTAAAGAAATTTGATATGAAACGTAGAGTTGTTTTGATCATACAAATTTTGAAATGATCTTTTTGTGTAGAAAAGATTTGTTTGTGTGCTATGTAGGGAGCCCAAGTCATAGTGGCATAACCCTAAGAATTATAGATACTCTTCTTGCTTTCCTTTTTTAGTAAAGTGCTTTTAATAAATAAGTGTATCTTTGAGAAGTTTTTTTATTGATGCATGTATCATGTGAATTAGGATAGTGTGATATTTTCATCATGTTAGATATGGTTGTTTGATAGTTTTCATTTGTTAGAACGAAATGGATTTTCAGCAATTTTGGACAGCCCATAACTTCCAGGTCATTATAGAACTTGAAGTTATGTATTTTTGAAAATATAAGAAGAGTTTAAATAACACTGTAATTGAGAATGTAGTAAGTTAATATAAGTTTTAAATTTGTTGAACATTCATGTTAAGTAAACTATCCGATGTTCTTAGGCCAACCAATAAACGTCTTTAATTTAGGGTTGTATAAGGAAAGTAGACTCTAGGTGTAAGTTTGGATAGCACTGTTTTACTCTTCCTAGCTAATTGCCTAACCCCAAGGGTAAAATGTCGAAAAGGTTGACTCGATTATAAGACCCAGATTTATTTTAGGCCTTCATCCGAATTTTTGAAAGTAAAATGAATTTGATGTTTTGTATGTACTTTTAGGTTGCAGTAGAGCATTATACGGCATGAACTTAGGTTATGTTTTATGAAATGTTCATAAATTTAGGTTATGTTTTATGAAATGGTTCATAAATGATTTTTGTTTTGAACGATATATTATTTGTGCAAATGAATGGGATTTAAAAATTAATTAGTGTAGTTGAAGAAATTAATAGAATAAAGTATGTAAGTTATACGTAGATCATTTTATTCGCATGACTGCTCTTGATCTTGAATTTGAGTACATGACTTTTAGGTGATGTTATCCGGGTTTTAATCCAGCCGAAACTAATAGAAAACGAAAGAAACTTGTGTGGGCATGATGGTTCAGGACTTAATTGGAAAAACTGAGACAATGGATCGACAAGCGAAAAGTTATATAACTATGGCAACGAATGAGATCAACAAAGCCGAGATATTAGCATTCCTTTGGTCCAAACAGTAACTGAATGTAAATAGCTAGTGAATTGCCATCAAAACATAAGAACAATGATAAAAGGCTATGGGGACATCTCCACGCCCAGACTCTAGAAAAATCCTAAGTGCTTAGCTCATCAGCAACCCATGCCTCTGCTCAAACCATCAAGCAAACTAGATGTGGAACACTATCAAAAAGAAGCAAAACTTGGTCCACAAAATGAACAAGGTCTATGTGTCACCAACGACCCATAGGCGATGGGTCGCTGCCTATGGGTCGCTAGGCGATGGGTTGCAAGCGACCCATGGTTTTGGCTTGATTTGCAAGCCAAAGCCCCCTAGGTCACCTGTAACCTACCTATGAGCTATGAGGCAGGCTTGGCCTAGAAACTCTCCAACCTCTATAAATACCATGCCACCTGCAACATAAAGAAGATCTTCTCCGGACTGGTTACTAAAGCTCTATTGGAATTATTCTTCATATCTACCTCCCTCACAACAATCTCCCAAGGAATACATTGTGATTCTCCAGCGGATTCCAACTCTGGAGATTCAATCTAGCTAGAAAACAATCAAAGTCTGTATTCAAACATCTATTGTAACAACAATCAGTCTATAATAAAACAATAAAGTAGACGTAGACTTCATTAACAGCCGAACCACTATAAATATTCTCTATCTACTTTCTTTTACTGTTCTTTTCTTATATCTTTTGTCTGTGAATTTCTCTGTTAGAACAGGGCTGGTGCTTTCAAATACTAACCAGGGTGTTAGTCCATTTTTTGGGTTAATATTTTGATGCTTTCATTGAGGAATCCAACTTAGGATCCAAACATAGCTATCTACTTTGGATCTCATAGGTCCAGAAGTTAGATCCACAATCTTTGCTTGAAGAACTTGCTGTTTTAGAACCAATGGCTCTTAGGAGAAGAAGAACTACCTTGGAAGATCCATAGAGGCTGTGATAACTGGAGAAGGAGCTATTTGCCAACAAGCTGAAGTAAATGGTGCTAACTTAGGAAACTAGACACTGGCATCCTCTAGTCAGCATGAAGTTGTCACCAGAGATGAGTTGAATAAGATGGCTGAGGAGATCAACCAGAAAATGGAAAATAGTCAAAAGGCTCTGATGGAGAATCTCAATGCTCTATTGACTTACAATCAAACCCCGCTCCAACGACTGTGCCTGAACTAGTGACTGATGTTGAGCAAGAGAATTCCTCCGTCTCCGGCCTACATAGAAGGAATAGAAAGCAACCACAGAAAAGGGTAACAACAGGATGCGGCATGGACGAGAATAAGAATACTCCGCCTAACGCAAGGCAACCAACCTTGAGTTTGAACCAAGGGGCCAAAACCCCATAGGAAAATATATCTGTCAATCTCTCTGATTCAGAAGATGGAAAGCAAGGTAATCAGATGGAAGAGAATGTCAATGTGTTTGATGATGCTAGAAACATATAGACTGGCCCAATTAGGCCAACTGCAAGCCAACGGGGTCTAGCGGGAGTGTCTCTCTCGGATACAGGAGAGCCTAGGCTTCAACCCATGCGCCAAGACCATTTGTAGAACTAAGTGCTCGGTGTAGTGACTAACTGCCGCCCCTAGGACGACCGAACATCAGATGCATACATAGCAAACACAATCAAACGGCTGATGGATGAAAGTAAATGCTGAAATGATGATGAGTGCGGATCTGCCCCAAGTCGGACCCTTTTTACCGATGAGATCTTGAATGAAGGGTACGCAGACAAATTTACTATGTCGGCTATTCCTTCTTACAATGGAACAAAGGAGCCAAAACACCATCTGTACAAGTACAGCTGGTACATGGATGGAGCCAATGCTCCAAAAGCCATTCGCTCCCGATGTTTCCCCATTTTTCTTGAAGGAGTCATGTCTATAGTTCACCAGACTTCCCCAAGATCTATCCCTACCTTCGACCAACTTGCAACAAAATTCCTTAACCAGTTCAAGCTCCATATCGCGTAACCAAAAGACGTTATGTCCCTATCCGGGCTAGTTCAAGGGCGTAACAAGTCACTGAGATCATTCATGAGCAGGTTTAACATTATGGTGACAACCCCAACGAGGACATAGTTTTTATGGCGTTAGTGCAAGATATCCATCCGGAAATGGAATTTGAGAAACGGATCAAGATGAAGCAACCTACCATTAGAAAGACTTCAATTGCAAAGCAAGCCGGTACTTAAGGTTGGAAGAAGCATAGGAGATGGAAAGAAAGGCCGCTGGAGTACAACAAATGAACACAGAGCAGAATGGTATGACAACAAATCAATGCACACACAATCCTGGAAATAACCAGGGAGTTGCAGGGAAAAGTGGGAACCAGAAGAGAAGAAATCAGAATTGCGACAAGGGAAATAGTGATGGCAGCAACAAAAGATTTAGACTAGGAGACTATACCTTCCTAAATGATACTCTAAAGAATATTTATCTTGCAACACAAGAAACTGAAGAGTGCAGGAAACCTCTTAGAAAGGAGGAAACGGAACAGCAAAAGCGCCTAGGGAAATTCTGCCGCTTCCACGAGACATACGGCCACAATACAAACGAATGCCGCCGCGTTAAGGACCTCATCGAGGGCTTAATCCGAGACAATAAACTTCAACAATATATGAAAAAGCCACAAAAACCCAATCAACCTATGGTCCCTTAACCTCCTAGAAAGCAAAGAAATCAAGCAGGAACCAGCAAAGAAGGGTCGAAATGAACTGACCAAAGGCTTATTATCGAGACAATAAGGGACCACACCCCGTGCGAAGAAGTAAGGGAGAGATGGAGCGATATGTGAGTTCCTTGAAGCATGCTCCAAAAGAATCATGTTTAGCAGTAGATGATGAAACTCTGCCCATGCAGCAAAAGGTTCTGAGCGATGACATAGTGTTTTGTAATCGGCACACCGAAGGGGTTGAAGCTCCAACTCTCGACCCAATAGTGGTGACAGTAGGAATTGGTCCTGCCATAGTCCGACGAGTGCTGATTGATAGTGACAGTTCAGTTAACATACTTTTCAAACGAACTTATGACCAAAGGAAGATTGGCATGAAAAGAGTATCTGCATGCTAGACTAAGATTCAGGGGGTTTAGCGCATAACCCAAACAACCGGTGGAAAAAATCAACCTACCTATTGAGCTTGAAGAGGGTGAGCGACGAGTCACCCTCATTTAGACTTTAGTGGTCATGGACGAAACGTCAGCATACATTGCATTCTTGGGATGGCCCGCATTAGCCGACTTCAGAATAGCATTGGCCAATGGTTCCTTATATTGAAGTTCCCTACTGAGCAGGGAATTGGAATAGTGAAGGGAGACCAAAGCGTTTCTTAAGAATGCTACATCGCTGAGTTACGCAAGTCAAGCAGAAAGGAAAAATGAAAGGATGTGAGGAGGGCCCTCCACATCCGGGATCTTTACGAATAGCAACTACAGAGCCGCCCCTGGCTTAGGGACCATAGTTAATTCGACAAAGCCTTGGACCCTAGGAAGAAGAGCTCAAGGGAGGATTGGGCAACACTGGCAGAGTTAACACTGTCTATCCAGTCTGTAGGGATGACCCAACATGGGCCCTGAAAATTGGGTCGCAGTTAGGAGAAAAGATGCGACCAGAGTTAACCAAATTCCTCCGCACCAATTTAGACGTGTTTGCTTGAACGCACTACGATATGTGTGGGGTTTCACCTGAAATTGCCTGCCACACGCTCAATATTGACCCTAGATTTACATCAATAAAGCAGAAAAGGCGCAGCTTGGTCCCCAAGCGATCCAAGGCACTAAGGGTGGAATTAAATAAACCGATTGCCAACGGCTTCATCCGAGATACCACTTATCCTGAATGGGTATCAAATCCAGTCCTAGTCAAGAAGTTTTATGGAAAATGGCGAACTTATATTGATTTCTCAGACCTCAAGAAAGCATGTCCGAAGGATAGCTTCTCGCTCCCGAGGATTGATCACTGGTGGATGGAATAGCAGGACATGAGCTGCTGCCATTTATAGATGCATACTCGGGGTATAACCAGACCCTGATGCATGAAAAAGACCAAGAGAACACCAGCTTCATCACTGATTTGGGACTGTACTGCTATGTAGTGCCATTCGGCTTAAAAAATGCAGAGGCAACGTACCAAAGGCTAGTGAATGCTATGTTTAAATGCCAAATTGGGAAGACTATGGAGGTTTACGTGGACTATATGTTAGTCAAATCCCAAGTAGCTGCTAACCATATAGATATTCTCACTAAAATGTTAGAAATACTCTGCAAATACGGAATGAAGCTCAACCCACTTAAATGTCACTTCAGAGTAGCCTCTGGTAAATTCCTGGGATTCATAGTAAGTACCCGGGGAATTGAAGCAAATACAGAGCAAATAACATCATTACAGGAAGTCCAAGCCCTTAAAAATAAGAGAGAACTTCAAAGCTTCAATGGAAAGGTCGCAAAACTGAGTTGATTCATCTCTAAATCTATAGACAAGTGCATACCATTCTTCGACACATTGAAGAAAGGAAGGAAAAACTTTGAATGGAGTGAAGCTTGCCAGACAACTTTCGAGGAATTACTACGACACATGGAAGCTCCCCCGATTTTATCAAAGCCGATGGATGGAGAAGGCCTATTCATTTATTTAGAAGTTTCCCGGCATGCATTGAGTGTGGCTCTCGTGCAGGAAGAAGCGAGAATCCGATGACCTATGTACTACATTAGAAAACTCATTCTAGGTATTACTAACCCTATCTCTAATGAGTTTAACCCAACAGACGTAGGTGTTCTCTCAACTCAAGCTCTGATAGCAACTATGACGACCTGCCATTTTTGACAATTCAAGTAGAAAATAAATTACACATGTCTAACTCAAACAGCCTAAAAGTCAGATAACCAATGGAGTTAATAAGGAAAATGAGCAGAGAATAGAACAATAATAAGGATATTACAACAGAATGACAAAATATAATAGTAACATAAACAGGTCATGAAGCTGTTTTACAATATACATTTAATTTCAATCTTATATCATAATCAGAGTACAATCAACAAACATACTAAATAACACAGCAAAATAATAATAGTAGTGAATACGTTCCACCAGTCTCCATCTTCATCTTTAAGGGAAACGTCTTCGAACGCTGAAATACTCAGGATGACCCGAGCATAATAAAAAACGAACACATTCAAATCAGAACTAAAAATTCTTATGAAGTTAAATCAATATCAAGTGAAATATGTATGCATATAACTTAAGATATGTTACAGGATGTTCCATCTCCTTAGGATTCGTTGAACTATCAGTATATAGTAATGTACACTATACATGTAGTGTCTATCAGTAAAGTATAGTATTAAAATAGCGTTAAGGCTTTACATTGATCCTCCTTATCGCATTTTAAGCGGGTAGGCTATGTAGATCCTGTAACACAACCAGTAACGTCAGTAGCCAGTGAGTCCCCTATAGGTACTATATTAAAATGGAATCATAGTGGGCACGTATAAGAATAATCGTATGACAAGGCATAAGAGGTAATGCCCAAGGTAGGACACTACCATTTTTCGTTTCTTGATTGGTCGTAACCCCTAATGGTCGGCTGTGTCATTAATGTAACAACCCAAGATTTTGGTCATTTAAGTTTTAAATATTTAATTCTTTTATTTATTATAATATCGGTTTAAATGCTTTATAACCTAAATTAAATCGTAGAGATTATTTAAAATCTTTGAATTATGAATAAATATTTGAATAATGATTTAAATATTGGAATTGTGGGCTTAATATTTGAATAATGATTTAAATATCTGGAATTTTAATTGAAATTTTATTTAATGGGTTTAATGGACTTATTTGTCTCCTTTTAAATTTTTAAATGCTATCAGTGGATTCCTTTTTTGATTTATTTACAGTAATAATGATTCAAATAAATTATAAGAAAATATAACTATTATTTTCACGACTCAATTTATATTGACGTATTTTTAATTTATTTTATTTTTCCATAAATTTTAATTTGGAAAATTTTGAAATTATTCGTTTAACGATTTATCAACAAACGATAGCATTTTAGTGATTTTTTAGAATTTAATAACCAGTGTATATTATTATTATTTTGGGGTCGAGTCGTTGTTCTGAGCATGGCCATATTTTAGTTTCGCCTTTCGGGGTTCATATGCAAATGGAGATCTGCGCGATGAATGCCAGAAAAATATAAATTAAAACTAAGTCAACCTAAACAATTCCTATGCTACGCCCCATGTTTTCTTTCCCCCGCTTACTCTTCTACTAGCATTTCAAAAAATCAAGAAAGCAGGCATCTACAATTTAAAATTCTAAAAAAGAATTCAAAATAATAATAAAAATTGAAAACGTGTATCATTGGGCTTGGGAAGACAAGATTTATGCATAGACGAGTTCGTGGATGTTGCCATAACTGATTGAGGAGTTTGACAGTTTTTGGTATAGCTAATGTTAAAATTTATGCACTTCCGAGGAGGAGATAGAGCAAGCAGCTGTTGGAATCATGTTCTACGTAAGGTGGCACACGCGTGGAGGAGATTTGAGGAGGTGCGGCTCTAATTTTGAAATCGTGACATATTATTGTGCGCGTCAGGAAGTGGTAGGTCGCATTCTTTAAGGGTGGTGCAAGCTCGTCATAGCGTGGGTCTAGGAGGAAGTGATCGAGAAGGAGAGTTCACAGGAGTTAACGGCATGTCAATTCGTCGACCAGAGAAGGAGCAGGTGAATTTGCAACCATATCAAGTTTTGGAAGCAGGTAAATGACGGGAATGAATTTGAAGAAGAAGGGGTTAAGTTTTAATTATGGTAATTAGTTCAAAGTAAAGTAATTAAGGGAATTTATTTGTTTAGGTTATTCAATAACTTATAAATTCTATAACTTGATTGTACAAGGCAACTAATCGAACGCAGTTAGTTGCATTAGACTTGTATCGTCGATAGCTATGTTTTGGAATCAGTTTGGTTGAATTTAGGGTTGTTGGAATTTTGCACTAAAAAAGAACGCTATTCAACGAAACCGGAATGCTTCGGGGCCAATTGGAACTTCAGTGACTTTAACTCACTCTTTTGGTTAATCAGTAATGTTTTTAGTAGATAAAATTTACTGTTTGTGTTTGGTTGAAAATATTGGCTGATCTGGTTAAATATCTGCCTTTTAAGGTGATAAAGATTTAAATTTGAAATATATGAAAATTTTGATGAGAAACCCGGATTTCTTCATATTGTTATTTTTAAAATTTCAGTTATTTACCTATTGTTTATTTCAGTTATATATATGTGATATAGTTTGTTTAATGATGAAAGTGGAATGTTTAGCTATATTGGACATGACACCAACATATGTAAAAATTGAATCTTCTATGGTAAAAGGTTAGTGATAGCATTCGTTAAGTGCTATGGCAGCTATTGGCCTCCATATAGTATTTTTGAATTACTATTAAGTATTGATTTGGTTTGGTTGTAATTTTGGTTTGGAAACTGATTTTGATCCGATTGTTTTGGAATTTCCATGATATTTAAATTTAAATGAGTTTTTAAACTTTTAATTTTGTTTTCAATCTCATATTTATTCTTTTTAAATTCATATTTATATAAGTAAATTTTTTTAAATAATTTTTAGAATTGTTGGGATTTTTTGTGAAGTTATTATAATTATAAATATTTAATTTTTAAAAGGAAAATTTAAAAAGGGTTATCTTTTATTTTAAAGGATTTTGCGGGATCAAAGAAGATAGAAATATTTGAAATAATATTTATGAATTGTTTGTAAAGAATGTTGTAGATTTATAAATATTATATTATAAGTGGAGAATAGATTTACAAAAGAAGGATTCTATAAAATAAAGGAATAGTATTATATGTATATCCTATAAAAGGTAATCGATACCATTTTGATAAATTGGAGACATAAATTCCATTTAGAGAAATCATTGAAATATATGAAATGATCATATTATCAGGAATTTTGAGTTCTAAATGATATTTGATATTTAGCCATATTGGAATTCGGGGGTTATACTTGGAATTGGAATTTAAAGTTAAGAACAAATAAAGTTGATAAATTTTATTACAAAATTTATAAATGGATTTGGAGTTTATAAAGGAGATATTAATGGAGATGTGTTTTATAAGTGAGTCCTTATAAAAGATTTAGGAGTTTATGATTTTACTTTGAATCTATGGGAAGAATTATAAATGATCTTGTATAGGGGGACTTATAAATGATGATTATAAAAGGGGTTTATAAATAATGTGTTTGATAAAGTAATTTGCAAAAGAAATTGTAAATATGGAAGAGTTTCACAAAGGGGAAATGTTCTAGTTTATTGGTATAAATGTTAAAGTTAACATTATTTTAAAACAAATTAAGTGTGATTTTAGAAATGGAGGATTTTCGTAAGATTTGTATGATATATTTATGCCGTTAAGATAAGTATATAAGTTTTTCGTCTAAGCATTGAAATATAATGATTTTGTAAACATACTTATATAATGAATATAAGCATATAGAAAAGTTCTCTAAGTTGAAGTGAAATGATTTTATAAGAATACTTATATTTCTAAGATAAGCATATCGATATTTTCAAATACTGAAAGAGTATAAAGGATAAGGGAATGTATCCTTGCAAAAGTGGTTTTGATACAAAAATTTTACAAATGGTTTTATTTAATAAAAAGGATAACTAAAGAGACTAGTGGGTGCTTTGTACTTTACCAATGTTATTTTCCCTATGGAATTAAATCTCTGGTTGAATTGATTGTTTATTTGATAGTTAAATAACCGATTATCAAATCTTGACCAAAACATAACTCCAGAAATATCTAGGAGAAACACGTGAGTTGTATGGCACAGTCATCTTTGATGATGCAGTACCATGGGTATAAATCTCATTTTTGTTCTCCTAGGACAAATGATAGGGAGATCCGTCCACTTAAATGGTTGGTGGTGATCTCAACTCGTATGTGTTGTCTGATTATTTCCAAAAGAACCGAGGGTTGAGTTTACCAGAACTATCGTAGTTGTTTCGAAGAGACCGAGATTGGATAAGTTATCCGAAAACCACTTCAATCCAATTCAAATATTTCGAAGTGAAGACATCTTAAAGAGCATGGAATTGAAGATGGAGCTTTAAAGTGCAAGGGCTACTTGCTATAAGTCCTGAGGGTGATTCCAAAATGGATGTAGTAAAAGTAGTGCGTTCGTTTTGTCCTTTTCCTAAACAACTTGCATGGATGAATGTTGTCACTGCACTGCTACTTTGAAGGTAGTGTTATCTTTCCAAGTGGAATTGTTACGTAAAAGGTAATCGTAGCCTCAAGCCTCACAACTCGAAAATGGCTAAAATTGGGTAGATGTAATAGGGCTATGTGGGTTGCTCCTATTAGGGTGTGTCGTCACCTTTCTAGATCGTCATATTATGGATTTGGTTGTGCATTAGGGATCTGATTAAGGTTGAAAAGCAACCGGGGTGATGACATATTCGGTATTATCCAAGTTAAGGGGTAGGCCGGTTCTATGTTGGTATGGGTAGACCAAGTTCAAGGGCTGACCCTAGGTACATTTTATCTTGCGGTGTGTTGTATGGAAGGTAGTCCTTTACCTTGCCATTGTTGGAATCCATTCTTCTATAAGCACCGGGTGGACTTGATTATAAACCTATTATGCTAGAATTTAATAGTATATAAATTTCGGCTATGATTACTTTATACTTATATCTTAGACATTATTGTAATGTCATTAGATTTTCTATAGAAATGCTTTGGTTATAGTAAGGTAAAGATCCATCCATGTTTATGCGGGGCATGGTCTTACGAGATACCTTTATTTTCAAAATATTTTTATAACATTAAAATCCAATTAAGGTATGTTTGTCATGCTGGTTTACCAAACTAATCTGGGCGTTATTTTTCTTATAATGCTCAGGTTAGACCGAGCATATTTACAGATTTAGTTTGGATACTGGGAGCTTCAGGAGGCGAGTTGGATGCTCCTAGTCATATTCACGTACTGCATTAGTTGATTTATTTAATAGCATTTGTGAGGACAGGTCATTATAACTGTCCAGGCTATTGATAAATTGGATGACTTTAATTGATATATGAAGAATAAAGTTAAAACTTTTCTTTTGTAAAAATATGATGTATATTATATGTTACTCATTATGGTGTGAGATTCTGTTCTCACTTTTCTTCTTTTTCCCCAAAAATCTTTCTTTCCAGCATTTGGAAGTTAGGCATGCGAATACCGTTGATGTATTAGTGTCGACTTCTGAATGTCTAAAAAGTGGGTCATTATAATATGGTATCAGAGCTTAGGTTGAGCAAATACCTAGGCTTTGGTTGGGTTATGTAACACCCCTATGTTTAAATTAAATAGAATAACGTAGAGACTGGAGTGATAGGAGGATTGAGATTTTAAAACTAAATAGGGTCGTGCCTTACCTAAATGGGTTTATCAAATGATTTTATAAGTTAAATACCAAAGGGAATAAGGCAAGAGTAATATGGGAATAGCTATATATAACTCCTAAACCCTTACCTCATTCATACTTCCATAAAAATAAAAACATAAACAAAAGGAGATCAAAGCCGGCCATAATCCTAGGAGAAAACGAGATCAAGATCAATTAGAAGCTAAGATTCAAGCAAGGAAGAATTAAGCAAGAATAAATCTCAAGTTCCTTATCCAAACAAGGTGAATAATAATCTAAACCATCGCATATATGTCTTATTGAACATTTCAAATTTTGGTTTTAAGTTTTAAAACCATTTGGATGGATTTAATGGTGATATGCTTTGATTATATGCCATGTTTTGATTTAAACAAGGATTTTTATGTAAAGGAATAATTCGATTTTATGGTAAAAATCGTATGAAATAGGTTTTGAATGCTATGGTGGTTGAATATATTATGTAAAAGTAAAACATTATTTTGGAGATGGGTTTAAATTTTCATAATATTCCAAGCTATAGGTAATTTATTATGAATTTTGAATGGAAGAAATTTTTATTTATGGTTTAAATTGCTTAAGGCAACAATGTAATGTTTTCAGGTATAAAAATATATGTATGATAGAAAACATATTAAAAGGGAATTATTATGATTTTTAGGGATTTTTCCTAAGTGATTTACTGTGGAAATTAAATTAGTTCAGTTCGGGGAATTAAACATTTTAATTGTTTTATTAAGGAGAAGGGCTTATTTGCTAAAGCATTTTCAATTATTAATTGATGAATTCGACGGCTTTTTTTGAAAAACTATTTTGATAGAGGATTGGCAACTAATCATATTTTGACAAATTAGACAAGTTAAGTGAAAAGGAATTTCTTTTAATGGCATAAAATCAGTTTTGTTTTGAGTTACTACCTTGCCACTTTCTTTTGCTTGTTTTCGAAACCATGCCCTGTAGGCCTTTCGAAACAAATGCATAGGGAGAAATTGGTACATAGTTTATTGGAGAAAAGCAGAAGGGACGGTGTCAACGGCTTGCTTTTGAAAGTGTTAAAGTTACTTTCAAATATCTTTTGAATCAATCAACGTGCCTTTATTTTAATGGAAGCTTTCGAATAAATTGATGCTTTCCTTTTTTTTAAAGAAGGTTTCAAATGAGTTACTACATATTTAGTTTTGAAAAGGATCTTTTGAAAGGGTGGCTGCTTTTGAAACTATCTGAAACCTAGCCATCGTATTCATGCCTTTTGAATTAATTAGAGGCCATTTCTTTATAACTTTAAATTAATGCTTTCGAAAGGGAAGCTTTCGCCCTTGAAAAAATTTGAAGCCGCCTTCTCAAAGCTTTAGAAAGGGTAGTTTAAGCCACTTTTAATAAGGGAATTAGAGGCAATGATTTCGAAAGGATGGTTTTGAAACTATCCTCTTCCCCAAATTCTTTTAATTAAAATCAATACTTTCGAAAGGGTTGCTTTCGCCTTCGTTTTCTTTAACCCAGAAGTTATATTTAATGTTAACCCAATGAATTCGAAAGAGACGCTTTCAAATTGTTTTAAAGCTATGATTTCGTTAATTTTATTTGAAATAAG
Organism: Allium cepa; assembly: GCA_030765085.1. Lineage (NCBI taxonomy): Eukaryota > Viridiplantae > Streptophyta > Magnoliopsida > Asparagales > Amaryllidaceae > Allium > Allium cepa. The sequence goes on along the minus strand of CM060937.1, from coordinate 901,797,713 downwards.
CACCTTCGAAAGATAAGCGTTAAGTGTTTCGAAAGGTAAGCTTCAAGTGTTTCGAAAAGTGTATCTTTAATGATTTCGAAAGGAATGTTTTAAATGTTTTGAAAGGAAGGTTTGAATCTTTCGAAAGATATGTTTTTAATGATTTCAAAAGAAAAAGTCTAATGTTTCGAATGCCTTAGCTTTCAAACAAGAAACTCAATCTCAATTTTTAAAAGTAAACCCATAGCAATATGAAAGAGCTTTGAAATGGAATTTAACTCTAGAGTTTTTGAAGAAGCTTTCCTCGCTAAAGATAGTAAGGGTATTAACCATATTTCATTAGAAAGAAATTTACAAGGAAGTTAAGTCATGGATGTTTAAATCGATCACTTATCATGTATGCTTTTGTAAACATATTCACTTAATAATTAACCCATAACTGCATTTTTGTGTGTTAAGGGCTAAATAACCAGTTAAGTTGACCTAGTAGTGAATATAAATTGAGGTAACTCCTATATGAGTAGAGTTGCATTCAGAAGGTCAGGCAGACCAGAATATGGGATGCCTGAAGACTGGTCAAAGGGCTATTGTTTAGACTGGTTCTCAGTAAGCCCATAAAAACTATCTATGGAAATACTTATTGGTAGGGGTCAATAGGTTCTTAGTGATCCCATGCAAACTATGTCCATATTAAGTTATTGAAACAGAACAATAGGTTTGCAGTGATCCCATAAAAACTATGACATGAGGGAAGTTATTGGAGAACCCAATAGGTTCATAGTAAGCATATGAAAACTATGATTGAAGAAAGTTATTGGTAAATACCAATAGGTTCATAAAGATCCCATGAAAACTATGATTGGATGATAGTATTAGTAGAAACCAATAGGTTCATAGTGACCCCATCAAAACTATGAAAGTGGATGGGAATTCCATAAAGAATTAACAGGTTATTAGTCAACCCATGAAAATATATAGGTTAATACTGACCCTAGAACTATAACTTGAGATAGATAGTCAGATAAATGGTGATGGGAAATCAAGAACATGTTACATGTTTGCATATCATCATAATACCTTTTATTATATTATGTTTTAACAATTGTGGATGCAGGTGCATAGTGGTTATTAAACAGAGTTAAGACAACAGTGAGGGGAAAACCTGTTTCGCTAAGCGGCATTGTAACATCCTGATATTTTCAACCATTCACAGACACACATGCCGGATTTGAATTTCTCAAAATACCAGATTGTTAATTTATATTTTGCAAAACTCAACATATACAGTAAATAAATAAATCACAGAATCACAGGCATAGAGTAATAACAATAATGCAGCGGAAACAAAGGAATAGTAGTTCATGAAGCTACCATATATATAACAGAGTTAAACATGATACAACAGAAGTCTCGAATACATAGATGTCTCAATACAATAGTCAAATACAAAATCTGAATGCATCACTAAAATCAACTGAATAACTGAAAGCAGAATCGATAGATGGATCTCCAAGCGAAGCTCCAACTCCAAAGGTGAGTCTCAAATGTTGTGACACTTAGTCTGACCTGAGCGTAAAGCAAAACACAAACACTCAAGTCGGGATTAACATTCTTATATCAATAAATCCTACTCTAGTAAAATAACAAATGAAATACAAGTAACTCAAAGGATGCTTGGGATAACCATCCTCTATGGATCCGTTAAACTATCTGCTATGTAGTAGTATACGTTATTATAATAATGTTTATAGTAAAGTAAACTATTTAAAAATAGCGTTAAGGCTTTACATTTTCCACCTTAGCACATTTATAGTGCCGATAGTCTATACAGTACCATCATACCTCCAGATCGGGACGCTACCATAGAATACTCCATAGGTACAACACAAATAACACTCATAGTAAAGCACGCTAGGGTAGGTGACACAGCACAACTAGGCAATGCCAGGGTAGATATACCAATTACACTTCCAAACTGGTGGTAACGCGTAGCAGCCACTACCGACCAACTCGAGCCACACTCTCAAATCAAAAAAAATCTAAAGTGGCTACCAAATCAATCACAAAGTCAGAATATAGTATCGAAGGAGTGTGTCCGATTGGAGGAGCTACCTCATTTGGCCCGTCAATTGCTCATGTTTTAGCCACCTTAAGCCAACTCACGGGAGTCGGTTCCACGTATATACCTCATATAGGATCGTCGCTGCCATCCTACTTCATTCTGTAATCTCCACCATGTACATGGTTATTAAAGCGGTTTTCGGAGTTGGCAGAGAGTATGACAACTTCCGATCTTGGCCTCTTTAATAACCAAACATTATTATAACAACGCGGTTGTTTCAAAATAGTTTATACTTCAAAACCAAAATATCGTTGTCATTTCAAAATCATATCAATACGATATCATTCCATTTCAAAAAATAATATGATATCATTTCCATTTCAAATATATCTTTCTTCAAAATCATAGCACTTCAAAGTTATAACACTTTCAAAACCAAACGCTTGAAATTATAACACTTTAGAAACATAATACATTGAAATTCATAACTTTGAAAACATAACTTCCACCACTTAAACAGTTTAGATATTAAAATAGTATATATAATAAAATAGTTTATAAAGAAAAATAGTTTATACAAAAGAGTTTTAAGTTAAAATAGTTTATATATCAAAATAGTTTATATTAAAAATGATTTATATTAAAAATGATTTATATTAAAATAGTTTATGTTAAAAATAGTTTACATTAAAATAATTTATAAAGTAAAATATAATTTAAAATTACTTTATATAATAAAATAGTTTCCTCAAATTTCACAAATCGATTCCAATCAACTCGAATCAACACGAATTCTAAAAATTCAAATTTAACCAAACCTCAAATCATCAATTTTAATTCATTTCAGTTTCTCAATAAATCATTTTAAATTATATCGATTTCAAATATAGATTTTAATCACAAAATAAACCATTTCAGTTTCAATATATTTCAAAACTCAAATAAATTTCAATGTTTAAATATTCAACATTTTCAAAACTAGATTTGATAATTCCATATATATATATATATATATATATATATATATCAAATTCACTTTACTATTTTTTATTTTGAAATATTTACATAATCATTCAAATAACATTTAAATAAAACTACAAATTTCAAATTTAAATAAACTAAATATACCATTTCAATTTATGTAAATTTGAAATATTCACTTAAATCACTTTTAGTCAAAAATTAAGTTATAAATCATATCTTTAAAATCCTAAATTTAATAAATTTCAAATCAAACTTATTTGAGTATAATTCTTAAATAAATTCAATTTCAAAACCTTGGAATCATTTCAATATATATATTGACCAACGGTATCTGTATATAATTTTCTATCGTATAGTCAAGTGATACGGATATTTATCGTTTCAATCCGTAACTTAAAATATATGGGTATATATCATTTCAACCCGCAATCTCAAATTCAATTCAATGAAAATCGCTTGGGTTTATGATTTCAACTCATAACGATTTTATCATATTCTACAGATCGTTCGGGTATGTATCATTTCAATCCGTAGTGAATTCTATACTAACAGGGAAATTTTAGAGTGATAATAGATATGATAATAATATAACAGGCATAATCATCAATATAAATAACAGATAATGGTGTCAGATGTAATAGGTGAACTGCTACAGATAATGGCATATATGTATAACAATGTGAATAACTAATAGCAGCATATTTCAATTATCATTTCAATTGAAATCAAATTTAATAAATATAAGAACGTTAATCATGAGTGATTGCTCACCTTTCGAGGCTAGACAGATTTGTGTAACAGAGCAAGCTACGAATTCCGAAGCAAAGCTAGATAGGCACAATTCGACGAACAAAGCTGATGGATAGAAATTTATAAACAAATCAAATCGATATAAATTGAAAATATATATACATTATTATTATTATATACATAAGAAAATTCAATATTTAGTTTAAGATAAATATTAAAAATAATGTAAAATTTCAAAATCAATATTTAATACAAAATAAGCTTATATGTATAAGCTACAAAATCACGATATATATTACATTTAAAAATCAAAATAAATTTGCTTTATTTCAATACATATAACCCTTCACTTTATATATATTAGAAACCACACATAAATTTCAAATAAATATTTAATTCAAACGCATAAGAAAATACATATATATTTTCAAATCAGAAATACATAGCACATATCAAAAATTTAAACGGACCATCATACAATATTTGAAAACCAAACAGATATATAGCATATATCTAACTTACATAGTTTACATAAACTAATGTATATGTATATTTATATACACTAATATATAATACACTTTATATAACTAGCACCACTGTATGCAGTAAAACAAGGCATATATTAACTAATATATATATATAACAACTTTTAAAATATAACATTTTAAACAAAACAAAAATATATAAATGTACCAGAATACAACAAACATACATTATATTTATATAAACTTAGTCGAATAGAATAAAAGGCAGCAGCAACAGCGTATAAACTATACATAACTATAACATAAAAAAATATAAATCTTACCGTAGAATTTGAGAATCCTGAACATATTATACAATACTAGCGCACTACATAAACACTATATACACTATATATATATATATATATATATATATATATATATATATATATATATGTATGTATGTATGTATGTCAAGAACAACTTTATAAATAAACGACTCATATGACTTTTCATTCAACGGACTTTATGTAAACTATATACTCAAACAACTTATAACATATACATCAAAAAAAATATTATCGAAATACTTATGATACTATATGTGCATATCTAAATCAATACAAATCAAAGAATATTTACATGCATATATTTGTACTTGTATATACTTTTAAAACCAATATATATACACACGTATAAATAAACAGTAATTGCAACTTTAAAACTATCCAAATATCTATATAATTAACATTTGATATATAAAAAAACAAAGATGGACATATATATATAAACGAAAATTTTCAAACAACGTAAATATATATATGCCAGATATGTATATGTAAATAAGACTTAAAATATATGACATAATTTTAACTAAAGTTTTTAACATATCAGTGTTATACAAATCTTATATACATACATATCTAAATAAATCTTAAAATGGAATAGAACAGTGGGAACTAGTACATATAAACCTTATAAGATATATATATCACTTAAATATATACTTAAATATATTAAAATGTAATGTATACGTTAAAGATACGATATTAATACATATGCCAAAGATATAAAATAGTTAGTATATATAAAAATTATAAGTTTTGAAAAAGCTGCAACCAACAGATCTATAAACTATATATACATAACCAAATGCTTTCATATACTAACAGATCATATACTCATTTATAAAACAGACACAAACTTTATAAAACTCGAGTATAAATACAGATATATGTAAGTAGATTTAAAGTTTCCCAAGAAACAGAGACATAGGACACAATAGATATAAATATTACCTACATATATGGCTGCCACTAGAAAGCAGAGAGGGTGACGGGTTTGCAGTCGATCGATGGCCGAAGTGCCGATGGCCGGTTTCTTGGAGGAGATGAATGGCGATGGAGGAAGAAGAGGGTATACAGTCGCTTGATGGCGATGCGATGGCGTTCGAGTTTGAAATTGTAGGAAGGGAGGTCGTGCGAACAAGATGAAGAAGGGAGGAAGAAAGAAAAGCAAGTTGCAGAAAGTAAAATAAAAAAAGCTTTAATAAAATATAACATAAATCTATATATTGAAGTAGCGTGACCGAAAATGAAAGGGCAAACGACTCTGGGAGTAACAAAAGTCTAAAACTAAATTTTTGGGAATATAAATGGTTGGTGGCTATTGATTATCACATGAAAAATGAAAAGACAAAAGAGAACCAAAAGCCAAAATATGAACTCAATACGGCTAGCTATTTGTCGCTTCCTAACCGGACTTTGAAAAAAAATTGAATATATCGTAGAGACCAGCTCGATGAGATGATCAAAACGGTATACAGATGTTAGTGGTATGATCATCCGATCAAAAGGTGATAATCGGAACCGAAAATGCTGCTAAAATGCCAGAATTAAGATAAACGGAGCAATAGCAGTTCAAATTTGGGAAAATGAAAGATGAGTCTCACTTAGAAGATGATTTACAAATTTATTGTATAAGAATATTCAGGTTTTTGAAAACATTTTATTATCATCAACTTTAACTGTTTTGAATTGAAATAAAATTACACCAGGAAATAAACTTCCATATTTTTTGATGAAAATTTACCCATTGATATGTTTAATTAGATGTATTCCAAATATTAAATTTTTATTTTAAAATTTTATTATCTAAAATTTCACAAAATAAACAAAATTCAGTTAATTTCATGAATAAAACTACTAGAAATTTATGGGTCGTTACAGGCATGGTCTCACTAGAAATCTATATGGTTCGAGATGGTAGGCTATTATTCATACCAGACTTTTTGTCTGACTCGAAGTTTATGTTTTCCCTTTAAACTCTAGGGTGCTTAATTGATTTTGAGTAGTTTGAGAGTTAAGGTTTTTTGGGTTCACCTTCAGATGAATAATGTAACGAATAAGATTTTTCGACCTTCGAAAATTGACATCAATGCGTTCACTATCTTACATCCTGAGCAACCGAATGTCGAAAATACTAGATCGTTAGGGAAAATGAAGAAAGAGGTAGGAGAAGAAACAGAAAACAACAACATAGAATCTCACAATCGTAGTGGAACAATGTATATAATAGATAACAACATATCTTTATGCAAAAAGAGCTATAAAACATTACTTATACATTATATCATCAGATTACAATAAATCATTAACTCAATACTGGACAATAATAATAACTTGTCCTTACAAGTGTTGAATATACAGCCTAAAATACACGGCGGAATAAGATCAAATACGTGTAATACGTCTTCATCATCCAGTTCGTCTCCTGAGCTCCATAGCATCCCATCATGTTTCTGTAATACTCGATCTGACCAGAGCATTATAATGAAATAACACCCGAGTTAGTCTGGAAAACCAGCGTGAGAAAACACACTCAACTTGAATTATTAAAGTTATCAAATCCTTTGAAAACAAAGGTATCTCGTATGATCACGCCACACATAAACATAACGAGTTTTTACCTTACGATAACCAAAACATTTTATGTCAAAATCATCTGATATTATAATAGAACTAAGTACAAATACTTATTCAAATATCCAAAATTGTTACATTAATTAAATTCCCGTATACTAGGCTCTGCAACTAAAACTGTAAAGGTACGTATTGGAGAATGGATTCCATACGAATGATTAGGCACTGGGGTACCAACTGTCACAGTACACATCTATAGAAATGTACCGAGGACCACGCCGAGATCCCCTACAACACAAGACCGGACTATCCCTAACCTTAATAGACCGAATATGCTATCATCCCGGTTGTTCTCATCCTTTCTGAGTCCTTCCTATGCACCATAGTAATAATATCGGAGGGTACCTAGAAAGGTGGTAAACATACCCTAATTAGGTGTGACCCACTTAGTCTTGCTGCATCTCTTTTGATTTTCATCCACTCCTAGTTCATGAGGCTTGAGGCTACGATTACCTTTTAAAGCAATTTTCACTTAGAATGCTTATTGTCCTCCAATGACAATGTACTGATAACATTCATCCATATAAGTCCGTTCTAGGTATGAACGAAACCGAAGGCACTATTCCTACTAAATCCATTTTGGAATAATCCTCAGGATTAGTAGCGATTAGCCTTTGCACTTCAATGCTCCATCTTCAGTTCCATGCTTCTGCCTTCACTTCGAAACATACCCATTGGATCGAAGTGGTTTTCGGATAACATATCTGATCCAGTCTCTTCGAAACAACGTTCGATATTTTAGGTAAATTCAACCCCAGTTCTTTAGGAAATAAACAGATGAAAATAAGATTGGAGATCACTTTCTAACTGTTAGTGAACGGATTTCCTTATCATCGTCCTAGACGAACAAAATGAGTTTATACATATGGCATAGCACCATCGACGGTAGCTGTACCATATAATTCTCGTATTTCTCTAGATAGTCCCAAAGTTATGTTTTGGGTCCAGATTAGATAGTCGGTTATTTAACTATCAAATAAACAATCATTCAACCAAAGAGTTCATTTTCCATTGAAAACACTAAGTCTCATTTAATTTATTTTTAATAAAGTAAATCTCTTTATAAAAAGGTATGTACTTATCTTACCGATGTAAGTACATTCACTAACTATTCTTTTCAAAAATATTGAAAAACTTTTTAAAATAAATATAGAAAGCACCATGCGGTATCAACCATGGATTCACGGCTCAATGATTACGTCTTTATCCTAGAGAAATCCAAACTTAACTACAGGCGATCTCTGCCTCTGATTCCGCCATGAAAGTATACCGTTACTTTCCGAAAACTTTATTTAATATTTTTTTCTCAAAATAATACTTATAAAATTCCTATATAAATTTTCCAAGTTTAATTAGGAAAATACCCTTCTATAAAAGTTATTATATAAAATAATATCAATATTGAATAATTTATCTTTTAAAATAATAATACTAATTAGTTCTTAACTAATAATTAACTTAATACCAACTCATTATAAACTAAATTAATAATTAAATATACTTTAAACAATTTGAAATAATTACATAACTTTGAACAATAATTAATTTTGATGTATTAATAAAATTCTAATCGATTTACAAGACTTATTTATAAACTTATATTCCATTTTGACAATTTTAAGATATTTAAATAACTAATATTCTAAAAAAAATTAAACACTTTAAATTACCTAGTTTAATAATTTAAAATCCTCTTTTCAAAACAAACTTAACTTCTCGATAACAGTATATCTTTCAATTCCAATATAGCCAATCTAACATTTTAAATCTCTCTCAACTTATCACCAATTGACTTATGTCCCAATTTCGTAAATCCCCATTTTCACATTTCAAAAAATAAATCTATCATTTATTTTCAAGCCGATTTACCCATCTCGTTATAAATCCTCACCGTGAATTTATAACTTCAATTTATCAACTGATAACCACTTGACTTTATTTATAAACACTGTTTATAAATCTCGCAGTCTTCAGTTCTAATATATAACAGTTTCACACCACTTAAATCCTTAATAATTTGATTCTAAATTTAATTCCATTTATAAATCAATGTCTCAAATAATCCAAACTATATTCCAAACCTAACCCAATCTCGATTATATTTCCATTTGTAATTAAGAAATCTCATTTAAGATTCGGTATATTCAATTTCACATTTATTTCCAAATGCATTTCTTTTCTCAATCTATTCAAAATCTTGGTTTAAAAACCTTATATATTTAAAACAAATATCACTAAGGAATTATGATTTAAAATCCTTATTCCAAATCTCTATTTTCCATATTCCAAAATTGTTAAGTAAAAATTTAAAATCAAACTATTTATTTTATCCAAATTCATTTCTTTTAATTAATCCAAAATTCACTATAAGCATTTCACTTCCAAATTTATTTTTAATTTCTTTCCAAATTAAAAATACCAAATCTAGACCAGTATTACCATAGCACCAAATGAATTCGAATAACACCATAATCTATCATAGATTATTCAACATATCATATGCCACTGAATATGAAAATAAATTTAATATTTTTGAAGAATCCAGTTGGATCCCTCCAACCTGTTTTCCAGCAACCACAGATTTTAATACAACATAAAAATACCAATCCCACTTCGAGGGGGGTATCGTGGTATATTGGGTCATCTGCTATTATGGAGGGCGCATAGGGTCTCATCCGCTAAATAAACGCGGGAAAATCAATCCAACTACCAAATATATACTACTATATATAATAACATCCAAACTGATGATAATTATCAAATTCAACCAGACATCCAATAATTAATTTTAACTATTTGAAGTTAACTAGTAACCCAAAATTGAGTGAGATTAACTCACACTGCTTTTCATTGTCGCTTTCGCGTTCCGGTTATGATTTAATCCGAACATTTTTTAATTTATCTAAAAATCCCAAAAGCTCCAAATCCAACCAAACTATTTCCTATGCATAGATGATGACAATACGATCCCAATGCAACTTGAATCGTCCGAATCAGACCTCGCATGGATGAGTTATACATTTAAAAGATTATCAAATAAAAATAATTTATTATTTTTTTCTTAATTACATCTTAAGACTAATCACCCATTTTTAAATTAATTAGCCGCTAAAATCCTTCCTTCCCACTCGACACTCAACCCAAATCATCCCCTTATGTATGCTTGTCGTCGCTGCTTCTGGCTATGGCCGACCACCACCCTGCACCCATTGATAGGTCAACCTTCCCTCTTCCCCACGCAACTGCCTTTACCCCTTCATTCGCTGCCACCGTCGAGGGAAACCCATCATGGCATTTCTGATCATCCATCAATTCCTGCTACCACAAATGCATTTGCGATACCAAAATCCGGTCGAAGGTGCGCCTGCCTCTCCCTTACACTTCATCAGTTGGGAGCTCCACCTACAAATCCTTCGAAACGCCGCAATCGGCGAAAAGATCGATCGTCATTCATCGTCCCCTAACCACTGACTCGCTCCCCGAAACACCATCTCCACCGTTCAAGATGTTCATCTCAATGCCGCCTACCACTTCCTAGTTGAACCCTTCGACCGTCGATATCTCTTGTAGTTTAAGCTCATATGCATTGTAGGATGATGCTTCATTTAAACGAAGAAGAACATATTTCTTTTGTTTTGAACTGTGTTCGGCCATATTTTTTCTTCTGTTGCGACTATAGGATGCGTGCATTTTAGAAAGAGAATGGAGGGAGGAAGAAGACATGACGTTGGCCTATAAGCAGAAGGCTATATTGTTTTTGAAATGAAGAAAAAAGGGCTGATGTGAATAAAAAGTCAAGTCAACAAATATAAGTTTATTATTTAAATTTCAAAATTGTCTCGACTATGTAACTCAAAATCTCAAACCCCTATCGAGGCATGCCGCTAGGCATTTTTTATGTTATACCCCTATTTTGAATGCAATGGAAAAGTTTTTGAGTCCTAATTCGATCGTACAGAGAAGATAGCTTTTTGAGCCCAATTTTAATATTGAATGTTTGATATTAATTTCAGCGTGTTTCTATTTCGGACGACCAAACGATGATTCCAAACGCTACAAAATTTGAAATTCGATTGTAATAAACTATTGCGGATCCAATGGACCTACTTTCATTGAATTCCGAGACTGTACCTCGGAAGGCTATTTATATACGTTAATTCAAACAATATATTTTTAAAATTAAACAAATCATTTTTGAATTCAATTTAAAAAGTTTTATTATCTTCATTATTATTAATTTAAATTTCATAAGCCTTTAAATTATTTTTAACAAGCTTAAAACCCAAGATTAAATATTTTAACCAATTTCTAATTATTAAATTCAATAATTAAATTATCCAATAAATCATTTTATCTAAATTACGAGTTAAAATTTAACTTTTAAATATTTAAAAGTAATTAAGTATTCCAATTTCAAATAACTAAAATTCTGGGTCGTTACAAATAAGCTTTCAAAGACATGCAAGAGGCAAGCTAACTATTAATAGCTCTTTTTGTTTGATTCCACTGTATTTTTTTGTAATGGCAAAGTTGTTTAATTGCCTATGTTTAGACTCTGATCATCCAAGAGGGCGTCTTCATATGTTGCTTTTGGTGTACTTTGTAATAATTATATTTTTGTGAATGTGGTTTACAAAATTGGGATTATGCAATGAATTTGAAAAAAGATTAAAGTGGAACGAGAAATTTGTTTTATGAGTTTAATTTTTCTTTCATATTCATGTGTTTCTATTATATCAATGTATCTAACATTACCGCATTTGGTCAGTGAATTAATAACTATGGATGACTGCAGCATCCATAGCAGTTAGTTTTGGGCCTTCAAGTGAGGGATGTTACAGGTTAACACGTTTGAGATAGGGTAAATGAGACCCTAGGATGAGTTTGAGTATATTATATATATGATCGTGTATTTGTTAGTGATATAAAAATGTTTTATATTGAGTTCATTTATCAGTTGAGTGGTTATGAATTATAGTCGATGCAGAAGGAACAACTGTATCGATAGGGATTTCTAAACACCTAAACAAATATTATTTTGAAAATTAGGTAAACCAAATAATTTTACCTAAATTATATTATATATATATATATAAGAAAAAAAATCAGAAATTTTTACAGTTAGATATAGTGTGCTTGGTTATTAAAGATTGATAATATTTGATTATTATCATTTATTGTTGATTGGTTGGACCCAGATAGTTATGGGTCTTTATTATTTGTTAAATTAAATACGAACACCTCATGAATTTAGTTTCACAGTTTGACTATAAGGTGTACGATGATAATGTTGAGCTAAATTTTAAATTATAATAAAAGCTTTCTATTATAATCTATACTAAGATAACAATAATGAAAATGATCTTAGATAAGAAGCGAAATTATATAGGTAGGATTTATAAATATAGATTACAAATAAGGATTCAAAACTGGTAATTTGAGCACTTAAATCCCAGGGATTTAAAATGGTTTTTCAAATTGTTGTGACAAATAATAATATTATATTGGAGAGTGCTTTGGAATAGAAATTTTCTTAAAATATGGTTTATAAATAAAAATGGATTTAGACTGAGAAATTTAAAAATTAAAGTCGGTGTTAGGAAATTGTTTTCAAATTTTTGGAAAAAATAATAATGATGTTATTTTGAAAGTATAAATGAATAGAGGGGGTTAAAATGGATTTTAAAGGAGATAAAAAGCACTGAACACACTTCAGTCGCTGGAGAATAATTTTGGTGATGACTACAGCATCAACGACATTCATTTTTGAGTTTCTAAGTGGCGGATTGTTACTATGGTAGTTTTGCTTTAAAATTATTTTGGATCAAACAAGTTTTCTTTAAAATTTCTAAAAGTATAATTTGATAAGGAATATATGAATATTATTATTATTATTTCTATTTGCGCCAAAATTGGTCACAAACCCCAAATGTCGTGAAAGCACCAGTATATGAACACAAACCAGCAGTATATAATCTCGGACCCAAATAAAGTAGAGAATAAAAATGAAGAATAAAAAACTTCAAACGGAAAGAAATAGACAGAGATACAAGATTTATAGTGGTTCAGCTATCTCCAGCCTATGTCCACTTCAAAAGATGATCTTTTATTGACTTTCTTCGCTGGTTACAGCGGATTACAACAGTAATTCTCGTGTACAATAATGAAATTCGAGCATAATGGTGATTCTAGCAGAGTCTAGACGTCGGAGAATCCCAAGTCCCTTTTTTGAAGGCTTTGGGATGCTATTTATAGGCATAGGCTGTAGATATCTCGCTCAAATCTTGGGAGACCTCTTTTGGCACGTGAGTGGGCCCACGTGATCGATCCTAGGTGATTTCGACTCGATCTGTGATCGATACGAATGAATTTTGTATCGATCAAGATTTGATACTATTGAGTTGAAATTTGGCATGAACATTTATAGGCCGTACGTAAGCTCCTGTGAAAATTCTGTGGCATTTGGACTTGTGGATTGTGAGATATGATCGATACGAATTGGGTTCTCCAACATGGATACGGGTACGAATCGATACTTCCGCCTCCCTCACCTTCATGTCGATCAAAAGCACGTTTCTACCTATTGGTGTGGACCGACAAACTGGGATGGATCCACATTTCCTGCCGCGTTGACCGAGCCTTCATCCTTTTTGAACTCCATCCATATCCTTTCAATTGCATCCATCCACTTCAACCTTTATTCTTATCGTTGGTCTGTGTCCATTTTTGTATCGATGCCAGTGGTGTACTCCATATCGATCTTATACATGTTGATCGATGCAAAGTAACCTTAGATGATGGGAGTGGAGTGCTAACAGAATCGATACAAAGAAGGTGTAAGTTGATGGATACGAAACAGGGTTTTTTCATGGATAAGAACAAGACAGACATATGGATATGAACGAAGCCTTACCTCTGGTAGATACGAATAGTAGCTCGCTTCCATGGATACGATGCAACACATCTGATGGATATGAACGTCTTGTTCATATTCATGGGTATCAATACAAGGTTCCTCCCGTGTATGTATCCATCAATAGCTAGAAGAAACGAACTCCGTTTGACTTGAAACTTGAAACATAGCCTTTTCTAGCCTTGCTTTTCATTTCCTAGCAATTTCATCTCGATCAGAGCTTGGTCAAACCTGGTCGACATCCATCATAACCTTGTTTTCAATCAATCTCCAATCCCGTTACCCATTCTTTCCAGCCAATTTGTTGATATTCCGACCTTGACAAAAGTGTGGGATAACAATTTCAAAATGATTTGAAATAAAAAACGGGTTTAAATTTTGAAATTTTTAGCCTAGTAATATTATAGACTCATGTATCTTAACCCTTTGGATAGTTTGTTGGTGTATCTCATTTTGGGATATTGTTTGGTAATTTTCATTTATTGAAATGAAAAGGAATTTTCAACGATTTTGGACAGTTTGGACTTTAAATTTGATATAGAAATCTTAAGCTAAGTTGTAACGACCCGCTATTTCGAACCATGCAAATCGACAATCATCCACTCATGTCAGACTTGAATTGCTCAGAACAATAGATTGTTAATTTATATTTGGCAAAACTTAACATATACAATAAATTAATTAATCACAGAATCACAGACATAGAGTATTACAACAATAAGCATCGGAATAGATAAATAGTAGTTTATGAAGCTACTATATAAACATCTGAGTCTAAAAAATGACACAATAGAAATGCTGAATAAACAGAAGTTTCAATACAAAAGAAATTAACTCTCTGTATATAACAACTGGAAACAACCGAAATACCCGAAAACTGAATAGATAAAAGATAGATCTTCAAGCAAAGCTCCAAGCTTCAAAGGTGAGTCTCAAATGTTGTGACACTCAATCTGACCCGAGCATAAAGAAAAATACAAAACACTCGAGTCAGGATTAACATTCTACCAGTAAATTCAACTTCAGTGAAATGTCAACTGAAATACAAGTAACTAAAAGGATGTTTGGGATTTCCATCCTCTAAGGATGCATGAAAATATCTACTATGTAGTAATATACGCTATAATAATATGTCTATCAGTAAAGTATTAAAATAGCATTAAGGCGTTACCCATATCCACCTTAACACATTTTATATACTTCCTTAGTCTATATAATGCCATAAGCTCCACCAAACCAGTGGTTTACCCAGAGGATGCCTCATAGGTACGGTACAAAACAAACTCGTAGAAGGCGCGATAGGGCATGTGAACACGACACGCGAGGCAATGCCAGGGTAGATATACCGTTTGCAAATCCGGGCTGGTGGTAACGCATAGCAGCTACTACCACATACCTCGAGACACACTCTCAAATCAAAGTTGCACCTAATCAAATCACAAAGTAATAGAATGGTATCGAAGAAATGTGTCCGGTCTGAGGAACGACCTCACTTGGCCCGGCGTGGCTCCGGTTTTTGTCACATCTAAGCTGACTTACGGGAGTCAGGGCTACGTAAATACCTTATACAGTTCGCCAAACCTTCCAACTTCGTTATAGAATCTCCTCCACGTACACAGTTGTTAGAGTGGTTTTCGGTATTGGCAGAGAGTATGATAATATCCGATCCCGGTCTCTTTAACAACCAAACGCTTATTTCACACCATGGTCAATTATATTTCAAACAGTTTATAATTCATATCAAAATATCATACTTATGTCAAAATCGTGTCACAAATAGAAATCATATCACTTTCAAAATCATATCACTCTTAAAATCATATTTACTTTAAAAATCGTATTTAGTTTTAAGACCATATTAAAGTATGCGCATTTAAATCCATTTAATCTAAATCATAACAGTTCCAACTTGAACCATTTTAAAGAGGTTTATATATATTAAAAATAGTTATAATTTAAAAATAGTTTTATATTAAAATAGTTTATATTAAAAATGCTTATATCAAAAGTAGTTCAAATTAGCATTGTTTCGTCCAATTCCACAAATCGAGTTAACTGGACTTAAGTTCCAAAATTCAATTTAAATCAAATCCGTGTTCAACAAATTTCAAATAAATGGTTCAATTCAAGTTCAAATTCTTATTGAACCGTTTTCATTGTATAAATTTCAAATCTAGGGTTGAACTATAAATTTTAACCACTTCAAATTCAATTAGTTTCAGAACTTAAATATTTGAGCATTTAAAATAGCTCAATTTGATAAATTTCATTTATATTTCAAAATTCAACTTTAATTTTATTTAAATATGATTCTTAGACAAATACAATTCCAAATCAATTTCAATTTACTTTTCCAACCTTAATTTATTAAAGTTATTGCAAAATCTATTTAAAAAAAATATAATTTTAAATAAATACTTAAACATATATATATATATATATTAAATTAATTTTTTAAATTAAATCCTATTTAAATATTTTTGAAATAATAAAGTTATAAGAAAAATATTTAAAATTATATTTTCAAAACTAACTTATAAATTTAAAATTTTCAAAACATATAATTTTAAAAACCTAAATTTACACATATATAAATAACATTTATATATCATATTTTTAAAAATAAATATTTATTAAAAATCATATATTTCCTTTCAAAACTTTGGAAAACATTTTCAAAATGTAGACCAATGGTGTCCGTATATAATTTTACATCCTATGGTCAAGTGATACGGATATATATCATTTCAATCCGCAATAATTTAATATTTACGGGTATGTATCATTTTAACCCGCAATCCTAAAATTTCATAATCGATGAAAATCGCTTGGGTTTATCATTTCAACCCATAACGATTTTCCCATAATCTATAATATCATTCGGGTATGTATCATTTCAACCCATTGGGAAGTCTAAACTAACAGGGAATTTGCAGAGTGAGAACAAATATTATAGCAATATAACATATCAACAACAGGCATATATCATCAGTAATAAATTTAAATATAATAGGTTATGGTGTCATAGGTAAACAATTACAGATAATGGAATATCATATTTAACAATTAAATAACTTAACAATTCAAATTTAACAGCATATTTCAATTGTCATTTCATGTGAATTAAATTTACTAAAGATAAGAATGTAAATCGTGATCGATTGCTCACCTTTCGAGGTTGGAGCAATTAGACAACTTGACAAGCCCCAAATTGAATCACGACCTCGACAATCGACCAAACCGATGACAAATCTCAAAGAAAAGTAAGGTGAACATGGATTTGATGATCGAGCAAGGCTGGGCTGGAATTCGAAAGTCAATGAAATGAAATATATATATATTATAAAAGGCAAATATCTACATATAAAATCTTTATAATGTATATCTTTCTTTAAAAAATCAATTTTTTGTGTAATATATTACAAAATCAAAACAACATAATATCTGTATACCCCAAAATCAATATTCAAAACCTTTATATAAACATAATATATATATATATATTATTGAAATGACCCGCAAATCCGTACCCCTTTGAGTCGACAATATTCTACATCAGTTCAACTCAAAGCAGATGGAAATACGAATCATTAGGGTAAAGAAGAAAAGAGGTAGAAGAGAAAATATAAAGCAACATCAGAATCTCACCAACGCAGTTGAACAATATATAATAGATAACAACAGATTTTTATACAAAAGAATCTGTAGTTGTTTATTACATTACAGACCAGAGTACAACACAAATCAACAACACAATTTCAGGAAAGTAATAATAACTTGTCCTCCTAAAGCTGAATATACAGGTTACACTGCACAATGGAATATAAATCTACGGGAATATGCCTTGTCATCCAGCTCGTCTCCTGAGCTCAACTGCAGTCCATCCAGAATCTGTACTCTATAATACTCGGTCTGACCCGAGCATTATAGTAAAATAAAACCTGAGTCAGTCTGGAAAACCAGCGTGGGAAAACACACTCAATTAGATTATTAAAGTTTCAAAATCCTTTTGAAATCAAATGTATCTCATAAGACCACGCCACAAATAAACATGCTGGGTTTTTACCTTACGATAACCAAAACATTTCTTATCAAATCCTCTGATATTATAGTAGTATCTATATACAAATACTTATTCAAATATTCGAAATTGTTGCATTCATTAAATTCCAGCATAATAGGTATACAAACAAGTCCGAAGGCACTTATTGGAGATTGGGTTTCCATCAATGGCAGGGATACTGGGATACCGCCCATCACAGTATGTGATCTAGATCACCATACGGAGGATCCACCCTGGTCCCATGCTACACAAGACCGAAGCTACCCCTTACTGGATAGTCCGAATAAGATCACCCCGCGGTTGGGATCAACAACCGCCCACACAGCCGAAATAAGGGACATCTAGACAGAGATGACCTTACCCTAATTGGTTGCTAACCACTTGGCCTTGCGTGCACCTTCCCAGTTTTAGCCTTTCCCGGTTGAGAGGCTCAAGGCTATGCGTTACCTTTTTAGCGCACATTCACTTTGAATGCTCATCGTCCTCCTGATGACGTTATGATAGCATTAGTCCATACTACTCTGTTCCGGGTTCGAACGGAACCGAAGGCACTACTCCTACTACATCCATTTTGGAATCACCCTTAGGATTAGTAGCGGTTAGCCCTTACACTTCACTACTGCATCTTCGATTCCAAGCTCTCGTCTTCCTAATGAAATGCACAAACCGGATCGAAGTGGTTTTCGAGAAATTAATCCCGATCCCGGTCTCTTCGAAACGATCAATGCATTGGCCAATATTGATAGTCGGTTAGTTAACTACCAAATAACATTCACAAACAACCATCAGACCTTAATAAATTCCCAAATTATTTATTTCAAAAATATCTTCACAAGATATTTTCCTCCACATTTCAACCTGTAACGACCCAGAAATTTTATTAATTAATATTTGAGTATTTAATTAATTTTAAATATTAATAAGTGAATTTATAAGTCAAATAAATTTTATTTTGAATTATTGGATTTAATTGGATAATTAAATCGATAATTTAATATGTTAAATTATGGAAATAATTGAAAATAGGGTTAAATATGATTGAAAATGATTTGTAAAATTTTATTTTATCATATGGGAGTTAGAACGATATTTTAGAACTTTTAAAATCGAATTAAAAGTTAATTTGTGAAAATTGAATATTTTAATATTAAAATCGACTAGTGAAAATAGTAAATTTTTGAACAGTCTCAGAATTGAACGAAACCAGTTTCATTGGATCCGTAATAGTTAGTTATAACCGGATTTCAATTTTCATGTCAATCGGAGCTATCGTTTGATCGTGGCAGCTCGAAACGCATCGATTTGTTTTTAATTTAAATTTGGCGAGTCAAAATAGCCATTTTTCAAAAAGCCTCGGATTTCGACGAAACCAGTTTCATCGGATCCGTAATGTGATATTATTGTAAGGTTTCAAATTTCAAGTCAATTGGATTTACCGTCTGTCCTGTACAAATTAAAACGCCTAGAAATCGAGTTAAATCGGTTTAATTTAAATTGAACGTTTTTAGCTATAACTCGCACAGATGTCCGAATTAGCTTCCGAAACCTGTTCCATTTTGTCCGAAACGCGGGATAAACCCTAGGTACGTCAGTTTCGGCGCCTAAATCAGAGTTCGGAATTTCCGGATGAATAGTGTCGAACGAAACTCTATAAATACACCCACCACCTTCATAAATTTGATAAAAAAAATAACTAAAACCCTAATTTTCTAACCCTAGCCGCCACATTATAAACCAATGGCTAGAAATGTTCCAACTTCTTCCCTCTAGATCCTCCAATCCGTCAACAATTAGAGGAAGTTGTCAACATGAAAGTTGGAGAGGGGAGTGAGAGCTACGATGTGAACGGTGGAGATCGTGTTTGGTGTCGTGTGGGGGGAGTTATGGGGCCGCGTGCGTGGGCTGTGCACATACGTGCGCGAGCATCAGGGGGTGCCGAGCTTCATGATGTTGGGGGTGGAGGTAGCTCTCGCGAAGAGCTTCGATTTGCAAGTGGTTTGATGTGATTTCGTCGAGTGATCGCGATGAAAATTTAAACCCTAGTTGTTGTTGTTGTATGGGTTTGGGAGTTTGGCTTTTGCCTGTAGCTATTCGCGTGATGTAGGAGAAGAGCAAGCACGGCTAGGATCGGATGGAGGCAAAATCTAACGGCCTGTATGTGATGTGGGTTTAAAATTATATTGTTATGTTGTAAATTGTTTATAAAAATTAGTATAAACTTGTAAAAATCATAACTTTTTCATACGAGGTCGAAAACGCGCGAAACCAGTTGCGTTGGAATCGTATGGACGAGCACTACGCGATGGAGGTGGTTTGGAGTCGTTTGGAGTTAGTGAGAATTTTGGGTTATTCGAAATAAATCGCTAAAACGGAATTTAAAACCAAGGTGAGAACTTCTCACTCAATCGAATCAGTTTCAATTTTATTTTAAATAGTTAGATTTAAAATATTTGAATGCATGTTTGAATGATGATTGTTATCTATTGTTTGTTAAAATAGACATTATACGTCGTTAGTAAGCGGATGTTATTTATTAAAAACATATACCGCGAATATTTCATAAACAGTGAAATTGGTATTATATGTAATATCAATATATATATATTGGCATATGTATATATTGCAGTTGTTGATTTCCCGCATTTTTTTAGCGGATGAGACCCTATTGCGCCGTTATTAAGCGGATAATATTTAAATCCCATATACCGCGATAATTTCGTACTGGAGCGAAATTGGTATTGTGCTAATGTTTGTGGATGCAGGAAAACAGGTTGGAGGGATCCAACTGGATTCCTCAACAGTATTTATTTGATTATGGATATTTTGATATTCATTGATTTTCATATCGATATATGATATCGTTGTTGTCGTGATTGACTATTTGGTGTGTAGCATCATTGGACCCGATTTTGGGATTTTAAAATGATTTATAAAGTGATTTTTGAAAATATACTTTATGTTTGGAATTGATCCATATTAAATAAATAAACGTTATAATTTTTAAAGTTATAAAAATTATGATTTTTGAGAAATATAGTTAAAAAAACTGATTTTTGAGAATATGATGCTATTGAGTTTATAAAATAGTTTAATCGAGATATTTTAGAATTTATTGTGAAAAGTTTAAATATAGAATTTATAAAATTTAATTATTTTATAAATCAAGAGAATGGTGAAATTATAAAGTAATTTAAAGATGTTTTAAAATAATAATATAAATTGATTTATATTAAGAGATTTATAAATGGATATTTACAAATTGAAATATTGACTTATAAAACAAGTTTTTATAAGTGTTTGAATGAAGTGAAAATGAATTTCATAACTGAATGAAATTTATAGAATTATAAACGGTGAAGTTATAAATGGAATTTTATAAACAGTAAGTTTATAAAATTTGTAAAGTTATTAAAAGAATAGACTTGGGTAAATAATTGAATCTTATAAGTTATAAGATTTATAATTATGAAATTCTAAGGAACGATTTTGTAAAATAATCGTTTTATAAGCATTTGACTTATAATATGAACTTTTAGTATATCATTGAGATATGAAATTGAATAGGTTAATAAACGGAATTTATAAACGTTGTTTTATAAATTTGCAAAACGACTTATTTTGATAAGTTAATTGTCATAACTTATTTAATGGAGTTATATTCACATTTTTGAATAGTGAATAATCCTTTAAAAATAAATTGAATAGAAAGGATGAAAATTGTTAACGTAGTATATTCACGTTTTTGAATAGTGAATAATATGTTAAAGAAAATGTTTAGATGTGATGTTTTAAATAGAATTAAAACGATCTAACGATGTTTTAAATATGTTGAGATTCGAAACCATAGATTTCAACATTCATTGTTGAAATAGACGTTTTCGAGGAATAGAAGGAAATGGTGGACTATAACACTGTTGTTATAGTAAATGATTTCCAAAGGGAAATGTTTTGAATAGTATTGGGATTTATATATCTATTTTAATTTCGAATCCTTATACTAGTGATTTTGGGTTGTCGTAACGATGTTTTACGCAACATTCGTTTTGACCCAAATAAATATGTTTAAGTGGATGATTTCCTAAATAGAATGAAATATATACTTAATTCGATTTAAGTATATTGAATATTTTCCAAGTGTAGGAAATAAATAAAATTTGTGAATTACTTATGAATAAATAAGTATGGAAATGTTTTTCCAACATAAAGTGAATATTAGAGAATTTATCTTTTTGAAGATAAATTGAAATGATAAATTGAAATCGTATATGCATGGATATTTTGGAATATAAATTCACTAAGGAATTTATAAAAGAAAGTGGAATTTGTATGAAAATAAATATTGATTTATTTTTGAAGTATTGAAATTATATATCTAGTGAAGATATTTTGGAAAATAAATAATTTGGAAAATTATTTGGAATCTGGTGATGTGTGCATATCCAGTGATAGTTCAATAACCGACTATCAATATTTCCCTTTGAATGGGTATTTGATGTGATTTGTTTGAATGTGAATGCCACACTTATTTTTGAATAAGCGCTCACTATTCGGGTTAACCGGGAAAGGACCATGGGGTCGTATAACCCATTCCGAATATGTGATACGTCGTTATGAATAGCATTGAAGATCGGTGTTGAAGACCGGATATTTGCGAGAGCGATAGGATGACCTGTCGATTGTCTCTGCACTGAGTTGCAACGGTATAGAGACTCCCTAAGTGATGGGGAATCCGATCAGGATTGTGAATATCCGGATTGCAAGGACTTCTTTGTAAGTGCCTTCGGTTCTGTTCGAGCCCGGAACAGACTTGTATGGATTGTATGTATGACATTACAAGTTGAGATATAAAGCCGATTTCTTTCGAATATATTTCTGTTGGTGGCGGAGAATTTATTCTTTTAGCTTAACACCCTTCTCTGAGACGTACGAGCTCAAAGGTTATATAGTTGAAGTTATCAGCGATATATTCCCAATTTGGTAATGTGACATGCTGAGTGATGCTGAAATGATCATTGTGTTGATTATTTGTGATAGGATCATTTGTTTGATCGTCTATCTTGGTGATCATTTCTATGATCATTTGTTGACCCAAAGCATGGCTTTTGTATAAAGTATGTTTTTGTGGACGTGACTTCGTCGAGCCTCACACCCCGGAATGGTCAAAACAGGAAAGATGCGGCAAGGTTATGAGGGGTAGCTCCCTTTAGGGTATGTGCATTTCCTTCTGGAAAGGGTGGTATCATGGTATGGAGCCCAGATACTTACTCATGTTGATACACTATATTTATTACTGTGTGGTGTTGTTGGTGACGAGCGCTCGGTTAAAGGTCCAATGGGACCGGGGGATGCCATATTCGTGTAGTAGTTACCTAGTGATAAAGATAACCCGGCCTTGTGTTGGCAGAGAGCTGGTTAAGTTCTCGGGACGTCCAGCCAGAGGCGTTTCCATGTGGCAATAGGAAGTTCCTTAGCCTGACCATTTGTTGGAAATCCAAAGAAACAATACGAGACTTGTACGGTATTAGTTGTATAACCTGCTATGGAATGTGGCGGTAACCTGCTATTGAACATAGTAGCTATAGTAGGCATAAGTGCGGAATGTCTATGCTGGCTAAGATTTATATCTTTATTTTCGAAATGATTTTCCTCTACACTATGCACTAATAATAATATCAAATGTTATTTTAAATGCGTATCAAGCATCTTTGACTATCATAAGGAGAAATCTCCTCCGATTCTGCGTTTGCATGTGTGTGTGTGCGGGAGGCCTTATGGTAGTCTCATTTTTAAAAGCATTGCGAATTGAATTTAAAATATTCTTCTATTTTGATTTTAAAGTAAATAAACTGTTTTGAGTTCTCACACCAGTCACATGACTGACTCGGAGTTTATTGTTTTCCTTCCTAAACTCTGGGTGCCCACCAACTTTCCACACGGGCAGCTAAGAGTTAAGGTTTATCAGGATATTCTGGATATTCTGGAGTTGCTGGAGGCAAGCTGGATGGCATGGCGTATTACTAGTATATAGTATTTCTTTTCCGCTGTTTGTTGTTGTATGTTGTTGTACACTCTGATGATATGATATGATGTAATGAAATGAAATGTAAAGTAATAACTGATATAGTTCTTTGTTTAAAGATTATTCATTTATTATTATATGTTGTTCCGCTGCGATTGTGAGATTGTTCTGTTATTCTGCTATTCTGTTCCGTTCTATTCTCTTTTTCTTCTATTTTAAAATTTTCTGTTCTCTTTTCTATTTTCTCTTCTTCCTATTTTCTGTTTTCTTCTCTATCTTTTCCCTCTATTTTCTCTCTTCTTTCTTCTTCCTTTTTCTTAAATTCTTTTTAAAACCCTAACTATTCGATTTTTCGGCAACGAAAATCCGTATACGTTACATTTGGTATCAGAGCTGATGGTTAAGCGACAACCATGGTTCTGTAGGGTAGTACTCATTAGAGATGGAGTCAGCAGTACTCTAGAATGAGTTTGAGTGTAATAATAGCTATGAGAGCGTATTTGTTAGTGAATAAAAATTGTTTTGTATTGTGTTGACTTATCGGTTGATTGTTTATAGATTCCGGTCGATCTAGTCTAGCTAACTATCGTAGATAGGGGTTTCTAAACTCTTAAACAAGATAATTCGACATAATATTGTTTTAAATTGGGTAAATGGAATAATTTTACCTTGATTATTTTTGTATATAAAGGAATAATTTTTCAGAATTATTAAAGTGTATATGAGTTGATTGTTAGGTTGTTTGAATAATCTAAATAAAGAATAATTGTATAAATATAATGAATTATAAGAATTGAATTATAATTAATGTGATTTACAATTGTGAAATAAACTTATATAAATAAAAATGAATTTTTAAAGTTAAATGGAATATAACTTAGAAGATGTTGAATAAAGTTGATATTGGTATCGAAGTAAATTAATAAAGTTAAGTGATAGATATGAACTTAAGTTATATGAATGAAATTCAACTTTAGAAATTGAATTGAATTGAATGAATGGATTGAATGTTAATCAATTGAATGTAAATTTAAATTGATATGGAATAATGAATGTAAGTGAAATTCATTAAAATCTAATGTTATTGGGAGTTGAATAAATTGGAATGGAAATCAATTTAATGTTAAACCAAATGGAATTAAATGTGTTGAACCAAATTTAATGTAAAGTGAATAAATTTGGTTGTATTGATTAAACATTGGTTGTTAGTTGATTGTTGATTGATTGTATATAATTCATTAAGTGTTAATGAAATTGAAAGCTATATAATTGAATTCAAATTAAAGGTAAATAAATTTGAATGGAATTGAATTTGATGTGAAAGTGAACCAACTCGAATATGAATTAGTGAATATAAACTAATTGAAAATGAATATTAGTAAGAACATCCACTGTTAATGAATCAAATGTGATTAAACTGAGAAAACCAATTCATTGTATATTAATGAGAATATGAATGAGTATTTAGTTGGTTGATGGTTGAATATATATTGCATTTGCTATATTATGTAGTTGTTATGGAGATATATGTTGTATATTGAGAATATTGTCTATATGCATGTTCTCATGTTGTTTGTTGAGTGTTTAGTAGGTGCGGATCGCGTTTGCTTCGCATTTGGAGCTCGCTTTCGCGCTATATTAGCCGTATATGCTTGCTAATAAAATATAAGGTACATATCTCGGATTAAATATCGTACTTTTACACTTTTTTCCCTGCGGGATGCCTCATTACTTGATGAGATGTATATTTGTGATATATATACTGTCATTTTTTTTCGGATCGAGCCGCGCAAAGGAGACTATGGCGAATTTTTCCGAAAATTTAAGGCGTTAGAAAAAATTTGAGAAAATTGGAAATGTTTTGAAAACTTTAACTTTGATTTTGAAATTGAAAGTTAAACGATAGTAGTTGTTTTTGAAAAGATAACAAAGTATGATTTGAAAACTTAGTAAAGTATTGTAAGAAGTTTAACTATGAATTTTGGAAGGTTAATAGATTCTGTAACTTTTCTTACTTGTTAATTTCGAGGACGACATTCTTTTAAGGGGGAAAGATTGTAACGACCCAGAAATTTTAGTAATTAATATTTGAGTATTTAATTAATTTTAAATATTAATAAGTGAATTTATAAGTCAAATAAATTTTATTTTGAATTATTGGATTTAATTGGATAATTAAATCGATAACTTAATATGTTAAATTATGGAAATAATTGAAAATAGGGTTAAATATGATTGAAAATGATTTGTAAAATTTTATTTTATCATATGGGAGTTAGAACGATATTTTAGAACTTTTAAAATCGAATTAAAAGTTAATTTGTGAAAATTGAATATTTTAATATTAAAATCGACTAGTGAAAATAGTAAATTTTTGAACAGTCTCAGAATTGAACGAAACCAGTTTCATTGGATCTGTAATAGTTAGTTATTACCGGATTTCAATTTTCGTGTCAATCGGAGCTATCATTTGATCGTGGCAGCTCGAAACGCATCGATTTGTTTTTAATTTAAATTTGGCGAGTCAAAATAGCCATTTTTCAAAAAGCCTCGGATTTCGACGAAACTAGTTTCATCGGATCCGTAATGTGATATTATTGTAAGGTTTCAAATTTCAAGTCAATTGGATTTACCGTTTGTCCTGTACAAATTAAAACGCCTAGAAATCGAGTTAAATCGGTTTAATTTAAATTGAACGTTTTTAGCTATAACTCGCACAGATGTCCGAATTAGCTTCCGAAACCTGTTCCATTGTGTCCGGAACGCGGGATAAACCCTAGGTACGTCAGTTTCGGCGCCTAAATCGGAGTTCGGAATTTCCGGATGAATAGTGTCGAACGAAACTCTATAAATACACCCACCACCTTCATAAATTTGATAAAAAAACATAACTAAAACCCTAATTTTCTAACCCTAGCCGCCACATTATAAACCAATGGCCAGAAATGATCCAACTTCTTCCCTCTAGATCTTCCAATCCGTCAACAATTAGAGGAAGTTGTCAACATGAAAGTTGGAGAGGGGAGTGAGAGCTACGATGTGAACGGTGGAGATCGTGTTTGGTGTCGTGTGGGGGGAGTTATGGGGCCGCGTGCGTGGGCTGTGCACATACGTGCGCAAGCATCAGGGGGTGGCCGAGCTTCATGATGTTGGTGGTGGAGGTAGCTCTCGCGAAGAGCTTCGATTTGCAAGTGGTTTGATGTGATTTCGTCGAGTGATCGCGATGAAAATTTAAACCCTAGTTGTTGTTGTATGGGTTTGGGAGTTCGGTTTTTGCCTGTAGCTATTCGCGTGATGTAGGAGAAGAGCAAGCACGGCTAGGATCGGATGGAGGCAAAATCTAACGGCCTGTATGTGATGTGGGTTTAAAATTATATTGTTATGTTGTAAATTGTTTATAAAAATTAGTATAAACTTGTAAAAATCATAACTTTTTCATACGAGGTCGAAAACGCGCGAAACCAGTTGCGTTGGAATCGTATGGACGAGCACTACGCGATGAAGGTGGTTTGGAGTCATTTGGAGTTAGTGAGAATTTTGGGTAAAATTAAACGTCCGTTTAATTTTATTCGAAATAAATCGCTAAAACGGAATTTAAAACCAATGTGAGAACTTCTCACTCAATCGAATCAGTTTCGATTTTATTTTAAATAGTTAGATTTAAAATATTTGAATGCATGTTTGAATGATGATTGTTATCTATTGTTTGTTAAAATAGACATTATACGCCGTTAGTAAGCGGATGTTATTTATTAAAAACATATACCGCGAATATTTCATAAACAGTGAAATTGGTATTATATGTAATATCAATATATATATATTGGCATATGTATATATTGCAGTTGTTGATTTCCCGCATTTTTTTAGCGGATGAGGCCCTATTGCGCCGTTATTAAGCGGATAATATTTAAATCCCATATACCGCGATAATTTCGTACTGGAGCGAAATTGGTATTGTGCTAATGTTTGTGGATGCAGGAAAACAGGTTGGAGGGATCCAACTGGATTCCTCAACAGTATTTATTTGATTATGGATATTTTGATATTCATTGCTTTTCATATCGATATATGATATCGTTGTTGTCGTGATTGACTATTTGGTGTGTAGCATCATTGGACCCGATTTTGGGATTTTAAAATGATTTATAAAGTGATTTTTGAAAATATACTTTATGTTTGGAATTGATCCATATTAAATAAATAAACGTTATAATTTTTAAAGTTATAAAAATTAT
This sequence comes from Allium cepa, assembly GCA_030765085.1. Lineage (NCBI taxonomy): Eukaryota > Viridiplantae > Streptophyta > Magnoliopsida > Asparagales > Amaryllidaceae > Allium > Allium cepa. The sequence continues at coordinate 901,769,260 of CM060937.1, read as the reverse complement.
GATTTTTGAGAAATATAGTTAAAAAAACTGATTTTTGAGAATATGATGCTATTGAGTTTATAAAATAGTTTAATCGAGATATTTTAGAATTTATTGTGAAAAGTTTAAATATAGAATTTATAAAATTTAATTATTTTATAAATCAAGAGAATGGTGAAATTATAAAGTAATTTAAAGATGTTTTAAAATAATAATATAAATTGATTTATATTAAGAGATTTATAAATGGATATTTACAAATTGAAATATTGACTTATAAAACAAGTTTTTATAAGTGTTTGAATGAAGTGAAAATGAATTTCATAACTGAATGAAATTTATAGAATTATAAACGGTGAAGTTATAAATGGAATTTTATAAACAGTACGTTTATAAAATTTGTAAATTATTAAAAGAATAGACTTGGGTAAATAATTGAATCTTATAAGTTATAAGATTTATAATTATGAAATTCTAAGGAACGATTTTGTAAAATAATCGTTTTATAAGCATTTGACTTATAATATGAACTTTTAGTATATCATTGAGATATGAAATTGAATAGGTTAATAAATGGAATTTATAAACGTTGTTTTATAAATTTGCAAAACGACTTATTTTGATAAGTTAATTGTCATAACTTATTTAATGGAGTTATATTCACATTTTTGAATAGTGAATAATCCTTTAAAAATAAATTGAATAGAAAGGATGAAAATTGTTAACGTAGTATATTCACGTTTTTGAATAGTGAATAATATGTTAAAGAAAATGTTTAGATGTGATGTTTTAAATAGAATTAAAACGATCTAACGATGTTTTAAATATGTTGAGATTCGAAACCATAGATTTCAACATTCATTGTTGAAATAGACGTTTTCGAGGAATAGAAGGAAATGGTGGACTATAACACTGTTGTTATAGTAAATGATTTCCAAAGGGAAATGTTTTGAATAGTATTGGGATTTATATATCTATTTTAATTTCGAATCCCTATACTAGTGATTTTGGGTTGTCGTAACGATGTTTTACGCAACATTCGTTTTGACCCAAATAAATATGTTTAAGTGAATGATTTCCTAAATAGAATGAAATATATACTTAATTCGATTTAAGTATATTGAATATTTTCCAAGTGTAGGAAATAAATAAAATTTGTGAATTACTTATGAATAAATAAGTATGGAAATGTTTTTCCAACATAAAGTGAATATTAGAGAATTTATCTTTTTGAAGATAAATTGAAATGATAAATTGAAATCGTATATGCATGGATATTTTGGAATATAAATTCACTAAGGAATTTATAAAAGAAAGTGGAATTTGTATGAAAATAAATATTGATTTATTTTTGAAGTATTGAAATTATATATCTAGTGAAGATATTTTGGAAAATAAATAATTTGGAAAATTATTTGGAATCTGGTGATGTGTGCATATCCAGTGATAGTTCAATAACCGACTATCAATATTTCCCTTTGAATGGGTATTTGATGTGATTTGTTTGAATGTGAATGCCACACTTATTTTTGAATAAGCGCTCACTATTCGGGTTAACCGGGAAAGGACCATGGGGTCGTATAACCCATTCCGAATATGTGATACGTCGTTATGAATAGCATTGAAGATCGGTGTTGAAGACCGGATATTTGCGAGAGCGATAGGATGACCTGTCGATTGTCTCTGCACTGAGTTGCAACGGTATAGAGACTCCCTAAGTGATGGGGAATCCGATCAGGATTGTGAATATCCGGATTGCAAGGACTTCTTTGTAAGTGCCTTCGGTTCTGTTCGAGCCCGGAACAGACTTGTATGGATTGTATGTCTGACATTACAAGTTGAGATATAAAGCCGATTTCTTTCGAATATATTTCTGTTGGTGGCGGAGAATTTATTCTTTTAGCTTAACACCCTTCTCTGAGACGTACGAGCTCAGAGGTTATATAGTTGATGTTATCAGCGATATATTCCCAATTTGGTAATGTGACATGCTGAGTGATGCTGAAATGATCATTGTGTTGATTATTTGTGATAGGATCATTTGTTTGATCGTCTATCTTGGTGATCATTTCTATGATCATTTGTTGACCCAAAGCATGACTTTTGTATAAAGTATGTTTTTGTGGACGTGACTTCGTCGAGCCTCACACCCCGGAATGGTCAAAACAGGAAAGATGCGGCAAAGTTATGAGGGGTAGCTCCCTTTAGGGTATGTGCATTTCCTTCTGGAAAGGGTGGTATCATGGTATGGAGCCCAGATACTTACTCATGTTGATACACTATATTTATTATTTTGTGGTGTTGTTGGTGACGAGCGCTCGGTTAAAGGTCCAATGGGACCGGGGGATGCCATATTCGTGTAGTAGTTACCTAGTGATAAAGGTAACCCGGCCTTGTGTTGGCAGAGAGCTGGTTAAGTTCTCGGGACGTCCAGCCAGAGGCGTTTCCATGTGGCAATAGGAAGTTCCTTAGCCTGACCATTTGTTGGAAATCCAAAGAAACAATACGAGACTTGTACGGTATTAGTTGTATAACCTGCTATGGAATGTGGCGGTAACCTGCTATTGAACATAGTAGCTATAGTAGGCATAAGTGCGGAATGTCTATGCTGGCTAAGATTTATATCTTTATTTTCGAAATGATTTTCCTCTACACTATGCACTAATAATAATATCAAATGTTATTTTAAATGCGTATCAAGCATCTTTGACTATCATAAGGAGAAATCTCCTCCGATTCTGCGTTTGCATGTGTGTGTGTGCGGGAGGCCTTATGGTAGTCTCATTTTTAAAAGCATTGCGAATTGAATTTAAAATATTCTTCTATTTTGATTTTAAAGTAAATAAACTGTTTTGAGTTCTCACACCAGTCACATGACTGACTCGGAGTTTATTGTTTTCCTTCCTAAACTCTGGGTGCCCACCAATTTTCCACACGGGCAGCTAAGAGTTAAGGTTTATCAGGATATTCTGGATATTCTGGAGTTGCTGGAGGCAAGCTGGATGGCATGGCGTATTACTAGTATATAGTATTTCTTTTCCGCTGTTTGTTGTTGTATGTTGTTGTACACTCTGATGATATGATATGATGTAATGAAATGAAATGTAAAGTAATAACTGATATAGTTCTTTGTTTAAAGATTATTCATTTATTATTATATGTTGTTCCGCTGCGATTGTGAGATTGTTCTGTTATTCTGCTGTTCTGTTCCGTTCTATTCTCTTTTTCTTCTATTTTAAAATTTTCTGTTCTCTTTTCTATTTTCTCTTCTTCCTATTTTCTGTTTTCTTCTCTATCTTTTCCCTCTATTTTCTCTCTTCTTTCTTCTTCCTTTTTCTTAAATTCTTTTTAAAACCCTAACTATTCGGTTTTTCGGCAACGAAAATCCGTATACGTTACACAACCCTTTGAAAATAGTTTTCAAATCACATTTTCTCTTGTGGAATAAATTCCACTCAATTGCTTATTCCCAATGAAAATTCCCAAGTCTAAATACTTTAGATTTTAAAATAATTTAAATCACTTTATCAAAAAAATATACTTTAAAACACTTAAAATAAATACTATTTAAAACACTTTCTATAAAATACTAGTTACGAAATTTAATAATAATTTTTCATATAAAACTTTAGCCAAAACAAATTTAAAAATAAAAGTTATTCTATAAGGTATAAATATTAAATAATTATCATTTAAATTATAATACTTGTTAAATATTTAAAATAATTACTACTATAATTAATTTAAATAAATATTTACCTTAAAATTCTAAAACAATTTTATAATAATAAAATTTCGCTAAAACATTCTTTTAAAACCACTTTAAAACCTTTAACTTATACTTGGAAATCTTTCTTTGAAAATATACTCGGCTTTTCAGGTAATACACTTTCCTTTCTACACTTTTAAAAATAAACCATTATTTATTTTTAAACAAATTACCCGTTCCTTTATAAATTCCCAACGTGAATTTATACCTCTAAATATCCACTGATATCTTATTGCACTTTATAAATCCAGTTTATAAATTCCATAGTTTCATTCTTCTTTTAAAACACAGTTCCAAACACTAAATCAATTTCCAAATCGATGTCCAAAATTTAATCCATTTTAAAATAAATTCCTTTACTTCTCCAATTTATTTCAAAACCCATTAATTCAGATTCATTCTTTTATTTTGATTTAAAATCTTATTTAAACTGAAAATACAATTTCATACATTTTCCTAAAAAAATTCTTATCTCTCCCAACCTTGAATTTAAAAACAAATCCTTTATTTCTTTAAAAAAATATCACTTAAGTTTAAAAATTCATTTATTCACATTTACTCAAAAATCTTCTTTCCCATACTCGAAATTTATTTATTAGAATTTAAAAATCAACTTTTTATCCTTTCCCAAATTCATTCTTTAATTTATCCAATTTCACTATATTTATTTTACTTAAAAATTTCCCTTTCTATTTCCTTTAAAAACCCAAATTTATATATTTTCATTCTCTCAAATACTAATATATATATATATATATATATATATATATATATATATTCGACTAAGCCATAGTATTCAATAATTTCAATTTCCAATATAATCAATATAATCATCACAGATTATCGCATAAACCACATTGCTGGATATAAATAAATTCAACTTTTTGAGGAATCCAGCTGGATCCCTCCAACCTGTTTCCCTGCATCCATAGATGTTAGCACAACAAATAAAATACTAATCCCGCTTCAAGGCGGGAAATCACGGTATAAACGGTCATCCACTATTATGCGGGGCGCATAGGGTCTCATCCGCTATATAATGCGGGAAATCATCCACTCCAATATATGTATATATACTACTATATATAATATCACATCCAGTCAATTCAATAATTCAACCAATAGTTTATATCAACCGAAAATCCAAATGAGTGAGATTAACTCACCTTTGATTTTTGTTTGCAATCCAATCCAAATCGGCTTGTTTCTCCATTATTTTTGACCTTGTCCAAACATTATACGGTTTGTTAACATTTCAAATAAATCAGACAATCAATTACCATTTATTAAATTTAATTAACTAATAATTTAATTTAAACTATTTTCTCTTTAGATAGATTATTAGTAGCTAAAATTAATTAAATAAATTAATTAAATAATTTAACCATAAAAATCCATTATTTTTAAAATAACTAGTAAGTTTAAAATGTATATATCTATTTTTATTATTTTTTCCCTATTGAAACTACATATAAATATACACTTTAAAATAATCTATATAGATTTAAAGCCCTAATTTTTATACCCACTTTTCAACACCTTAAAATCCCTATATTTTCTTTTCTGTTTGCATAAAAATTTCCATAATAACACTTTATTTATTTTCTCCAAAAATCTTATATATATATATATATATATATATATATATATGTCCATTTCCAGTTTTAACAAGATTGTCATAAAAATGTTTTAAAAATAGCAGTTTACCTTCTCTTACTAATAAAACTTTTCTGCTTCAACTTTATATACATTTTATTAAATTAAAACCGAGCTGCTCTCACCTTACTGCAAAAATACTTTTTTTTTATTAACAAATATTGCATAAAAACAGAGACATAATATACCTCCTCATTGTTCGCTCGACCATCATCTCGTCGCCACTGACCTCGACGAACAATCAACAGCAGCCGCCCGCATCAACGATCCTCCACCACAACCCATCGTGAGCCACCCTATGCGATGCTCGAAATCGATCCTCGTCCTACCTTGCGATAATGAACTTGTTGAATCACCACTGCCTCAAGAGCGAAGCCTCCATCGGCCACGCTTCCGACACTCTACCATGCCACGCAAATCGCGCCTCCCCTCGCGAACGTCGCCGCACCCTCGAGCGGTGATCATGCTTCGATGAGATTATGCCATGCTCGATTACCACTTGCCTTCTCTCCTTTAACTCGCGAAAATAAACAGGAAGATGGAAGGGTTTTCGTGACTGGGTTTTTGAATTCGAATTAGAAAGAGTGCGGCCATTCTTTTCTGTTTGAATTTTAAGGGAAAGTGAGAAAATAAATATGCACCCCCCTCGATTCCGCTCGGCCATTTTATGTTTATTTCTTTTCTTTTTTTGATTTTTCTCTCAACTGTTTACCTTTAAAAAGAAGACGGGGAAGAAACACGATGGGATGTTATCATGTTCAAAATGACTTGTTATAATGATTTTGATAGGAAAGGAAAAAGTGTTGACATGAGATAATTTCAGCTGAAGGTGACCATAATATAAATATATATTTTTAAATTAAACTCAAATTGTCTCGATAAATGCAACATAAAATCTCGAAACCCTATCGAGGCGTGCCGCCAGACATTTATAATGTTATACCCCCTATTTTGAATGCAATGGAAAAGGTTTCGAGTCCTAATTCGATCATATGGAGAAGATAGCTTTTTGGACCCAGTATTTATTTTGAGTTTCTATACAAATTTCAACGCGTTTATCTACCGTAAGATCACCCGACAACTCCAAATGCTACAAAATTTGAAATCCGATAATAATACACAATTACAGATCCAATGCATTTAATTTCCTCGAATTTCGAGACTGTGCCTCGGAAGGCTATTTTTTCAAACATCTAAAAATTCAGGGTTGTCACATTGCTTCTCCCTTAAAATAATTTCGTCCCCGGAATTGCTAGTTAAGAAGAACGCTCCTATCCATTCACTATTTTCCCCCAAACAAATATTTCAAACAACTTTCCAAAATAATCTTTTCATTAAAGACACATTATTACTCTTATTACCTTCCCAAACTCAACCATAGCTCCCGACAACATTACTTACTAAACCATTCAAATTTAGAATTCAAAATCCAAATTTTAAATTATCAAAATTTTCTCAAAAATTTTTTAGCTTCCTAAATTTTTACAAAAATTCGACAGCGTCTTCTTTGCGCAGCTAGCTCGGTACGACTACAAAGTGCCTCTACCGGCCCCCAGATTTCAAAAGAAAACAAAAGACCAAGTGACTAGACCAGAAAATCATCAAATTTCATACAGAAATTTAAATACATACCTTTTTGTCGAGCAATTCAATTTATCTTCCGAATTCAAAACTCCAATTTCATTTTGCTTTTAAAACACATGTATATTCTACTTAACAATAATATCTAATTATAAAATCCAAATTCATTTTATTCATTATTTTACAAAAGTTTCAATATCTATTTCATTCAAGCACGTACGATGTATATATATCATCCGTACGCAATATCAAATCTGATCGCTCACTCGATCACACAATTTCACTTCCGAACTAGTATCGTCCACTCGACTTCCTAGTGCAGACTCAGATCTGGTTTCTTGATTAAAAACCGTCATTCTCCTTGCATAGTCATACCCTATGATAGAGAATTTCCAGAATCGATCAAAAATCCATATCCAGAGTTCACCGTCGAAAATCGAGTGAAAAATCTCAACTCAAATCGGTATAACTACCTCGAAATTCTATGCACGAATCTGGATCAAATCACAATACGAATAAAATAATATACGTACATCCCACGTATCTATTTCAATTGATTGTTAGCTATATCAATTCTCTTTTATACACCTTTATTTTTTATTTTCATCCACTTATCCAAAGTTTCCTTCACATACCTTATTAAACCTTTATTCACATTTTTGCTTGGTATATTTCTCAACTTCGAATTTACTTGAGAATTTACCATCCATTTCCTAAGTTCAATATAAATATTCTATATACTTTAATATTTATTTTTACTTTACTACTTAAGCTTTTACATCTATTTTATTTAATCTTAAATTTCCAATTCCATTCTGAATTCAATTTATCTTTCATTTTGAATATTGAATTCTATTCATCTTATTTCCAACCCATATTTAATTAACCGTTACTTTAATTAGTTCCACTCACTAATTTATTTCCAAACTCTTATTATTTTAAGTCTACTTCGAACTAATTTTTCAACTTCACTTATTTAACCCAATCCAAATTGAGTTCTAATATTCAACTTAAATTCCATTTACTTACAGTTTAAATTAGTTTGTTCATTCACCAATTTATTTTCATCTTAATAAATTTTTATTTCAATAGCCATTCCAGTTAGCTTACTTGGATTCATTTCGTTTAAGCTAATTCAGTTACCTTCCATTCTATTCAAAATTTTAAACTTCCATACGTTTTCCAATTTATTTTCATTCCATTTACTAACCTTCTTTAGTTTACTTTATTTAATTGGCTTACCTTTCTAACTTTATTCTCTAGTCACACGTACTTCCATTATCTTTTCACATGTTAATTTCATTTCAGGCAATTTTCAAACTTTATAAGTTTCCAAACCTGTTTATAATCCATAAACATTTTTAATTAAACTTCCAGGGTATAAACAATTTCTTAAACATTTAAAAACATTTTGAACCAATTTCAGAGTTTTCAACAATCACTTAAGTATTTCAAAATCATTTTGAAATCAATTATATCCAAAATTCTTTGGTATCAAATTATCTCTTTAATTTTAAAGCCAAACTCAATTTTGCAAACAACTCTAATTTAAAACAATCGGGTAGCAATTCCTCTCTTGGAAAATCGAAAATGAACACCGATGATGTCGCCATCATTATTAGAATTATTTTCCAGCGATCGAAAAGAGTTTAGTGCATTTATCCCTTCAAAAACATTTTCCAAATAATTTTAAATTCCAAATCTCACAAGATTTCAAATCCAATTCAAATATATTTTCCAAATAATATCACCATTATTTCCCCAAAACCTTTGAAAATCATTTTCAAATCAAAGGAATTAATCTTCTAAAATTTCAATTTCAAATCCTTTTAATCCCAATTTAGAAATTGTCCTGTCATCTTATTTCAATTTATAAATCACATTTATAATTCACATTTCAAATTCCATTTTTTATATGAATTTATTCTTAACCTTGGTTATAATTTCAGTTCCTCGTTCAATTTCCACACCACAACGATAATAATTGAATATTATCACTTCCTAGCAACCAAGCAACCATATGTACTTATAATTTATAGAAACTTATTTCTTTCTTATATAAAAATAATTTGGATAAAATTATTTCATTTACCCTATTTTAAAACAATACTGTGTCAGTTTATCTTGTTTAAGAGTTTAGAAAGCCCTATCGATGACATGCGTCCCATATATCAACCAGAATCCATAAGCACTCAACCGATAAGTCAACACGATATAAAAAAATTATATACACTAACAAATACGCGCTCATATCTATTTATACACTCAAACTCATTCTAGAGTACTTACGGACTCTATTTCTAATGAGTAATCCCCACCAAAACCAAGGTTCTCGCTTAACCTTCAACTGTGATACCAAGTGTAATGAACCGCAAATCCGTACCCCTTTGAGTCGACAATATTCTACACCAGTTCAACTCAAAGCAGATGGAAATACGAATCATTAGGGTAAAGAAGAAAAGAGGTAGAAGAAGAAATAGAAAGCAACATCAAAATCTCACCAACGCAGCGGAACAATATATAATAGATAACAACAAACTTTTATACAAAAGAATCTATAACTGTTTATTACAATACAGCATCAGAGTACAACACAAATCTACAACACAATTTCAGGACATTTATAATAACTAGTCCTTCCAAAGCTGAATATGTAGCTTACACTGCACAACGAAATATAAATCTACGAGAATACGCCTCGTCATCCAGCTCGTCTCCTGAGCTCCACAACAGTCCATCCAGAATCTATACTCTATAATACTCGGTCTGTCTCGAGCATTATAGTGAAATAACACCCGAGTCAGACTAGGAAACCTGCATGATAAAACACACTCAATTGGATTATTAAAGTTTCAAAATCCTTTTGAAATCAAAGGTATCTCGTAAGACCACGCCACAAATAAACATGATGGGTTTTTACCTTATGATAACCAAAACATTTCTTATAAAATCCTCTGATAATATAAGAGTGTCTATATATAAATACTTATTCAAATAGCTGTAATTGTTACATTCATTAAATTCCAGCATAATAGGTATACAAACAAGTCCGAAGGCACTTATTGAAGATTGGGTTTCCATCAATAGTAGGGATACTGGGGTACCGCCCGTCACAGTACGCGGTCTAGATCACCGTACCGAGGATCCCTTTGATCCCCTACTACACAAGACCAGAACAGGATAGTCCGAATAAGATCACCCAGCGGTTGGGATCAGCAATCACCCACACAATCGAAATAAGGGACATCTAGACATGGATGACCTTACCCTAATTGGTTGCTAGCCACTTAGCCTTGTGTGCACCTCCCCTGTTTTAGCCATTCCCGATTGATGAGGCTCGAGGCTATGCGTTACCTTTTTAGTACACATTCACTTAGAATGCTCACCGTCCTCCTGACGATGTTCTGACAGCATTCGTCCATACAAGTCCGTTCCGGGTCCGAACGGAACTGAAGGCGCTACTCCTATTACATCCACTTTGGAATCACCCTTAGGATTAGAAGGGATTAGCCCTTCCACTTCACTGCTCCATCTTTGACTCCAAGCTCTTGTCTTCCTCATGAAACGTTCAAACCGGATCGAAGTAGTTTTCGAGAAATTAATCCCGATCCTGGTCTCTTCGAAACGATCAGCACATTAGCCAATATTGATAGTCGGTTATTTAACTACCAAATAACATTCACAAACAACCATCAGACCTTAATAAATTCCCAAATTATTTATTTCAAAAATATCTACACAAGATATTTTCCCCCACACTTCAACCCTTCGAAAATAGTTTTCAGATCGCATTTTCACTCGTGGAATAAATTCCACTCAATGGCTTATTCCCACTTAAAATCCACAAGTCTAAATACTTTAGATTTTAAAATAATTTAAATCACTTTATCCAAAAAATATATACTTTAAAACACTTAAAATAAAAATTATTTAATACATTTTCTATAAAATACTAGTTATGAAATTTAATAATAATTTTTCGTGTAAAACTTAAGCCAAAACAAATTTAAAAATAAAAGTTATTCTATAAGCTATAAACATCAAATAGTTATCGTTTAAATCATAATACTAGTTAAACCTTTAAAATAATTACTACTGTAATTAACTTAAATGAATATTTGCTTTAAAATTCTAAAACAATTTTATAATAATAAAATTTCTCTAAAACATTCTTTTAAAACCACTTTAAAATCTTTAACTTATACTTGGAAATCATTCTTTGAAAATATACTCGGCTTTTTAGGGAATGTACTTTCCTTTCCACACCTTTAAAATAAACCATTATTTTTTTAAACAAATTACTCATTCCTTTATAAATTCCCACCATGAATTTATACCTCCAAATATCCACTGATATCTTATTTCACTTTATAAATCCAGTTTATAAATTCCATAGTTTCATTCTTCTTTTAAAACATAGTTCCAAACACTAAATCAATTTCCAAATCGATTTCCAAAATTTACTCCATTTTAAAATAAATTGCTTTACTTCTCCAATTTATTTCAAAACCCATTAATTCAGTTCATTCTTTTATTTTGATTTAAAATCTTATTTAAATTGAAAATACCAATTTCATAATTTTTCCCAAAATTCTTCTTATCTCTCCCAAACTATTTTTAAACCTTGAATTTAAAAACAAATCCTTTATTTCTTTAAAAAAATATCACTTAAGTTTAAAAATTCATTTATTCCCATTTATTCCAAAATCTCCTTTCCCATACTCGGAATTTATTTATTAGAATTTAAAAATCAACTTTTTATCCTTTCCCAAATTCATTCTTTAAATTATCTAATTTCACTATATTTATTTTACTTAAAAATTTCCCTTCTTATTTCCTTTAAAAACCCAAACTTATATATTTTCATTCTCTTAAATACCAATAATATATTCAACCAAGCCACAACATTCAATAATTTCAATTTTCAATATAATCAATATAATCATCACAAATTATCACATAAACCACATCGCTGAATATAAATAAATTCAACATTTTGAGGAATCCAGTTGGATCCCTCCAACCTATTTTCCTGCATCCACAGATGTTAGCACAACATATAAAATACCAATCACGCTTCAAGGTGAGATATCGCGGTATAAAGGGTCATCCGCTATTATGTAGGGCGCGTAGGGTCTCATCCGCTATATAATGTGGGAAATCAATCACTCCAATATATATACACACACATATATGTATACACACTACTATATATAATATCACATCCAATCAACTCAATCATTCAACTAATAATTTAAATTAACCGATAATCAAAATGAGTGAGATTAACTCACCTTTGATTTTTGTTTGCAATCCAATCCAAACCGGCTTGTTTCTCCATTATTTTTGACCTTGTACAAACATTATACGGTTTGTTTACATTTCAAATAAATTGGACAATCAATTGCCATTTATTAAATTTAATTAACTAATAATTTAATTTAAACTATTTTCCCTTTAGATAGATCATTAGTAGCTAAAATTAGCTGAATAAATTAACTAAACAATTTAACCGTCAAAATCCATTATTTTTAAAATAACTAGTAAGTTTAAAATGTATATATCTATTATTATTATATTTTTTCCTTTTGAAACTACATATATATACACTTAAAAATAGCCTATATAGATTTAAAGCCCTAATTTTTATACCAACTTTTCAACACCTTAAAATCCCTATATTTTCTTTTATGATTGCATAAAAGTTTCCACAGTAACTCTTTATTTATTTTCTCCAAAAATCTTATATATATATATATGTATCCATTTCCAGTTTTAACAAGATTATCATAAGAATGTTTTAAAAAAAGCAGTTTAGCTTCTCTGACCAATAAAACTTTTCTGCTTCAAATTTATATACATTTTATTAAATTAAAACCAAGCTGCTCTCACCATATTGCAAAAATACTTTTTTTTAAATTAACAAATATTGCATAAAAAGCAGAGACATAATATACATCCTCATCGTTCGCTCGACCATCATCCCGTCGCCGCTGATGTCGACGAACAACCAACAGTAGCTGCCTGCATCACTGTTCATCCTCCATAGCCGATCGTGAGCAACCTATGCGATGCTCGAAATCAATCCTTGTCCAACGTTGCGATAATGAACTTGTCGAATCGCCACTACCTCGAGAGCGAAGCCTCCATCGGCCTCGCTTTCGACACTCCGCCTTGCCATGCAAATCACGCCTCCCCTCGCAACGTTGTCGCACCCTCGAAAGGTGATCGCGCTTCGATGATATTATGCCATACTCGATTACCGCTTACCTTCTCTCCTTTGACTCACGAAATAAACAGGAAGATGGAAGGGTTTTCGTGACTGATTTTTTTAATTCGAATTAGAAAGAGTGCGACCATTTTTTCTATTTGAACTTTAGGGGAAAGTGAGAAAAGAAATACGCAATTTCCCCCTCGATTCTGCTCGGCCATTTTATGTTTATTTCTTTTCTTTTTTTGATTCTGCTCTCAGCTATTTAACTTTTGAAAAGAAGACAAGGAACAAACATAATGGGATGCTATCGTTTTCAAAACGACTTGCTACAGTGATTTTGATAGAAAAGGAAAAAGTGTTGATGTGAGATAATTTCAGCTAAAGGTGACCAGAATATAAATATTTTTTTTTTTAAATTAAACTCAAATTGTCTTGATAAATGCAACATAAAGTCTCAAACCCCTATCAAGGCGTGCTGTCGGGCGTTTATAATGTTATACCCCTATTTTGAATGCAATGGAAAAGGTTTCGAGTCCTAATTCGATCATATGGAGAAGATAGCTTTTTGGACCCAGTATTTATTTTGAGTTTCGATATAAATTCCAGCGCGTTTATCTGCCGTACGATCACCCTACAACTCCAAATGCTATAAAATTTGAAATTCGATTATAATACACTATTACGGATCCAAATGATCTGGTTTCGTCGAATTCCGAGACTGTGCCTCGGAAGGCTATTTTTTCAAATATCTAAAATTTTCGGGTTGTCACAATTATAGTACAAAATCATCACTTAATTTAAAACACATATTTTTAAAGTAACATATCTATATGTTATTGTTTACTCTAAACAGACTATGGGTATATAAAAAAAGACAGGTCATAAAATTTTATATAGACTTTTATATATAATAACAAATCATATATATATATATGCTAATATATGTATATATATATATAAGAATAGAAACAACAGCCCTAAAACTTTATAATCTAACATACATATATATATGTGTGTGTGTATATATATATATATAATTCTGTAAATAGGAAAAATGTAGAACCAAAGAAGCTAAACTATAAATAGCTTATGTAAATTACATATATTATATACTACATATAAAACAAAGAAGCGGCTGTGCCGGATGGGTTTTTGGGTTGGTTGCTCGGCCGCAGGCAACTGTCGAGTTTGGCTAGAAGATGGAGGTAGGATGAGGAGTGGTTATCGGTTCTAGGTGGAGAGGCTTTCGGGGTGGTTTCAGGCGAATTATGTGTGGGTAGATGGGGACGGAGGAAGGCGGGTCGAGTGGAGCAAAGCGTTACGGGCTGACTAAACGTAGAGGGTTCGGGTAGAACTGGGTGCGGGTACGGTTTTGGGTGGCAGTGCTTGGCGTGGCGGATCGGCTCGGGTTAGGTGTCGGTTGGACAGTGGTTATTGGATTTTAGGTGATGGAAAGTGTGGCAGAAGTGAGGAAACGGTTGTTAGGCGATGGGATTTTCGTGGATGATGCTCGGCTGGAGATAGAGAGGAATGGCGTGGGGTGGAGCATTGCGGCTACAGGCAGAGTAGGGAGCAAGGCGAGGAAATGATGGTTTGGAGGTTCGGCATAGGGAGGAAGGCTATGGGTTTTGGCTTGGGGTGAAAGAGGAAGCAGTTGTGGCAGATGACATTGGAGTGGTATTTATAGGTGACATGCTATGACGAAGACTGATGCAGTGGCAAGTAAAAGATGGCCGGAGGGGTGCACATGCATGGATGGCTATGGTGGAGGGCGCTGGTTGATACGGTGGGCGGTGGTGGATGGGTTCGGTATTTGAGATGATGGGCGATGACGATTCTACCGTGACGCATATGTGGAGAGCAAGGGAGAGCACGACAAGCTAGCAGGTTATCATGATCAAAGAGAGAATGAAACCAAACCAAATTTTCTTCGTTTTTTTCTTTTTTAAAAGTAAGAATTGAGGAGGAGCATAAGCAAATGAATAATGTAAAATTAGTTCAAAGATAAATGTGCTTTATATATATGTATGTATATATATATATATATATATATATATATATATATATTATTTGAATAAAACATAGAAAAAAGAGAGATTGAAATGAAGAAAGGAGTTTGCAAACGAACCAATATATTAACCATTGGGAATGGAGAAAGACAGACACGAGAATTCAGAAATTAATAAAAGAAAACGGATGTTTGATTTATACGATGGGTAATGGAAAAACATGGGGAAATCAAAAGGCTCCAAAATGGGTCCCGATACAGTTAAACGTTTTGCGGTTTCACCGCGTATCGGATGTCGAATTACAAGAATGAATATACAGCGGAGTTCAATACAACAAGACAAATCGAATGCTACACAGATATCATAGATACAACTGTACTATCAAACGTCGATATTCGCCGCCAAACTGCTGTTAAAATGTCGAAAATAGGATAAACGGGGCTATAGTAATCCAAATTTGGCAAAACGAAGTATGATGTCCCTCTCGGAAAATGTTTTACATTTTATTTATATAAAAATATCCATATTTCGAATTTTTTTCATCTAATTTTAGCTGATTTAAAATTGAAACTAGAAATTACACGATAAAACTAACTTTCATATTTTCTAACAAAATTTGCCATTTATTATGTTTAAATAGACGCATACCAATATTAAATTTTCATTGCAAAATTTAATTATTTTATTTTCATGAAAAATTCAGTTAATTACGTTATAAAAAGCGTTAGAAATTATGGGTCTTTGCATAAGTGTTTTGTGAAAAAATAAAAAAATAAGTTTTTGTAACTTCAAAATTTGAAGAGGTACAAATAGTTCGGAAGTGGAATTGTGTGATTGTGTGATCGGAAGAGGTACAAATAATTCGAATGAGTGATAATAGTTCGGAAGTGGAATTGTGTGATCGGGCGAGCGATCGAATTTGCTACTGTGTGTGGATGGTATATGTACATCATATGATCTTTAATAAATTATATGTTTTGGCATTATAAATGCAATACTATATGGCTAAGAGTTATATATTTTGACATTATGAATAAGTAAAATGTGGGTACATGGAAGCAAAGACTAGTTGATGCTTTTGGTTTCATGAGTTGAGTCTGTTTGCCCGACAAATAGGTCCATGTTTATATTGTTGTTGGATTGATGACTTTATGACCCAGATATGGGAGGCCACTTGGCTTTTATTTTCTTTAGTTGGTTTGGGCCCTTGGTGGCGATTTGTAGTTTTTCCAATCGAGTCACGCAAAGGAGACATTGTCGACTTTTTTTTTAATTTTAGGACTTAGAAAAATTAATAATCCTTTTTCAACCAATTGATTTTGAAAAGTGAATGGGTTTGGAGGAATTTTCCTTGCCTTGGCAATTTTGAAGACAAAATCTTTTAAGAGAGGAGAGTGCAACAACCCGAGATTTTGGTAATTTAATTTTGAATATTTGAATATTTTCATTTATTAAAATATTAGTTTAAATGCTTATAACCATAATTAAATTATAGAGATCATTTAAATCTTTGAATTGTGTAAATATTTGAACATGTATTTAAATATTGGAATTGTAGACATATTATTTGAATAATGATTTAAATATCTGGATTTTTAATTGAAAATTTATTTAATGGGTTTAATGGACTTACTTAACTCCTTTTAAATTATTAAATGCTATCAGTGAATTTCTTTATTAATTTATTTATACTAAAAATGATTCAAATAAATTACAAGGAAATTATAATTATTTTCACTACTCAATTTGTAATGATTATTTTTAGTTTAATTTATTTGATTTTTCCATAAATTTTAATTTGAAATTTTTTGAAATTATTCGTTTGACAATTTAACGGCAAATGACAGCATTTTGGTGATTTTACAGAATTTAATAATCAGTATATATTATTATCGTTTTGGGATCCCATCGCTGCTTTGAGCGCGACTATATTTTTGTTTTGTCTTTCGGGGTTTATATGCAAACGGAGATCTGTGCAACGAGATGTCGAAAAAATGTAAATAAAAACTAAGTCAACCCCAATAATTCCTCTGCTACACCCCATTTTTGTCATCCGCCTTGTACTCTTCTACTAGCATTTCAACAATCAAGAAAGCAAGCATCCACCCTTTAAAATTCGAAAAAAACAATTCAAAATAAATAAATAAATCGAAAATGTGTATTCTTAGGCTTGGAAAGGCTAGATTCACTCATGGATGAGTTCATGGAGGTTGCGGCAGCCGATTAAGGAGTTCGACAGTTTCTGGTACAGCTAGGGTTAAGATTTATGGGCTTCCAAGGAGGAGATAGGGCAAGTGGCTATTGGAATCATGTTCTATGCGAGGTGGCGCACGTGTAGAGGAGTTTTGAGGAGGTGCGGCTCCACTTTTGAAATCGTTACATGTTACTGTGCGCATGAGGAAGTTGCAGGTCGCACTCTTTAAGGTAGTGCAAGCTCATCGTAGCGGGGTCTAGGAGGTAGTGATCGAGGAGAAGAGTCTGAAGGAGTTGACGGCATGTCAATTCGTCGATCGGAGAGGGAGCAGGTGGATGGTGAACTTGCGACCATGTTGTATTTTTGTAGCAGGTAGACAGCAGGATTCAATTTGAAGAAGAAGGGGGTTAAGTTTTAATTATGGTAATTATTTTAAAGTAAAGTAATTAGGGAAATTTATTTGTTTAATTTATTCAATAACTTATAAATTTTATAACTAGATCATACAAGGTCCTAATCGAACGCGGTCGATCGCTTAAGACTCGTATCGTCGATAACTACGTTTTGGAGCTGTTGGAATTTTGCACTAAAACCGTACACTATTCGATTTTAGACGGAACCGAAACGCTTCGACGCTAATTGGAACTTCGATGAGTTTAACTCACTCTTTGGGTTAACTAGAAATGTTTTTATTAGATAAAATTTATTGTTTGTATTTGGTCGAAAGTATTCACTGATCTGGTTAAATATCTACTTTTTAAGGTGATAGTTAGATCCAAATTTGAAATACATGAAAAATTTGTTGAGAAATCAGGATTTCTTGATATTTTTATTTTTAAAAATTCAATTTACCTATTATTTATCTCGATTGTATATTTGGGATATAGTTTGTTAAATGCTAAAATTGGATTGTTTCGCTATATTGGATATGAACCAACATATGTAAAAATTGAACCTTCTAGGGTAAAAGGTTAGTAATAGCATTTGCTAAGTGTTACAGCAACTATTGGCCTCGATATATTATTTTTGAAATACCGTTAAGTGTTGATTTGGCTTGGTTGTAATTTTGGTTTGGAAATTGATTTTGATCCGTCTGCTTTGGAATTTCCATGGTATTTAAATTTAAATGAGTTTTTAAACTTTCAATTTTATTTTCAATCTCCTATTTATTCTTTTTTATATTTATATACGTAAATGTTTTTTAATAATTTTTAAAATTATTGGGATTTTTTGAGAAATTATTATAATTATAAATATTTATTTTTAAAAGGAAAAATTAAAAAGGGATATCTTTTATTTTAAAGGGATTTTGCGGGTTCAAATAAGATAGAAATATTTGAAATAATATTTATGAATTATTTATAAAGAATGTTGTAGATTTACAAATATTATATTATAAGTGGAGAATAGATTTATAAGGAGTTTATAAAATAAAGAAAAAGTTTTATAAGTATATCCTATAAAAGGTAATCAATACCATTTTGATAAATTGGAGAGATAAATTCCATTTGGAGAAACCATTAAAATATATGAAATGATCATATTATCGGGAATAGTGAGTTCTAAATGATTTTTGAGATTCAGCCATATTGGAATTCAGGGGTTAAACTTGGAATTGGAATTTAAAGATTAGAACAATAAAGTTGATAAATTTTATTAGAAAGTTTATAAAATGAAATTTATAAATAGATTTGGAGTTTATAAAGGAGATATAAATGGAGATGTGTTTTATAAGAGAGTCCTTATAAATTATTTAGGAGTTTATAATTTTACTTTGAATTTATAAGAAGAATCATAAATGATCTTGTATAGGGGGACTTATAAATGATGAATACAAAAGGGATTTATAAATAATGCGTTTGGTAAATACATTTACAAAAAGGATTCTAAATATGGAAGAGTTTTATAAAGAAGAAATATTCTGGTTTATTGGTATAAATGTTAAAGTTAACATTTGTTTTAAAAAAATTATGCGTGATTTTAGAAATGGAGGGTTTTCTTAAGAATTGTAAGGTATACTTATACCTTTAAGATAAATATATAAGTGTATTGTCTAAGGATTTAAATATAATGATTTTGTGAACATATTTATATTGTGAGTATTAGCATATAGAAAAGTTCTCTAAGTGGAAGTGAAATGCTTTTATAAGAATACTTATATTTCTAAGATAAGCATATCGATATTTTCAAATATTGAAAGTGTATACATATTTAGGAATGTTTCATCAAAAAGTGGTTTTGATACAAAAATTTTACAAATGGTTTTGTTTAATAAAAAGGATAATTAAAGAGGCTAGTGGGTGTTTTGTGTTTAACCAGTGTTGTTTTTCCTATGGAATTATAAAATCTCTGGTTAAATTGATTGTTTATTTGATAATTAAATAGCCAACTAGCAAGTCTTAACAGAGATATAACTACGAAAATATCTAGGAGAAACACGTGAGTTATATGGCACGGTCATTTTCGATGATGTAATACCGCGGGTATAAATCTCATTTTTTCTTCTAGGACATATGATAGGGTGATTCGTTCACATAAGCAGTTAGGGGTAATCCCTTCTCCTATGTATTGTCAGATTACTTCCAAAAGAACCGGGGGTTGATTTTAGCGGAACTCTCAAAGTTGTTTCGAAGAGACAAGGATTGGATACGTTATCCAAAAACATCTTCGATTCAACTCAAATGTTTTGGAAGGAAGACATCTTAAAGGGCATGAAATCGAAGATGGAGCTTTGAAGTGCAAGGGCAACTTGCTATTAATCCTAAGAGTGATTCCAATATGGATGTAGTAGAAGAAGTGCCATCGATTTTTCTATATCCTGAAGAACTTGTATAGATGAATGCTAGCACTACATTGCTGCTTGAAAGGCAGTGTTAGCATTCTAAGTGGAATTGCTATATAAAATGCAATCGCAGCCTCAAGCATCACAACTCGAAAATGGCTAAAATAGGGTAGATGCAGCAGGGCTATGTGGGTCGCTCCTATTAGGGTGTGTCATCACCTTTCTAGATCATCGTATTATTGACTTGGTTGTGCATGAGGGCTGTCGATTAAGGTTGGAAAGCAATCGAGGTGATGACATATTCTAAACTATATAATTTCAAGGGTAGGCTAGTTCTGTGTTGGCGGGGTAGACCAAGTTCAGGGTCTGACCCCAGGTACATTTTACCTACAGGTGTACTGTACAAAAGGTAGTCCCTTAGCTTGCTAATGTTGGAATCCATTCTCCAATAAGCGCCGTGCGGACTTGACTGTAAACCTATTATGATGGAATTTAATAATGTAATAATTTCGGCTATGATTAACATGTATTTGTATCTTAGACATTATTACAATATCATTGGATTTTCTATAGAAATTTTATGGTTATCGAAAGGTAAAAACCTGTCTGTGTTTACGTGCGACGTGGTCTTATGAGATATCTTTATTTCCAAAAGACTTTTACAATGTTAAAATTTAATTGAGGTGTGTTTCTCACGTTGATTTACCAGAATGATCCGGGAATTATTATTCTTACCATGCTCGGGACAGACCAAGTATATTTATGGATTCAGTGTGGATAATGGGAGCTTTAGGAGATGAGTTGGATGCCTCCAAGTTATATCCACGTATATTTTATTTTCTGCTATATTAGTTGTTTTATTTAACAGCATTTATGAAGACATGTCATTATAAGTGTCCAGACTGTTGAAAAATTGGATGACTCTGATTGATATATGAAATAAGGTTAAAACTTTTCTTTTGTAAAAATATGTTATATATTATATGTTCCTCGTTACGATGTGAGATTATGTTCTGTCTATTCTTCTTTTTCCCCAACAGTCTTTTTTCCTGACACTAGAAAGCTTGGCACATGAATACCGTGGATGTATTAGTGTCAACTTCTGAAAGTCGAAAAGGCAGGTCGTTACAAGCAATCCAAAATCAAAGGTGCGCACCAATCACATTTCAAAACCAAGGTGGTAATTCGAGAGAAAAATGTCCGCCAAAGGTAGCATGCCTCATTAGTTAGGTATGACTCCTGTTTTAGTCATTTCAAATTGACATAAGTGTCGATCATCCATTGTCGTTGTCTTATTTAATTCCAGTAAACGTTCACCAATTCAACGTCTATACTCTAGATAACATCCACCGCGTATACAGTTATTAAAGTGGTTCTGGTATTACAGATAGTAAGCTAATATCCGGCTTTGGTCTCTTTAATAAATAACCAATCATTTTACACTCCGTATGGTCATTTTAAATTTCAATAAAACATATCATATTTCATATCATAAATAGGTTCAAATCATATTTAAATTTCAATTTTCATATTTCATTTCACAAATATCATTATTTAAATTCAATCCTTTATGCTTAAAACTATTTCGGATTTAACAAATTTGAATTTAAAAATTGTCTAATTTAGAATACTTTTTAATGTAAAAATAGTTTGGATTTAAATAGTTTAAAATGGAAAATAGTTTTAATTGAAAATAGTTTTAATTGAAAATAGTGTGAAATAAAATAGTTTTAATAGAAAATGGTTGGACTTGAAAATTAGTTCAAAATAAATAGTTTTAATTGAAAATGGTTTTGAATGAAAATAGTTTTGAATTTGAAATGATTTCTTTTTTTAAACCATTTAACACAATTCCAAATTTCAAATTTCACTTTAAACAACTTTTCAATTTAAGACGAATTTCAAATTTGAAACTTCAACTTAAATGGCTTCAAATTTAAATTTTTAATTCAAAATCAACTACGATTTAAATGATTTCAAATTTCAAATAACTCAATTTTGATAAATTCAAGTTTCAACTAATTCAATATTTAACCCTTTAAGATAATTCAATTTCAATAAATTCACATTAAATTTCAAAATCAACCATTACGATTTGAAATTGATAAATTCAAGTTAAATCCTTTAAAACAATTTCATTTAACAAATTCAAATTCAAAAATTTAAACCATTTCATTGGACCAATTTCGGTGTCCATGTATAATTTTTCTACCATATGGCAAAGTGATCATATTATTTTGAATTTCATTTAATTATATGGTGATATATCATTTTAACACACATTTAGATGTCATAGACATATATCATTTCAACCAATTTCTTAGTCTGATTACAAAATGTTTAAATAATCCCGATGACAATTTATACAGATTCAATAATTTATGGAGCAATAACCAAGGAATCATAAATTAATAATATCATCCAAAACTAATAATATCATCCAAATAAATGAACACGTCATCTATAATCAATATATAACATACACATGCAATTTATATTCAAATCAATCAACTAAACATATATCAAAAAAATTATTAATTATCAATATCAAGGTGTTCAACTAGCAGTGGTATTCAGTTTTAAATGACAATTTAATTTCTTAAACAGCTATCAAAATAATTTATCACATAGTTTTTAGTTTAACGTGTAGAAGAAATTTTTAGTATTGCGTGAGTGGGTTTAATCACTCACCTTTGATTTTAGCCCATTAAAAATCCAAACGAAGGCGCTTTTTCCGACTGTCTCCAAACTCAAACAAACTAGTTTCATATTGTCTGAAATTTCAATACGGGTCTAATGGAAGAAACCACGCATGAATCAGAGTTATATGCACAAGGCATTCAAGTAAGAAGATCTAATATTAAAATATTAATTGGTCCATGTTTTAATATTAATTTAATCAAATTAGCGCATATGTTGCTGAAGCATCCAAGACCGCAAGTATCGACCATGGTAGTAATTTTAACCATCGATTTCTCCTAGCTCCGTCCACCTGAAGCCCCACCGCCTCTTGCAATTGGAAGATCATCGCCTCCTCCACTAAAGTCTACTAATGCCACCGCCTAACTCACTATCAATCATCGAAATTTGTGCCCCAAAATTATTCCAACTACATTAATTTCAATTGATTACAAAGATAAATTTTAAAATGGACAAAATAAATTTGATGGGAAATAATTAATTGTTTCCTTTATAAATTTAAAATTCATTGTACGCAAACAAGAGTTATAAATTCTTAATAAAAAAATTATCCATTACTGTGTAATCAATATCTTAGCTATACATTTCAAATAAATAAACATGTGATTTTTCTTTAATGCATAAAACATTAATTTTGTTCTATTTTTCATTTAAATAAACATTTGTTATCTCTATCCATTAATACATTCAACCAAAATCATTAAAATAGACACCAACATAAGTTATCATTTTTCTTACTACAAATCTGTGTCATTAATAGGAAGTTAAATTAAGATCTTAACTAATAATTTGTGTCAATAAAATCCTAAATTTTAATTTTCTAACAAATTTATTCGGTTTAACATTTTCAAATGGTTAAAAATACGAGACATTACAGAAAGCGTTTATTTTATTTTCCTCAAAACATCGTTTTGCTTTCATTAAGATGCTCATTTTAATTTAACATAAAACGAATGTTTCTTATATTAAACTCGTTAATTACACTTCGCTCCTTTTTTAAAAAAAAAGATTCCAATAATTTTAATCTCCAATTAATTTCAATATTACATTTTTAAAACGAATTCTAATGATGAACAACTGTTTTCGCTTTATAGTAATTCAAAATCATTTAAAACATTATTGTATACAACCAAAATTATGCATTATTTATTGAATAAATGTTTTATCTTATCTGAAATCAACTTCTCTTAAATACATTTCAAATAAACAGCTTATGATTTACTTTCATTAAAATATTCATTCGATGCTTTATTTGAATTAACATTTTTTATTTCAATTTCTATTACTAATTTCATACAACCAATATCATTAATTAAAATTCTAATATAAGTTACAACTTTTACCTGATTGCAATCTGTTGTCATTTAAGAATTCAATTTAAGTTCGTAACCCACATTTTAATATATTTTTCGTTTATAAAATCATAAAAAAATATTTCTAACTATTTTTATTTAGCAATTATATGAAACTTAATATTTTTATATAGTTAAAAATATGGGTCGTTATACTCTTATTCACTCAAAACTTTTCGTCCTCGTAAAGAAACGAAGTAATTATCTAGCAATTCCAAGCATACTTGTCAAAATGAGTTAAAAAAATTCTAAGTCTTATATTTTACAGAAAATTTCAGCAGCACTTCCTTTGCAAAGTTGAGTTGGAAAAATGACAAACTGCGTCCACGGGACCAAATCAATCAAAAAACGAAAGCCAAGCGGCTCCCTACATCAGGGGTGGAAAATCATCAGCCAACTAATAATATAAATACGTACCTATTTGTCGGGCAACCAACTTACTTATGAATCAAAATCCTCAAATTAGTCATTCTTCAATATACCTGAATTTTACTTACATGACCCAAAAGAGAGTTAAACATGACAAAAGAACCACACATTAGTTATTCCTACCATAAGCCCAAGCAATATAACAATATTTCAATCATATGCAACAAGGCAATGTGATGCAACCACTATGGGAAAAGACGAATCAAGACGGTAGATATTCTCCATTATATGATTGCATGCCTATCTGTCGTTAAATCTCATGCCGTCTCATTGCACAGACCATAGATATTCCCCGTCATGTGATATGCACAAACAGAAAAAAAACTAAACCATACATTGCCTGATGTTATAGTATCATTTCTAGAATTTTCTACTAGAAAACATATAAATATTCACTGATATGGTAATTGTTCACAGAATGAAATAAATGAATCACAATTTTATTTAAATAAGTATTTATTTCAAATCAAATTCAAATACAACACAATACAACTTTCGCTATCACTCTACTTACATTTTCAAATACATTACAACTTTCACTATCACTCTCATATATACAACATTTCTCTACACTCGTATATAATTATTTTTTACTCACACTCACTCGAGTTTGTTTTTGATATGTTGATCTTGATTTGCTTGCTCCGGCTTGTGTCTAGTTATCTCCTATACAAGTTAAATAAATAACAATGCAATAAACTTGAAAAAGAAGCGAACCTAAATTGCAAAAATAAAATTGAATTTGTAGATTAAGTGTTGCCTCAGTTTATGGGTTTTTTCCTTTTTATTTTTAGATAGGGACAAATATATGTGCATGGACAATTTATGATATGCATAGTGTATCATTATGAATATCACAAGGTCAGACATCAATAAAATCTCACATACAGCAAACCAAACATGAGCATAACCAGAAACAGACTCAAGGCACATTCACATGAAAAACAAAATGAGGTTTAGCAAAGGAAGCATTAAATAGTCACACATATATATACATACATATGTATGCTTGTATATACATGGATATGAACCAAGATGGCATAACAAGTATCAGTTTTAGACAACAAACCATAAAACAAGGGACAATATTAGTTTCAGGCAGCAAAGCAAAGTACAAGTACAGATCAATCACCAACATTCACACATATATACATACATGTGTATGTATGTATGTATATACATGGATGATATTGAAATCAAAGTGCACTGCAACAAGATCAACTCAAAATGGTTCGGCTTAAAGCAACAAGGAGAAGCAAGTGACAGTGTATATGAAAACATAGTAGCAGATAAACAAGGGACATATGAAAACATACGAAAACATAGGAAAACATATGAAAACATTAACATGCATACGAAAACATGCATACAAATAAACAAGGGACAGTTTCGACATAGGAGCAGCAAGACTTAAGTGTCAGTGCACATAGGAGCAGCTCAAGGCAACTCAAAACAAGATTAACACAAAATGGTTCATACAAGTATATATGGACATGGTTCATACAAGTATACAAATTAAAATAAGGCAGTGCCACAAACAATCACACATACATACATACATATATATGTATGTATGTACGTATGTACATGTATACATGGACATGGTGGAAACTTCGAACTCTAAGAAGCACTAATGCAACCATAAGCATGAATCAAACTGGGGACTAAAGAAAAAGTAACGACAATAGTTCAGGACAAACAAGGGACAGTGCAAATACATGTGCAAGTACAAATGCATTGATATGGCGAACAATAAGGTCAACAACAACTGCAATCACACATATATACATAAGAGCACGTACAAGTACATACAATTATATACAAGCACATACAAGTACATGCAATCACACATATACAAGTATATACAATCACATACAAGGTGGTGCTATAAATTAAAACAAGGAAGTGCCACAAACTACTTAATATGAAGTAGAGACAACATTCACACATATATACACATACATATGTAATTATGTATATACATAGAAGTCTCAAACTACTTTATATGAACTAGATCAGACTCATGTACAAAAGGCAGTTCACACATATATATGCAGATATAAGAACATTGACACATATATGCATACATATGTATGTATGTATATGGAAGTTGACACATACAGACATAAATGTAGTGATATGCAGATATTAATATATATATATATATATATATATATGAAAACATACGTACAGATATGCAGATATAATTTGTGGCAACATGGACCATCATCACATAATAATAGGTCCAGGAAGTTCAAGATCAAAGTGTAGCCATGAGCTTCGAGTCATCAAAGTGCCATAAATTATGTATAGAGATGGAAGTATGTATGTATGTGTGTATGTATATATATATATGTATGCATTGCCTTAGTAAGCATTCACACATATACACACACATATGAGTATACAGATACTCGAAACAACAAGTATATACATACACATACATGGAAGTATGTATGCACTAGCTTAGCAAGCATACACGCATACAAGTACATATATGTGTATATGTATACATGTACTTGAGACAATAGAGGAGTGCAACTCGTGTGTAAGGTAAGACCAGTAAATCTGTAACATCCACCTACTTGGAGGCCCAAAACTAATGACTACGGATGTTGTAGTCATCCATAGTTATTAATCCTCAATGACCAAATGTAGACGACATTAGATTCATTGTAAAACAGAAACACAAGGATATGGAAAAAAATTAAATAGCAAACAAATTCCACATTCCACTTCAAAACATTCCAAATTGATTATATAACCCCAACTTGCAGACCACGTTCCGATAACATATAATTATTAAAAAATACGCCAAGAGCTACATATGAAGATGCCCTTTTGGTAGATCAGAGTATATGGATAGGCAATAAAACAGTTTTCCTTTACAAAAAACACACAGCGGAAATAAAAGAACTGTAATAATAGTCTTGCCTCCTACACATCCTCGGAAGCTTTATTCATCTAAAAGAACACGTGGAAACCTTAACTCCTAACCTACTCAAAATCAATTGAGTACCCGAGAGTTTAAGGGGAAAACAAAAACTTCGATCCAGACATAAAGCCTGGTGTGAATAATAATTTATCATCTCACACCATTTAGATATCTAGTGAGACCACGCCGCTTAGCGGAATGGGTTTTCCCCTCACTGGTATCCTAAAACTTTTATAAAACCATATATTGTGCTCCTGCATCCACAATGGTTAAACATAGTATTTCAAAACATTATGATGATATGCAAAACAAATAAGTCAATTATGGATTACCCATACTCATTCATTCTGACTATCTATATCAATTATAATTTCTGAAGTTGCTATTAACATTTTAAATGTTAAGGACTATCAGTCCAATTACTTAGTTTTCATGGGATCACTAAGAACCCATTGGTAACTCCAATGTCTTATTTCTTATCACATTTTTCATCGGCTAACTAGGAACTTATTAGCTAATTGGCAGTATCTTAATACAGATATAGTTTTCATGGGCTAACTACAAACCTATTGGCCTCTGCCTGTATCAAGTCATAGTTTTCATTGGCTGACTAGAAATCTATTGGCCCCTGCCAATATCATACAGTTCTCATGGGATTACTATAAACCTATTGGCCCCTGCCAATATCTTTAATTAAGATTTTAACATTTGTTAAGTTATATTCACTACTGGGTCAACCTAACTGCTTATTCTTCCCTTTCCCCAAAATACAGTTATGGGTTAATAACAATGTGAATAATATTTTCAAAATCTTCATTTATGCCATGGTTATAACTTTAAATTGAGATTGGGTTTATATTTTGAAACCATAAAAACATCTCTTTCGAAACCTCTGGATAGCCTCCTTCGAAAGCAAAGACATCTTCTCAAAACATTGCATACATACCTTTTGAAGCCCTTAGTAAACACTCTCTTTCGAAACCTATTATACCTTTCAATGGCATTAAATCATCTATTTAAAATATAGAGCTTCGAAACAAATGAAAGTAACCTTTTCAAAAACACAGGGCTTACTATTTAAAAACATCATTTAAGTCAAAAAGGTTATATAGGAAAATATCTCTTTCAAAACCAACAAAAATTTGTTTGGGGAAAAATTGATGGTGTCGGAACCATCTTAGTCGAAAGCAAAACCTTTAAAACAAAAAATTTGAAGGACGGAGTCAAAACCCCTTCCGACTCCATCACCTTTGAAACCTTCAACCTTTTCGAAAGCAATTAGGAAAAAGGCTTAGTTTAATGTAAAAATAAGGGTAACCTTTCGAAAGCATTACCAGTAAACATAGTCGAAAGGTAGAGCAGTGGTTAAGTATCGACTAGGTCAGGACCCACCCTTTCGAAAGCAATTATTTAAAGGAAAAGGGTACACCTTCGAAAGAAAATACTTTAACACAACATGACAACCTTCTTTGAAAGCTAATTATAAAACCTTTTCGGAAGCATATATTTCGACTGTGTCGAAAACTATAGGTAAAACTATGCAAGAATGTTAACTTATGAAAACAAAGCAGGGTTTCGACTCAATCGAAAGCTAACCTTTCAACACCGAGGCTTCCGCCTTCCTTTTAACCCACCGCGTACCATCTAAATGGTATCGTGTGTATTGGTTTTGACTATGGTTGTTTCGACTGGGACGAGGCGGGATCAAAGGAGTCGAAAGGTCCTTACTAATAGAGGCGGAACGTCTTTTTCTGATTTAAAGGCTGATTTGTATCAACTTTTAGTGATTACTTTCTAACAGCTTGCCTACTTGTAAAACACTGATTGGCTGCCATAAAAAATTTCAAATACTTTACATCTAAAACTGCTGCATTTATTAAGATCCAAAATTAAAGTTGTTAAATGTTAAATGTTAAAACCTTTCCATTTAAAAAAAATGAAATTTTCTAAAAAGCCCTACTTTTAAAATAATTTATTTCCCTTAGTAAATCAATTGAAAAAATCCTCAAAAATCACAGAAATCCAATTTCATCATGTAATCAAACATATTAAAATTTAGACCCAATTTCTTCTTGAAATTCTCGAACTAAATTTTAAACCCAGTTATATCATATGTTTCATTAAAATTCATAATAAAATTTCCATGGCTTGAAAAATTCTGAAAATTGAAACCCGTCTCCAAAATCATGTTTTATTTAACATAAAAAAATTCCGTAGAAATTTGAAATCATAGATTCTCAGTTTCATGTCACAACGATGCAAATTCATGTGCTTATGAATTAAAACAAATCATCATAATATAACTCAAGCATATCATCATCCATTTTATCACAAAAACAAATTTAAATCATAAATCGGAAACCATATAATCATAGAATAAAAATAGTGATGGTAAGAGATTATTATTCACCTTAAACTTGATAAGGAATTTGAGATTTTTTGTTGATTAATCCTCCCTAGCTTTTGATTCTTAGTTTTAGATTAAAACTCCTCTTTTCCTCCTTGATAATGGCCGACTATCTTAGGGTTGTTTGCGTTTTATTTGAGTTGAGAAAATGAACATGAATTGAAAAGGATGTGGAGTGTATAGCCGTGTAATATAAAGTTGCTATTTACTAATATGCCCATGCGTATTTTAATTAACCAATAAACCAATTTAAAGCCCATTTATCTTGTTAATAAGCACGGGCCTATATATATAACTTATTCAAATCTCAATCTCCTTATCATCATTATTCTATTAAATTTATATATTAAATTTCTTAAATAATGTTATAAAAATTAGGGATGTTGCAGGCTCCCCCCTTAAAGAATTTCATCCTCGAAATTCAGTAAGGACTAAATACTACACATAGCAATCATCTGTAACAACTCCTAACAACCAAACTAGGCAAACTGACTAGCAACTATCTATATAAATCTAATATAGACATGCCCTCCAAGCAGATCAAGGTAAGTATCTCTAATCTTGTCTTCTGTCTTCCAAGTATGGTCCTTCTCATTGTCGCTCCATTGAACTTTCACTAACCTGACTATCTTGTTCCTTAATCTTTTCTCATCTCTTGCTACAACCCGAACTGGTTGTCTAACAAAAGTCAAATCAAGCTCTACCACTAAGTCATCCAACCCTATCAAAGGAATAGTAGTCTCTGGATCATGCACATATTTGCAAAGATGAGATACATGAAATACATTATGGACATTTGCCAAACTGCTCAGCAACTCTATTCTATATGCGAGCTTTCCAATCCTCTCTATAATCTGGAATGGACCTACATATCTTGGGGCTAACTTCCTTGACTTTTCAAATCGTATCACACCCTTTATAGGTGATACCTTGATGAAAAACTTATCTCCAGTTGAGAATTCTATGTCCTTACACCTCTTATCTGCATAACTCTTCTGTCTTAACTGGGCTTCCTTTATCCATCCTCGGATTAACTCAGTCTTCTCCGATGCCCCTCTAACTAAATCAGGACCTAAGACTAATCTGCCTCCAGTCTCCAACCAACATGATGGTAATTTGCATGGTCTTCCATACAAAGCTTCAAACGGCACCATTCATGTACTACTCTGAATACTATTATTATAGGAAAACTCAACCAAATGAAGGTGACCCTCCCAAGATCCACCAAAGTCTAATACACGAGCTCTCAGTAAATCCTCGAGTACTTTGTTGACTCTTGCTGTATACCTATCTGTTTGAGGGTAATGCAGTACTCATATTAAGTTTGGTACCCATCACTTCCTGCAGACTCTTCCAAAATTCACTAGTGAACAAAGCGTCTCTGTCATTGACTATAGTGCTCGGACTCTATGCAGTCTAACTAGTTCTTTGGGAACAACTTAGCTCAAATTGGTGTCGTTCTGGTTGACTTAACTGGAATGAAATGGGCACTCTTGGTCAATCCGTCAACTATAACCCTTGTACATT
This sequence comes from Allium cepa, assembly GCA_030765085.1. Classification (NCBI taxonomy): domain Eukaryota; kingdom Viridiplantae; phylum Streptophyta; class Magnoliopsida; order Asparagales; family Amaryllidaceae; genus Allium; species Allium cepa. The sequence goes on along the minus strand of CM060937.1, from coordinate 901,737,726 downwards.
CATTACCTTTATTTGACCTTGGCAATCTATCTATAAAATCCATAGATATCGAATCATATTTCCAAACTGGAATCTTTATAGGTTGTGGTAACCTACTTGGTTTATGGTGTTCAGTTTTCACTTGTTGACAGTTTGCATACCGTCTAATCCACAAGCCAACATCCCTATTCATGCCTTCCCAATAAAAGCTCATTTTCATGTCTTGATACATCCTGGTTCCTCCAGGATGAATCGCAAACTTGGATCGATGGCATTCTCCAAGAACTTCAATCCTCAAGTGATCCACATTCGGAACACACAATCGTCCCTTCTTTAGTAACCATCCTTTTTGGTCAAGACTAAAATCATTTAGATCATCGATCTCTTCTCCAACCTCAAGCCTTTTGCTCCTTTCAGCTAATACAGGATCCTCTTTTAGCATAGAAGTAATTTTCTCAATCAATACTGGTCTAACTTATAAGCAAGGCAATCTGGCGGTACTCTGACTAGAACCTGCAGTCGATCTTACCTGCACAGCGCAACTGGCTAAAGCATCTAAATCTCTCCATTCTGCCAACATAACTAGCATCACATTCTGATGTTTCCTACTAAGAGCATCAGCCACCCTATTACCTTTTCCTGGTGTATATTCTATACCAAAATCATATGCAACCAGAAACTCCAGCCACCCATGCCGTCTCATATTCAACTCCTGCTGAGAGAACAAATACCGTAACGATTTATGATCCGTATATAACTCAAATCTCTCACATAAGAGATAATGTCTCCAAATCTTCAATGTGAAGATCATGGCTGCCAAGTCCAAATCATGAGTAGGATATCTAACTTCATGCGGTCTAAGCTGCCTAGAAGCGTAAGCAATGACTTTACCACTCTGCATCAACACCGCTCCTAATCCAGTTCCACATGCATCAGTATACACCACCAATCCTTGGTTTCCTTCTAGAACTACAAACACTGGTGCATTGGTCAACAAATGCTTTAACTTAAGGAATGCCTCCTCACATTTGTTGGACTAAACAAATCTCACTTCCTTCCTAGTTAGCTTAGTTAAGGGTGCTGCTATCCATGAGAAATCCTTAATGAATCTTCGGTAATAACCAACAAATCCAAAAAAATCCTGATCTCACTCACCGTCTTTGGTCTTTTCAATTATTCACAGCTTCAATCTTATATGGATCGATTGACAATCCTTTCTCCGAAACCATGTGGCCAAGAAACTTTAACTCTTTCTTTCAGAAATGGCACTTGGTAAACTTCGCCTTTAGCTGATTCTGCCTTAGCATCTCAAGTAATACTCTAAGATGAACTTCATGCTCTCTCTCATCCTTAGAGTATACTAGAATATCATCTATAAACACTAGTATAAACCTATCCAAATATTCTCAAAAAACTCGGTTCATCAAATCTACGAAGAAAGAAGGTGCATTTGGCAATCCAAATGGCATCACCAACCACTCATATGAACCATATCTAGTCCGAAATGCTATCAAAGGAATACTATCCTTTGCCACTCTCAACTGATGGAAACCTGCCGCCAAATCCAATTGTGAAAACACTTTGGCTCCACTCAACTGATCAAAACATCTATTCTTGGCAAATGATACTTATTCTTAATCGTCCTTTCGTTTAATTTACGATAGTCAATGCACATCCTCAATGACCAATCTGGTTTCTTCATGAAAACCATGGCCGCTCCCCAAGGCGAACTGTTTGGTCTAATAAAATGCCTCCCTTCTAGATCCACTAGCTGCACCTTCATTTCCTTCATCTCAGTTGGTGTCATCCTGCTAGTTGGTCTACTTACAGGCTCAGCTTCTGGCACAAGATCTATTTTAAACTCAACAACTCTTTTCGGGGGTAGTCCAATGACTGGCTCAAAGATATCTGCAAACTCTCTTGCTACCTGAACCTGACTTAACTTATTTCCTACCTCCATAGCATTCAGCATAGTACTAGCACTCCGTTCAGTATTCTCTACTGAGAATACCACTCAGTTATTACTATCAGGGTGTCTCAGTGATATTTCTTTATCCTAGAAAAATATTCTAAGCTCATATCTACTCAATCAATCCATATCCAAAATGATTTTGGTATCTACAAAATCAATAACATACAAACTGCAGGAAAATTTATGGCTTAACAAATCAAGTTCTAACTGTTCACATCTTAATCCCGGAGTTACATATCCTTCTATTGGATTTGCAACTCTTAAGAAAGTAACAAGGTGGGCAGGTTCTAAACATAATTTATCAACCAAACACTGATATACAAACAAGTGTGATGCACCGGTATCAAAAAGTACTCTAACTGAAATACTCTGAATCAAAAGCGTATCTTCCATCACAGCCTATCCTTTATTTTCTACAGTAGGCCTAGCTGGTCCTATGGAAAAAACTTTTCCTTTGTCCTTCCTAACTGGCTCTGGACACTGATTCTTGTAATGTCCAACTTGATCACAGTTGAAGCATTTAACATTCTTCTTAACTGCAGCTTTCTTCCCATTTCCTGACCATCATTCAATAGGAAAGTGGCCTTTCTTGTCACATTTATAGCAAAAACCTTAGCCTTTGACTTTTTAGCTGTGTCTCCACTCTGAGATCTCTTCTTTTTAAAGAACATCCTCTTCTTCCCCTGCGAACCCTGAGTTTCCACTGGCTTCTCTTTAGCTGAATCAGCAAGTAAATCCTCATGGCAAATGGCTATCTCCACTACTATATTACAAGGATCACGGACATATGTCATGGTCATTCTAGCAAGCTCGGGTCTCAGTCTTCGAATGAACTTCTCATCCCTTTTGATGTCAGTATATATAATATCATATTCATATCTAGGCAGTTCTTCAATCTAGTAGCACACACGACTACTGACATCTCTCCTTGCACTAAATCCATAAACTTCCTCATCGGCTCAAACTTAGCAAACTCGGATATAAACTTCTGCTCAAATCTCGTCTTAAAACCAGCCCGAGTTAACTGCTCTTTCGACACTCCGGTAGTGAACTATTCCACCAATGCAGTGCTGACCCTTGCAACTATCTAGAGGCGAACCTCCTCTTTTGTCCATCATTTAGGCCTAAATAAGTAAATATACAATCACAATGCAACAACCAATTTTGAATCTTTACGACACTCCCTGTTCCTAAGAATGGCTTCCACCTAAACTGGTGTAATCTCTACTAAGCAAAGTAATATTCCCAACTAGGGCCATAGAATTAGCTCCTCCCAAGTTTCCAGCAACTCCAGCTTGCATCAAACCGGAAAAGAACTGATACGTCACCCCTATATCTACTGATGGATTTCCAGCACCCACACTGTCTTCAGCATTTTGGTTACTAACATTAGTTGGTTGACCCTTGTTTCTCCTGGTAGTGGGTCGAGCATTTTCGCTAGTTGTGGTGCTTCTTCCACCGAGATTTTGTCTTCGGTTTCTTACTTCCATATCTCCTTTCTCGAAAATCTACATACGAGCCTTAGTAAGATATAGATGAATGGTCTAAGAGAGGGGGGAATACATACTTACATATATAACTATATATAACAAATACAAGTACGTTACTATAGTGTTAACCTAAACTCCAATCTTATTATATGATTCATTGGATTATGTTTGGAAAATCTTTTACGTTTAAGTTTCTTTTAAAGTTTCATAAACCTATGCTTTGGTACCAACTTGTAACATCACCTTACTTGGAGGCCGAAAATTAACGGCTATGGATGTTGTACTCATACATAGTTATTAATCCTCGGCGACCAAATACGGCGACATTATATACATTGATACGTAGAAACATAAGAATATGGAAAACAAATTTAAACAGCAAATAAATTCCACATTCCATTTCAAAATATCGAAAATTGTTTACATAATCCCAATTCGTAGACCATGTTCCGATAACATATAATTATTGCAAAATACGCCAGCGACATATATACTCCCTTGGTAGATCAGAGTATATGGATCTACAAACAAAACACACAGCAGAAATAAAAGAACTGTAATAACAATCTTGCCTCCTGCACGTCCTTGGAAGTTTTATTCGTCTAAAAAAACACCAGAAGCCTTGACTCTCAATCTACTCAAAATCAATTGAGTGCTCGAGAGTTTAAGGGAAAACAAAAACTTCGAGTCAGACATAAAGCCTAGTATGGATAATAATTTATCATCTCAAATCATTAAGATATCTAGCGAGACCACGTCGCTTAGCAAAACGGTTTTTTCCCTCACTAGTATCCTAAAAACTTTTGTAAAACCATATACTGTGCTTCTACATCCACAATGGTTAAAACATAGTATTTCAAAGTATTATGATGATATTCAAAACAAATAAAATAATTCTAAATTACCCATCCTCATTCATTCTAACTATTTATCTCAATTATAGTTTCTAGGGTTATTATCAACCTTTTAAATGTTAAGGACTATCTGTCCAAATACTTAGTTTTCATGGGATCACTAACAACCTATTGGTAACTCCAATATCTTATTTCTTATCCTAGTTTTCATGGCTAACTAGGAACCTATTGGCTGACTGCCAATATCTTAATCTAGATATAGTATTCATGGACTAACTACAATCCTACAAGCCCCTGCCAGTATCAAATCATAGTTTGCCTGGGCTGACTATGAACTTATTGGCCCATGCCATAATCATATAGTTTTCATGGGCGTACTATAAACCTATTGGTCCCTGCTAATATCTTTAATTAAGATTTTAACATCTGTTAAGTTATATTCACTACTGGGTCAACCTAACTCTGTCATTTCTACAAAATACAATTATGGGTTAATAATAATGTGAATAATATTTCTAAAATCTTTATTTATGCCATAGTTATTATGTTAAATTGAGATTGGGTTTATGTTTTGAAACCATAAAAACGTCACTTTTGAAACCTTTGGATAGCCTCCTTCGAAAGAAAAGACCTCTTTTCAAAACATTGTATATATACCTTTCGAAGCCCTTAGTAAACACTTTCAGTCGAAATCTAGTATACCTTTCGATGGTATCAAATTAACTTTTTAAAATATAGAGCTTCGAAGTAAATGAAAGCACCCCTTTCAAAAGCATTGGGTTTACTCTTTAAAAGCATCGGTTGGGTCAAAATGGTTATATACGAAAGTATCTCATTCGAAACCAACAAAAATTTGTTTCGGGAAAAATTGATGGTGTCGGAACCATCTTAGTCGAAAGAAAACCTTTAAAACAAAAACTTTAAAGGACAGAGTCATAACCCATTTCAAATCCATCACCTTTGAAACCCTCAACCATTTCGAAAACAATTAGGCGAAAGGTTTAGTTTAAGGTAAACATAAGGGTAACCTTTCGAAAGCATTACCGGTCAACATAGTCGAACGGTAGAGCAATGGCTAGGTTTCGACTAGGTCAGAACCTACCCTTGCGAAAGCAATTATCTAAAGGAAAAAGGTACACCTTCGAAAGCAAATACTTTAACACAATATGACAACCTTCTTCAAAATCTAATTATAAAACCTTTTCGAAATCATATGTTTCAACCACGTCGAAAACTTTAGATAAAATAATATATACGTGAATACGACTTGACAAACTCCAACTTGTTCCCTGAGCTACAATGCATCCAAAACGATCTATAGTAGACTTGGTCTGACTTGAGCATTATTATAAAATAACACCTAAGTCAGTTTGGAAAACCAACGTGAGAAAACACACCTAATTGGATTTTAAAGTTCCAGAAAACCTTTTGAAAATCAAAGGTATCTTCTAAGGCCATGCCGCATATATACACGGATGATTTTTTTCCTTACGATAACCAAAACATTTCATATGAAATTCTACGGTATTATAATAGTTTCTAAATACAAATACTTGCTAATCTTGGCTGAAATTATCACATTATTAAATTCTAGCATACTAGATTCTACAATCAAAACCATAAAGGCACGTATTGGAGATTGGATTCCATACTATGACAATGTAGAGAACTACCTTCCAAAGGTACATCTTTAGATAAATGCACCGAGGTCTGACAAGAACCTCTTGTACCTTTACCACATAGGAATGGCCTACCACTTGACTAGTAGTACCGAATATGATCAACCCGCCTGGGCCTCGAAGCGTACAAATGAAAGACATTAAACTTTCAAGATTTGGAATAGCCATACTCTACTTGAGAGCTACCCACTTGATCCTACTGCATGCTCGGGTTTTGTTATTTTCCGGTCGATGAGGTCTAAGGCTACGTTTCACCTTTTATAGCACTTCCCACTTAGAATGCTAACGCTACCCTCTAGGCAACAATGCAATACAGCGTTCATCCATACTAGTTCGGTCTAGGCCTGAATGAAACACATGAGAGCTATGTCTCCATATTCCATCATCTTCAAGATATCTTTACTTTGAAACACATTCGTTAGATCGAAGTAGTTTTCGGATAACATATCCGATCCTAGTCTCTTCGAAACAACATTCGATAATTCCCGATAAACTCAACCTCGGTTCTTTAGGAAATATATAGTCAAAGATAAGATCGGATATCACCTCCTAATCGTCAGGGGATGTATTTCCTTATCATTATCCTAGAAGAACGAAACGAGATTTACACGCACAATATAGCATCACCAGAGATGACTGTGCCATATAACTCACGTGTTTCACCTAGATATTTCCAAAGTTACGTTTTGGGTCCAATTCCGATAGTCAATTATTTATCTATCGAATAACAAACATTAAATCACGGATTTAATTTCATAGAAAAAACAACATTGGTTAAGCACCAAGCAACACTAAGCCTCTATTAATTAGTATTTTATTAATTAAATTTACTTTGTAATACTTGCAAAAAAAATTCCTTTTACGAAGATTGATATAAACCCGAAATCCCTATTCCCTATACTTGGAAAAATATCTATATGCTTATCTCGATGGTATAAGTGTATTCACCAGCAATTTGGAAGATTACCATTTTTATTCAATTCAAAAATCATCTATAAACCTTGTTATAATCCTCAAAACCATTTAGAAACTGCTTTTATAAATTAATAAACCCTATTTCTAAAATTCCTTTTATAAATTTCTAAAACCATTTATAAAACTCCTTTTATCTTTTTAACCAATCTTCCCTTTTCGTTTTTCAAAACATATTATAAGATTGCTCTTATAAAAACCTCATATGTTTATAAAACTCCATTTATAAATCTCGGAAATAATTATAAACAAATTTTACTCTTTTCTTTCAATCACTACTATATACTAATAACATCATAAATAAATAAATACTAACTTTAAAACATTTTAAAATAATAATTAATAAATTACAAACATCCTAATTAAAACAATAATAATTTGTCTTAACATTTTTATAAATACTAATAATTAGTTTCCAAAACTAGACTGATAAAAATTTTAGTTTATTTCAAACCATACTAATAATTAATAATTTAACCTTTCAAAATATTTAAAATATTGACAAAAAACTTTTACATAATATAAATATTAATAAACAACCTTTAAAATGTAAATATAGTTCGTTGATAAAAACCCATACTTAATTCAACATAGTCATTTCTGTATTTATACACCATGTTTATAAATCTTTTCCCATTTTATAAACTTTCCTTCATAAAATTTCTGTTATTTATGAACCCGTTTATACCTTTATTCCTTTATAAATATTGCTTATTTATAGAACCCCATCAATAACGTAATTCCAACTATTTTAACCTTTTTTCAAGAGATATAGATTTCTTTTATAAATTTTCTTCAATTTATAAAATATCGTTTAACAATCTCAATTCTACCCCACCTTAAATCTCCAAAATAAAATCAACTATTTTCTAATATACCATTCCTTATCTTATAATAAATCCATCACTTGATTTATTTCACAAATTTATTAAATGATAATAATTTCCCTTGATTTATAACACCTTTTATAAATCCATATTTTTATAAAAAAAATACGATTTTACAAATCTTTACTTCATTTGTAAAATCTCATTATAACTTATCGCTTTTATAAATTCCTTTATGATATATGTACCGCTATAAATATATATATATATATATATATATATATATTACATTATATAAAATGGTTAACAAATATTTATTTAAAAATATTTTTATTTCTCCTTTAAAACATATCCCTTAATTATAAAAGACTAACTTATTTTAAGATTTTAAAAATCTTTATTTTACTAATCGAAAATCTCTATTTAAAATATTTCATAAAACAGTTAACTTATAATATCTAAAAATCATACTGTTACTTTAGAAAAATTATTAAACACGCAAAATTTCCAATATCACTTTGAAATCCATTTTTTTAGATCAAATCATTATTTTATAATAATATAAAATAGCAAAACCAAGACCCAGCATTACTAGAGCCCTAAATAAGCAAATTCATATTCATGTCATCCAATAACATCTAACATGTCATATATCACAATATATATAAAAATTAAAATTAACAGTGTAAGGAATCCCGTTAAATTCCTCCAACCTGTCCCCCCACATCAAATGCAACATATAATCATAAAAATATAAATCCACCGCTTTGAGGCAGGATTTGTATACAAAGGGTTATCTACTCTTACATAGGAACGTAATACGGTATCATGCACTCCAATAGACGAGAATATATCCAAACCGGCAATATAAGTTAGTATATTAACCAAACAATAAATAAAGATCAGAAATAAATATCCAAACATCCAATAAATAATATTTATTGGCTATATAAATTTTTGATTAGCCAAAAAGGTGAGATCAACTCAGGTTGATATTTAGATTGTCAAAATATCCCATTTTGAATTAAAATTGAACGAATGTCCAATTTTTATCTAAAGTTCCAACTAGCTCCGAACCCGTTCAATCCAACTCCATACCGTAGCCTTCGTCGATCCTACCGCAACAGTTGCGGTGTTCGATTTGGACCTCGTGTGAGCAAGATATGAATTATTTAACATTAAAATCAATTAAACTACCAATAACATTCGACACTTAAAGTTATATTTTAAGCTACCCTCTTTCCCAAATCAACCCGCGATTCTAGGCATGCCACGACCCAAACATTGCGACTTTGACCCATCACTACGTCGTCGTTGCCACCCTTTCAGCCACCGCACTTTTCCTCATCGAATGCCCCGACAACGAGCTACCCATCACCACTGACCTCCTCCCTCAAATAGCCTCCATTGTCGAGTTCTTTCTCAAGCACTGCCGCATTCCCATGCAAATCGCCACCGCGTCGAGCAATCGTTAGCCAAGCAACGACCACAGTGGAACTCCTTTAGCTCCCCCTCTACCTTTTTCCGTTACGCACCATCACCTTTAGGGCTGCCAAATCGCCAGAATCGACGACTCTCTCCTCTCCGTTCATCTCAACATCCATTCCTCCACACCATGTTGCAGCTCAATCGCGCTATTAGATGCCTCTACACTATGTTGTAGCTCAATCGCGCCATTGGATGCCTCCATCTCATTATCACGCATCATTTCTTAGTTGGGGCTCAGGCCTGAAATGGCCTTGGATAGCATCGAAGAACGACAGTCGTTCGACCGGCCATGTTTTAATTTGAAGATGGGGTTTTTTTCCATTGATATACGAACGTGATATAAAATGAAGGAGGGTTATGGCCAGGTATGGGCTCGCGTACTTGATGGAGCATGGGCAACATGGATGAACCTAAAGAATATTATATCATTAATTTAAATTTAAAATATTCAACTTTAAGTGTTCAAAAATTTCGAACTCCAAATGAGGTGCACCACTTAGTGTTTGATATGTTGTACCCTTATTTCGAACGCAATGGAACTGGTCTTATGGCCTGATTCGATCGTATATAGAAGATAGTTTTTCAAACCCAATTTATTTAAATTCCTTTAATTAATTTCTATGTTTTTCGAACCCACATAGCAAAACGATACATCCAATCGCTACGAAATTTGATGGCATACAATAATTTACTATTACGGTTCCAATGGAACTGGTTTCGTCGAAATCCGAGACAGTGCCCCCGAAGGCTACTTTTACACGTTAATTAAAATGAATAATTTCAAAAATCAATTAAATCACTTTTAAATCAAATTAAAAGTTTACTATCTTCCTTCCTATTCAAATAGAATTTAAATCAACTTTAGAAATTGTTTTCATTCACATAAAATTCAATTATTTAAGCAATTTCAAATATTCAATTTAACAATTTAATTATCAAATAATTCACTGTATTTAAATTCAACTTATTTAACCTATAAAATTAACTTTTCAATATTTAAAATAAATTTAAATATTCCAAATTTCTTTGACTAAAATTCTGGATCGTTATAAAAAATATGGAGCCAAAACAAAAAAATTGATAACTTAAATTAGATGACGGATAAAATGTTGTATAAATAATAAGCATGTTCATAGAGATTTCACGGGCTATTCAGACAACATATGAAAGATTTCATGGGCTATTTAAACAACATATGCTGTTTTTAGATGTTGTGTGAAAAAGTGGAACAATAGAAAATCTATCTTATGTTGTATAGTCATTGTTGTCTGATTCAGTTTGTTGCATAGTGAACTAACAATAACGATGAAATTTTACGTGCAACTCTAGGGTGATGTAAAAGCTACATGCAACCAAATCATAACAATTACATACAACAAAAGGAACCATCTCATATTAATTGAAACTTACTTACACAAAACTATTTTCATTTAATATTAAAATCATTAATGAACCATTTCTTAAAACAATACTTAAGTTTATAGCATTCTATAAAATAATTCATCATAATTACTTCATAAACATTCTATAACTATTTCATAAATGTTTAGAAAGTAATTTCAAGTTAAGTATAAAACACTTAAATTCCAAAAACTTATAAACTACAAGCTAAGTATAAAACAATTTTAAATTCAAAAACAAATTGATTATAGACAAAACCTTTAAGTTTTTGGTATTCATCTTGAAGCGGAACAAAATATTCTAATATATCTTAAAAGATTAAGCTTAAAAACATTCAAAATTACTTACTTAGGTTTATATACAACCTATGAAATATTCTCATAGTATTAGGCAAAGTTTTTTCAAAAAGTTTAAAATACTGTTACAAATTGATATTAAAACATTTTAAACAAGCTTTAAAATAAAGTTCTTTAAATTCGATTTCAAGTCATACATTAAATTTTATATTTCAAACTAAGAGTATAAAATTTTATACCCTTCATAATTAATTCATAAAATACTTATTTTTAAATAATTATTCAAATCATAGAAAACATTTACTTAGGTTTATTATAAATTTGAATAGTAAATAAACCTTAACATTTCATATTACTACTTCGAAAACTAAGTAAATATTTCAAATCTTTCTATTAAAATAGATATTCAGATTTATTTTTCAAACATATTATACTATAGATAATACTTTCCAAACCATTTGTACTATAAAATTTTAAAATAGGAAAATTTATATTTATTCTATTTATACTATATCTCTAAGTTTATTTTTAAAGAAACTTATATAAATCTCATTTGAAAAAGTTCATTTGAAAATCCATTTGCAAAACTCATTTGCAAAATAAATAATCTTTAATATATCAATACTTTACGAAATTCATTTGTAAAATTCCTTATTTTACGTAAGGTAAATTCATTTATAAAAAACATTTAAAAATTCACAATAGACATCCTTATAAATATGTGTAAAATATTTGAATTAACATCATTATTTATATTAAAAAAAGGTTATTCAAATTTTTAAATCGATTATTTGAATATTTACTAGTTTTAATAGCAAAATATTTTTCTAAACATTATTCATAAAACAATAATAATCCATCTTTAAACATTATTATACTAAATAATAATTTACTTACAAACATTTTAATAAATAAAATAATCATTTTCAAACATTATTAATAAGCAATAATTATAACTTCAAACAATATCAATTGTGTAAATAAGTTTTCACTATATTAAAACGTTGATAAGTATCTTTTAAACAACATTAATTTTAAAAAAACAACTTTTAAGCATTTCTAAATAAATTAGAAAAAACTAATTGGTTTAATATCAAAATACTTTTATAACTCGATGTCTTAACAAGTTTATCCTCGTTCTTACAGACTTCGGTCGTACGTTGATCAAGAGCAAGATTAAAAATCTCTAAGTACTTAGTAGACCTGTTTCCATATCCAGTGAAAATACTTGAAAACCTTTCAAAACAAATATGGAAAGTACATCTCGATAACTAATCATGGATCACAGTTTCACAATGGTTACGTCTGTCCCACGGAATCCACAGTAACTGTAGGTAATCTCCGCCCCTCGTTTACGCCATGAAACACCATGAATCGCGGTTACGCAAAGGTTACATCGCTATCCCAACGAATCCATAGTAAATGCAGGCAACCTCTATCCCTCAATTTATACCACAAAAACCCTCATATATTGTAGTTACGGAATGATTATGTCGCTATCCCAGCGAACCATTGGGTGACGATCCATATTTTGGAAAATTCAAGTCGACAATAAGTCACAAAAGTCCAACTCAAACCATTCAAAAGACGGATTACAATTTGTTTTATTCTAAAGAAAAGATGCAGAAAAAAAAATAAAGGATCTCATAGCGGCGTGACAAAATATAGTAAATACATAAATAGTTCATAAAACTGTTATACAATATATATTTGATTTCATTATACAATAACATAAGAGTTATACATATCAAACGTCACAAAACAATGCAACGGAAATATATTAGTAAATACAGTCTTCAACTCCGTTGTAACAACCCGCATATTTATCGATTTTATATTTAAATATTATATCGTTCGTCGGATTTTGGTCCGAAAACCTACTTTTTGCATACGGTCGAATTAGGACTCGAGACCACCTCCATTGAGTTCAAAATGATGTTTGCGACCTTTTTGAGTATAAGCTTCGATATGTTTGGAGAAAGTTGATTTTTGCTACTTTTCACTTTGGGTTTGGTTTTGGGCTCAGCCCTATGTTTTAACTTATACTCCAAAACTGAACCACTCTCCCCATTCTCCCTCACTTCTTTCTCTTTTCAGTTTGCTTAGCATTAATGGTGGAGAGGAGTGGAAATTAAAACTCCAAGCCCTAGCTCCTCTTGCTAGCTCAAGTTCTTGCTCCAAAATCAAAGAGAACCCATTGGTAAGCTTCCTCTTCTTCTTCTCTAACTCATTCTCTCTTTGATTTCAGAAATTTCCTAAACCTAACTTAGGGAATGTTTCTCTTTTAAGCTTAGATTCAAGCTTGTTGAGTTGGAATTAAAGAGTGCTTGTTCTTGCCATTGCTTCATAGCATCTTCTTCATTAATTTGGGTTCAAAGTGAGATTTTTATCTCACATCTATGTCTATATCTATCTTTGTTGTTACGTATGAATTCCTAACACTTATTTATGTTCATTTGCTTTTGGTTTGGATTGATTTGGTGAATATTTCAATTTTTGGTGTTTTGTAGTCAAATCTTTAAAAATCCAAACTTTGATGTTTGATCATGCTTTAAGAGGTGTTTCGGAGAGCCTATAAGACCGGGTTGTCGCTAGGCATAAATCTTTAGTCGTCGTTGCTCGTCCGATCGCTCCCGATACGTTTTGGCCACTTTGGCCTAGGCAAATTGTTGCCTAGACCAGGTGACCAGACGTCTGGTGACCAAGTCCAGACGTCTGGTTTGGACTTGGAAAGTAAAAATGTATGCACGCATATTATAAAAAAAAGACAGAGACTATTTTCAAACGTCTGAACCATCAAACCAGACGTCTGGATAGGTCTCAGACGTCTGACTTGAGGTTTCAGACGTCTGAGTGTTCTCTGGGTTATTTCCAGAGAACAAATCCAGACGTCTGGAGTCCAAATCAGACGTCTGGGAATGTTTATTTTTGCCTATTCAGGCTGTTTTGTGTGAATTTCCATTGTTTATCGATTTTAGCGATCCTATTAATCGTTATCACTTATTGTCGACTTTGATGACTTCTTTTCATGGATCTTTTTGGAAATATCCATTTCTATGGATTTGGTATCGATTTATTTATTTGGATTTTATTCACGTCTTCGAATGTGAATTTTGTAATTGGTTGTTCTTACAATCTTCTTTGTGATTTGTCACTTTAAAAATATAAAGGTTTTCTATACTAGTAGTAAATATCAAAACTCTTTCTTCAAATGATTTCAACACTATTTTATTACAAAGCTCATTTTCTTAAACCATTTTCCAATCTATTAGTATATACAAACCTTTACCTCACTCGTATGAGAAATCCAATTAAACGACTTAGTAAAACAAGTGGTATGAAACGCTTGCGTTCACTTTGTTGGTTAATTCTTGGACTTGTTCGATTGAAACTCTTGTGACAATTTTCTAGTGGAGATCTACAATTTGTTCGTAAATATTTAAGTTAAGCTAGTGGTTATGGGACATGAAGCTAAGCTCATATATTTACTAGCTTGCTGTAATTGACACTTCTCGTTGATCATGACGATCATCTTTGTGGTTTAGACTAGCAATGTACGATGTCTCTTTGTTTATGTGGAGGACTGTTACTCATTTTATTGAGCTTCGTCGCATTTCTCACATGGGTCGTACCTTTTTAGGTGCGTCGATGTTTATTTACTTCGTGGAGCAATCAGCTCAATAAGTCGGGACATGGGGCGTATCTTTTTAGGTACGTCGATGTTCGACTTAGCATGGGGTGTATCTTTCTAGGTGCATCGATGTTAGACATTACATGGGGTGTATCTTTCTAGGTGCATCGATGTTTATTTGCGCATGGGGCGTATCTTTCTAGGTGTGTCGATGCTAGAGCATGGGGTGTATCTTTCTAGGTGCATCGATGTTTATTTGTGCATGGGGTGTATCTTTCTAGGTGCATCGATGTTTATTTGCGCATGGGGCGTATCTTTCTAGGTGCGTCGATGCTAGAGCATGGGGTGTATCTTTCTAGGTGCATCGATGTTTATTTGTGCATGGGGTGTATCTTTCTAGGTGCATCGATGTTTATTTGTGCATGAGGCGTATCTTTCTAGGTGCGTCGATGCCAGAGCATGGGGCGTATCTTTCTAGGTGCGTCGATGTTCGACTGTTCATGGGGCATGTCTTTTTAGGCGTGTCGATGTCCAGTTTGTGGGATTGGCCATCCTTTTTATTGTGATTTCTGGATTTCGTGTGTTGATTTCTGGAATTTGTGTTTCACCAACTTTTACGATTGGCATGGATATATATATGTCATTTATTGTGGCTTGGTGAATGAAATCAGGAGTATGACATTCCTTTTTATCTTGAGTAGATTATTGTGATATTAATTAATCTCTTGTTGATTTTCAATTACTTATTTATCACAGCTTGGCATTGTGATTATTATATGTTTATGTCATATCTCTTATTATATATCACTTCATCTGATATTTATAGCTAGTCTGATCCGTTTATTATTTTCTTCTTAAATAATACTCGGG
Source organism: Allium cepa (assembly GCA_030765085.1). Lineage (NCBI taxonomy): Eukaryota > Viridiplantae > Streptophyta > Magnoliopsida > Asparagales > Amaryllidaceae > Allium > Allium cepa. The sequence continues at coordinate 901,722,267 of CM060937.1, read as the reverse complement.
TCAGACCGAGATGTTGCAGGTGCTTCTGCTTGACTCCTTATCGGACTATCATCCCGACTTTTGGTTAACTACGTTAGTTTAGTAGTCTTTTGTTGTATACATTTGAGATACAGACTCTATGATGTATACTTATTCTTTTGTATAGCACGTGTTGCTATTCTTTTGTAGTATTGTGGATCTTTTTAGACCACTACTCTGATATACACTTTCATGTGTAATATTCATATCTATTTCCGCCTTTGTGATATGAATTGTCTGTGACTGATTTATGTTATGTTTATTTCTATATTTGTTTCCGAAAATATTATAGCCACTGTGTAGTAGTTTTGAGTTTGTGTCGGCATGTCGGATTTCCACTTTTAAAGAATTGCATGTTATACTATCTGACATATCGATGCTCGCACAAAGCAATTACATGGATGGTCGCTCCTCAACAGCCTTATTCTCCGTGCTAGTTGACAGCATTCACAGTAGTGTTCTTGGCCAGCGTGGGTATAGAGGTGGGGCGTCACATCCGTCTTCGTCTTCAAGAAACAAATGTCTTCGAAACACTGAAATACTCGGGCTAACCCGAGCGTAATGAAAAGACAAAACATTCGAGTCGGAACTAAAAATTCTCATGTAAGTTAAACTAGAATCGGATGAAATATACGTGTACATAACTTCATTTTTTGCTTTGAAAATTCATAGAAAATGTTTCAGAGTTTCCAACACCCTTTTAAAAGCATTCAATGAAGTTTCAAACATTTCCAAGTTGATTTAATAATTTTCACATTTCGAACAACCACTTTAAGGTTTAAATTTTCAAGATTATTAAATTAACAAAATAAATACAGGTTCCTTTATTAAATATTTTTCCAATCAACTTAAGTTTTCTAAAAGTTCAACCTACTTTACAATTTCCAAAGTATCGATAATTATATTTTTAATGTATAAAATACTTAAGTCATTAAATGGTTGAATTTAAAACATTAATTTCTTTACAAAACATTTTTCATTTTTTATATAAAGTTATAGAAAATTTTAGGTATATAAATATATATATATATATATTATTAAATTTTAATCTAAAAGTTTTATAAATGAATTTCGAACTGTTTTTCAAAGATTTGATTTAAACAAATTTACAAAATTAAGTTCTTAATAACATATAATTTTAAATGTTTAAAAAATAAATTTTGAAAACTTTTTAGAGTTTAAAATCCAATTTATGACAACCTTTCAAATTTTTGCAAACGGCGACCAAATCCCAACAATCACATTCCTGCTGAAGCAGTCAACAATATATCCAATAACTCAAATGTCAAAGTAGGATGTCCAATGGTTCATATCACAATTCAGTGGTCCAAATGATCGATATGGAAAATCATATAATGATGATCATAATAATCATGGTGATAACAGGGATATATCGAAATCAATAAACAATATACCATCCAATTCAAAATACCATCTATCACAATATCAATCAACATCCAAATCAACCAATTCAATACATATCACAATAGTCATACAACATCAAATCTCGGGATGTTTAACTAGCAGGGATATTCAATTTTAGTGTCAATTAAATTTCAACTTAAATGTCAATTTAATTTTTTATTCAATTCAATTTCAGTCAATTCAATTTCAAATAGCAAATAATAAAATTTATCACTTCAAGAATCGGTTTAACTTGTAATATCTTTTTTAGTATTGCATGAGTGGGTTTAACTGCTCATCTTTTAACAAATCTGAAAAATCCAACTGAAATGAACCAACACGAAACCAACTCCATAGTGAAAACGGTGTAACGACGGGGGATTATTCGACCCTCGAAAAATCAACACTAATACGTCCACCATATTACATGGCAAGAAATCGAATGCCGCAAAACTCGATTGTTAGGGAAAAAGAAAGAAGGAAGAAGATAAGAAGAAAACTAAATAACAAAGAATCTCACAGCGGAACAAATAATCTATAGTTTACAACAAATCTTTACACAAAATTCAAAATGTAATATATGTATATACAAACAACAATCAGGGTGTACTAACTTATTTCAGCCTGGACAGTTATAAAAACATGTCCTTACAATTGCTGATGGATACAACAATGAATACAGCAGAAAAATAACCATCTACGTGAATATGTCTCTGGGCCTCTAACTCGTCTCATGAAGCTCCAAAGCATCCAAACAAATCTTTAATATGCTTGGTCTGACCCGAGCATTATAAAAAAAATAACATCCAAGTCAGTTTGGAAAATTAGCATGAGAAAACACACCCAACTGGATTTTAAAATTATAAAAATCTTTGAAATCAAAGGTATTTTGTAAGATCACGCTGCACATAAACACAGACAGGTTTTTACCTTACAACAACCAAATCATTTTCTATAGAAAATCCATTGATATTATGGTAATGTCTAGGGGTCAAAATAAAGTATGAATATAGCTGAAATATTTATATCTCACATTTCAGCATGATTGGGCACAACTAAGTCCGTACGGTGCTTATTTGAGAATGGATTCCATATAATGACTGGGCTACCAGGGTACCGCCCATCATGGTGCATCTCTAGATAAAATAATACCGAGGATCTCGCTTAGATCCACTGCCAACACAAAACCGGTCTACCACTTGACTAGTAGTACCAAATATGATCACCCTTCCTTTAATGGACCCCGAAGCATACAAATGAGAGATAATAGCGACTCTAGATAGGGATGAGCATGGCCTACTTGGAAGCGACCTACTTAGCCCTGACGCATCTCCTATGTTTAGTCAATCCCGGTTGATGAGGCTTGAGGCTATGTTTTACCTTTTATATAACACTTCCCACTTGGAATTCTAATACTGCCTTCCAGGCAACAATGCAATACCAACATTCATCCATATAAGCTCATTCTAGGATTTGAACGAAATACTTAAGAGCTTTGTCTCCAATTCCATCATCTTTAAGATGTCTTCACTGTGAATCACATTTGTCGGATCGAAGTGGTTTTTAGATAACCTACCCAATTTCGATCTCTTCAAAACAACATTCGATTATTCTTGGTAAGCTCAACCCGGTCCTTTAGGATATAAACGGTCAAAGATACGATTGAAGATTAGTGGACGGATTTCCTTATCATTATCCTAAGAGAATGAAATGAGATTTATACGCACAGTACAACATCATTGGAGATGAGTGTGACACATAGCTCACGTGTTTCTTCTAGATATTTCCAAAGTTACATTTTGATCCAATTTCGATAGTCGGTTATTTAACTACCGAATAACAAACATTCAATCAGGGATTTATTTCACAGGGAAAACCAATATTGGTTAAGCATATAAGCAATCACTAGCCTCCTTTTATAAATCTTTCATAAATAAAACCATTTGTAAATTACTTGTAAAAGAATTCTTTTACAAAGATATATCCACCAATTCCTATATTTTCATTACCTAGAAAATATCCATATACTTATCTCAATGGTATACGTATATTTACACACCAAGAAAGATTCCATTCTTATTCGATTCAAAAATCATTCACAACTCCTTCTCTAAAGCCATTTATAAACCATTTTATGAAACTTCTGGAACCATTATAAAACTTCTTTTATACATTCCAATCAATTATAAATCCAGTCTGTATATTTCTAAAACTCATTTACAATCCTTCATAAATCTCTAAACCATTTATAAAACTTCTTTTATAAAAATATAAACCCATTTCTAAAATTCGTTTATAAATATCTAACCATTTATAAACTCTTTAACATTGTAAATAATCCACCCTTAAGTCTTCAAACCATTTTATAAACTCCTTTATAAAGTCCAAGTCTTTCGTTCTATTTATAGGTCTCGAAAACAATCATAACTAATTAAAAATCTTTTACTTCAAACACTATTATATAATAATAATAATAATAATAATAATAATAATAATAAACAATAAACAATACAAATAAATGAAAATTATTAATTGTAAAAAATCTTAACTAATAAATAATAATTTCAAAATATTTTTTAAGAAACCAAAATAATTGATCTTTACCATTTTTATAAATAATAATGGTTTATCTTCAAAACTTTATTAATAATCCTTATTATTAATTTCAAACCATAATTATTCTTGAAATAATTAACCTTTTCACATTTTGATAAATCTTTAAAACCATATTACTATAAACCAATAACTTTAAAATAATACTAATACAATTAAATAACCAGAAAATATTATTACTATAATTAATTAACTTTAAAAAATATTAATATAATTAAATAACCTTAAAATAATATTACCATAATTAATTAACTTTAAAACAGTATTAATATAAATAAATAACCTTAAAACAATATTATTGTAATTATATAACTTTAAAACAATATTAATATAATTAAATAACCTTAAAATAATATTATTATAATTATATAACTTTAAAATAATGTTAATATAATTAAATAACCTTAAGATAATATTATTATAATTATAATTACATAACTTTAAAACAATGTTAATATAATTTAATAACCTTAGAATATATTATTACAATTATATAACTAAATAACTTAAAAACAATATTAATATAAATAGATAATCTTTAAAATAAAATATTTTCGAAACCCAATTTCAGATTTAAAAACCATTTTCTGTCTCGAAAACCAATTCCAATTCAATGGCAATTTGTAGTATTTTTAAAACACTAATTTGAGGCCAATAATTACCCAACACTTAACCAATATCGATATTGATTTTCTATCACTACCGGGTTTTATTTTCAAACATATAACGATGTTATAACCACAATGTCCACAATCATGTTTATTATTCAATAATCCATGTAAATGAAATATTATTGAAACAATTCGTTGATAGAGAGGAAACCCGTTGGATCCCTCCAACATGTTTCCCCTGCATCTCAAACGTTATATAATAATAAAATATAAATCAACCGCTTCGAGGCAGGATTCGTATACAAAGGGTCGTCTGCTTGTACACAGGAACGTAATACGGTCTCATCCGCTCCAATAGGAGAGAATATATCCAAACCAACTAATAAATATAGTAATTCATCCAAATAATCATTCAATCATTTTTATTAACTATATATCATACTAATTATCCAAAAAGGTGAGTTCAACTCACCAAAACTCCAGTTGTCGCTGAAGCGTTCCAGCTTGGAACTAAAATCAAACGACATCCGATTTTATCCCAAATTTTAACTGTCTCTAAATTCAACCAAACTAGTTGCATCTCAAAGCTTTCGTCATTACGAGTACAGCGCAAAAGTCTACGCCTCGACTGGACCTCGTATGAAAGAGTTATTGAATTTTTAAAATATCGACATTTTCAAATATAATATAATTAACTTTAACAAAAATTACAAGAATGCCCTTATCTAATCTTCTTCCCAAATTAAATTTTTCCTCCTACTTCCAGTACGTGACTCACATGGGCACGTCATTGATCGGCTACCACTCCTCCATCCCTCGATGAAATGTCCTGAAACCACCACCAAACTCCATCTCTTCCTGAGATCCACCACCTCGACCCATCGAAAACCAATCCGAGCATCTTCCTCTCCATCATGTTCAACCCCAGCACAAGCCCAAGCTACAAAGTCACGACCCCTCCAAAGCCCACCGTTACTCGCCGAACTTCACCTCCAAGTGCACCACGCCCTACTAACCCCAAATCTGAGCTTCAATTCGTAAATCGTCCATTCCAAACCCTAATTCTATAACCTCCATGACAATGCACTGACGAAACCCAAACCACCATCGAGCACCCTCAAATCACCACGGAACGAAGCCTTCGCTGCCATGAACTCACAAAAACAAGAATCAATTTTTTTTGTTAAGAATTACTCGATTTATGATTTTTTTTGTTTTGTTTTGAATTTTTTTATAGACTTTGAATCCAAATGAAAAATGAAATGGGAGGGAGAAAGTGTTTTAAATAGGTGAGGGAGGTATGTGTTTTAAATAGGTGAGGGAGGTATGGGCTAAGAATTGAGGCAGGCATGGTGTAAGTATGGGGTAAGCATGGTTATATAATAATATATATTTATTTTTCAATTTAAAATATCAAGTTCGAAACGTCCAAAAATCTCGAACTCATCTCGAGATGTGCCGCCTGGCATTCTATATGTTATACCCCTATTCCGAACGTAGTGGAACTAATCTCAAGTCCTAATTCGATCATATGCAGAAGATAGCTTTTTTAACCCAATTATTATATTAAATTTCCGATATTAATTTCAACGTGTTTCAACTTCGCATGACCAAACGATACGTCTGATCGCCATGAAATTTGACGGCGTATTATAATTCATTATCATAGATCCAATGACACTGGTTTCGTCGTAATTCGAGACAGTGCTCCAGAATGCTATTTTTACCCGTTAATTTAAACGAATTATTTTCAAAATCAAGTAAATCACTTTTAAATCCTATTTAAAAGTTTTATTATCTTTATTCTTATGAAATAAAATTTTAATAAGCTTTGAAATTATTTTTATCCAACTTAAAGTCCAAGATTCAGTTATTTACATAATTTCAAATGTTATACTCAACGATTAAATTGTCAAATAAATCGTTATATTTGAAATTCGAGTTATTTAACTTATAAAATTTACTTTTTAATGTTTAAAATCAATTAAATATATAGAAATCAATTTACTAAAATTCTGGGTCGTTACATTCTTCCCTCTTACAAAGAATTTCGTCCTCGAAATTTTCAAGGTAAGAAAAATGCCTAAACCCCTATCGAGACGTGCACACTGGCGTTCTTAGCCAAATACCCATATTCCGGGCTCAATGGAACTAGTTCCAGGACTTAGTCGTATTGTGCACAAAAGTTATACATATTAGATTTCATTATACAATAACATCAGAGTTATACATTTCAGATATCACAAAAAAAGGCATCAGAAATATACTTGAAAATACGGTCTTCAACTCTGTCTTCATCTTCAAGAAACAAATGTCTTAGAAACAATGAAATACTTAGGCTTACCCAAGTGTAATGATAAGAAAAGAAACACTCTAGTCAGAACTAAAAATTCTTATGTATGTTAAACCAGAATTAGGTGAAATATGAGTGTATATAACTTCATTTTTTGCTTTGAAAATTCATAGAAAAGGTTTCAGAGTTTTCAACACCGTTTTATAATCGGTCAATGAAGTTTCAAACATTCCCAAGTTGATTTCTTAATTTTCACATTTCGAACAACCACTTCAAGGTTTAAATTTTGAGATTATTAAATCAACAACATAAATACAAGTTCCTTTATCAAATATTCTTCCAACATTTATATTGAGTTTTTTGAAAGTTCAACTTACTTTACAATTTCCAAATAATTCCATTTTTAAAGTATAAAATACCAAAATCATTAAATGGTTGGATTTTAATACACAGATTTCTTTACAAAACATTTTTCTTTTACTATATAAAGTTGCAGAAAATTTTAGACACACACACACATATATAATTAAATTTGAATCTAAAAGTTTTATAAATGAGTTTCAAACTATTTTTGAAAATCCGATTTATACAAGTTTACAAAATTAAATTTTTAGTAACATATAATTTCTATAGTTTAAAAATTAAATTTTGAAAATTTTTCAGATTTTAAAATCCAATTTATGAAAACCTTTCATATTTTCCCAAACGACAGCCAAATCCCAACAATCACATTCCTGCCAAAGCAGTCAACAATACATCCAATAACTCAAATGTCAAAATAAAATGTCCAAGGGTTCATATCACAATTAAGTGGTCCAAATGATCAATATGGAAAATCATATAATGATAATCATAACAATCAGGGTGATAACATGAATATATCGAAATCAATAAACAATATACCATCCAATTCAAAATATCTAATCATCACGATATCAATCAACATCCAAATCAACCTATTCAAACATATCATAACAGTCATACGTCATTAATTGTCGGGGTGTTTAACTAGTATGGATGTTTAATTTCAATGTCAATTCAAATATCAATTTAGATGTCAATTTAAATTTTATCAATTCAATTTCAGTCAATTCAATTTCAAGCAGCAAACAATAAAATTTATCTTTTCAAAAATCAGTTCAACTTGTAGTAGGATTTTTAGTATTGTGTGAGTGAGCTTAGCCACTAACCTTTTGATGAATCTAAAAGATTTAGCTGAAACGAAACAATATGAAACCAACTCCACAGCGAAGACGGCTTCGATACGAATCCAACGCAAAATACTACGTCCAAATTTGACCTCATATGGACAAGTTACGGGATTAATAAGGTATCGATTCATTAAAAATAATTAAATATACTTAACTTAATTAACTAACTACTCTCTTTAACCGCAATTAGGTGATAATGCTTCCTCATCAAAATCCAGATCGCGAATCTTATCACGTCTTCGTTCGATTAATTCATCATCGCTGCCTCTAAACGCGACCGGACTTCTCTACACCACTACCACCGATAGCCTAGACCAAGTGCTACCGACTGCTGCCGGCTCAACACCTATCACCGCCTGCAGCTCGAGATCTGAACCCATATATATTTTCCATTCAACTAGCCTATGTCGCCACCACAGTGAACCGTAACTCACAAGCTTCGACCGCTAGCCCTAGACTTCCTCCTCGACTTTCCTTCAAGTGCAGCCACCTATCGATCAATGATGACGACGAAAATCACCATCCTAGCTACGCTCGTTATTGGCAATTTCTGACCGCCTCGCTCCTTCATGTGATGATCCAAATTGTTATCCCTACATTTTGCCAAGAGGAATAACTTTTATGTTGGGCACTTTGCTTGAAAATGCCTATAGCGGCGTCCATGAACGTGGAACGTTAGATTAAAGGGTTTGTTTATTAGGTGGCCACACAATAAATGAGCGAGACAGACGTTATATGGAGTTTACTTCATTTACTATTCACGCCAAAATCATAGACCCAATCGAGACATGCTCACCGGCGTTCCTATCCAAATACCCCTATTCCAGACTCAATGAAACTAGTTCCGGGACCTAATCATATCGTATACAAAAGTCAATCGTTTAGTAGCCCAATTTAATTAATCAATCAATGTTCAAATATGTTTTCCAATTTAAAAGTTATAGAAAATCTTAAATTTTCATTTTCTAAAAGTGCATTATAAACCAAGTTGTTCATTAACAATTGATTTCTCATTATCATTACATTGGAAATCAAATTTAATTATCGACATTTCGAAGAATAATATTCCATTAAAAATGTTATACGGTTTTTAATTAAATTTAAAAAAACAGATCTCAGTATCTCACAACTAATTTCATTTATTTTCATATTATTCAAAACAGTTAAATCATATAACTTTAATTTATTGGAATTTTAAGTTTATTATTACAATCATTTTCATATTGACTATTACTGTTATCTAACGGTTGTATAATTTTCATTTAAAATTCAAATTTTCTACTTTTATAAAATTATACTTATATTCAAAATAAATTTTATTTTCCTTCAAATATCATTTTGTTTTCATTAAGATGCTCATTCTAATTTAACACAAAACGGATGTTGCTTATATTAAACTCATTAATTACAATTCGCTTCTTTTTCTTTTATTTCAAAAGATTCCAATAAATTTAATCCAGTTAATTCCAATATTACAATTTAGAACGAATTCTAACAACGAACGACTTTTTTCATTTTATAGTAATTCAAACTCATTTAAAACATTATTGTATACAATTAGAATTATACATTATTTATTAAATAATTTTTTTATCTTATCTAAAATCAACTTCTCTTAAATACATTTCAAATAAACAACTTATGTTTTACTTTCATTAGAATATTCATTCAATTCTTTATTTGAATTGAACATTTGTTATTTCATTTTCTGTTATTAATTTCATACAACCAATACCATTAATTTAAATTCTAATATAAGTTTCAACTTTTTTCTTGTTATAATGTTGCCATATAAGAATTCAATTTAAGTTCATAGCCCATGTTTTAATATATTTTTCATTTATAAAATCATAATTTTTTTATTTCTAATCATTTTTATTTAACAGTTATATTAAATTTAATATTTTTAAATAGTTAAAAATAAGGGTCATTACATGATTGTCCCAATCTATGTACGCTGATACTACACTAACACGATTTAGTATGGAAAATTCCAAGCGTGGAAATTCTAGTTCAACTGCCCGTTCTAAGAAGAACTCTCGTCTATGGATAAGGAAAGGCAACACGCGAGTCAGATTTCTTATACTTTGACTATAAATTCGATCATGTATGTTATGCTATGTACAAGGGCGGAATCACTTTTGCACTAGAGGCACTAAGTCGATATTAATCAAATCTAAGAGAATCATTAGACGAGGATTAAGGTCATCTGTAAGTATTTAAGAAAGACTAAGGATTTGCTTCTCATTTACAGAAACAACGAACTCCTTATGAAGGGTATTCAGACTTAAGTTTTTGAAGTGATATTCATGATAGTAAGTCAATCTTGGGGATTGTGTTTACCCTCAATGGAGGGGCCGTCAGTTGGAAAAGTTCCAAAAAGAAGTTGTGGCTAATTCAGCCATGGAGACTACGTACATCGTCTTGAATGATGCAACAAAAGGAGGAGCATGGATGCATAAATTCATTAAGGAGATAGTAATTTTCCCAAGCATTGAAGGTCCCTATGCTCAAGTACTGTGAAATAATGCAGAAATACAAATTGCGAAGGAATCGTGAGCTCACAAGAATTTGAGACATATCCTTCAGTGGTTCCACTTGATAAGGCAGTCAATCAGTGATAGAGATATCATGATCTAAAGAGTAAATAGAAAAGAGAGCATAGCAGATCCATTCGTTGATGCTCTTTCTCATTCTATTTTAGAAAGACTGATCAAAGGCACATGGATGAGGCTCCATAATTGTCCTTAAGTGTAAGTAGAAGATTGATAGTAAGGTGCGCCCTAGGAATAATTATGTATTTTGTTATGTAAACTTAACTCTATAAACATTCTTGTTCGAAATAAAGTATGCTTTCAGTTTTATTTTTATTGTATGTGTTGTTTTATTGTGATATAAATAATGAATTATTAAATTAAACATATATAAGTTGAAATTTCTTAAAAGAAATATTTTATTGATTGTAGTTACATCATAACCATAAGTATTGAAACAAACAAAATCACTAACTCTTTAAATGTTCCTAGTCAAGATGTATCGAGAAAAAGGATATTGATACATCTTTCGAGACTAATATACGCTCTGCTCTCATACGATGGATGGTGATTTACTTATGACTGTTGGGGGCATCGAGGGGGTAACGTACTTGCAGTTGTTTAGAATAATCACAGAATGACTCAATAAGAGTCTTGCATAGGTTAATATAACTAAGTGAAAATCGAAGATCTTATGGTAACGACGTACAATAGTCTTTTGACTTGAGAGTATTGTTGATCTTAAGTAGGTAGAGTATACTTTGATTATGGTCAAGTGAATAACATAGCAACCATGTTACAGGCATAGTTGGGTACGCAGTGAACTACTTGAAGTGAAAAACCACTCATGAGAGGACTCGTCTCTTTTGCTATAGAAGATCGATATCACCATAATCAGTAAGTCAATTTAAAGTCAAATCTATATCCAGAGTAAATAGGTTAATTGATAAATATTATCGGATTGCACCAAGGATATTAAAGTGATTCACAAATTAAATATAGATATTAATAGAGTTTTTAACCTTATATCAAACTCTAGTATCTAAATAATACAGTGATGACGAAAAGAATATGTATACGAAATATCATTATTAGGTGAGCTTATTATATATTAGAAATTGGATTTGACCTAAATTATCCATAAGCATTGAACTTATGTGTAACACCCTATATTTTTAATAACATTATTTAGGATATTTAATTAGCTAAATAAAATAAAATAATGTAATATGATGATTAGAGGATTGAGATTTGTGATTAATAAGGGTAGCCGTGCCATGTTAATGAGTAAATCAAAATGAGATAACATGAAATAAAAAAGATAAAGGGTTAGGAAGTAGGCAGGGGCAAAATGGGAACAAGAAAAATACTTATACCTTAAACCATAAACCCCTTAGATGTATATTCTCTTATTCATTCTCATTTGCAAATTAAAAACATAAAGGCCGGCCACCATTTTAGAGAACTAGAGGAAGAAAAAGCTAAGGAAGAAGATTAATCAAATCAAAAGCTATTCAAATCTAAAATCCTTAATCTTAAGCTAAGGTGAATAATGACTACATCTCATTCTCTTAAAAAAATTCGGTTTTAAGTTAAATCCGAAGTGTTTTGCAAGTCTATGCCATGTTTTTGAATGACTAAATGTGTATATATGCTTGTTGATGATTTATGCTTGTTCATATAGATTTTATAATATGTTTTGATAAGAAAACCCTACTAAATGACATCCAAATGCTTTGCGATTTTAGATTTAGATCAGAAATGATATTTAAGTGATGAGTTTCAATTTTCATAATTTTCTGAATTATTATGGATTTTATATAAATTTTCTAGTGTAAAAAATAATTATATAATCGTTAGGTCGCTCGGCCTTCTTTCCTCTTAGGTCGTTAGGTCGCTCGGCCGTGTTATGTCGCATCTGCCAACTTAGTTCGCGTCAGGGTAGGTCGCGCCATGGGATAGGTCATTCCACATTTAAGTCGCTCGGCCTACTTCGTCCCTTAGGTCGCTCGGTTAGGTCGCGTCCTATAGGTCGCTTGTCTACAATCATTTTTGTGATTTGTCACTTCATCTCACTCGTACGAGAAATCTAATTAAACGGCTTAGTAAAACAAATGGTATGAAACGCTTGTGTTTACTTCACCGGTTAATCCTTGGACTTGTTCGATTGAATCTCTTGTGACAATTTTCGAGTGGAGGTCTACAATTTGTTCGTAAATATTTAAGTTAAGCTAGTGGTTATGGGACATGAAGCTAAGCTTATATATTTGAGCTTACTGTAATTGACACTTCTTGATGATCGTTAATGATCATTTTTGTGATTTAGACTAGCAAATGTGTGATGTCTCTTTGTCTACGAGGGAGACTAAATCCCGTTTCTGTGGAGCTTCCGCTCAATTTGGTGGGGCAGCGACCCATGGTCTTCGGGCCGTTTTGTGGAGCTTCGGCTCGAAATTAATGGTTAGCAACCATGGAACAGCATTCCATTTTGTGATACACGTGTTGGTGAGTTTTCATGCTCCCGTTTTGTGATAGGACTCCCCTTTTTGTGATTTCTGTATTTCCATTGATGATTTCTAGAATTTGTGTTTTCACCAATTTTCGTGATTTACATTGATAAGTTTTATCAATATTTGTGCATTGATGAATTTGTGTGTCATTAACTTTTGTGATTGGCATTGATATTATTGTCAATATTTATGGTTTGGTGAATATAAATAGAGAGTATGACATTCTTTTGATCTTTGAGAAGATTCTTGTGATATTGATTAATCCTTAGTTGATTTTCAATTACATGCTTATCACGGTATGGCTTTATGGTTATCATATGTTTATGTCATATCTCTTATTCTATATCATTTTATCTGATATTTATAGCTAGACTGATCCGTTTATTATTTTCTTATTAAATAATACTCGGGTCAGACCGAGATGTTACCGGTGCTTCTGCTTGACTTCACATCTGGGATTATCACCCTGACTTTTGGCTAACTACTTAGATTAGTAGTTGTTGTTGTATACATTTGAGATATAGACTCATTGATGTATCCATATTCTTTTGTCTAGCACTTGTAGCTATTCTTTTGTGACATTGTGGATCTTGTTTGACCACTACTCTGATGTACACTTTCATGTGTTATATATTCATATCTATTTCCGCCTTTGCGATATGGATGTCTGTGACTAATTTGTGTTATGTTTATTTCTATATTTGTTTTCCGAAGAATATATATAGCCACTATGTAGTAGCTTTGAGTTTGTATCGGTATGTCGGATTTCCTCCTTAAACCAAATGCAGGTTGTACTATCTGACATATTGTTGCTCGCATAAAGCAATTACGCGGATGGTCGCTCCTCAACAGCCTTATTCTCCATGCTAATTGACGGCAATACCCCGTAGTGTCCTTGGCTAGTGTGGGTATAGAGGTGGGGCGTCACGGTTTGGTATCAAAGCCAAACTTCGGAACAATGTAGAATAATCTAGCAAGGCTCATCGTCCTAGGTCCATCTTAGGAGTCGTGCTTTAGGATTTAATTCGAGTCTTCGTACCGATTCATCCTATTTTCTTTATGATTCCTTGTTTATCTATCAAGATTTATTGATATTCATTTGGTGAATAACCTTATCCTTCTTCTTTCTTTCTTTCAAAAAGGAAGAGAAATTGTTAGACCTGGTCGTCCCAGCGCCAGTCAATCTCGTGCTACTCCCCATGATGGAGTATTTATGTCTGCGCAGTAGCTTCTTGATCTAGTAAGGAATGCTCAAGCAGTCGGATCTAATCCGGAGTCTACTCACCCTAGGTCTGGATTTGCACGTTTGTGCAGCGATTATACCAATTTGGGTGGAAAGCCATTCAAAGGTTCTGAAACTATTATTGAGGTCCAGGCTTGGCTGAGAACGTGCGATCGAATCTTTTCTCGCATGAATCTTATTGATCTTCACCGTGTTCAGGTGGCCTCTAGTATGCTCCAAGAAAGAGCATTAGATTGGTATGAGCTTCTGATTTCTGAAATAAATGAAGCGGATCTTACTTGGGAGAAATTCCGGGAACGCTTCGAGTTAAAATTTGTGCCAGAAGCTGAGAAGGTGACTTTGGCTCGCCGTTTCATTGACCTTGTTGAAGGTGAATCCTCTGTGATAGACTATGTCGTATCATTCGAGTCACTTTCTAAATATGGGGTCGAGTACATAAACACCCCATTAAAGAAGAACCAAAGATTTGTTTATGGCTTGAATAAAAATCTCAAGAAGCCATTACTTCTAAAATTAGAAGTTTCTTTTGATCAACTCATTGATATCGCACTTCGTCTCGAAGAGGCCGATAGGGAGAGTGATGTTGAAGTTATGGGTGCCAGACCGAACTTCAACAACAAGAGAAGGCCTAATAAGTTCAAGGGTCCTTATCCCAACAATAAGAAAGGGAAGCAAGCCTCTCCGATAACCAATACTTCTACCTCTAGTGGTGGGCAATGCTACAACTGTGGTTCTAAGGACCATTATGGAAACAAGTGTTCAAAGCCTCGTGCTTGTCGCTATTGCAAAAGCCCGGATCATTATTTATCTTCTTATCCCAAACTTCAAAACAGGAAGGAGGGAAAGCTTAATGTTGCTCAAGCCCCTGGCAACACATCTCGTGGTAAAGGTATTTCTCATTCTATCCTTGATGGCATTATTTTATTTCGTGATCATCTAATTCGAGTTCTTTTTGATACGGGTGCATCCCATTCTTTTATTTCAAAAGAACTTGTTGATACTTTTTCTTTGGATGTTTTGTGTTTAATGACTTCTTTGTGAATTGCGAATCCGGTTAGTGGATCCGCAATAATCAGTTTATTGTGTAAAGATGTCGAGATTATTTTGTGTGATTTTTCTTTCCGAGCCGATTTGCATGTTATGCGCTACTTAGGCTTTGGGATGATTATGGGAATGGATTGGCTTAACCGCTATAAAGCTCAAATCCTACGTCCTGAGCGAACTATTCATCTTCGACATCCACAATCTGTTAAGCAGATTTCTACTGACCTTGAAGATTCGGATTCCAGCTTGATTACATCTTTATATTCTTTAAACCCTCATTATGACGATAATGATGATGAGGAAGATATTATTTCTCTTATTCACGTTGTTCGTGAATTTTCCGACATCTTTGAGTCCGTTTTAGGATTACCACCTAAGCGAGCAATTGAGTTCAGAATTAATCTCATCCCTAGAGCTCAACCTATCACTCGTCCTCCTTATCGTATGTCCAATAAAGAAAATGAGGAGATGTGCAACCAATTATCCGAATTGGAGACGAAGCAATTTATTCGCTCTAGTTCCTCGCCTTGGGGAGCTTCGGCTATTTTTGTGAAGAAATCTGATGGTACACTTAGGTTTTGCGTTGACTACCGCAAGCTTAATGATCTTACTATCAAGAATAAATATCCTTTACCTCGGATTGATGATTTATTTGATCAGCTTAGTGGTGCTAGAGTCTTTTCACAATTAGACTTAGTTACCGGTTTTCATCATCTTCGAATTGCAGAGGATAGTATTCCTTTGGCATCTTTCTGTACTCGTTATGGATCTTATGAATGGCTTGTTATGCCGTTTGGTTTAACGAATGCTCCGGCTTATTTCGTTGACCTTATGAATAGAGTTTTCAAAGACTTCCTCAATCGGTTTGTTCTCATCTTTATTGATGATATTCTTGTGTATTCTAAAACTCAGGAAGAACATGAAAAGCATCTTCGGATTGTGCTGGAAACTCTTAGGAGCAATCAATTGAAAGCAAAATTTTCTAAATGCCACTTTTGGCAATCTCGTCTGAAGTTTCTCGGTCACATTATTTCCGAATCCGGAATTTCCATGGATCCTTCAAAGATTGAAGCGATTCAAAATTGGAAGAGACCGGAGAGTGTGACGGAAATTCGTAGTTTCCTTGGATTAGCGGGCTATTACCGTCGTTTTATAAAAGACTTTTCAAAAATTTCTGTGCCTCTTAATAGTTTGACAAAGAAGGGAGTTAAATACTTTTGGCCGGACAAATGTGAAGCTTCTTTTCAAAAATTAAAAGAACTCCTTTCCGATGCTCCTATTTGTGATTCCCGAGGAAAACCAAGATTTTATTGTTTATAGCGATGCTAGTCGCGTTGGTTTGGGTGCCGTTCTTATGTAACGAGAACGTGTTATTGCTTATTCTTCTAGGCAATTGAAGCCAGCCGAGACTAGATATGCCACTCATGATTTAGAGCTTGTGGCTATTGTTTTCGCCCTTCGTATTTGGCGTCATTATCTTTTGGGAGAAAAATTTATTCTTTACACCAATCATAAATCTTTGAAGTATCTATTTTCTCAAAAGAAACTAAACTTGCATCAATAATGATGGCTCGAATTTCTTGTAGCTTATGATCTGGATATTCTTTATACCCCCGGAAAGAGAAATCGTGTTGCGGACGCACTTAGTCGCAAGCAACAAGCGGTTGTTTCTATGATGATATCCGAATGGAATGATCTTGGAATTCTATCAACTTGTGAGATTCAAGGTCGTGTATCCGATTTATGTTCATCTCTTGTTTTATGTAGCCTTGAGGCTCATCCTTCTCTTTTAGACCGTATTCTTGAAGCTCAAAAGCTAGATCCCGAATTGGCTCTTCTTGGCCAAAATTTTAGGGATAAAATTGATATTGAGGGTTTGAAGGACTTTGATATTGATTCTCGTGGCGGTATTCGAAAATTTGGTAGACTTATCGTGCCAAATATCAGTAATCTTCGTAAAGACATTTTAGAAGATTCTCATCGTTCTAAATTTACCATTCATCCCGGTAGTAGTAAGATGTATGCGGACATGAAGTGACTTTACTATTGGGAGGGAATAAAGTCTGATGTTGCTAACTTTGTTAAGTGTTGCATGACTTGCCAACTCATTAAGGTCAAACATCAAAGGCCTGGAGGGCTATTGCAACCTTTAGAACTTCCAATTTGGAAGTGGGATCAAATTTCCATGGATTTTGTAGACGGCCTTCCCCGTTCTCGTTCGGGTCATGATAGCTTATGGGTGATAGTTGATAGACTTACTAAATCCGCCAATTTTATTCCCGTTCGGTCCAATCGAACCGTTCCTCTTTTGGCCAAACTCTTTATCAAAAAATTATTAAATTGCATGGAGTCCTACTTCTATTGTTAGTGATCGTGATCCATTGTTTACTAGTGGATTTTGGAAGAGTCTTCAAAAAGCTTTGGGAACAAAGCTTAATTTTAGCACCGCTTATCATCCCCAGTCCGATGGACAAACTGAGCGTGTGAATCAAACTCTTGAAGTTCTTCTTCGTGCATGTGTTCTTGATTTTGGTGGAAGTTGGGAAGATCATATTTCTCTTGTTGAATTTGCCTATAATAATAGCTTCCAATCTAGTATTGGTATGGCACCTTTCGAGGCACTCTATGGAAGGTCATGCTGATCTCCTTCTTGTTGGCTTGAGGCCGGTGAGGGGCTGGTTTTAGGTCCAGATTTTATTCATGATTCCACAGAGAAGATTGACCTTATTTGTCATAGGATGAAAGAAGCCCAGAGTAGGCAAAGATCCTATGCCGATAACCAGAGAAGGAAACTAGAATTCTTTGTGGGAGATCTTGTGTTTATTCGTGTTTCACTTATGAAGGGTGTTGTACGTTTCAGTCGATCTGGAAAATTAGCGATATATTGGGCCATTTTCTATCACCGAACGTATTAGTTTCGTAGCTTATCGCCTTTTATTAATAGCTCAATTTTCTGCTATTCATGACGTGTTTCACGTTTCTCAATTATGAAAGTGCCTTCGAGATTCCGATTCTATTCTTGAGCCCGGTGTTGTGGAAGAAATTGAAGTTTCGCCTAATTTAACTTATGAGCAACATCCTATTCGTATTATTGATTCGGAGGTCAAGCGCCTTCGAAATAAAGATGTTCCGCTTGTAAAAGTCTAATGGTCCTCAAATCCTAAGGATTGCTGTTGAGAATCTAGAATGTTCATCGAGCGAACACATTCGGACTTACTTTCCCGTGCTTTTTGAGGTGAATTTCTTATTCCAAATTTCTTTTGTGTTGATATGCTTTCATGGTTGTTACCTTATATTTTCTTCTTAAATATTGCGAGGACGCAATTTCTTTAAGGAAGGGAGTCTGTAACAACCCGCATATTTTATGATTGAATATTCAAATATTTTATCGTTAGTCGATTTTAGTCCGAAAAGTTACTTTTTGCATACGGTTGAATTAGGACTCGAAACCACTTCCATTGGGTCCAAAACACCATTTGCGATCTTTTTCAGTATAAACTTTGATATATTTGGAGTTAAGGGAATTTTGCCGCTTTTTCACTTTGGGTTTTGGGTTTGGTTTAGCCCATTTGCCTAAACTATTTACTCTAACTCAACCCCCTTCCCTTCATAACTTTACTTTCATTTCCTAATACTCAAACCATCAAAAATGGAGGAAGGAATGGGAAACTAAAACTCCAAGCCCTAGTTCATTTGCGAATTCAACATCCAACCCTAAATTCAAAGAGAAGCCATTGATTCTTCCTTTGCTCTCATGCTTCTTCTTCATTGATTTTGTGTAAAGGTGAGATTTTTATCTCACATCTTTGTCTATAACTATCTTTGATTGTTAAGTATGAATTCCCAACACTTATTCATGTGCATTTGCTTTTGGTTTGGATTGAATTGGTGAAAATCCCAATTTTTAGTGTTTTTGGGTTCAAATCTTTAAAAATCCAATCTTTGATGTTGGAACACGTTTTTGGTGATGCATCAAGGAGGCAATAGGACCAGGTAGCCGATAGGCGTAATCCCCCAGCGTTCGTGCTCGATCGGTTGCAAATTGAGAGAGTTTTTGGCATTTTTGTTGCTTAGGTCGTTCGGCCTTCACATAGGGTTCTCGGCCTGCACACTAAGTCACCCTGCATTTAGGTCGCTCCCCTATAGGTTGCACCATGCTAGGTCGTCCCCACTTAGGTCGCACGGCCTTGTTTACCCCTTAGGTCGTTAGGTCGCTCGGCTATGTGTTAGGTCGTTCCACCCCATAGGTCGCTCAACCATGTAAGCCGCACCTGCTATATCACGCAATCCCTTAGGTCGCGACAAGTTAGGTCGTTAGGTCGCTCGGCCTTCTTTCCTCTTAGGTCGTTAGGTCGCTCGGCCGTGTTATGTCGCATCTGCCAACTTAGGTCGCGTCAGGGTAGGTCGTGCCATGGGATAGGTCATTCCACATTTAAGTCGCTCGGCCTACTTCGCCCCTTAGGTCGCTCGGTTAGGTCGCGTCCTATAGGTCGCTTGCCTTGCTTTTGAATCAGCCTGCCTTAGGTCGTAACAGCCTAGATCGCTCGGCTTGCTCGCTCGTGTTTGGTCGCTCGGCTCATTAAGTCGCGCGTGCACATAGGTCGCGCCATGTTACGTTGCAACATACTTAGGCCATTCCCCACTTAAATCGCTTGCACTTTGGTCGCAACCATATAGGTCGCTCGCCCTGCTTTAGGTCGCGCCATGCCTTAGGTCGTGTCATGCCTTAAGTCGCGCCATGCCTTAAGTCGCTCTGTTAAGCCGTGTGCTATTGCTTGAGCCGCTGATTTCTTGTGTTGACTTAGATTAAGTCGTAAGTCGTGGATGTTAAGTCGCAAGAATATTTCCACTTTGATGGATTTGGAATCGAATTCTTTGGATTTTATTCACGTCTTCGAATGTGATTTTTGTGATTTATTGTTTCTACAATCATTTTTGTGGTTTGTCACTTCATCTCACTCATACGAGAAATCTAATTAAACGGCTTAGTAAAACAAATGGTATGAAACGCTTGTGTTTACTTCGCCGGTTAATCCTTGGACTTGTTCGATTGAATCTCTTGTGATAATTTTCGAGTGGAGATCTACAATTTGTTTGTAAATATTTAAGTTAAGCTAGTGGTTATGGGACATGAAGATAAGCTTATATATTTACTAGCTTATTGTAATTGACACTTCTTGATGATCGTTGATGATCTTTTTTGTGATTTAGACTAGCAAATGTGCGATGTCTCTTTGTCTACGAGGGAGACTAAACCCCGTTTCTGTGGAGCTTCGGCTCAATTTGGTGGGGTAGCGACCCATGGTCTTCGGGCCGTTTTGTGGAGCTTCGGCTCAAAATTAATGGTTAGCAACCATGGAATAGCGTTCCATTTTGTGATACACGTGTTGGTGAGTTTTCATGCTCCCGTTTTGTGATAGGCCTCCCCCTTTTTGTGATTTCTAGATTTCCATTGATGATTTCTGAAATTTGTGTTTTCACCAATTTTCGTGATTTACATTGATAAGTTTTATCGGTATTTGTGCATTGGTGAATTTGTGTGTCATTAACTTTTGTGATTGGCATTGATATTATTGTCAATATTTATGGTTTGGTGAATATAAATAGAGAGTATGACATTCTTTTGATCTTTGAGAAGATTCTTGTGATATTGATTAATCCTTAGTTGATTTTCAATTACATGCTTCTCACAGTATGGCTTTATGGTTATCATATGTTTATGTCATATCTCTTATTCTATATCATTTTATCTGATATTTATAGCTAGACTGATTCATTTATTATTTTCTTATTAAATAATACTCGGGTCAGACCGAGATGTTACAGGTGCTTCTGCTTGACTTCACATCTGGGATTATCACCCTGACTTTTGGCTAACTACTTATATTAGTAGTTTTTGTTGTATACATTTGAGATATAGACTCATTGATGTATCCATATTCTTTTGTCTAGCACTTGTAGCTATTCTTTTGTGACATTGTGGATCTTGTTTGACCACTACTCTGATGTACACTTTCATGTGTTATATATTCATATCTATTTCCGCCTTTGTGATATGGATGTCTGTGACTGATTTGTGTTATGTTTATTTCTATATTTGTTTTCCGAAGAATATATATAGCCATTGTGTAGTAGCTTTGAATTTGTATCGGTATGTCGGATTTCCTCCTTAAACCAAATGCATGCTGTACTATCTAACATATCGTTGCTCGCACAAAGCAATTACACGGATGGTCGCTCCTCAACAGCTTTATTCTCCGTGCTAGTTTACGGCATTACCCCGTAGTGTCCTTGGCTAGTGTGGGTATAGAGGTGGGGCGTCACATTGATCCAGACATTTCACTATCATTGCATTAGAACCAATGAGCATGGTATCAATATACTTGGTGCCCAGCAAATTGGATGAAGGCGGAAGGTATAGGATCGAAAAGTATGTTCCGATAGGGTTGAAGCATGCCTTTGTTTTAAAATGGAGTTGCGCTTTCTTTGCTTTCGACTTGGTTAGCTTTCGACCATGTCAAATTGTCTTAAAGATTTGGTTTCAAATGGGTTGTGCTCTTTTTTTTAGGTAATGCTTTCGATTAGGTCGAAGCCCTTTAGCTGCTGCTTTTCTTACCTTTCAAAGTCAATTGTTTCGGAAGGTATACTTTGTTTTAAACTTGGTCATTTCTCGAACGCTTTTAGAAGGGTGGTTTCGACACCATCACTTCTTTGCTTAGGAATGCTTTAGAAAGATAGGCTTTCGACTTTTTTTGCTCTGCTGAAGTATAACCCAAACAGTTTCAAAGGAGATGGTTTTAATTGGTTTCGAAAGGTGTTTTCCACAAGTTTTAAATTGAACCAAAATGCTTTCGAAAGGTTTGCTGTTTACAAAGGTTTGATGCATTCGAAAGGTTTTAAATGATGGTTTCGAAGGGGCATTTCCCCAATGCTTTCGAAAGGTTTAAAGAAATTTTTCAAAGGGGTGGTTCCCAAAGATTTCAAAAGGATGAAAGGAAAGGTTTTCCAAAGGTTTCAAAGGACAATGTTTAAAGGTTTTAAAAGAAAGATGTCTAAGGTTTTAAAGCTTTCGAAAGGAAGGTTCTATAACGATTCCGAAAGGTTTCTAAGAATGGTTTTGAAAGGAAGGTTTTGGCCTTTCATACTAGGTTAGAAGAAGGGTTTTACTTGGTTTCAAAAGAGGTGATTTCTATGGTTTCGAAAGGGGTGCTTTTAATGGATTCGAAAGGGGTACTTTGAAAAGTTAAATGTTTTCATCAACAAAGGTTAGAGTAAAGTGTGTATTATGTGTGTGTGTGTGTATAACATGGAAAAGTGACTTTGAGTAAAGCATATAGACTATATATTTTCCTAGTTTGAGTTTGGTTTAAAGGTTTTTAATCAGTTAGAGAGAAGGTTTTCAAGGAAAATTTATGGGAAGGTTTCCTTATGTAAAATGACTCAGATATTAGAATACCAGATGAGACTGGCATAGGGTCGCATCCTATACATTAGCTATTAGCCCCAGCTAATTTAGTCCTAAATTATAGTGTGTAGGGCTTTGTCAGAGGTAAGACTAAAATTATGATTACATACAGAATGGAGTATATGTTTGTATATATGTAGGTTATTAGTGAGCCCGCAAAACGATTAGGATCAGGTGACCTTGAGAGATGTTAAGTTATGGACAGACCGTCTAGAAGATATTTGTTTAACAGATAGATAAGGATAGACGTCTGGAAGAGGAATGTCCAACATATGTTAGATTATTTTGTTATATTGTCTAGTAGGGCCTGAGTCAGCCAAAGTTTAGTAGTAAGCCAAACAAAACTATAGTGTTCGGACAGATGGTCCATTTGTTACCTGATATGTATGTTTACATAATATTGATTTATGGTTTTAACTAGTTTTGGTTGCAGGATAAAGATTTTTCAAAAGAAATGTTTTGAAAGAGTGTTAGTGAGGGGAAACCTGTTCCACTAAGCGGTGTGGTCTCGCTTAACATTAAATAATTGAGATGTATAATATTATTCACAACCGGCTTTATGTCCGACTCGAAGTTTATGTTTTTTCCCTTAAACTCTCGGGTGCTCAAAATTGATTTGAGTGGGCTAAAGTTTGAGGTTTTATAGGTTTTAGTAGGTTGACGGATAAAGCTTCTAGAGACGAGCAAGTGGCTGGCGGATAGCTATTTAGGAGTTGTTGTTTTGTTTAGTTTTATTCTGCTTTGTTGTATTTAAGACAGTTATGTCTATATATTACTCTGGTCAACCAAGGGGATGTCATCGTTTTTCGTCTTGGCGTATTTATGTAATAATTATATTTTATCTGAACCTAGGAAACGATTATGAGATTATGTAATTTAAATGTGAAACATGCGTTTTGGAAATGTAATGTGAAAAGATGTTTTGAAATCTGTTATTTTGTTTCACATTCAAATGCCTCTGATATTATGCAAACCATTAATATAGCCATATTTAGTCGTTGAAAGTCAATACTATGGATAACTGCAGCATCTATAGCGTTTAGCTTTGGGCCTCTTGATAGGGGATGTTACAACTCGGTATTAGAGCATAAGTTTATGGAATAATTTAACTAAAATGATTTTTGAAAAAACAATCCTTAGGAATTACAATAAGATCGGGGTATGAGATAACGCTATAGTAACATACTTGTATTTGCTATATATAAGTAGACGTTATATCTCTATTCTTCTATCTTTATTAGGCTATTCTTCTATATCTCACGAGGCTTGAATACAGATATAGACGCTAGAAGAGATGGAATTAACTTAGGAGGGAACAACACGACCACCAACGGAAATGCGTGACCCAATACGAGGAGGACTCAAGGTCAGACTCAAACTGAGAATGTTGGTGCTGGAATCCCACAAGTGGATATGGAAGCTATGTATTAGTTTTTCGTAAACATGATGCAAGCTGGAATTGCTGTTAGAGTGGTTGGAGGAAATGCTACAGGAAGAATTCAGGAACCTCCGGTTGTCAATCATTATGCTAACTTAAGTAGAGTCTATGCTAGGCTTGGAGGGAATATGTTTATCGGAACCGAAGATGATATAGAAGTGGAGAATTGGTTGTTGCACTATGAAAGGATATTTGCCGACTTAGGGCTCAATGATGAGAAAAATAGGATGCTTGCTTCGAGATAGCTTTAAGTAGCGGCTTGTGCGACGGCTGGAGTAAATGAAGAGGAGATAACATGGGTTGAGTTTAGGAGAAGGTTCCAGGAGAGGTTAATTTCGGTAATGGCGCATTCTGTTTTGATTAGAAAGTTTGTTGAGTTACAATAAGGAGAGATATCGTTTTTGGAGTATGCTAGTAGGTTTGAAGAGTTGGCTAGATATCGGTATCCATTATTGATACAGTGTTGAAGAGGAATGAGAAGTTAATTAGGGGATCGAAATCTAAGTTGGCTAGGGCTACCTTACCCCATATCAGAGATCCCTGCGATGTGGTAGTGGAGATGGAATTAAGACATGAAGAAATGCTTGCCTGTTTAGAGAAGAAGAAGGAGGTCCAGGTTGGGCAAGGTCATAAGAGGAAGTTCTTTCACTAGAAGGGCGCTCAGAAAGGTAGAGCAGCGAAGAAAGGGAAATCTGAAGTGGTTTGTTTTAAGTGCGACAAGAAGGGGCATTTTTCCAATGAGTGTCGTACTGGAAAGGCTAAGGAAGTGATCGGGAAGAAGAATGTCAGGTGCTTCAATTATGATCAGATCATCCACTATAAGAATCAATGTAAAGAGTCCACTAAGGATGGGAAGGGAAAAGTGTATGCATTAGAGCCTACTACTTCGAAGTCAACAGTGCAGGAGAAAGGAAAGGCTATGTTGGGAGGTATGCTTCAGATCCATAATATGTTTGTTAACGTTTTGTTTGATACTAGTGCATCGCATTCTTTTGTATCTTTATGTTTGGTAGATAAGCTTAACTTAGAGCCTACATATTTAGTTACTTCCTTAAGGGTTGCAAATCCAGTGGGAGGGTATGCGACACGTGGGATGAAGTGTGACCACCTATAGTTTGATTTGTTAGGTCATACCTTTGTTTGTTGTTTGCATGTGTTTGACTTTGTAGGGTTCAGAATCATATTAGGTATGGATTGTTAAGTGAGTATGATGCTATGATATTTTTCCAGGATAGGAAAATATCACTTAGACACCCGAACTGTATTGGTCGGATAGTGTATACCATAGAAAACCTTAGCTGTGAGGTGAATGCTTTGTCGGGTGTTGTGGAGTTAGAGGATGATTTGAATCGCGTTTACGTGGTTAGAGAATTCGCAGATGTTTTGAGCTGATAGTTGGATTGCCGCCGAAACAAGCCATTGAGTTTCGGATACATTTGGTGGCTGGAATGGAACCAGTGAGTAGACCACCAAGCAGGATGATGCCGACAGAAATGAGAGAGTTAAAGGCTCGGTTAGTGGATTTGGAAGGCAGGAGTTTTATCAAACTGAGTAGTTCACCTTGAGTAGCACTCGCAGTATTTGCTAAGAAGCAGAACATATCGTTAAGGCTATGTATCGATTAAGGTAAGTTGGATGAGAGAACGATAAAGAATCGATATCCATTGTCTAGGATTGACTGTTTGTTCGATCAGCTGAGTTAAGCCAATGTATTTTCTCAGTTAGACTTAGCAACAGGTTTCCATCGGCTTATAGTAGCGGAAGATAGTATACCTTTGATGGCGTTTAGAACAAGGTATGGGTCATATGAATGGTTAGTTATTCCATTCGGACTCACCAATGCGTCAACATTCTTTGCGGATTTGATGAACCAGATTTTCCGAGAACACTTGGGTAGGTTCATGTTAGTTTTTATAGATGATATTCTGATATATTCTAGGGATGGGAAGGAGCATGAAGTTCATCTTAAAGTTGTGCCTAAGACGCCGAAGCAACATCAACTAAAGGAAAAGTTTTTGAAGTGCCATTTTTGGGAGAAGGAAGTGAAATTTCTAGGTCATGTAGTCTCAGAGAAAGGGTTTCTGTAGATCCGACTAAGATTGAAGTGGTGAATAATTGGAAGAGACCCGAGACAGTGAATGAAATAAAGAGTTTTCTTAGATTGGCTGGATATTACAGGAGATTTTTTAAGGATTTCTCGAGGATAGCTGCACCAATAACCAAGCTAACGCGAAAGGATGTGAAGTTTGTGTGGACCAACACGTGTGAGGAAGCATTCTAGAGCTTGAAACACCTGTTGACCCATGCACCTATGTTAGTGGTTCCGCAGGGGAAATAGGACTTGGTAGTTTATACAAACGCATGTGAAACTGGATTAGGAGTTGTGTTGACGCAGAGAGGTAAAGTGAGTGCCTATGCATCTAGATAGCTTAGACTGCGGAGGTTAGATACCCGACCCATAACTTGAAGTTAGCTGTAGTGATGTTTGCATTGAAGGTGTGAAGGCATTACCTTTTGGGAGAGAGGTTCGAGCTTTATATGGATCATAAGTTGTTGAAGTACTTGACTCTCAAAAGGAGCTGAACATGAAACAACAGAGGTGGTTAGAATTTTTAACCGCTTGTGACTTTGGCATTGAATACACACCAGGAAAGGGCAATAAGGTTGTAGATGCACTTAGTAGGAAGCATAAGAATGCAGTGTTAACTATGATAGCAGAGTGGAAAGGCTTGGAAGCGTTGTCAACTTGAAGAGTGCAGTGGATATTTGAAGCTGGGTCTAGTGGAGAAACTGCTATGTTATCTTGTTTAGAATTCCAACCGATAGTGATTCAAAAGATTGCTTCTAAATAGGAAGAGGATCCAATGTTGGCTGAAAGGATCAAGAAGTTAAAGGAAGGAACAGAAAGCGATGACCTAAAGGATTTTAGTCTTGACCAAAGTGGGTGGTTAAGAAAGAAGGGTAGATTATGTGTTCCAGATGTAGGAGACAAAAGGAAGGAAGTTTTAGAGGAATGCCATCATTCAAAGTTCATTATTCGTCCAGGAGGAACGAAGATGTATCAAGATATGAAGAGAAGTTTCTTCTGGAAAGGGATGAAGAGGGATGTTTGCTTATAGGTGAAACAGTGTTTGAACTGTCAGTAGGTGAGAACTGTCAGTAGGTGAAAGTCGAACATCAGTTGCCAAATGGGTTGCTTCAACCATTAGATATTCTAGTTTGGAAATGGGATTCAATTTCCATGGACTTCATTGACAGATTATCAAGATATAAAAGAGGGAATGAGAGTGTATGGGTTGTAGTAGATAGATTAACCAAGAGTGTCCATTTCATTCAAGTTAAGTCAAATAGGACGGCACCTGTATTGGCTAAGTTATTTATGAAGAACGTGGTTAGACTTCACGGAATTCCTAGCAGTATTGTTAGTGATAGAGATTCTCTATTCACTAGGGAGTTCTGGAAGAGTCTACAGGAGAGTTTAGGAACCAAGCTCAAGATAAGTACCACTTACTATCCACGGACAGATGGGCAAACGAAAAGAGTTAACAAGATCTTGGAAGGCTTGTCAAGAGCTTGTGTATTGGACTTCGGGAGATCATGGGAAGACCATCTACACCTAGTTGAGTTTTCGCATAACAATAGCTATCAGACTAGTATAGGGATGGCACCTTCAGAGTCTTTGTTTGAAAGACCATGAAAATCCCATGCATGTTGGTTAGAGATCATAGGTAGATTAGTCCTTGGTCTCGATTTGGTAAGAGAAGAAGCAGAAAAGATTAAGCTCATAAGGGCGAGAATGAAGGAAGCTTGGTCTAGGCAGAAAAGCTATGTAGATAGAAGACAGAAAGATTTAGAGTTCTCTATTGGAAATCATATTTTCGTCAAAGTATCGCCGATGAAAGGTGTTATCCAGTTCGGGAAGACAGGGAAGTTAGTACCGAGATTCATAGGACGGTGTCCTATTTTAGAAAGGATCGGAAAACTTGCGTATAGAGTAGAGTTATCGAGTAGTTTGGCAGGAGTCCACAATGTTTTCCATGTATCTCTTCTGAGAAAGTGTGCTAGGGATCCAGACACTACTATAGCACCGACTTTGTTAGAAGATTTAGTAGTGGAACCGAACATGCTATAATTAGGAAGCCTATGCGGATAGTCGCGAGAGATGAGAAGAAGGCGAGGAACAAGACAGTCAGATTATTGAAGCTCCATTGGAGTGCCGATGGTAAGAACTGTACTTGGTAGACTGAGAGCAGGATTAGAGATGCTTATCCTGATTTGTTTGATGGTATATTTTACCTTTGATTGTTTTGTTATGTACTTTATCGTAAATTTGAGGACGAAATTCTTTATAATGGGGAGATTGTAACACCTCATATTTTTAGTAACACTATTTAGGGTACTTAATTACCTTAATTAAAATAATGTAATATGATGATTAGAGGATCGAGATTTGTGATTAATAGGGGTAGTAGTGCCATGTTAATAAGTAAATCAAAATGAGATAACATGAAATAAAATAGATAAACGGTTAGGAAGTAGGCGGAGGAAAAATGGGAACAAGAAAATCCATATACCCAAAACTTAAACTCCTCAGCCATTTATTCTCTCATTAATTCTCATTTTTAAACTAAAATCATAGAGGCCGACTACCATTTTAGAGGACTAGAGGAAGAAAAAGCCAAGGAAGAAGATTAATCAAATCAAAAGCTATTCAAATCTCAAATCCTTAATCTCAAGCTAAGATGAATAATGACTACATCTCATTCTCTTGAATGTTTTCGGTTTTAAGTTAAATCCGAAGTGTTTTGCAATTTTATGCCCTTTTTTAAATGATTAAATGTGTATATATGCTTGTTGATGATTTATGCTTGTTCATGTAGATTTTGTGATATATTTTGAAAAGAAAACCCTATTAAATGACATCCAAATGCCATACAATTTTAGATTTAGATCAACAATGATATTTTAAAGATGGGTTTCAATTTTCATAATTTTCTAAGTTATTATGCATTTTATATAAATTTTCTAGTGCAGAAAATAATTATTTGGGTTATAAACTATTTACGGCTAAATAATTATTTATTTGGGTCTGAAATTTATATATGTTAGAAAACATATTGAAAATTATTTTCTAGAATTTTTGTAGAATTTTCCTAAGTTTTTTAATGAATATACATAATTATTTGAGGGTATGGACTTAAATGTTCTACATATTTATAAAAGGAGAAGGGGTATTTTATAAAATAAAATTATAGTTTATTTCTGAAATCTTGGCAGCACTTTTGAAAAAAAGAACAATGTGTAGGATCGATTTCACCATAGAGGGAGGGTGAATAGGGTGTTACTAATAATTATAAAAATTTAAAGCTGAAGTATATAAAATAATTGCAGCACAGATATTGCAGAATAATGGCAATACAGATAATAGCAGAATATAAAAGCAGAAATAGAACAATACAGATTTACCCAACTTTGGTAAAACCCTGCCTACGTGTTGCTCCTAAGATTTCTGCTAGAAATTAAGTATTCATACGCTTACATATGTAAACTCGCGACACCCGCTACGGACTAACCTAACTCTATGCTCAAAACCCTGCCACAACTCAGCCATTGAGTTGCGAATTCTCGAACTGCACCACTGTAGTTCATAACCTAGTCACATGACTAGAAAATTACAAATGATTAAAAGAAAAATTACAAATTTAAAAAAAAACTATACACAAAACCCTATTTAAAAAACCCTTAAGCCTAAATTATAATTCGCTATAACCGACCCAATACAAAATATTAAGATATCTCCCTCTATTTCCTTTGCCCATATCCTTCTATTTCTTCGTTCGATCCTCTTTCAGTTTTAGGTTTTGCGATTTGTTGAAGTCACCGCTTTGAAATGATGCTTCAATTGAGATATGGGTTTGCTTTGGATTGATGGCTGCTTTGTTCAACTTCGGCAGATTGAACGATGCTTTGAATTGGTATGTTTGTCCCCTTTTCGATTTATATTATACTCGACTTGATTCGAGTTCTGGATTGATGCTTAGCTCTGTGATATTGCTTGAACTCGAATGAAGTTTAGGGCGACGATGAGAATGGGTATTATAGGGTTCGATTCCCTTAATTTTCATTCGAATTAATTTTTTTTAATCCATCTGCTAATTTAAGCTTGGACATTCGATGTTGCTTGGATGTTGATGATTAATCTTGATTTGTTCAATTCGTATATTTTGTTGCTTGATTCTCACGGCTTCGACTTTCGCTTGTTCAATTTTTTTCTTGGTCGTCACGGCTTTGAATTTGCTGGCATTTCAACTCGACTTGGTTTGAAATGACTGCTTTGATTCTTATTTGAACTTGTACACTGTGTTATTCTTTGACTTCTTCGGCTAGATCAATTTGAGAAATAAAAACTGCTCTGACCGTAAATATGTGACCACAGCTTTAATTTGTGTCTACACTTCATATTGAACTTTCATGAACCACAACTATGTTGTGGTTGAGTCCATTCTGGTTCGAGTGAATTTGAGGCTTTGTGGAGTTCATATGCTTATGCATATGTATATAGTTGTTGTATGATATTAGTCTGGGTTGCTTTGTGCTGCTCTGTTCACTGTTGTGTTACCTTCATGCCTTCACTTGGTTGTTGTATGCCTCTATTGCAGTTTGCATTTGGCTTTGTACATTTGTGTCATGTAAAGTCTGAATCCTTTTACTTGCATCTCAGAGTTGTATTCAGTTGTTTGTGTTCATTAATTCGTTGGTGGTCTCTAGTCTATATGCATTAGTGCTTCTAGTCTGTAGCTTGGTTCTCTGGTCTCTGTAGTATATATATGTTACTTGTTGTTCATATGGATATGTACTTGATTCATGTGCATATATATACATATGTATACAGTTTGAATCAATCAAGTTTACCATTTTCCATGTTTTATAAGTGGTCAGCGTAAGTGATACTGTATGTTAGCATGCATTGACTTGCTCTGATTGTCTGCACTATTGCATAATTGTTGTGAATCTGTCTCACTTGAACTGTTTGCATTTCCATATGACTGATATGTGCTTGTGTATATATGCACATGTTCTATTTGTCACTGCTGCATTTCATATATATGTTCCTTGGTTGCACTATCCACATGAGTTCATACGCATTTAGTCCAGACATTATTGTTTGTTGTTCTAGTAATCTCTGGTATCAATCTTGCATCACTGTTTTATTTTTGTTCTTGTCTGAGATTGCTTATTTAACATGTTGTATTGATTTGAAAACCTTTTCTTCTGTGTTTAAGCTTTATGTCTGATCTGGTATACATGTATGTACATCCTTTGTTCTCTTTGAGTACTTGTGTCCATTTTTGTGATTCTGCAATTGCTTTGGTTTCTTTTTGGAGACTGGGACTTATTGTAGTCTGATATTCTAGCTCAAGTTTAATTTGTTCACTTTTGAAGCTTGCATCTGTAGCATTGTTTCTTCATGAGCATTTACTGAGTTGAACCTAGCTTTGACTCAGGTTTGACCTTGTGCTCATGTCGTGACTTTATTTGTATTGCACTTGAGTTGAATCCAGCCTCGGCTTGGGTTTGACCTTTGCTCACCTGTCCCTACAGTTTTATCGTATAATGCTCTAGTCAATCAAGGGGGCATCATCGTAGCTCTTGACGTATTTATATGATAATTATATTTTATCTGAACATGGGAAACGATTATGGGATTATGTAATTTGAATGTGAAACATGCGTTTTGGAAATGTAATGCGAAAAGATTTTTTTTTGAAATATGTTATTTTGTTTCATATTCAAATGCCTCTGATATTATGGATATCATTAACATAGCCGTATTTAGTCACTGAAAGTTAATACTATGGACGACTACAGCATCCGTAACGTTTAGCTTTGGGCCTCTAGATAGGGAATGTTACATTATGCCCGAAACAATGCTTTAGCAAAATCCGTACAAGCATCGGTATTTATAATTTTTACATATTGACTAAGGATCGAGCGTACACCAAAGAGTTAACATAACCACGTTGTTAGTTATTTCTGAATTCGACCAATTATAAGATTAATTCATAAATTTTATAAACCAGTAATAAATTAATACAAATGTTATATTAACATTTGATGGCATTTTTATTACTTATTAGAAAGTAAAAATTGGTTACAACTATGTATATATAAGTTGCACGATGCTCCCAATGGATGATGAGTTAGAATTAAATAATTGAAACATTGATTCAAATAAGATTTAATGGAGTATTGACCATGCTTGGGCTCAAGTTAAAGCTGACCATCATTCGAATGAGAAGGTTTTATGCTTAGTCATATAAAGGTAGAGAAGAAACAGAGATATATGAGTGTCTCCTTGGCTATAAATAAGACATCCTCCACTCATTTTCTACACACTTTTCTGATAGATTTATAACCTCCATTGAAAAAGCCAAGGATGTTGCCTTATAAACTAAAACCGAGGAAGAGAATGAAAGGTTCAAAGAGGAAATACTAGCAAACAACGTTTTCGGTTTTATAAAACATATCAATAGTGAAATGTTTTATTTTCTAACTCAATATACATATTATTGTTTACCATTGCTTCTCCACCTTTTTTTCGATATGAATATTTTTTTGTTATTTTTCAAAATTATTGTTTATTAATAATATATAAAAACTATTACACACAATATATATATATATATATATATATATATATATATATATATATATATATAAAATTATACTTTTGGCCCTTAAATTAAAAAATTGTTTTGAGGCTAACCTATATATAATAAGTTTTCATATATATGTTATATATCCATGTCTCAACTTTTAATTTTATTAAAAAAAATCTATTTTCTATTTTTAATTATTAGTTATATATATATATATATGCATGTAAATTTAAAATTACATATGGAAATTTAAATATAAAAAGTGACTTTTTTTTAGTTTATGCTTGCTAGTTTTTGACTGCAAAATAAAGTTATTTTGAATTGGTCAAATGAATTTAAATTCTAATCATTTAAAATTTCACACATACATACATACATACATACATATATATATATATGCGTGTGTGTAAATCCGATTGGATTTAATTTTAAAAAATTAATTAATGAAAATAGATTTTGGCGACCATACATTAACATTTTGTATACCTGTATATATTTAATTTGATGCTCAAACTATTTTAAAATTTCAATTTAACAAATTGCATTTATTTTATAAAATTGATTTTTTAAATGAAGTGAATATTATACTTAATACATACATACATACATACATATGCTTGTGTATGTACACACACAAACGCACACAATATATATATATATATATATATATATGTTTAAATTAATCATTTATTTATCGTACTAAAATTATATTTTAATTACATTATTGTTGTACACACGCAAACACACACGCAAACTTATACTTTACATCAAGATAAAGATTAATTTAATTATAAATGGCCAAAGAAATTTAGACTATATTAGTATAAATATAAACTTAATTATTTGGCGCAAATATATGTATATCACTTGATATTACGTTAACCTATGTTACACATTCACATTTATTGACCATTGGACGCAATGGCCAATTTTTCCATTGTACCACTTGGTTTGTTTATACTCTATTATTATTGTAATGTTCATATTTTGAATACTAATATCTCAAAACATTAACACATGAATTATAATAATACAAGATTAATAAATTGTCAAATTAACTATAAAATATTAATTTAAAATTAAAGAAACATTTTAAATAAACTAAATAAATTAAAATATTACTTATAATCTTCTATTAAAAATGCTAAATTTGATTTAGTGCAAATATTTTTTTTCTCATAAACTCAAAATAAGAACTTATGCAATTTAATAAATGATTTTTTTTTTAAAATTCACCTTTTTAATCTCTCGCCAATGCATCTGATCCAACCTTTTCAAATATATGATCCAATCCATAATTAATATCGATCGACAAAATGTATCGAAAAAAAATATTTTTACAAAGACGACGTGTCCCACCTAAAATGTACTGTCGAATTCAACAATATAAATATCAAAAATGGGTTTGAGTATAAATATACAATACAAAATAAGACAATATATGGATCTCTTTCTTGTTTTATAATTGATTGAAGCGACGATATGTTTGGTATAAACAATAATTAGGTCTTATAGTGGTGCAACAATAATGATTAGTTTACGGTGGCAACCACAGACGATGGAGGAGGTGGTTGCAAAGATGATGGAGGGGATGATGATGGCGATGGACGTGATTGTGATGAGGGTGAAGTTGGATATTGAAGATGACGAGGAGAAGTGATAGCATAGAGGTCGTAGGTGGAGGGATAATGAGAAGAAATGATGCTGACGTAGAATGTTATCGATACGCTGTATCATAATAACATTCGATAAATTAAACCTTTTTAGTAGAAAGATGGATAATAAAGCTTATAATGTTATTTGTGTGTGTGTGTATACACATACACAGACATACACTACTCGAATTTTGTAAAGGCATGATATATACTGGAAATTGCGATTTGTGAATGTGGATTTATTGTTATTTTCTTAACTATTGGGTTCAGTTAAGCTAATGTGGTTAACTAATATAATAATTTTATTTAATAGGTATTATTCACCATTTTTCACAATACTTCCTTGCATTATTTTATTTATAATGTTGTTTGAAAATAATATTTGAGAGCTATTACATTCTTATTTTATGTAGCATTTTGACAACTAAATTTGTACTACATTTGCACAATATTAACGACTCTTACACTATATCTTTTTTCAAGTCTCGCATAACCAACTATGCCTGTAAACTTTGAGAAAGTATGGATTGTGCCATTAGAACATTCTAAATATATTCGCATAAAGCTTAGCCAATATGCATCAAACTATTGCTCTTGCCGGCGAATGCTACATGCACGACCAATTACATTACCAATAAAGGAAATCTTTAACACTGTATATTTATTAGTACTTTTAATAATGTTATTTAAATACAATGATAATTTAATATAGTAGTTACAAACTATAGTTGAAGATATATAATGTTACTTTTATATAACATTTTATAGTTGTTATATATAAATTGACGATGATATGGAGGAAGGGAAGGTGTTTAAGGAGTTGATGTGAGATGCGGCAACAAGGATGATATAGTAATGTGCCCAGAATATTTATGTGGAGGCTTTGAGTTGTAACAAGCCCAGAATATTTATGTGGAGGCTTTGAGTTGTAACAAGGAAGAGGATATTCAGAGTATTATTTGAAGATCAAGATCAAACAAATTGGTGAAGTGATGATAAGAAGGAGGAGACGTGAGATATGACAACAAGGTAAAGAAGTAAATGCCTACAATCGAATGGTATTGATTTATGCGGAGAAGCATGCATGTACGATTGGGCGGTTTTGATTTGAAGAAAAAAGGAAAAATTCTAAAAATAATTTTTTCTATACTTACGGTTGATTTATGAAAGTGGTGCCATATAAAGTTACGAACTAAATTTGTTTAGTTTTTGTCCACAAAAATAATTTCCATACCGATTAGTAAAAATTGGAGATAAGTTTTGCATCGTCATGAGATGAAAATAGATTCATCTTTTCTTTTTAATTTTGATATGATGTTTCCTTGAACGTATTTTAATAGCGTGCATGCATACAAGCATATTTGTGTGTGCATGCAGTGGAGGGAGGGGAGGTGGGAGAGAGAAGTCCACCAGAATACAAATTGGTGACAAAAAGGTATGAGAAATCATATCTCTGCCTAAACTTAACATCTTATGTAACAATAATGAGATTCAATTGTCAAAAAACCTTTTAATAAATAAATAAATACGTGTCGTACATGATATTTATGTACTTTAATACTTCTTATGCAACTTGGAGTTCACTTATTGATCATTAAGTTCTTATCATAGATGCAATTAATTATTTTTGAATGTGTGCTTAATCCACCCTACTTGTTGAAACTAAAATGAGTTCGTATCCTAATAGCTACAAATAATAAGAGTTTAGATTGGTGTGCAATAATAGGAACGGGTATTTAGGTGCATCTATTTTTACAGAAAATATTTTGTGTATATATCTTTTCTTAAATTTTGCTTTACTATTTTTGTCAATCAACTATACATCTAATAAAGTATTTAAAGGATTTTGACATTTTCTAGTTTGAGGGGATTAACCAAAAGGATAAGCACTAATAATTTTTAAAAATATAAGATGCAAGCTGTAAATTTTAGATTGAAAGACCAACCCACATCTTCTTACGTCAGCATCAACCTTGTCTTTAGCTCACAATCCCACATCACCTCACCATCGATCATGGTCACCGCTATCGAACTATTCCATATCCATCGACACAATACCATCGTCCAAACTTCATCCCATGGAACAGGCCTGTCAAATGGGTCAGATCGAATTATAAATGTGTTGGGTAAAATTTGACCCGATCTATACAAAACATAAACAAATCCGATCCCGTTGACCCATTTAATAAACGGGTTAACCCGAGCCGACCCGTTTAATAGAAGGGTCAACCCAACCCGACACTTTTGCCATGGAACTTATTCACAAAAAATCCAAGTCACCACCGGATCTCACCACTACAGTATATCACCACGCCATCGCACAAGATTACACCGGCATCGAAAATGACTAAAAAAAAGTAAGAAGCAAAAAGCGCCAACCAAACTAGCATTACATAAATAAAGCATTATATTCATTTTGAAGTTCAAAAATTAGTAAATTAAACTATCATTACATGTGTGCATATGATATATCCATCCATTTTTATAGTTTACTTTTTTTTTTAATTATATTTAGCATTTTCGGTTGATATTTAATAACAAAAACCGACAACTACCAACCCTTGTTGTCCCCTCATCACCATCGTCAACCTTGATCCTCCACTTGACGTCATTGTTGCATCCTCACCATCTATCTCTGCCTTAACTCGATCAAAAATCTGTAATCACTCTCTAACCCAAACACAAAATTTATCTCTGCCTTAACTCGATCAAAAATCTGTAATCACTCTCTAACCCAAACACAAAATTTGAGCGATTGCTGCTACTACGTCCATCGTCATTTTCATCTCCCTTGTATTGAACTCTTTCCCTAACGTGGCTTCATTTCTCACCCCACCTCTGCTTACAATTGCCATCCCATTTCCTAGACTTGAAGCAAAAACATTTAACATTAGGATGAATAATTACCAAAAGTCTAAACTCGAATATAATTTTATTTCCTTAATTAAAAAAGTCCATAAGTATGTCTTTCTTGCTAATTTACTTTCATGGTATGTATTTTGTGTGTTTTGTTAGGATTGTCAATAAGTACTCAAAAAATATGATATTCGTCTGAATCTGTATCCGAAAATATGAAAAATACCCGTTATCCGAAAAGCGGATACGGATATCCGATATCCGAAAAGCTTTCCGAATACGGATATGCTTATTGTGGTATCCGTATTCGAAAAACATCCGTCCGATTAACTGATGCGCGTGCGCGCACACACACACATATATATAATTAAAATTTTATTTAATTAAAAATATGATTTTCCAACTCGTCCATAACCATTGGATGTCACCACGGCATGAGTTTTCGTTCATTTTTAGTGAAAACAGACAGCTTTAGTGTTTAATTTCTGAATATTTTTGAATACGCATATGAATATTAGTATAAAACAATCTTTTATCATCACATTTTTTATTCCTTGATTTTTTATGAACATTAGTACAAAAAATGTTTTATGTTGTTCAATATTTTTAAATTTAACGATTATGGACAGAGCGGATAAATATCCGATATCCGTCTGTATCAAATTAAGTGGATACAGATATCCGATGTTCGAAAATTAAGCGGATACAGATATCTGAAAATAATTTCGGATACGATATGGATATAATAACATTCGTATCCGAAAGTATCCGTCGACAGCCCTATGTTTTGTTTTGGAGCACAAATGAGGAATTATTTCCAAATAAGTAAAGGGGTTTGTGTAATTTGCAAAAAAATACAGGGGGTTATGTGAACTAAAAAAAGACTATTATATTAGGAAGTACCAAAATATAAATTCGGCGAACGATAAAGGTGCTCCTAGTAGATAGCGATTGCATTATATAGCATTAAAGCTTTTTTCTGCTCGCTTTTCCTTTTCAAACATTTTCTAATTTTCTCCTCGTAATTTAATTTTCACTTGCCAAGATTCGATTTTTAATGACGATTTTGATAGTCGAGAGCTTCTTCGAGTTGGACTGAGTATTTCATAGATTTTAGCAGCTGTTTCGTTACTATATTTTTTTGTCGAACTTTCTTTGCTGTTTCGGGAGTCTACTTTTATTGAAGGTGAAATTCCGTACTCAAGCTTTTGAAATCAGAGGGGTTTGTGTAATGTGAGTGTTTTAATTTGTTTTCTGCAGTTTGGATGGAGATTTGGAGCATGCGTTTCTTCTTTCGAGCGTTTTTGAAGAACTAGAATTTTAAAATGAACTCTTCTGCGAGTTTAGAGGAGCAGGATCAAGAAGGTTTATTATTGTCAACTATTTTTCTAACTTCCTGAAAAATAAATAATTGCTAAATGAAATTGTTAGAATGAAGGTCTGCTTTTGATTAGTGGCTTCAAAAGTTGATAACACAACCGCTCGAATTTCAAGATATTGTGAAAACAAACCGGTGTACCGAAGTCTATTTTCTTGATACCTGATCAAAATTGGAACTGAAAACATACGTGTTTGTTTCCAAAATACAAATTCTGGATCCATTAAGGGCCTAAACATACTAAGTATTTTTTGTTTTTGTTTTGTTTTTGTTTTTTTTTTCTTGGAAAAAAGACTTGGCTATGATCCAAGACCTCTGTCCACATAATCAGATGCCTCATCATCGCTGTTTCCAGTGGTCATTGGCCATTAAGATATAATATCAGTTAATTGCAAACTTGGATATGAGAAAATGTTAATTTCGAATTTTGGAATTTATAATAGGTAGTGAAAAGAAATGTCTGAATTCAGAGCTCTGGCATGCATGTGCTGGACCTCTTGTATGTTTGCCAACAATCGGGACTCGAGTAGTTTACTTCCCTCAAGGCCATAGTGAACAGGTAAGAAATTGCTTGCATTTTCCTTTCTCGAAATATTAACCGAACTTTGAAATTTCAGTGTTGGATGGATGATATGTATGTATAAAACATAGGTTGCAGCTTCAACTAATAAGGAGGTCGAGGGACACATCCCAAATTACCCAAATCTGCCTCCTCAATTGATGTGCCAGCTTCATAATGTCACAATGCATGTAAGGTTTTTTTATTTTCAATTTGAATTTTTTAATGATTTTTTTTGAAATCTACCTTAGTTATAATAAGGAAGCTGTAATTTCAGGCAGATGTGGAAACTGATGAAGTGTATGCACAAATGACCTTGCAGCCCCTAAACGCGGTATTTGGTGGTTACATTTCTGTTTGTTCTACACTAAAATGATTTATAAGTATCATGTATCAAACAATTCTTTTTGTTTATTTGAGATCTTAATGGGTATTACAATTTAAAAACTCTCAGTAAGTATATAATTGTAAACAAACACACGTTATTAAGCAATGAACATTCAGCAATGGGACTGCTTATTGCAAACAAAAGCTTATTAAACATATATGATTTGAGTTCTGCAGCAAGAACAGAAGGACACATACGTTCCAATTGAAATGGGGATACCAAGTAAGCAACCGACTAATTATTTTTGCAAGACTTTAACTGCAAGTGACACGAGCACACATGGAGGATTCTCTGTTCCACGTCGTGCAGCTGAGAAAGTTTTTCCACCTCTGGTATTTAGCTCACGCTTTAGAAATTATATGTTACAAACCACTTGTTATGAACTATTTCTAAAGCAAATATGATGGTGCTTGTTAATATTGTTGTAGGATTTTTCCCAACAGCCGCCAGCACAAGAACTTGTTGCCCGAGATATTCATGATGTTGAGTGGAAGTTTAGGCATATCTTTAGAGGTTAGTAAACCATGCAAGCAAACTATTAGTAACATCATGTTTTGAGGCTAGCTGATATCTTTGTAAGATTCATATAGTTAGTATGTATCTCTACATGTGCATTACCTATGATTTAGAGGAGTTCAAGCTCAATGGC
The DNA here is from genome assembly GCA_030765085.1 of Allium cepa. Lineage (NCBI taxonomy): Eukaryota > Viridiplantae > Streptophyta > Magnoliopsida > Asparagales > Amaryllidaceae > Allium > Allium cepa. Next base: position 901,681,738 of record CM060937.1, on the reverse strand, counting down.
TATCACGTGTTTATAACTTTTCAATGCATTGCGATAAGCGTCTTATAGTGGTTTATAGCTTTTGAGTATCTTCTCTCAAATATAATTTTGATCGTCGAATGCTTTTTTTTCTGCTTATTGCAGTTCTTAATATATATTTTTCTCTAAAAGCTTGAATGTAAAACCTCACGATCTATAGTTCAAATATCTTACCACTTTACAATTGGTCTTTAACGCTCTTAAGGCTTATTACCTTCTACAAGAACTTAATAACTATATATTTTTGATTTCAAACAAACACAATTAAAGCATATCAATGCTTACCAACCAGATGCTTTATTGCAAACAAACACAACCTAACTTTAATAAAAGTTTGATTATTGTAGCACGTCTCCCATCCAACTATTTGGTACCGATTTGATGATTTCAAGATAGAAAACAAGCCAAATACTTTTTTTCTTGGGTGTCTAGGTTGATTGCCATTTTGAAATTTACGTCTAATGCTAGCTAAACTAATACTGTATCACATACCTCTTCTTCTATCTGCTGTACACTTGAAGCACAATCACTTCTTCTGAAAGCAAACCGTATAAAAAATGTGCTTTACATTTATCATTTTACTGCAGGCCAACCCAAAAGACATCTTCTTACTACAGGGTGGAGTGTATTTGTTAGCGCCAAGAAATTAGTTGCTGGGGATTCTGTAATTTTCATATGGTCTGCTTTTCATTGATTTCCATAATTTTGATGTCCTCGTTGAAGTGTCAAAAATCTAAGCAAGTTTCCACAATTCCATTAATAGGAATGAAAATAATCAGTTATTTTTGGGAATTCGAAGGGCAAGTCGACCACAAACTGTTATGCCTTCATCAGTTTTGTCAAGTGATAGCATGCATATAGGGCTCCTTGCTGCAGCTGCTCATGCTGCTACTACTAATAGCCGGTTTACTATTTTCTATAACCCAAGGTACATGTAGTATACACTTAATCCTTAACTTGCCAAATTAGGTGTGATTTTTATTCTTAAAGCTATCTGTTTCTTTTTTCTTCATAAAATATGTAGAGCATGCCCCTCAGAGTTTGTTATACCGCTATCAAGATACGTCAAAGCTGTGTGTCACACACGGATTTCGGTTGGGGTACGTTTTAGGATGCTGTTTGAAACTGAGGAGTCCAGTGTTCGCAGGTAACCTTAACAAAATGTTTATTTTCTACGTCTCTTTTTTTCCTTTTTGAAATCAACTAGGTGTCTAGTAATAAGATTTAGTGTCTGGAGTGTGGACATGCAATTATTGCTTTACCCAACTTCTTGCTAGCATAACTATTTGATCCCACGTTCACTACTAGGCCTTTAAGTGTGATTAACAAAGTTTATTTGCTAGCATGTACATGCTTATGTATGTGTGTGTACATACATACTCACGTGTTACTCTTAAATTGGCTCAAATCTAGTCGAGCCTCAGGTAAAAGATGTTACGAACTAAGTGACAACCATGTTTGAACATGTTTAGATGTAGGAGTAAAATTAAATACGAAAAACGATGAAATGGAAAAAAAAAATACAATATAAAGAAATACGCCTTCATTATTGTCATATAACAGAAAACTTGAATGCACGTCAGATTTTGTCATTATGCTTCTCAAGTAATTCTACCACCAACATTCACTCTGCATGTGCATTATGGTATCTTAATACTTGGGGTTTAATCTAACCATGGAATGCAATTAAGTTAGAATGAGAAGCGAGATAACCTGAAGTACATGATAACATGCCATACGAGTTGGCCTTGTTTATGTTATGGATTATGTACGTTCTGATATTATTTCATAAATATAAATTCACTTAAAGCATTGCAAATTTGATTTATGACTTAATCTCATGTTTCATTAAAGGTACATGGGGACAGTTACCGGCATTGGTGATTTAGATCCAGTGCGCTGGCCAAACTCCCAGTGGAGGTCAGTCAAGGTAAATATTACAATGCATTAATTTTCATATACAAATTGAAAGGATGTATATAAACCAGCCAGATATGTTTTTCTTAAGAATGTGCAAGAAAGTTGAAATGGTGTCATGTATGAATTAGGTCGGCTGGGATGAATCAACAGCTGGTGACAGGCAACCTAGGGTTTCACTTTGGGAAATCGAGCCTTTAACAACGTTTCCTATGTATCCCTCTTTGTTTCCTCTCAGGCTTAAAAGACCATGGCACAGTGGCTTACCTTTTCATCATGGTATTCTGTGCATCATTTGCATTGTTTCCCTGCAATCTGTACTTTTGAATTTCTAACAATCCCACCTACACACACATTTCCACACGTTGCATTTTGTGAGTTTATATACTTTCTGTTGTTATCTTCATAGTCAACCTTGCTTATTTTAACAATAATATAAAAGTGCTTTTGGTAAAATGTTTGAGAACAAAGAATGTGGAGACCAAACGCATGATTTTCTTATTTGTTTAAAGATATAAATTTTGGATTGGCAAAATAGTCAATAAAACTGTTTGCAACTAGTGGGGACAATCTGTCGAACACATACTATATATTTCCATTACGTATATCTCAACTGATCCTATTTATGTCCCTTCAGAAAACATGGAAGCTGAGAACAATAGTTTAATGTGGATGAGAGGAGACGATAGAGATCGGCCACTTCATCCTTTGCATTACCAGTCACTTACAATGGACCCTTACATTCAGCAGCAGATGCTATCTGCCGCAGCTTTACAAGACATGAGAGGAGGCAACGATTTTCTCAAGCAACAGTTGCTGCAGTATCAGCAACCTTTTCAGTTTCCACAACAGTCTTCTTTACCCACACACCCAATGCAATCATTTCTCAATCAGACATCGCCTCAACAAGTCATATCAGAAAATCGTAACCCACAGATGTTTCAATTCCACGGTGACTATTTGCAGCAGAATAAACCGATGGTGTCTTCTCAGTTATGCCAAAACTTGCTTTTTAATGATTCAGGTGTGAAAAATAATTAATATACCCACAATTTATTATGTGGTTAACGATTAAACTCGTGTACATACTAACCATGACTATAAATAAACACATAAACATACTTTTACTTATCGTTGCTTGACAATAAATGAATAAAGATGACAACAGACGATTATTGTAATACATATTCTTGCCTACTTCATTTCTTTTTACTCTCTTGATGTTCAAGAGATTGACTAATTTGATATTAGGCTTATGTTGCCAATTTTTTGAAATTATGGGCAAGGCACTCCCTTTAAATAATTCCAACAGTCATTGATTTGTAATAATTGTTACCACCATTTCTAATTTATATATATTAATATTTATATTTAACTTAAATGCAGTAGTTCTTTAGAAGATAGGTGCCAATATGTATATAGATAGATATATATTTATGCTAGAGTAGAGCACCCTCAATGCCGAGTAGGAAGCTTTTTGATGTGGCACTATGTGTCAGTTAATATATTCACTTCACCTCCAATAAGCATAGATGTATGTATGTACGTATGCGCGTGCGCACAGACAAACGCATGCTCGCACGCCCCCGCGCATATGCTTAGGTGTACACACACACACATATGCATATGTATATTTATATTTATATACGTGTGTGTGTGTGTGTGTTGTCCATAAAATATGGATTCTGATTGATTCATTGACTTATCCGATGTTACCGAGTTAGCTTTTTGCTATACAGTAGAAGAAAATGGGTAATGGTCATTTACTTACCCTGTTAAGGTATTTTGCGAAGATTGATACTTGCAACTGTTAGACAAAATATGACAATGTGAGTCACTTATGTGTTATTTTGAACAACAGGCACAAATTTTTCATCACTTCCAAATGTTATGAATATGTCAAGAGTTGGTCAAACCATGAGCGAGCCTAGTCAGCAACCATGGGAACCAAAACTCACCATGAATCGAACTGGTACTTTTGGAAGTACGAATTTACTACAATCGTTTTCTGAGAAAAATGGCTGTGTGGGTGTTGATAACTGTAACACTGGTTCTCACAATCAGCAGAATGTGTTTGGTTTGAATGTAGATTCTTCTTCTTCGATGCTTTCTAATGCAGTGCCGAGTATAGCTGGCAATGTGTTCGATTCTAATGTTAATGATGGCCAGTATGAAAGTTCATGCATTCAGAACTCACTTTATGGGTATTTGGATCCGGCATTGGACTTGGTGCCAAATGGAGATGAAATTGATCAAACGACTAAAACCTTTGTGAAGGTAAAAACAATCATATGTTTTCTATCAACCACATAGGCTTCCTGTAGTTTTATCTAAATTGGAAAGCTTTAATTCCCTTGAAGACTACTAGTTCTTTGCATGTGAGCTCGTACTATTGTTCATGTTCACATATATTCATCCTTTTGCTAGAAACAAACTTTTCTCTTTGAATACCTGAAGAAACAAATTATTTTTAATCCAACTAAAGGATCAATTCCTCTTTCTTTCTTTTCCTTTCTTTCTTCTTCCTCCTCCTTTTTTTTGACGGGGAGACTTTTTTTAACAGAGTTTTCGAACATTTTTTTTTGTATTGAAATTTCCACTATTTGATTTCCTTTATTAAAAAAATGAAAATGTTTGCGTTCCTTGTTAAGCTGCAAGTTCCCATACCACTTTGGCTAGAAATGGGTATTTGGGATTCGTGCTACATTCTTTTTACCATAGATGAAATAATTGAAAATAAATGAATTCAAACCTAGTAGCATAAATGACTGCTACTTGGGCAATATTGAAGTAAACTGCATGATGAGTATATTGCCTTGTTTTTCTACTTAGCATCATTAAATATATTATCAATAAATTTGCAGGTTTATAAAACCGGATCAGTAGGACGATCGCTAGACATCTCTCGCTTCAGTAGCTATGAAGAGTTACGTGAAGAATTGAGTCAGATGTTTAATATTGAGGGTCTCTTGGAAGACCCTCTTAGATCAGGCTGGCAGCTTGTATTTGTCGACAGGGAGAATGACGTTCTTCTCCTTGGAGATGACCCGTGGGAGTAAGTATACACAACTCTTTGACATTTACTATGCTTTTTTCCTTCATCATTTGCTCTATGATTTTTGTATCTTTATGTACGGCCTTCCAATTCATCCATGATTGCACATTGCCTTTCTCTCTCTCTCTCTCTCTCTCTCTCTCTCTATATATATATATATATATATATATATATATATATATATCAGGCATTGTCTCAAAATTTTAAGTGAGCATGTCATATAACCGATACTCAGACTATTAGCAAAAGGACTTCATTGTTGTCACTGAGATTAGCCTTTGTATATTTTGTTGCCATCTTTGGGGCATGACCTATCCTCTGAAGGCACCTATTAGGTGTTATTATAACACTAAGTGGACACCTAAACAATTGATAGTACTCCTTTATATTATAGTATGAAGTTGAATGTTATAGTTTTTGTTTCCCTGTGCATTTGTACTACAAATAAACATGTGTGTGTGCTGGCGCATTTTACTTTTTTTTTTCTTGGCCTTTTATCCATAATTTAGGAGTTTTGCTAGCTGAAATGTTTTTTATTTCAATAATGATGGGGTTAAGTTTCATATTATTATCGGAAATGTTCAACTCCGATTATGTGGAAATTCATTCAAGGTACCGGCAAATGCTAGAAAGTAGGTTTCACATCATTTTATTTGATTTTTAGGACAAAAATTTGTATATTTTTAGCTTCAAGTGCACGGCCTTAATATTTCAACTGCATAGACAAACATTCTCCTAAAAATTAATCATAAGTACAAATATTCTTTCAAAATTATTCATAAGTACAAACATTCTTTCAAAACTTCTACCGAACTAAAAACTGATACCTAAAAACTGCTACCGATAATTACAAACTGATACCTAAAAACTGTCATCAATAATTAAAACTGATACCTAAAGAAAGTTGTAATTCATGCTAAAATACCGAAGGTCTGTCCTTGATGCTAAAACGCTGAGAAATTTCGTCATTGACAATAATTTCCTGTTTTTTTTATTTATTGGATACTAGTATAGGCCCATGCTTCGCACATGAACTGTTTGTATTATTATTTACGTTGATATTTTGTTTGAATGTAAAACATGTAAACGGAAAGCAAGGTCATTTTTGGAATTTCAAAAAGACACCAAGTAAATTAGTTCAACCAATTTTCCTTATTAGTAGTAGAGATAAGTTGTTCTTGACAAGATACCAAAGCTGGAGACCCATACTTGTGAATGTGTGATTAGTTTGCTTCTACACATATCATCCATTATCACATTTTCATGTTTTCAACTCAAATTATGATCCATAGTTGTGAATATGTGACGAGCTTATACAAATATCATCCAAAATTGTATTTTCATATGTTAGACTCATAGTATGACTAACACCACTCATGAAGGGGTTCATGTTGAACATTTCCACATTGGGAATTGATATATACTAATATTGTATATATGCATACTATGAATCCATTGGCATGCATAATATGAACACACTGAAATCGAAACACCACCTGCAATTGATAACGATGTATAACTGATTGAAAATGTCCTTCAATTAGAACAAGCTGGCTACAACAAACTTATTCAGTTAAGTCCCATCTAGTCTTATAAACCAACAAGGATTATATTATGCTCAAGCCAATAATTCTTTTTCTCTCCCCCTTATCAAGTAGTAAATGAACTTTTAAACCTTCTTTGATGCTCTATTGTTACCTGGTTTCTTTGTTGCACCGTTTTTATTCAGAAAATGAGTCTATTCAGCATTCTACATGTTACATGTAAGACATACTTAATGCATTCTGCGAATTTTACAAAATTTTCATACTACACAGAGCATTTATGAACAATGTTTGGTACATCAAAATACTTTCACCTGAAGATTTACAGAGAATGGGGAAGACAGGAGTTGATTCCTTCTCTTAGTTCTCTTCAAGTCAGAAGAACCCAAACAGGTACCATCTGTTGAATAATCCATCTAATATTATCACTAAGGGCTCCTATAGCTCTCAAAAGCACAGCTGCTTTTAAAAAGCTGAAAGCATTGTAAGTCAATGTAACACTAGCCGAATCTACCTTAGTAGTTAACAAGAATTTGCTTCTAATTGTGGATTATATGAATGGATACCATTTACTCATGTTATTTCATCTTCTTGTATAAATTACAGGTTCATGTTTGAGTGCCTTCATGTGCATCTACCACGGTTGTTTGTTTTCGTATTAGTTGTGGATATTGCAGTAAATCTAGCTTCTACTAGCTAATAAGCTTATTGTTGTAGTATGTTCTTATCGTTGTACGGATGAATACTTCGTTTCATACCATTATTTCTGTATTTTATTCGAATTCAGTATTCCTGTAACTAGTTATTGTGACTGTAGGATTATTAAGTCAGGTGACTTTTCTTAACTTTTATCATGAACTACTTGATTTTTTATTTTATTTTCCTTTTGCGAATGCGCTGCAGTTACCATTTCAACTTTTCAGTATTCAACTCTTTTGTAGTTTCTTTTTACATGTTTAATTGACATGACTGTAGGCATATTTGTAAGAGGATTTTATAATGTCGATAAAGAGGTAGTGCCCTTTGTGTTACTGTTTCTTCTTTTATCTCATCTATTGATTTTCACTTTTGAGAGGAGAAATCTATGAAATAAAATGTGACTTTCGTATTTTGAAATTAATACGATTAAAAATAGTTTTTGAATTAAGGCTAAAATATTCAAATTGAAAGAGAGATGTTTTTCTTAGAAAAGATAGTTTCGAAAAAAATAATAATAAAAAAACAAGTCATTTTGAAAATTTCGTGGATTTCATTCTAGTAGAGAAGATTGTGGGTTTTATCTCACTAAAGATGTCCTGCGTTCCATCGCACTATTAAAGCGAGAAGGTGGATTTCATTCCGTAATTAAAATTCGAATAAAGATTTATGAAATTTTAGCATAAATCTAGACTCTATTACTTATCTTGATATCTTGAACTTTTGATAATCTTGATATTCATGAGTCTACTCTCTTGATTTCTACAATCTTGAATTCATCAATCTTGAATCTTTATACTGTGTAGTAGTTTTCATTCTTAGTACCTAAGCTTGTATATATCTATATTTTGCATATACATGTGAAGACCTAAATTATTGAGATGAAAATGATTTTAAAATAAAAATCAATTAATGGAAAATATTCAAAGGATAAAATAGGTTGAAAATAACTGTCAAAAATGAGTGAAATAAATAAGGAAGAGGATAATTGTTTTCAGTAAATAATAATGAGAAGAAAATAACTAAGTGTGAATGCGTTTTATATTCACATATCTCACATATATATTGTATATAAGTAGCCAGAGGAGTATAGAGTGATAAAATAAACTCTTATGATAGTTAAAATATATGAAACCAGTTTAGTATTATATATGGGTAAATACATTTTTAATATCAAGAGAAGACAAATGGTTTGAAACATTAGCAAGGAATTAATTGATAAAAAGATATATATGTGAACACTTCAGATTTGTCATAAGAAAACACATAATGTAGATAAGTCACATGCAAATAGAGTGTAGGTGAAACATGCAAATGGCATGTACACAGAAAAAAAGAAGAAAAGCAATCGTAATACCCGAAATGAAATCAAAAAGAAAATGACATATTTAGCCATAAACACATATACATAATTCTCTTATTTGTGTGGGGATAAAATGGGTTTTTCTCTCCACTAAAACCCTAGCTAAATGTTCTAAAATCAAAGGATAAGCAACAATTTATTTTTAAAAAAACAGAAAGATATTTTAGAAAATAAAAAGAAAAACAAACTCACACTGTTTTCAAATTAGAGCATTCTCGAGGAAAAGAAGAAAGAATGTGAGTTATTAACCATTTTATGAGATTTGAGGCATTAAGACCCAAGCTAAGGGCAGCCACATTACTTTTACAAAACCATATCATGTTTTTGTTTGATTTTTATTCTCTGAATAAATGAATGTTGATTATGGTTGGTATTTCGGCTGAGTTTTTGGTTGATGTTTTGATCTGTTTTGATTGTATTGATTAATGCTTGGAAAAGATGAACACCCTGATCATAGAAATGGATTCTGTAACTCATAATCCAATTTTTTTTATGGAGATGAGTTAAATATTTTTACTGAGAAATAGGGTATTAATGAAGAATGAAGTAGGCAGTGTGAATAAGGGGATTCATGCTTATGTCTGGTTCATTCTAACAATGATATGAACAATGCAATATTATATATATGTGTCGATTTGTTCAAATCACAAGTAAATATGTTTTTACGGGTTTTTCTCAAAAACCATACCCTATGTTCACAGTAAAGTGAATGTAATGTCTTATATGACTTCACCAGATTTATGTAAGAAATGGGAATATTTCTGGAAACAAATATATATACCGGTTTTAGAAAATATGATTGAATAAAAATGGCTTTAAAATGGGATATGGTATTTTGCATGAATGCTATGTATGTCTGGCTGAAATCCCTGAGTGAGTTTAATACTCTTTGATTTATGAAAGGAAGATAAGAATATAAAGCATTTCAAGAATTAATAAAAATTCCCCTGAAGGAAAATGAGAATGGTCTCTAGATTATAAAACTAATTTAGGAGTGGTGCCTTGATCTATTCATCGTCAGGTGGATGATGGGTATGTACATGACTTGTTTAAGTCCTGTAGGCCTCTGTGTAAAGGGTTAACAGAATTGAGCCCCCTTTGCAATGCACCCATGGTGTTCAATGGCAAGAGTTAAGACCAATTAAATGATAAAAAGGGGATTGAGGAATTAAGCTATGGAAATAAGAGAATTAATCTATAGGAGTATATGTAAGTATAACTAAATGGTGTTGATGAATGAATGCTTGGGTGCATGTATGTTAGTAAGAGCTTACACACACACACAAACACACACACATATTTTAGTATGAACTTGAATAAGCACCAAACATATGAATTCTCTGCACAATATTTAGTAATTACAAGTTATTTATAATCTATGATTTCACTCACACCAGAATATATTTTCCGACCCTATTTGTTGCCTTTGCAATCTTTAGGGTGTCTCATTTTCATTGAGGCAGTTCAAAGTGTTGCTGCAGGGAAAGATGCTTGAGTACCTTGCTTGTATGGATGTTTGAAGATCTTGTTGGTCCTAAAATGCTTCAGAGAAGTAGTAGTTTAATTGTAATAAATAATCTAGGCAAACTCCCTTATGTTTTGTGTATTTCCAGGATTGATACTTGCTTTGTTTTCCTGAAAAGAACATGTAAAAGAAAAAAAAACTTAAGTATTATATGTGCTTGTGAGTTGATGATTTAAGTGACAGATTCTGGAGTAAATAGGTGGATTATGATGAAGAAGAACATGCCATATAATCTGATATGTGGATATATTCTCCCTAGCATGTTTGTTATACTTCAGTTATAAAGTTAAGTTGTTTTTGAATAAATATGTGTCAAAGTATTGAGTGGATGGGTTGAACATGGTCTTGGCTAACCAGTAAGGCTTAAGCATGTCTTGTAATCGATATAAGTACATGCAAAAGCTTGAAGTCATAACCTTTGATCATATCAGGACATCTGATTTTTTAGCTGAAACTTGTATTGCATTGTGTAGAGAGTTGATGTGCATGCTCTATACTTGTAGTCTTCACTGCAATCGTATTGAACTAAACCCTGTTGTCTACATGCTTGATTCAAAGTCTGGTACATTTGGTTTTAGTTGAGTCTGTTGTAGTTTGAAGTATCATGTGGTCTTGTTTGTGTATTGAGCATATCCATTACTCCACTGCATATTGATCACTGTCACTTGCTCTTTGCTTAGAGTTCAGCAGTTTGTCTTCATTATGTGTTCATCTGGAAGTTTTGCATTGTTCTGATTTTTGGCATTGCCTGACTATATGAATACATTAATGTCACCACTGAAACCTTAGTTCTTGTGCATTGCATATTGAGCTGGTACTTTTATCAACCATTCATGTGTGTTTGCTTTCAGTCAATGTGCACTGACTTAAGCTTGAGTTGCATTCATTAGTCTTGTTCACTTGATGGTTGTTGTGCACTGAGTAAATGCTGTGCTCATTGTAACTGTTAACCTGGTTTTGGGCTTGTTTCCTTGATCATATTGACTTCATGTGTATAGTTGCCTTTCGCTTGAAGCATGCATTAGTCAATCTTGAGTTAAATAAAACATTAAAGTGTAGAAATAGCCATGTAACACAAAACCTCTCAATTATGGAAAATATTGTGTGATTAAATTTCTTTGCTACTTTAACACTCTGATAAGCAAAGAAACATTTATATATCTTCACATATATAAATGGTATGACTAGATTTAAATACTGATATTTTTATATTAGTAAACTCTGGATCTTGGGAGATTAATTAAAAGAAGTGATACCTTGTTTAAAAAAAACTCAACTAAAAAAAAAAACAATTCAAATGTAAGGAAAAGGATAGTGGGTAACTTCAGTTGGTATCAGAGCTATGTTACCAAAAACATTGTAAAAAAAAATATTTTTTCAATAGGAATAAATTACTGGAACAATTAAATTAAAAATAAGACTAACTAGCTATGTAAATTGTATAGTGAATCATGGTAGGAAGACCACCAAACCCCAGAGCAGGACCCTCTACTGCAACACCATTGGTCAACTTGCAAGATTTGGTGAGAGAATTTAGGGAAGGAGCAGTGCAGAGGGAAGAAAATCCTCATGAGGAGTTATCTAAGCTACTGAAAGCATTCTCAAATTTAGAAGGGGATTTTGAAGGCACTGAAGTGGTCATGGGAGTGCAAACATGGCTAAGAACTTTGGAAAGGATATTTGTAGACATGCAAATCAATGACCAAAGGAAGAGGCAAATAGCTTCTAGAAGACTCAAAGGAGCAGCACTGGATTGGTGGGAGGTAATTATTACAGGAAGACCAGAAAATGAGGTAACATGGGATCAGTTCAAGGATATTCTTGAGGCTAGATTTGTCCCAGCAACAGCTAAGGCAATATTGCTTGAGGAGTTCATAAGATTGAGGAAAGGATCAATGAGTGTGACTGAATACACTCAAAAGTTTGAGAGCTTGTCTAACTATGGAACCATGCTCATAGGGAACGAGGAATCAAAGAATTCAAGATTTATTCAAGGACTTAATGCTGGTTTAAGTAGAGCAATGCTACCATACAAAGACAAAACAATTGATCAAGTCATAGATCTCACTCTTTCTTTTGGACAACATGATAATGCAAGGGAGAAATTCTGGAACGTGAGAGCTAATAACCACAAAAAAGGGAAAAATAAAGCACATCCTTATGATAAGAAGAATTCAGACAAGAAGGATAAAGGAGCAACCAATGGGGAAAATAAGAAGAAAATTATTTGCTACAATTGTGGCAAGGAAGGACACACGAGTAATAGGTATCAAGCAGCTAAGAAGACCCCATTCAGTTGCTATAAGTGTGGAGAAGAAGGTCATATCAAAAAGAATTGCCCACAGTTTAAGAAAGGAACAAAGGTAGGAGCATTGGAAGGCAAAGAAAAAGCAAATGCAGTGGGAAATTCTGGACAACTGGAAGGTATACTCCGAATCAAAGATTATCCAATTTCAGTTATATATGACACCGGTGCTACACATTCTTTAGTATCACAAGACATAGTGAATAAATTGGCTCTCACATGCAATTTAGTTGATAAACCTTTGTTTATTCAGAGTCCTCTAGGTAGTTCTTGCATGCTAGGAATTAGATGTTTGGGAGTAGAATTAAACATAGGTGGATATATGTTTAAATCTGATTTGTTTATGTTAAAATATCCTCGAATATGAATTATTCTAGGAGTAGATTGGTTGAGTAAATTCAAAGCAATTTTGAACTTGGAAAATTTTACTATTTCTTTGAAAACAGAAAATGGTAAAAATATTATAGTCATGAGTGAAATAGCCAAAACAAATTGCCTTAATCAAATGTGGAGCATGACTGAAAAAGAATTAACTCTGGAAGACATAAAAGTAGTAAATGAATACCCAGATGTCTTTGGAGAGGTTATAGGAGTTCCATAAAATAGGCAAGTTTAACTTCAGATAAGATTAATTCCAGGAGTAAGTCCTGTCATCAAGAATCCTACCAGAATGGGTCCTAAAGAATTAGTGGAATTAAAACAACAATTGGAAGAATTGGAGCAGAAAGGCTTCATAAGGCCTAGTAGTTCAAACTGGGGTTCTCCAGTGGTATTTGTAAAGAAACCTGATGGTACAATGAGGATGTGTATTGATTGCAGGGAATTAAGCAAAGTTACCATCAAGAATAAATAAACCGCATTAAATACACTGCATTCAACATAAGGTATGGGCTATATGAATTTTTAGTAATGCCTTTTGGATTGACAAATGCACCCTCCTATTTTGTAGATTTAATGAATAGGACATTCAGAGATTTTCTAGATAAATTTGCAGTTGTTTCCATTGACGATATATTGGTGTATTCAAAATCAGAAGAGGAGCATACAAAACACTAGCATCTGGTTTTGTCAAGATTAAGAGCACATAATTTAAAGGCAAAATTTACTAAGTGTACATTTTGGCATAATGAAGTCAAATTTTTGGGACACATTATATCTCAACAAGGTGTAGACCCAAACAAAGTCATGGTAGTGCAATCATGGAGTAGACCCAAATCAGTGACTAAGGTGAGGTCATTTTTAGGGATGGCAGGCTACTATAGAAGATTTATAAAAGACTTTGCAAGGATAGCCATTCCACTAACCAAGCTAACCAGAAAAGAGCAACCATATGTGTGGACAGAAAAATGTGAACAAGTTTTTGAATCATTGAAGAAGGCATTGATGGAAGCTCCAGTCTTGCAAGTTCCAGAGGGAAATGAAGGATTAGTGGTTTATACTAGTGCTAGTGGGTTTGGGTTAGGGGCAGTATTCATGCAACATGGAAGAGTCATAGCATATGCATCAAGGCAACTCAAGCCAAATGAAACCAGATATGCCACTCATGATTTAGAGCTTGTTGCCATTGTTTATGCATTGAAGCTATGGAGACACTACTTGTTAGGTACTAAATTTGAATTGTTTACAAACCATAAATCACTTAAGTATTTGTTTTCTCAGAAAGACTTGAATATGAGACAACATAGGTGGGTAGAGTTTTTAGCTGCCCATGATCTTGATATATTATATACTCCTGGAAAAGCTAACAAGGTAGCAGATGCTTTGAGTAGACATCAAGCAAGATTGGCAAGCTTAATGATGACTGAATTCAAGGATTTGACAATCCTTAGTGAAGTAGAAATGAAGGAAGAAATTGGTGCATCAGACAATGTACATAGTGACATGATTGAATATGGAAAATTAAGTCTCATCTCCTTAAGATCAACCCTGCTTGATAAAATAGGAAAGATGCAGAATCAAGACACCAATTTAAAGGAAAAGAAGGACATGATATCACAAGGCATATCAGTGGAAAATTATGAAGTTGATGATAGAGGCTACTTAAGAAAGAAAGGGAAACTCTGCGTGCCCAATGTGGAAGAACTGAAGCGAGAGGTTATGGATGAGCATCACAAGACAAAGTACACTATACATCCAGGTGGTTACCATGATCTTAAAAGAAATTATTGGTGGCCAGGAATGAAAGGGGCAGAGGCAAGATATGTGGAAAAGTGTTTAACATGTCAACAAGTCAAGGCAGATTATCAAAGACCTTCAGGCCTACTACAACCTCTGGAAGTGCCTACCAGGAAATGGAAAAGCATTTCAATGGATTTTGTGGATAGTTTGCCAAGAACAAGAAAATGCAATGATAGTATTTGAGTTGTGGTTGATAGACTCACAAAAACAGCTCACTTTGTTCCAGTGAATTCAAATATAAATGTTCACAAATTAGCTCAATTATTTATGAAGGAGATAGTGAGATTACATGGAATCCCCAAGACTATCATTAGTGATAGAGATACGTTGTTTACCTCAAGGTTCTGGGGTAGCTTTCAAGAGGCCATAGGGATAGAATTAAGCTTGAGCACAGCTTACCACCCACAAACAGATGGGCAAATTGAGATTGTTAACAAGATTTTAGAGGATTTGCTTAGAGCATGTGTACTTGATTTTGGAGGCAACTGGGAAGATCATCTCTATTTAGCTGAATTTGCTTATAACAATAGCTATCGGTCCACTATAGGCATGGTTCCATTTGAGGCTTTGTATGGGAAGCCGTGTGTATCTCCTGCATGCTGGATGGAGGCAGGTGAAAGAGTGTTGCTTGGACCAGAACATGTGAAAGAGACCTCTGTAAGGATTGAACTTGTAAGGCAGAGAATGAGAACAACACAAGAGAGACAAAAAGCCTATGAAGGTAAAGGGAGAAGGCCAGTGGAATTTGAAGTGGGAAATTATGTATTTCTTAAAGTTTCACCAATGAGAAAAATATTGAGGCTTGGAAAGGCGGGAAAATTATCACCAAGATATATAGGGCCATATGAAATTATTCAAAGAGTAGGAACTTTGGCTTATAAGTTGAAATTGCCAAAGGAATTGAGTAATATACATGATGTATTTCATGTATCTCAATTACGAAAATGGGTGCATGATAAGGAGACCATTCTGGAATCTCCTACACAAGTGGAAGTTCAAGAAAATCTGGTTTATAAGAAGGAACCAGTAGGTATTGTGGCTAGAGAAGAAAAGAAATTGAGAAATAAAATAATTAAATTGGTTAAAATCCAGTGGAGTTTAGATGAGAATGATTGTACATGGGAAACTGAAGGTAGGATGAAGGATAAGTATCCTAATCTATTTTCTGCTTAATGTATGCCTAAAATTATGATAAACTTAAACATTTCTTGTGTGTGTTTGATTGGGCTTGAATGTATAAGTTTTTGAAATTTCTGAAATGAAGTTATGCCTTGTATACAATTGGATGGAAATGTATGAATAATAATAATAATAATAATAATAATAATAATAATAATAATAATAATTGTGGGACACAATTCCTTTTAGGAGGAGAGTATGTGAAGACCTAAATTATTGAGATGAAAATGATTTTAGAATAAAAATCAATTAATGGAAAATATTCAAAGGATAAAATAGGTTGAAAATAACTGTCAAGAATGAGTGAAATAAATAAGGAAGAGGATAATTGTTTTCAGTAAATAATAATGAGAAGAAAATAACTAAGTGTGAATGCGTTTTATATTCACATATCTCACATATATATTGTATATAAGTAGCCAGAGGAGTATAGAGTGATAAAATAAACTCTTATGATAGTTAAAATATATGAAACCAGTTTAGTATTATATATGGGTAAATACATTTTTAATATCAAGAGAAGACAAATGGTTTGAAACATTAGCAAGGAATTAATTGATAAAAAGATATATATATATATGTGTGTGTGTGTGTGAACACTTCAGATTTGTCATAAGAAAACACATAATGTAGATAAGTCACATGAAAATAGAGTGTAGGAGAAACATGCAAATGGCATGTACACAAAAAAAGAAGAAGAAAAGCAATCGTAATACCCGAAATGAAATCAAAAAGAAAATGGCATATTTAGCCATAAACACATATACATAATTCTCTTATTTGTGTGGGGATAAAATGGGTTTTTCTCTCCACTAAAAACCTAGCTAAATGTTCTAAAATCAAAGGATAAGCAACAGTTTATTTTTGAAAAAGCAGAAAGATATTTTACAAAATAAAAAGAAAAGCAAACTCACACTGTTTTCAAATTAGAGCATTCTCGAGGAAAAGAAGAAAGAAGGTGAGTTATTAATCATTTTATGAGATTTGAGGCATTAAGACCCAAGCTAAGGGCAGCCACATTACTTTTATAAAACCATATCATGTTTTTGTTTGATTTTTATTCTCTGAATAAATGAATGTTGATTATGGTTGGTATTTTGGCTGAGTTTTTCGGTCGATGTTTTGATCTGTTTTGATTGTATTGATTAATGCTTGGAAAAGATGAACATCCTGATCACAGAAATGGATTCTGTAACTCATAATCCAGTTTTTTTATGGAGATGAGTTAAATATTTTTACTGAGAAATAGGGTATTAATGAAGAATGAAGTAGGCAGTGTGAATAAGGGGATTCATGCTTATGTCTGGTTCATTCTTAAAATGATATGAACAACGCAATATTATATATATGTGTCGATTTGTTCAAATCACAAGTAAATATGTTTTTATGGGTTTTTCTCAAAAACCATACCCTATGTTCACAGTAAAGTGAATGAAATGTCTTATATGACTTCACCAGATTTATGTAAGAAATGGGAATATTTCTGGAAACAAATATATATACCAGTTTTAGAAAATATGATTGACTAAAAATGACCTTAAAATGGGATATGGTATTTTGCATGAATGATATGTATGTCTGGCTGAAATCCCTGAGTGAGTTTAATACTCTTTGATTTATGAAAGGAAGATAAGAATATAAAGCATTTCAAGGACAAATAAAAATTCCCCTGAAGGAAAATGAGAATGGTCTCTAGATTATAAAGCTAATTTAGGAGTGGTGCCTTGATCTATTCATCGTCAGGTGGATGATGGGTATGTACGTGACTTGTTTAAGTCCTGTAGGCCTCTGTGTAAAAGGTTAACAGAATTGAGCCCCCTTTGCAATGCACACATGGTGTTCAATGGCAAGAGTTAAGACCAATTAAATGATAAAAAGGGGATTGAGGAATTAAGCTATGGAATTAAGGGAATTAATCTATAGGAGTATATGTAAGTATAACTAAAGGGTATTGATGAATGACATGTATGTCAGTAAGAGCTTACATATACATATATATATATATACATACATACATACATACATACATACATATATATATATACACACACTCAGATTTTAGTATGAACCACTACAAGAAAAATATTAATTAACAGCATTATACATCAGCGTTTGAAGCAATAATGCTGTTTTAGGCCAATAGGAAAACGTAATACGCTGTATAATTAACCCAGGCTAAAAATAAATGGCGGGTTTCTAATTAATTTTAGAGGCCGCGTTCTTTCACCATTACTTCCCTTTTATTTCCCCCGCTTCACATAATCTTCTCCTTCCTCCCTGGAAACCCTATAATAGCTCTACTCTTCTTCTGATTCTATTCAGTTGTATAAAGATCAGATCTACCAATGTCCTACGCGACAAAATATTACTCTTCATTTGCTCCGCCTTTCTTACCTCTACCCAAATGTATCCATATTTTTTTGCTTTACTTCATCGCGCTTCAATCCTTCCATGCCACCCTCACCTACCCTACATCTGCAATTTATGCATTTATACCACTAGTATAGTTCCGGTTGTTGGCTAAATTTGCATGGAGAGACGCATGACAAACTTGAGCATCCGCAGCAGATCCACTCGATCCAATTTTGGACTTCATCACCCAATTCAGATTCCAATTTTCAGGTATTACTCGTTCTACTTTTTTCTAATTTTAGTTTGTTTGAAATCAATATTGTTTTTATTCTTTTAGCTATTTTCTGCTTTTAACTTGCAAGAATACAAATTCATTAGATTGAAAGATGGAAGTTGAGAGATTGTGTAGGCTATGAGGTCAAGAAGTTCAAATTTATACGATTCCTTATTTAGTAGATTAAATTGCAGGATGTTAGTAGTGTGGGTAAAACCAAAATAACTAAACTTACTATCATTGTCTCAAAGATTTGTTGACTTCAGGCTATCTATTTCAGTTTAAATGTTTGCATGATAATGTTGTCCGTTACTTTATAACTTTAATCTTGAGGTTGATTTAGACTATATATTTTATTTATTGCCCAAATTATGGAAGATTAAACAACTCTTTGCAAAATTTCATCTAGTTCAATTCATTTCATGATATACACTCTCTTTTGCAGTTTTCAGTCAAAACCAAACACTCAAGTCTAACTAACCCATTTATTAGTATCATTTTAATTTTGTCAACTAAATTAACAATGCAGATTAAACTTAATATGATATTTTCATTTTTCGCTCCTGTATATACTCGCTTACAAATATGGTAAACATGAGAAAAAAAACCATGGAAATATGATTATATGCGTAAGTGAATGTGTGCAGTGGTTTGGTATGTAACACTCCCTCTATTTATATTTTGTTTTTTTAAAACAAAAGGTAATTGCGTAGTATAAGAAGAAGGAAAAAAATATGCTAGAGTATTGATACCATTTCTTCATTGATACTTAATATAGAAGCAACATTCCCATATCTGTTGCAATAATTCAGAGCAGACCACACCTGCAGTTTTGAAAAGATGTTGAATTTGACACCAGCGAACCCATGAGACAAGAAATATAAAGTAAAACTCATGGTTATGAGACCCTTATATGGGAACATGCACTTAAGATCTTCATGTACAAAGCTGATGGGGCTGACAAAGAAGGTCTAGATTGTTTATATGACTGGACTGCAAAATAAGTTATTAACAGTCTCTAAGTTGTAAAGAAGTGGTCTATTTTAAATAAAGAAAAAAAGGAATGAGGCATAAATCCTAGCTAGTGCATGTTTGCATTTCTAGAACTTCCTAAACCTGTAGCTTTGTTTATATAGGATAGTGGTAAGTCAGAATAAGAACATATCCTAGCTAGTGTAGGCTATGTAGACCTATACATGCATTGATGATTTTATTTGTACTAGTTTTTCCTTTGCATTATTTTTAAAGGTACAAGAAGTTGCTGTATTCCTAGTCATGATGAGTTGTACATCAGTCTTCATGGTATGGGTTATGAAGAAGGAATGTACCACAATTCTTGCAACATATTTAGTAGTCGTATTATGTTGTTAGAAGTTGGTAGTATTAACATTGTTTAATGCATATGTTTCTTCTATTTATATCTAACTATAGGTTCCGCTTCAGATTTTGACTGGCATTAAAATATATGCAACGTCTTTGACTCTTTCAACCACATGTTGTTGTACACAACACTTTAATAACTTTTTACAGAAATGAAGATTTATGTTTAATATTTTAGTGTAGTCCGTGACACAATGGAAATCACCATCGCATTTTTCATGATGTAGATGAATTGGGATGATATGCAAGCGGAAATTCTAAAAATATCTACTTGACTTAACCCTTTTGGAGAGGGGAACTCAAATTAGAGTTTTCAGATTAAGGAAATGGTTTATTAGATTGAATTATGTTCTCCGTGCTTTGAAATGATTAACCAGTTTTCTGATTTATCTATGCTTTGAAATAAGTCTAAATATGTCATCATGGGACCTGAATCTCGATCGATTAATGCATGGAATCAAATACTAATCTTTCTGATACTGGAGATTTGCAAGATGAAGCTGAGAGTTTGGAAACTGATGTGAATTAGCATACACCAAGGTAGGATGAACTTAAGGCATAGATTGAACAAACTTGCAAGCTTTTGTTTCTTGGAAAGACAAGACAGGTTCAGAGACTTGCACAATAGCATATGCATTATCATGTGCATCAAGGATTGATAGTGAGGAGGTGACAATAGATGTGGAAACTGGTTGGGTATGCTATCTAAAATTGACCGATAACAAAACAGTGTAATAAAGAGTTGCTTATAAACTTGTTTTTCTCTAAATCGGGCAGGAAGGAAAAGATGTTTTAGCTGAATTGACCAAGGCGATGGAAAGACAATATCTTGATATGTATGTTACAGCACTGGTAATTGCTCTTAATTATATTTTCCTTTCTTTTTTCTTCGCTTGTAAATTTTGATCTATTGCTGTACTTATGAGATGTGAAATTACGGTGTTGATGTAGGTCAATGATACCATAGGAATTGTTTATTTTCTTGTATGCATTTGTGTTAATTTGGCTTTATCATATCAAGAAAATGGTTCCAAATAGATCGTGAGAATATAATAAGTTATTGGATATATAGGACATGGACTACTATTCATTTGTTTCTCACTACAAGAAAATTAGCTACTTATGGCAGTCATGTACAACATTTAAATGCTACGTGCTGTAGTTAGGCTAATGGAAATAATATATAGCTAAACATCAACGCTGTGTAGAAATATTAAGCAGAATTTTATGGCGGGTTCACAAATATTTTGATGCCTGCGTTTTCATTATTGACTCATTACAACTTCACCTGTTTCTTCCCCATCTTTCCTAAGTATCATGAAAGCCCTTAAACGAATATATTCTTCCAAGCCATATCCCCTTACTGCTGTTTGGACTTGAAACTTCCATGGTAGATAGTTTGTTTCATCCAGTTGGGTTTGAATTAATTGAGGTTGTGGACTCACTATGATCTTTGATATGTTTTCTGCAGTACTTGATGGTGCAGGATCTGATCTTGAGTTTACAGATGTTGATGAACTGTTATCTATGTCCCCTTCGGCCATGAATAAAATTCAAGAAAGAATGAATAACAAGATATTAAAATGAAAGAGAGAACCAAGAACTTGATTCGCAGACAAATGCTGAATGAAAGCAAAATTTTCAGGTGAACTTGCCTAATTTCTTGTATTGGATCGGAGAGCAGCCAGTGATCTTGATCATTGGCAAGGCTTGATGATGATCTCAGTTTCAGTTTTCTTGATTTTCTTAATAAAAAAACTGAAAGCAGCCAAATAGTTGAATGATGATGATTTTCTGATAACTCTTCTTGGCATGGCTTGATGATGAACTAAATGATTTAATGAATTCAGAGAACTGAAACTATAGCAGTTTCAGATGATGAGTGCAGAACTCTGATGATCTGCAGCCAAACCAAATGATGAGATAATCTCGGATGAATCTTGGCAAAGTATTGATCTGTTGTTAAATAGTTCTCAAAAGCTTTGATACCATATTTGAAATTAAGATAAAGTTTGATATGAAATCAGAATGTTGTTTGATTCAATCATATATTGCTTTCTGTTACATACAGCCATCGGTTGCTATTTATAAAGAGCACTGAGATATGTATGTGGGTAATTGGGCTTATACATAATACAACCCGTTATCCAAATATAAGATAAAACCCTACATTGTATTAACACAGCCGCTCATTTCATTTCGTTGCTTATGTTTCTTCATTTTCTTCTGATAGTCCTGATTCAAATCAAATCATTCAGAACATACAAATTGTATTATTCATAAAATTCGGACTATAGCATAAATATAAAGCAAGTTTGTGCTACTAAAATATTGAACCATGCTGAAGCTACAAAGTTACATTACATTGGGATTGTAACAACCACATCTTACTAAGCCAAAATGCACAAGGATACAACAAAAATATAATAATTACATACCTTAATAAGCATAATGCTTCAAAATCATTTCATACCAAAAATGAAGCCTAACGAAACACCTACTATGTCCAACACAACTCTAATACTGATTTTTTTGTCTCATGCATTTGGAATTTCGACATGTAAACTTAATCACGGTGCTTTATACTTGTCCCGACCCTTTAATGGCTCATTATTATTGATAGGAGGTCTGCGGCGAGCTTTCTGGTGGTAGTCTTTGTTCACCTGTTTCTTATAAGCTAAATGAATCTGGGATATAACTATTGAAGAATTTAGCCCTTAAACGAATTTGCATTCAGAACCCTAGGTAAGGGTAAAATTGTTATTAGATATGTTTTATATCAGTTTGTTATAGTTCAAAGTTGAATTTAATATTTCTACAAATTATTTCCTTTACCAACTTGATCTGCTCAAATGTTTGGTCTGCTCATCTGATGTTGCATATCTTTTTACGAATATTTTAGCAAACAACTTGATAGTTTGTAGCTTTCTTAATAACTTATTCTTTTTTCTCAAGGTGCTATATAATTAAGGTACCGTGCTTATAGGTTTGAGCTTGGAGTTAAATATTAAGTAGATTCTAGGAGAATTAGTTTTGCTACAATGAAGTTCATGAAGCTTGGATCGAAGCCCGATTTATTTCAGACAAATGGAAAGGATGTGAGGTAGGGATTCATTGTTAATTTGCTACGATTAAATTTAGATTTACATCAGCTTGTTATGCTAAATGCTGAATTTAACCTATGAATATCTGCTTGCTTGTACTTGCATTAGAGTTGTTAACCTATAATTCTTAGCCCTAAGTAATTCCTTGCATTGAAATTCATATTTTTTGTTTGCATTCTATTTAGCATAGAGACTGTTTATATTTCAAATTTCTAACTGTAGAAGTGTTATATAATTTATCTGTAAATTTCTATCTGTTAAAGATTTACATTAGCTTGCAGCAAACTAAAAATATATATTTTTTAGCCCATTTCACCTATCCTAGCTAATCATATAAACTAAAAATATATGGGGTTCAGGTCGCGGTGATGGTCAACAGTTCGTATTGGTTTTTTGCGATTTTTTTCTTTGGTTGTTTGGGAGAAGTGAGGAAGGTGATATTGTTGTTGACAGACACTAGAGGTTGTGAGGTTGTGAAGTGAATAGTGGCAGGAGGAAGATGGTCAGGGATGAAGTGTGGTTTGGGAAATGTTTACGGTGAGTATTGAAGGTGACAGTGTGGTCGTTGTTGGCTGAGGAATTTGCGGTGGGGTATTCGGTTGGAATAGTGGTCGAAAGCAGTGATTTCGACTTTGATGAGTTTTCTTCAGGTCGCCTGAGTATTGGTTGTTGGTGATTCGGGTTGAAGACAATGGTCAGAGATAGTTTGGACTAGTGGGTTGCAGGCAGCAAGGCAGTTGACAGTAAGTAGGGGGTGAATGTTGAATGGTGATGATGTTGACTGGGTAATGGAAGTGATATGAGATATGCACAGATTTGGCTATAGGCAGAGGGATAAGTGGTGGAACAATATGTGATATGCTTTGTTGTGAAGTTTTGATGTGGTCGAGGATGAGGATGGATCTTGCAGAGGTTGTAGTAGAGGTTATATGGTGGTGCACTGGTGTGCAGGGGATGGTTGGCTTTGTAATAAAGGGGTGGTGGCTGACAGTGTTGTGATTGTTGATGGGGATGTAGAGAAGTGAGATGCAGGCAGCAGTGTGTTGGCGTTGCTTCAGGCAAATGATGACAGGCTGTTTGTATGGTAGTGAGTGGAAGGTGGTATGAAATAGGGTGGTGCACAGTTTATAAAGGCAGTAATGGATTGGCAGAGTAGAAGTGAAGGGAGTATTGTGTGAAGTTGTAGGAAATATGCTGTTGTGGTGATGATTTTGAAACAAGGAGCAGCAGTGGTTATGTGTTGAAGGGGGGATGGCTGCAGTAAATGAAACAATGACTTAAAACATCCTTTGACTTAAAAGTGAAACAGCAAATGCACAGGGGTTTGCACAGGTAGGTGCACTTCAGTTGTATCAGTGATGTGGTGATTGCTTTGTTGATGAAGTTAATGTAGTGATGACTTTGTTTGCTGGTGAAGTTGGTTGTTTTGGAGTGGGTGGTCAGGTTGGTTTGTATGAAGTGTTGAAGTTGTGGTTGATGAACTGTCAGACGGTTTAACATACCATATATTGGCTAGGTTTCGGCTTAACATATCATATAGTGATTTTTTGGCGCAGTTAAGCATTTTAGCATATGAAACTTCAAATTTTTAGATGGCGTTTACTCACTGACTTCAAATTTCTTCATTGCAGGTAATTAAAAATGGCGATGACACATTGTTCTTTCGGAGCAAGTAGCAAGCATATGAAACTTTTTAGATGCACGTTTTGTTGTTGGCATTTGGTGCGGACTTACTGTATTGATATTATATTTTTGTCTAACATATTACGTGTCTTTGTTTAACAGAATTTGCGGCAACTTGGTTTACTTTGTTATTTTTGTTTATGGATATTATTGAAACTTGGTTTATGGATGTCTTTTGTTTATTAATATTGTCTTAACTAGTTTATGTAACTAATTAATAGTTATTAGAACATGTTATATATACTAGTTGCTTCAATATACTCAAAATATAGTTCTGGAAGTGGAATATTAAAGGTGTTATATAAATAGAAGACAACGTCTGATTAATGCTGTCAATGAAGAAACAACAGCGTTCAATTCGTGCTGTAATTATCTTTAAATAGTCAATAACAGCGTTTAGTACATGCTGTCGAAATAGTTGATTCAATAACAGCGTTTATAAAAAGCTGTTGTAAACAGTTAAAGTAGAATTAAAACATCTCCGACAACTAAATTATTAACGCTGTAGAAACATAATACAGCATGTTTGAAAACGCTGTAAAAACATCATTGACAGCTTGTACGAAACGCTGTCAAAGTGATTTTTCAACAGCGTTTATCAAAGAGCTGTTGTAAGTTCTGTATATACGACAGCATGTCGTTATACAGCGTTTGAACTAACGCTGTTGTATCATATTACAGCGTTTATCAAACGCTGTTAAAAGCCTTTTGTGGTGTAGTGAACTTGAATAAGCACCAAACATATGAATTCTCTGCACAATATTTAGTAATTACAACTTATTTATAATCTATTATTTCACTCACACCAGAATATATTTTCTGATCCTATTTGTTGCCTTTGCAATCTTTGGGGTGTCTCATTTTCGTTGAGGCAGTTCAAAGTGTTGCTATATGGAAAGATGCTTGAGTAGCTTACTTGTATGGATGTTTGAAGATCTTGTTGGTCCTAAAATGCTTCAAAGAAGTAGTAGTTTAATTGTAATAAATAATCTAGGCAAACTCCCTTATGTTTTGTGTATTTCCAGGATTGATACTTGCTTTGTTTTCCTAAAAAGAACATGTAAAAGAAAAAAAAAAACTTAAGTATTATATGTGCTTGTGAGTTGATGATTTAAGTGACAGATTCTGGAGTAAATAGGTGGATTATGATGAAGAAGAACATGCCATATAACCTGATATGTTGATATATTCTCCCTAGCATGTTTGTTATACTTCAGTTATAAAGTTAAGTTGTTTTTGAATAAATATGTGTCAAAGTATTGAGTGGATGGGTTGAACATGGTCTTGGCTAACCAGTAAGGCTTAAGCATGTCTTGTAATCGATATAAGTACATGCAAAAGCTTGAAGTCATAACCTTTGATCATATCAGGACATCTGATTTTTTAGCTGAAACTTGTATTGCATTGTGTAGAGAGTTGATGTGCATGCTCTATACTTGTAGTCTTCACTGCAATCGTATTGAACTAAACCCTGTTGTCTACATGCTTGATTCAAAGTCTGGTACATTTGGTTTTAGTTGAGTCTGTTGTAGTTTGAAGTATCATGTGGTCTTGTTTGTGTATTGAGCATATCCATTACTCCACTGCATATTGATCACTGTCACTTGCTCTTTGCTTAGAGTTCAGCAGTTTGTCTTCATTATGTGTTCATCTGGAAGTTTTGAATTGTTCTGATTTTTGGCATTGCCTGACTATACGAATACATTAATGTCACCTCTGAAACCTTAGTTCTTGTGCATAGCATATTGAGCTGGTACCTTTATCAACCATTCATGTGTGTTTGCTTTCTGTTAATGTGCACTGACTTAAGCTTGAGTTGCATTCATTAGTCTTGTTCACTTGATGGTTGTTGTGCACTGAGTAAATGCTATGCTCATTGTAACTGTTAACCTGGTTCTGGGCTTGTTTTCTTGATCATATCGACTTCATGTGTTTTGTTGCCTTTCACTTGAAGCATGTATTAGTCAATCTTGAGTTAAATAAAAGATTAAAGTTTAGAAATAGCTATGTGACACAAAACCTCTCAATTATGGGAAATATTGTGTGATTAAATTTCTTTGCTACTTTAACACTCTAATAGGCAAAGAAACATTTGTATATCTTCACATATATAAATGGTATGACTAGATTTAAATACTGGTATTTTTATATTAGTATATTCTGGATCTTGGGAGATTAGTTAAAAGAAGTGATACCTTGTTTAAAAAAAACTCAACTAAAAAAAACCAATTCAAATATAAGGAAAAGGCTAGTGGGTCACTTCAATATATATATTCTGCATATATATGTATATATCTAGACAAAGATATTAGTATTTATATTTTATAACAAGCCCTAAGCTTGTTGTCATCAAAACCATCATTTTAGGAACTAACAACAAATAGTTTACATTTTTTAATCTAGAAAATGTGTTAAATCAATGCAGCTTATGTATGTCATATTTATGTCATTGTATTTTCTTTTATCTTTTCTGAATGAAAATTTAAAAACATATTTGTAATTATGAAAATTAATGGATTACCATAAATCATGGAAGGCTGTACTAACTTTTTTTATACCAAGATATGTGTAAAGGCCCGCAAATCCGTACCCCTTTTAAGCTGGCCAAATCCCACAACAATTCAGCCAAAGAGGAATAAACTTACGAATCTCTAGGGTTTAAAGAAGAAGAGGTAGAAGAAGAAGGAAGAAAACAACAAAATCTCGCATATCGCAGCGGAACAGTATAATAGATAAATGAATATCTTTAAACAGAATCACTAAATCAGCGTGTACAACAACTAACGGCGGAAAGAAATATTACATATATAGAGATACGCCTCGCCATCCAGCTCCAACTCCTGATTCTCACATCAACTTCTTGACTTTGCTCCCGAATAACTGCTAACGTGACTCTAGGCTGCCCGTGTGGAAAATTATAGGTACCCAGAGTTTAGAAAGAGAACAATAAACTCTAGGTCAGTCGTGGGACTGGTATGAGATCTTAAAAACAATTATTTTCACAAAGAAAATAAAAGGAAATCCACTATGCTTTTGGAAAATGAAACTACCATAAGGCCTCCCACCACACACACAATGCAAATGCAGAATTGGAGGAGATTTCTCCTTATGATAGTCAAATATGCTTACTCTGAAAAATTCTTCTTTTATATTATTATTAGTGCATAGTGGAAACATTTCGAAAGTATAATATTAATCTTAGCCTGCATAGGTACCATTATATTATGCCTGCTATAGCTACCTCCTGAAGAGACAGGTTATACAATTGCAATCGTAAAGGGCACGTATTGTTTTTTTGGATTTCCAACAAATGGTCAGGCTAAGGAACTTCCAACTGCCATATGGGTACGCCTTTGGCGGGACGTCCCGAGAACTTAACCAGCTTTCTGCCAACACAAGGCTGGGTTACCTCTGTAACTAGGTAACTACTACACGAGCATGCCATCCCCCGGTTCGTTGGGACCTTTATCCGAGGATCCTCTACACCAACAACCACAAAGAAAAGTATTTGTAGTAACCACAGAGGTTAAATATCAGGGCACCATACCTGACACCACCCTTTTCCAGAAGGAAATGACATACCCTAAAGGGCGTGACCCTCATAACCTTGCCGCATCTTTCCTGTTTTGACCATTTCCGGGGTGTGAGGTCCAACGAAGTCTCGTCCACAAAGCTACACTTTTCACAAAGTCATGCTTTGATCAACAAATGATCAGCATCACTTCGTGTGCTACATTACCAAATTGGAAATGTATCACTAGTAACCATCAACTACATAACCTCTGAGCTCATACGTCTCAGAGAAGGGTGTTAAGCTAGGAGAATAAGTTCTCCGCCACCAACAGAAATGTATTCGATATAAACCAGCTTTACATCTCAAAGTGTAACGCCAGCCACACATCCATACAAGTCCGTTCCGGGATCGAACGGAACTGAAGGCACTTTCAAAGAAGCCCTTGCAAATTCGTATATTCACAAATCACGTCCGGAATCCCCATCACAAAAGGTGATAAAATCTCTATACCGGAGCAACCCGGTGCAAAGACATTCGACAGGTAATCCTTTCGTTTTCAAAAAATACCGGGTCTTCAACACCGTCTTCAAATGCAATCACATTTCGTCGTATCATTATTCGAAATGGGTTATATGACACGAAGGTCCTCTCTCGGCTAATCCGAATAACGAGCGCTTTTTTTTTATAAAATAAGTGTTCATTCAGATTTCAACAAATCACAACAATTTCTACTTTGATCTTTTAAATAAAAGATCTATCACAATCACAAAGGTTTGACGTGGTTTTCAGATATCCACTTGGAATCCGACCCCCGGTGGCATCGAAATTCAAACGCCATTTAAAGGAATATTGATAGTCGATTATTTATCTCTCAACCAACATTCACAACAATTAACAGATTTAAATAATTTTCCCAAATTATGTATTTTCAAAATATCTTCGCAGAATATTTTTTTTAACACTTCATCACTTTAAAAATCAAATTTCAAATCGATTTCCCATCTTTTGAAACAAGTTTCAAATCTTTTCCACACTCTAAAAATAAACCAATGTTTATTTTAAAACCAATTTCCCTTTCCCTTATAAATTTCCATTGTGAGTTTACATTTCTAAATATCAACTGATATACGAATTTTAAATCGATTTCCCAACATCCACTTTCAAATACCAAATCAATTTTCCAAATCGATTTCTAAATTTATTTTTAAGACACGAAATAAATTTCCCTTCGAACAACAAATCAATTTTCATATTGATTTCCAAAATTTATTTCAATTACCAGATCAATTCCAATTTGATTTCCAAAATTGCTTCAAACATCAAATTAACTATAAGTTGGTTTCCCAAGGATTTATTTTCAAATACCAAGTCAATTTTCCAAATCGATTTCAAAATTTATTTCAACTCCAAATTAAATCCCTAATTTAATTTCTAAATTTATTTCCTTTTATATTTTTAAAGAATTACTTTACTTAAGATTTTCTGCTTCATAACATGTTTATTATCGTTAAAACATATATATGAATATAAAATTAAAAACCAAAAAATTATCTACACCTTACTGCATTTTTTCTTGCTGAAAAATCATTTTTTTTTTCATCATTCATACATATATCTATACATATTTTCACTAAATCAAAATTATAACCGAAGAGTAAAAAATAAATATCAAAATTACTGGAAGGGATGAATTCGAACCTTACTGCTAACATACATGGCAATGACCTCGCCTTTCTCGATTTCTGCCTTCGCCAGCTCGAAGCGCCGCACTTAACCACCATGCGACTGTCAGAGTCGCCACTGCCGAAACCCTAGCCGAACCCTCAAACGCCGAGCCACTCACGACCATCACCGTTGTCAGATGCTCCACTGCGAACCCGGGGCCCAATCGGCCTTTGCCCCAGCTCCACTTGCCACGCCTCCATCGATCCCTGCGCAGCTCTTGAATCACCGATCTCGCCCTGACTTCGTCGCTTGAAATCTCCAGAAAGCATGCGCGAGTGCGTCGCAACCACCCCCATACTGTTGAGCCTCTCGAACCCCACAATGCCAACCCAGGCCTCGCGAGTTCGATTCGATTTCCTTCGAGTGAAATTACCATTTTTTTATAAGAAAAGTTGAATTGTTTCATTTGGGAAAGAAGGGTTTCGGAGGAGAGGGGGCTCGGCTGTAAATATCAAGGAGAGAAGCATATAAAGGAAGGAATAGCTACAGTGATTTTTATAATTTCATATTCAAAATATCTCGTATAACCTAGCTCGATATCCCGAACTCCTATCGAGACGTGCCACCAGACGTTTATAAGGATTTATCCGCATTCCGAACACAATGGAACGTGTTCCGGGGACTACTTCGATCATATCCGCAAGTTACGAAAATAAACGATAAATTTTAAATTGAATCGATTAAAATAATTTCTATGCGTTTTGAGCTGCCAGGGTTAAGCGACAACTCCGATTGCTACGAAATTTGAAATCTGATAACAACTAACTATTACGGACCCAATGGAACTTGTTTCGTCGAAATCCAAGACTGTGCCTCGGAGTGCTATTTTTAAATATCGATTTAAATAATATAAATTCCAAACTGAACAAAATTGTTCCAATCTCAATTCTGAAGCTTCTATTATCTTCAGTATCATCAATATAAATTATTCAAGCCATCAAATTATTTTTAACAGGCTTAAATTGAAGATTTTAAATTTTATCCAACGTTAATAAATTAAATTCAATAATTTAATTGTCAAATTCACATTCATACTTGAAATTCAAGTTAGAATTTTTTTCAAATATTTGAAATCAATTAAATATTTCGATCTCAAATGTTCATAATTTCTGGGTCGTCACATCCCTCCCCCCTTAAAAGAATTTCGTCCCGAAATTTCTAGTAAGGAAGAATGATCCTCAACCCGTTTGATATTTTCCCAAAACCAAACAATTTTATTAATTTATCAACCCAAATCTTTTTATTAAAGATTCATTTCAACTAACTTTCCAAGTCCAATTATAAGTTCCAAACAATATTGTTTACTTCCCAAATCAAATTTAGATTTGAATTCAAATTTTCAAAATTATCTCAAAAAATTTCAAACGCCCTAAATTTTCGAAAAATTTCGCCAGCGTCTCCTTTGCGAGGCTAGCTCGGTACGACTACAAAATGGCACCACAGTCCCTCAAATTCCAAATGAAAAATAAAAAGCCAAGTGGCTAGACAAGAAAATCACAAAATTTCATATAGAAAATTAAATACATACATTTTTGTTGAGCAATTCAAATTTTATCATCAAAATCCCAATTCCATTTCCTTTAATACACCTGTATATCCTAATATCCATAATATCCAATTACAATATTCAAATATCATTTTGCACCTTTCATTAGAAAATTTTCAATATATATGCTTCTTATATCATCTTTAGTTTACTATTGAAGTTATATATATATATATATTCATTTTCATTCTATTTTGCATTTTCAATTTCATTTGAATTCGATTTACACTTTCAATTTACCTTTTAAATATTGAATTTCATCTTTCAGTTATAACCGATTCATATTATTATTTTAAATTAGTTTCATTCACTAATTTACTTTCAATTCCAATTTGAAATCATTTGTCGCTAACAATTTTTTTTTTCTTGCTTCCAAAATTTTCAGAAAATTTTGGAGAGTCTCCTTTGTACGGAGGAGCTTTTGCAATTTGACAAAAGATATAAATATATATACATCGACCCACCCGGTCGGAAAAACAAAAACAGTTCATATTTCCTATTTTTATTGCGTAGGCGTACCTTTATTTAGCATTTTAAGCAAACAGTTTATTTAATTAGCATTTTAGCGCGACCAAATCCAGCCAATCGGCCCTCCTGTACCTGTACTTACTCAATTTAAACACATAAATGACATATATAGGAAATTCATCTACATTTCACTTATTTTCAATAGTAAACACCTAGTTTTCACAAGCAAAACATTCAAAATAATTCCCATAAGCAATTTATAAGGTTTCTATACAAATTTAATTGCTTACAACTACATCACATATCATTTCTACTAAATTCAAGCGATTTACAATTCACTTTCTTTCATTCAATTCATTTTTCTTAAACGAAATGAACTCATATCTATTTAATTTGATTCAAAAATCAATTTGATTTGCTTTTATTAACTCTTAGAATTTTATACATATTCGTTTGCGTCAAACGACAACCATTTCTATGCAAATTCGACGATACTCGCTTAATAGAATATCCAATTTAGTTTATAACTAATTTAAATTAATACCCACACAATTTACTCTTTATTCCATTTCATTTCCAATTGATTTCGTTCAATTCGTTTTGCATTCCATATTCATGTTCATTTCAATTAAAACCATTTCACAATTTCCAGTTTATCCTCCATTTATTAATTTAGAATATTTCTCAACTTTAAATTTTACTTAAGAATTTTACCATTTATTTCTTAAGTTCAAGATAATTATTCTATATACTTCTTATATTTATTTCCAATTCACCACTTTGGTTTATAACCACTTATATTTAAACTGGATTTCAAATTCCATATGAATTCATTTTACCTTTCATTTATAAATATTGAATTCAATTCATTTTAAACCGTATTAAATTTGTCATTCTTTTAATTAGTTTCACTAACTAATTTTAATTCCTTTATTAACATTTAGCTCCATTTGATCCAATATTTACTTAAATTATTTCAATTCAAAACCCAATTTTTTTTTATTTTTTTATTTTTTTCCCATATTTGGATTTTTTTTATTCAACTTGATCCAAGTCAAATCTCATTTCAATTTATAAAACTCATTTATACATTCACATTACCAATTTCATTCCATTAATGAATTTTATTCCAAATTATAAATTACATTTAAAATTTACATTTACAAATCTCATTTGTATTTTTATTTTCTTAGCTTTTGGTTTTGATTTCAATTTCTCATACAACGATGATGATGATTTAATATTATCGCTTCCTAACAACCATGCAATCATATATTATAATAATTCACAGAAAATTTATTTCTTTTATATAAGAAAATAGTTTGGGTAAAATTATTTCATTTACCCTATTTTAAAACAATACTGTGTCAATTTATCTTGTTTAAGAGTTTAGAAACTCCTATCGAAACAGTTGGCCAAACTGCACTGACCAGAATCTATAAACAATCAACCGACAAGTCAACACAATATAAAACAATTTTATATTCACTAACAAATACACGTTTATATCTATTATTACACTCACACTCATTCTAGAGTACTGCTGACTCTATCTCTAATGAGTAACACCCAACAGAGCCAAGGTTGTCGCTTAACCAAATGCTCTGATACCAAATGTAAAGACGCGAGGCAGCGGCGGCCGATAGGCTTTGCAACCATCGCAGACCCACCGTGGCTTACACTGGTACCCGAAACTTGCTTTAGGACCAGCCTTTCGACTGTCACGGATTACGCCTAACCAACCCCGTAAAGAGGACGTGTAGGGGTAAGAATCTCCCGTTCGCCACCTAAAGCGAAGCGAGAACCCCCCATCACATTTCACTAAGACAAGCAAGTCTCGTCCGCAAAGCTACACTTTTCACAAAGTCATGCTTTGATCAACAAATGATCAGCAGCACTTCATGTGCCACATTACCAAATTGGGAATGTATCACTAGTAACCATCAACTACATAACCTCTGAGCTCATACGTCTCAGAGAAGGGTGTTAAGCTAAGAGAATAAATTCTCCGCCACCAACAGAAATGTAATCGATAGAAACCAGCTTTACATCTCAAAGTGTAACACCAGCCACACATCCATACAAGTCCGTTCCAGGATCGAACGGAACTGAAGGCACTTCCAAAGAAGCCCTTGTAAATCCGGATATTCACAAATCACGTCCGGAATCCCCATCACAAGATAAAATCTCTATGCCGGAGTAACCCGGTGCAGAGACATTCGGCAGGTAATCCTTTCATTTTCGGAAAATACCCGATCTTCAACACCGTCTTCAAATGCAATCCTATTTCGTCGTATCATTATTCGAAATGGGTTATATGACACAAAGGTCATCTCCCGGCTAATCCGAATAACGAGCGCTTATTTTTAAAAAAAATAAGTGTTCATTTAGATTTCAACAAATCACAACAATTTCTACTTTGATCTTTTGAATAAAAGATTTATCACAATCACAAAGGTTTGATGTGGTTTTCGGATATCCACTTGGAATCCGACCCTCGGTGGCATCGGAATTCAAACGCCATTTAAAGGAATATTGATAGTCGATTATTTATCTATCAATCAACATTCACAACAATTAATAGATTTAAATAATTTTCCCAAATTATGTATTTTCAAAATATCTTTGCAGGATATTTTTTTTAACACTTCATCACTTTAAAAATCAAATTTCAAATCGATTTCCCATCCTTTGAAACAAGTTTCAAATCTTTTCCACACTTTAAAAATAAATCTATGTTTATTTTAAAACCCATTTCCCTTTCCCTTATAAATTTCCATTGTGAGTTTACATTTCTAAATGTCAACTGATATACGAATTTTGAATCGATTTCCCAACATTCACTTTCAAATACCAAATCTATTTTCCAAATCGATTTCTAAATTTAGTTTTAAGACACGAAATAAATTTCCTTTCGAACAACAAATCAATTTTCATATTGATTTCCAAAATTTATTTCAATTACCAAATCAATTCCAATTTGATTTCCAAAATTGCTTCAAACATCAAATTAATTATAAGTTGGTTTCCCAAGGATTTATTTTCAAATACCAAGTCAATTTTCCAAATCGGTTTCAAAATTTATTTCAACTCCAAATTAAATCCCTAATTTAATTTCTAAATTTATTTCGTTTTTTTTAAGAATTACTTTGCTTTAGATTTTCTGCTTTATAACATGTTTATTATCTTTAAAACATATATACGAATATAAAATTAAAAACCAAAAAATTATCTACACCTTACTGCAGTTTTTCTTGCTAACAAATCATTTTTTTTCATCATTCATACATATATCTTTACATATTTTCACTAAATCAAAGTTATAACCGAAGAGTAAAAAATAAATATCAAAATTACTAGAAGGGATGAATTCGAACCTTACTGCTAACATACACGGCAATGACCTCGTCTTTCTCGATTTCTGCCTCCGCCAGCTCGAAGCGCCGCACTCGACCACCATCGCGACTGTCAGAGTCGCCATTGCCGAAACCCTAGCCGAACCCTCAAATGCCGAGCCACTCGCGACCATCACCGTTGTCAGATGCTCCACTGCGAACCCTGGGCCCAATCGGCCTTTGCCCCAACTCCACTTCCCGTGCCTCCATCGATCCCTGCGCGGCTCTCGAATCGCCGATCTCGCACTGACTTCGTCGCTTGAAATCACAAGAAAGCGTGCGCGAGTGCGCCGCAACCACCCCCATACTGTCGAGCCTCTCGAACCCCACAACGCCAACCCAGGCCTCGCGAGTTCGATTCGATTTGGTTCGAATGAAATTACCATTTTTTTATAACAAAAAGTTGAATTGTTTGATTTGGGAAAGCGGGGTTTCGGAGGAGAGGGGGCTCGGCTGTAAATATCAAAGGGAGAAGCGTATAAAGGAAGGTGTAACGACCCGAAATTTCGCACCCGAAAATTCCAGATAGTTATGAAAAAGAAGAAGGAGATAGAAGAAGAAGAACAGAAACACCAAACATCTCACATTCACAGCGGATAAAATATAATAATAAATAATAATAGCTTACAAAAGAATACTATATTTGTCAATTACATTTTAATACATCAGAGTTTCACATATATTCAAATGCTGGTCCTATACAATCAATTTATCGCATAATTACAATAATATAATTACAGCGGAAATATTCTACGCGTTCTTGCCATCCAGCTCGCCTCCTGAGCTCCAGAACGGCCTACCTGAAAATCTGCAATACTCGGTCTGACCCGAGCGTTACACCAAAGTAACACCCGGGTCAGGCTGCAAACCAGCGTGAGTAAACCCAACTAACATGGAATACCAAAACAAGCAAATTATATAAACCCGGGGTAACTTATATCAATTTAATCAATTCACAATTTTCTATAGGCAATGCTTATTTCACACATAAATTTCTAAGTAACAAACTTAGATAAAACAATCCAATTTATTCAGCCTATTGATTTCTCAAATCAATTTATAAAAATTCGAAGTGGTTTCGGGTATTTTCCAATACCCGACTCCAGTCTCTTCGAAACTCATGTTATCCCGACCCAAGTTATTCAAATGAAATACACAACATCCCATATCAGAGATATCAACTTGTTCAAAGCAATCAATACCAATCAATCATCCATACGCAAGATTTAATCATATACAAACCAATTCAATTGATTCTAATTGAATTTCAAACCTCAATCACTTAGATTTCTTCATTCAATATTAATTAATTCCAAACAATTAATCAATCATCCCCTCATAATTCATCTTGACTAATCACCCTGGATTAATTATCCTTCCATTACCTTCAAGTAATTATTTTTAATTAAATTCACGATATTAATTATTATTAACCAAATCAAGAAGAAATCTTAATTACTTCATGAATTACCCAACTATTTCAATTACATTAACCCTTAATCACTTATGTTAATTAATTTCTTACAAGTCATTTGTTATGAATTAATCAATCTTAATTAACCAGGCTTTGATTACATCATTACACATCTAATTTAATTATATTAATTAAACCCACAATATTCATCATTGAAATCTTGCTTACTTACTAATAATTAGTTACACTCCAGTAACTTATCATTTCCTAAATATCCATCTTAAATTTATCACCTGTGTACTTATTTTAAAGGATAGTTAAATTTCTCTAATTAGCCTCCTGATAAATTCTCCTTCAATTGCTTCTACTAAGAACTTACCCTTCTCATCAATTTCACCAAGTAATTTAAATCTGAATTACTTCCATTTATTATCCATCCATTAATTTATTACATCTAGTAATTTCAAGTATCACTAATTACCTTACTAAGTAACCTTACTTTATAAATTACATTAAGTAATTATACCTTTCAAATTCCACAATTGATTATCCTTAATTAATTAATAAAATTAAATTCCTTAAATTAATCACATCAATGAATCATTTAATAACCTTTAATCATTGATCTTTCATTAGCTATATTCGTTAACCAATCCTTAAATTACTTCTCTACGTAAGTAACTTTAATTAATCATTTTTAATTACAAATTAATTAATTCTTAATTACAAATTAATTAATTTTTAATTACATAATTAATTTATAAATTTTAACTAAATTAATCTTCAATTACTCGATTAATTAATTCCTAATCATTAATTAACAATCCCAACTTATTTAATTAACGATTCTTAATTTCAACTATTTAACTTCTAATTACATCATCGATTCATAGACCTTAACTAAATTTATCTTTAATTACTCGAATAACCAATTCTTAATCATCGATTAACAATTCAAATTTATTTAATAACAATTCATAATGGTAACTGATTTACTGGTCATTCCCAAACACATTTAAAATGTTTTCTTTCAAATTCATACAGCAAATCAATTATTCGGATCAAAGATTACTCGCCTCGACATCGAACATCGACCATCATCGTCGGCCTACCCCTGACGAATCCCCACTAAGACGTCCACCTTGCCGGCAGCCCTCGCCGACCGTTGGTGCTTCGCACAAGCGCCATACCGGAACCTTATCGCGACTACCCCTTGCCGAAACCCTAACTTGCCTTAAACTACGCGTGATCTGCCCCACCGTGACGAACATCCTGCCGACCTGCTCATCATCGCGCCTCCCCTCCACTGGTGTCGCGCTCCGCCAAGCCTCGCGCCTGCAACATCGCGACACCCCTTTTTTCGATTTGATTATGGAAGAGAGGTGCGTCCCTTTTTTTTTCGATTAAGCTGAAGACGAATAAATTCGTCATAATGAAACATAGAGGGAAAAAAGGGATGAGGGATTTGGAATAAACCTGTTGAGAAGGCTTTAAGTATGCGGCTCCCCCTTTTTTTCTCGTTCGATCGAAATTGAATTACTGGGGAAGATAAGAGAAGAGTGGAGAAGATACTGGCGTTTTAACGAAGTGAGATGGCTTCTTGGGCACGCTTGTTTATTAAAAAACAACAATCTTTGACTAGTTGGCTTTCAATTTTATTATATTATAAAACTTTCAAAACGTCACGTTAATTGCCATTTAAAATTTCGAAGTCCTCGTAAGGAATGCCGCTAAGCGATTATAAGGTTTTACCCGCGTTCCGAACACAATGGAACGTATTTCGGAGGCTAATTCAATCATATGTGGAAGTTAGCTTTATAAATTGATTTAAAATATTAAATTATCGTTTTAATTTCAACGCGTTTCTCACCCCTACGAGCAAACGGTAAATCCGAACGCTATGAAAATTGAAATCCGATTATAACTAACTATTACGGATCCAATGAAACTGGTTTCGTCGAATTCCGAGACTGTTTCTCAGGAGGCTATTTCTGAATGTCAATTTAAACGATAAATTATTAAAATTGAACAAATTACCTTTAAATTAAATCTCAATTATCAAATTATCTTCAATAACATCATTATAAATTTTTTTACAAGCCTTCAAATTATTTTAAACTGGTTTAGAAGTTTCAG
Source organism: Allium cepa (assembly GCA_030765085.1). Classification (NCBI taxonomy): domain Eukaryota; kingdom Viridiplantae; phylum Streptophyta; class Magnoliopsida; order Asparagales; family Amaryllidaceae; genus Allium; species Allium cepa. The sequence goes on along the minus strand of CM060937.1, from coordinate 901,642,967 downwards.
ATTCAACAATTTTACCCAATTTCAATTATTTAAATTCACTATTTAAACTATATAATTCAATGATTTAATTATCAAGTAATTATTGATTTCTGGAATTCGAGTTAAAATTAACCTTTTAAATATTTAAAATCAATTTATTATTCCAAATTTAGATTGTTAAAAATCCCGGGTCGTCACACTCCTCCCCCCTTAAAAGAATTTCGTCCTCGAAATTACTAATTAGGGAGAATGGACAAATACCCGTTTACTTTTTCCAAAACTCACAATTCAACTTCCTACCAGCTATCTTTAATAAAAGGTCTATTATCACCTTAGCCAACTTCCTAAAACCTTCTATGGTTTCAAATACTACCCTTTCGTTCGATCGTTAAAATTTAAATTTAACCAACCTTTTGAATTATCAAAATTTTCTCAAAATTTTTCTAACTCTCTAAATTCCCGAATTTTTTTGCCAGCGTCTCCTTTGTGCGGCTAGCTCGGTATTACTACAAAAGACCTCCATGGGCTCCCAAATCCAAAAGAAAACAAAAGCCAAGTGGCTACATCAAAAACCCAATCCAAGTTCATACAGAAACTTAAATACATACCCTTTTGTCGGGCAATTCAAATTTATCTTTTGGAACCAAATCCAATTTCCTTTCTCTTAATACCTGCATATCTTACTTAGCAACAATATTCAATCATAACCTTTCAAATCATTCCATACATTTCCTCACATATGTTTTCATATCCATTTCTATTCAACTAGTTTTCCCCACTTCTATACAAATTCAAGTTACTTTAAATTTTGAATGTTGAATTTTATCTTTCATGTATAACTGATTCATATTAGTTTCATTTACTAGGTTATTTCGGTTTTCATATTAGTTCATCCACTAATTTACTTAAATTTCCAATTTAAAATTGTTTTGCCGTTAATAAAAAATTTTCCCAAAAATTTTCTAACTCCCAAAATTTTCGAAATTTTTTGGCAGAGTCTCCTTTGTACGGAGGAACTTTTGCAATTTGACAAGAGATATAGATATATATACATCGACCCACCCGGTCTGAAAAAGCAAAAACAGTTCATATTTTCTATTTTTATCGCGTAAGCGTACCTTATTTAGCATTTAGGCAAGCAGCTTATTAACTTTAGCAAAAAGCACAACCAAATCAAGCCAAACAGCTTCCCGTACCTGTACTTACTCAACTTAAACATATAAGCATTAACACTTCAATTCTAAAAGAAATGCATTCAAAATAACTTCCACAAGCAATTTATATGCTTCAAACTAATTCAATTGATTTCAACCAATTTACATACCATTTCATTCAATTTCAATGGTTTGCGACTCATTTTTTTTACATTCCATTGATTTAATCCAAACAAGCTTATATTCACTTCAAATGACTCAGAATCAATTTTATTTAATCTCCATTAACTCATAGCATTTTAATTACTTTTAATTTAGGCCGAACGACAACCAATTTTATGCAGTTTTGTCAATATTCGTTTTACTGGGTAGCTATTCCAGTATATAACTACTTTAAATAAATTTTCAACTCATTCTGTATTTCTTCCATTTTATTTCTAATTTATTAACCAACCATTTATTTAGCTCGACACATTCCATTATTGTATACTTCTAGCCATTTCCAAATTAATTCAATCCAAGCTTTTATTTAATGGGCTTTCACTCTTATTCGAAACCAAACTTCCATAAATTTTAAACTTAAGTTAATTTACTTTATTCCAACATCAAACTTAAGTTTACTTCTATTGATTCTCATTCAATCAATTTCCATTAAATTCAGTTAGCCCATCCATTTTAAATTTTACTTTCAAATTCACCTTCTCAATTTATCAAAATAATATCCAAGCACATACTTAACTCCTTTATACCTCAAATTAATATATTACCAAATTTAAGTTCAGCCTGATAATCCAATTCAAATCACAACTTTGATTTAGTTTTTTATTCTATCAGACTTCATTCATTCATTATTTAATGCCATTAACTTATTTATATTTTAATTTACGTACTTAATTCATTTTCGAATTTATTTTATTAATACATGGCCATTCTCAATTTATTTCTATTCACTTGGATTTTGTTGCAATTAAACCATGTCTATAATAATCACTTCTCTTACATCCAATTTACATGCAAATTTCATTAAGCATTATTCAAATCACCCTTGAATTTTATTTATAATTCAAACCATCACATTTTCAATCCAACTCTATTTTATTTTTATTTTACAACATCTCCTCTTATTTATTTCATTATCAAACCCAAGTCGAATTCTATTTGCAATTTGAATTCATTTCAAATTCCATTATTAACTTACAATTCCTTTTTATTTATCCGAGTTAAACTTTATTAATATACTCTATTGAATAATTATTTAACCAATTAGCTTTCTTCCAATCTCTAAATCAATATTCGGTTTTAATTACAAAATTACTTCATTAAAACTCCAGTTTGGATTTCCTTTTATTTCCCCAAAATCCCAACACCTTTATTTCAAAATTTTAGAAAAGCTTTTAAAGTCACATAATACTATTAAAATAACTCTTTATAAAAAGTACCTTTTATAACTCGATATCTCAACCAGTCCATTCTTGTTCTCACAGAAATTCAGTCATACGTTGATCAGGCGTAGGACTGAAAATCTATAAGTACTTGGTACACTCGTTTTCAACACCCAGTGAAAATATTTGGAAAATAGTTTATTGAAAATATTGAAAGCAATTTGAAATAGAGGATTTTTTTTTTGGTGAGAATGCTCTGGAAATCATCCCCCATCCATGGTCATAGTCACATTCCAGGGTTACGTTGCCGTCGCAGCAAAAATCCATGTAACTACAGGCTCTCTACGGCCTCTCGATTACGCCATGCATCCCACACAATAGATCACAGTTACATTCAGGGTTGCGTTTCCGTTACAGCAAAAGTCCATGTAACTGCAGGCTCTCCGCGGCCTCTGATTTTCGCTGTCAAAATGAAACCTCTCCACTCCTACATAGGTCGCAATCTGCCGATATAAAATCAAACGCAGACCGTTGGCTCTCAGCGACACACACGACTTCCGCTATGTTATACCATAGGTCGCAGTCTACCGATATAAAATTAAACGCAGACCGTTGGCTCTCAGCGGCACACACGACTTCCGCTATGGTATACACTACTCATAATCCTCAGGAACTAGTTTTGTCCGGACTCCTCACAGGATCAACTTTAGAACCCTCCCTTGGGGCTCAAGGCAGCACCACCCGGTGACACTCCTGAGAAGTTCATTTCAAGGGAGCGCATTTTCCCCCAGAGCTATCATCAAACTCTTTATACTATACATATAGTATTTTTCAAATCATACACCTAGTATGATCTCATACAAAGCTCCTTTATATAAAATCGATTATTCCAAAATCGATAATTCTCAAACTAGGCTTTCCAAATTCATTATTGATTTTACTCAAATATCAAAAGCCCTTCCAAATCTCAAGGTTCCCACAACCTTTATAAAATCCTCATAAGATCCTTTATATATATTCAGATATATAAAATTTAAAAACTTGGATCATTTCAACCCCGTATAAAATTCCTTCGTATAAAACTCCGTTTTAAACTTCAAACACTTTCAAAACATTTTTCTTCCAGCAATAAATTCAACAAGGGAAGATTTATCTTATATAACAAAGATATACATCTTTGTTTACTCAAAACCAAACATTTCAATTTGATTACTCTTTTCAATATCAATTTCTTTTCCATTCACTTATCCACCTTTACATTAATCCTGATTTGGATTATCACTTCAATTCCTATCTCAGTTGGGTATTAAATCCATAACAATTTGAACTCCGACCAGTTTATATTTAGAAAATAGCTTGAAAATTTTAAAAATAGGTAAGTAATTGAAAAATAACTATTAGTTTACAAAATGGCTATAAAATAGTTAACTAGTTATAAAATAGTTAAATAGTTTCAGAAATTTTTAAATAATTGCCAAATAGTTGTAAAGTAGAAATTAGTTTGTAAAATAGTTGAAAAATAATAATTAGTTTAGAAAACTGTTAAAAAAATGGTTAAATAGCTCCAAAAATAATTGTAAACCAAGTATAAAGTAATTTGGCTGTAAGAAAGAAAAGTTGTGTATATATATATTTAATAGCTTAGAAAATTAAGTTTATATCAAAACCATTTATATTGGAAAAATAGTCAAAATTCAAACTGTTCACTCCCCAACAATTCAATTTAAATCTCCATTTAAATTGACCCAATTCCAATTCAAATAACTCCAAATTCCATTGGACTTGATTAATTCCCAATTCAAGTTGAATCAATCTTGATTTCTTTCCCAATTTAAATCAAATTCTAGTTGATTTTAATCCAGTTCAATTTTAGTTATAATTTCATATTATTCCAATCAATTTGAATTATTATCAATTTAATTTCAGAATCCAAATCACTTCAATTTAATCCAATCCAATTTCCCATTTAAAATTTTCAAACTTATACATCTTCAATCACTAATCCAATTACTCCAAACCAAACTAAATTTTGAACCAATTCAATTTCAATCTTGAATTTAAACTATCTCGAATTATATAAATTCGAGTTAAATTCTCAAAGGTTGATTTAACTCCTTAAACCAAATTAACTTTTATTCAAAGTATTTAATCAATTTAATTTCTGAGTTCAATTCTCAAAATTCCATTTTAAATTATCTTTACTTATGTATTTCATGGTTCAATACAATTTTATTTTATTTTAAAAAAATTTAATTTATTATTTTATCTTTCAGTTTTGAAGCCAGTTCTTAAACAAATTTATTTTACAATTCAATTGTTCAAATTTACTTTATTTATACAATACCATTCTCAATTTAAAGATTTTTATCATTCAATTTATTTTAAGACGTCCATCCATTTTCAATTTTTAAAACTCAAACCCGTTTTGAGATCACACAAATTCCTAATTCCAATCAACCATTTAACTTTCCAAGTTAAATCCAATATACTTAATCCAATCAACCTTACTAAATTTGAATTCCCGCTTCAAACTTCAAAATTCTTACCCTCTTATAAGTTCAAAACCTATATCACTTTGGGTTTTACATCGCTTCAGAGAAAAATCAAAACTCAACCTCTTAGAGTTTATTTTAAATTATCTTTGATATCATGTATATCCATACATACATACATATTTATTTCTTGGCCCTCCCAGCCATATTCTAAAATTTTAAACCACCTTTGGTTTTTAATTCAAATCAAATTTTCAAACAACCCATTGTTTGCAACAAGTCCTAATTATTTAAATAATATTTATTTATTATTTCTCATTAGTTTGAAACAAAATTTTCAAATCCTGGGCCCAGATTTAGAGTTTTAATTTCTCCATTAAATTTTAATTTGGTTGTATTTCTGTTTCTACTAAGTTTAATTCCAATTCAATACTTCAATTTGGTTGTATTATATTGCTTCTTAATTTTACTTTCAATAATTTAGCAACCAATCGCTTTAATATTTATTAGAATGAAATATTGCTTTATATATCAAAATATATTTTATATAAAATCATTTAAAAACTTTTTATAAGAAAATAACAAGTACGCGCGCACGCACACACACACACACACACACACACACACATATATACATACTCAACTCATTCTAGAGTACTACGGACTCTAATGAATGAGTAACTCCCACCAGAGCCAAGGTTATCGTTTAACCTTTCAGCTCTGATACCAACTGCAATGACCCGAAATTTCGCACCCGAAAATTCCAAATAGTTATGAAAAAGAAGAAAGAGATAGAAGAACAGAAACACCAAACATCTCACATTCGCAGCGGATAAAATATAATAATAAATAATAATAGCTTACAAAAGAATACTATATTTGTCGATTACATTTTAATACATCAAAGTTTAACAAATATTCAAATGCTGGTCATATACAATCAATTTATCGCAGAATTACAATAATATAATTACAGTGGAAATATTCTACGCGTTCTTGCCATCCAGCTCGCCTCCTGAACTCCAGAACGTCCTACCTGAAAATCTGCAATACTCGGTCTGACCCAAGCGTTACACCAAAGTAACACCCGGGTCAGGCTGGAAACCAGCGTGAGTAAACCCAACTAACATGGAATACCAAAACAAGCAACTTATATAAACCCGGGGTAACTTATATCAATTTAATCAATTCACAATTTGTTATAGGCAATGCTTATTTCACACATAAATTTCTAAGTAACAAACTTAGATAAAACAATCCAATTTATTCAGCCTATTGATTTCTCAAATCAATTTATAAAAATTCGAAGTGGTTTCGGGTATTTTCCAATACCCGACTCCAGTCTCTTCGAAACTCATGTTATCCCGACCCAAGTTATTCAAATGAAATACACAACATCCCATATCAGAGATATCAACTTGTTCAAAGCAACCAATACCAATCAATCATCCATACGCAAGATTTAATCATATACAAACCAATTCAATTGATTCTAATTGAATTTCAAACCTCAATCACTTAGATTTCTTCATTCAGTATTAATTAATTCCAAACAATTAATCAATCATCCCCTCATAATTCATCTTGACTAATCACCATGGATTAATTATCCTTCCATTACCTTCAAGTAATTATTTTTAATTAAATTCACGATATTAATTATTCTTAACCAAATCAAGAAGAAATCTTAATTACTTCATGAAACCCAACTATTTCAATTACATTAACCCTTAATCACTTATGTTAATTAATTTCTTACAAGTCATTTGTTATGAATTAATCAATCTTAATTAACCGGGCTTTGATTACATCATTACACATCTAATTTAATTATATTAATTAAACCCACAATATTCATCATTGAAATCTTGCTTACTTACTAATAATTAGTTACACTCCAGTAACTTATCATTTCCTAAATATCCATGTTAAATTTATCACCTGTGTACTTGTTTTAAAGGATAGTTAAATTTCTCTAATTAGCCTCCTGATAAATTCTCCTTCAATTGCTTCTACTAAGAACTTACCCTTCTCATCAATTTCACCAAGTAATTTAAATCTAAATTACTTCCATTTATTATCCATCCATTAATTTATTACATTTAGTAATTTCAAGTATCACTAATTACCTTACTAAGTAACCTTACTTTATAAATTACATTAAGTAATTATACCTTTCAAATTCCACAATTGATTATCCTTAATTAATTAATAAAATTAATTGCCTTAAATTAATCACATCAATGAACCATTTAATAACCTTTAATCATTGATCTTTCATTAGCTATATTCGTTAACCAATCTTTAAATTACTTCTCTACGTAACTAACTTTAATTAATCATTTTTAATTACAAATTAATTAATTCTTAATTACAAATTAATTAATTTCTAATTACATAATTAATTTCTAAATTTTAACTAAATTAATCTTTAATTACTCGATTAATTAATTCCTAATCATTAATTAACAATCCTAACTTATTTAATTAACGATTCTTAATTTCAACTATTTAACTTCTAATTACATCATCGATTCATAGACCTTAACTAAATTTACCTTTAATTACTCGAATAACCAATTCTTAATCATCGATTAACAATTCAAATTTATTTAATTACAATTCATAATGGTAACCGATTTACTGGTCATTCCAAACACATTTAAAATGTTTTCTTTCAAATTCATACAACAAATCAATTATTCGGATCAAAGATTACTCGCCTCGACATCGAACATCGACCATCATCGTCGGCCTACCCCTGACGAATCCCCACTGAGACGTCCACCTTGCCGGCAGCCCTCGCCGACCGTTGGTGCTTCGCACAAGCGCCTGACCGAAACCTTATTGCGACTACCCCTTGCCGAAACCCTAACTTGCCTTAAACTGCGCGCGCGATCTGCACCACCGTGACGAACATCCTGCCGACCTGCTCATCATCGTGCCTCCCCTCCACTGGTGTCGCGCTTTGCCAAGCCTCGCGCCTGCAACATCGCGACACCCCTTTTTTCGATTTGATTATGGAAGAGAGGTGCGGCCCCTTTTTTTTGATTAAGCTGAAGACGAATAAATTCGTCAGAATGAAACATAGAGGGAAAAAAGGGATGAGGGATTTGGAATAAACCTTTTGAGAAGGCTTTAAGTATGCGGCTCCCCCTTTTTTTCTCGTTCGATCGAAATTGAATTACTGGGGAAGATAAGAGAAGAGTGGAGAAGATACTGGCATTTTAACGAAGTGAGATGGCTTCTTGGGCACGCTTGTTTATTAAAAAACAACAATTTTTGACTAGTTGGCTTTCAATTTTATTATATTATAAAACTTTCAAAACGTCACGTTAATTGCCATTTAAAATTTCGAAGTCCTCGTAAGGAATGCCTCTAGGCAATTATAAGGTTTTACCCGCGTTTTGAACACAATGGAACGTGTTTCGGAGGCTAATTCAATCATATGTGGAAGTTAGCTTTATAAATTGATTTAAAATATTAAATTATCGTTTTAATTTCAACGCGTTTCTCACCCCTACGAGCAAACGGTAAATCCAAACGCTAAGAAAATTGAAATTCGATTATAACTAACTATTACGGATCCAATGAAACTGGTTTCGTCGAATTCCGAGACTGTGTCTCGAGAGGCTATTTCTGAATGTCAATTTAAACGATAAATTATTAAAATTGAACAAATTACCTTTAAATTAAATCTCAATTATCAAATTATTTTCAATAACATCATTATAAATTTTATACAAGCCTTTAAATTATTTTAAACTGGTTTAGAAGTTTCAGATTCAACAATTTTACCCAATTTCAATTATTTAAATTCACTATTTAAACTATATAATTCAATGATTTAATTATCAAGTAATTATTGATTTCTGGAATTCGAGTTAAAATTAACCTTTTAGATATTTAAAATCAATTTATTATTCCGAATTTAGATTGTTAAAAATCCCGGGTCGTCACAGAAGGAATAGCTACAATGATTTTTATAATTTCATATTCAAAATATCTCGTATAACCTAGCTCGATATCCCAAATTCCTATCGAGACGTGCCACCAGGCGTTTATACGGATTTATCCGCATTCCGAACATAATGGAACGTGTTCCGAAGACTACTTCGATCATATGCGCAAGTTATGGAAATAAATGATAAATTTTAAATTGAATCGATTAAAATAATTTCTATGCATTTTGAGCTGGCAGGGTTAAACGACAACTCCGATTGCTACAAAATTTGAAATCCGATAACAACTAACTATTACGGATCCAATGAAACTTCTTTCGTCGAAATCCGAGACCGTGCCTCGGAAGGATATTTTTAAATATCGATTTAAATGATATAAATTCCAAACTGAACAAAATATTTCCAATCTCAATTCTGAAGCTTCTATTATCTTCAGTATCATCAATATAAATTATCTAAGCCATCAAATTATTTTTAACGGGCTTAAATTGAAGATTTTAAATTTTGTCCAACATTAATAAATTAAATTCAATAATTTAATTGTCAAATTCACATTCATACTTGAAATTCAAGTTAGAATTTTTTTTTCAAATATTTGAAACCAATTAAATATTTCGATTTCAAATGTTCAAAATTTCCGGGTCGTCACAATATGTGAACTGAAATGCAACTAATTTATGAAAAATAATATTCAATTGTCATGTTTAAATTTGAATTTTTTTACATGAAAACCTGAACAGAAAAACTGAAAACCAGCCAACTTGATAATGGAAATGAAAATCACAATATTATGAAAGTAAAATAACAAAGAGGCATTTATCAAGGTTAGATAAAGACTGTCAATCAGATTCCGAATTAAATTATCGGTATTGAAATAACTTACTAAGAAGTAAATTGTATTTGTTTATTTGTACACTAAATATTATAGTAGCTAAGAACCAACTAAGCCATTATAAGAAGACAAAAAATTATTGTTTACTATCTTTTCTTACCTCAACTCACTTTCTACATGAACTCTCAGGCTTAACTAACATGTTCGACTACAGATTTTACAACATTACAAATTGTAAGAATGACCAAACATAGACAAAATCATCACTTTGTGAAAGAAAATAATAATGAATCCAAAATTAAATTATTAGTATTGAAATAGCTTACCAAGAAGTAAATTGTATTTGTACACTAAATATTACTGTAGCTAAGAACCAACTAAGCCATTATAAGAAGACAAAAAATTGTTGTTTACTATCTGTTTCTTACCTCAACTCACTTTCTACATGAACTCTCAGGCTTAATTAACATGTTCAACTATAGATTGTACAACATTACAAATTGTAAGAATGATCAAACATAGGCAGAATTATCACTTTGTGAAAGAAAATAATAATAAATCCAAAATTAAATAGTTTATTTGTTTTCTCGAAAAAAATAATGAGACTACTAATTTATGCAGCAAGTTCATATTATAGATCGAAATAAGTTAATCACACACCACAAGCAATTAAATTTTCAATAATTTCAGACATACAAGAAGCAGATTAAAACACAAACTACAATAGAAATTATAAACACCCCTTTTTGAATATCTTGTTTGAAAGTCATAAAATAAATAAAATACTAATAACACCACAGACATATATGAAGGTGGATTTCTGAGTATATATATATACACAGAGCTACCACCTCATGCTTTAAAGTTTTATTTTGATGGGGTAACATGCACAAAACCAAAATAGGAATTCAGACAACGAATGGTTTTGCAATAAAAATTTGACACCAATATTTTAATTATTGCGAATGCAAGCACAAACCCTTACAATTAACTGACTAAGAACACAGTCAACTATTCAGACGCAACGATTGAAATCTTTATCAGCTCCGACAATTGCTGCAGCGCTAATTTGGATCTTTATATTTCGTCTCAGATTCGAACCAAGATCCTTAGTTCATTGAAGTTGTAGAAAATCTCGATCTCCTTTTGTAACCTCATTTAAGCAATAAATCATGACAATTACTGGTTGTTAGTTGGGTTTGGATTGCGGATTAGGACCCGATCTGTAACAGCTCACCATTGAATAACTGGTCAGAGTTGGGTTGTGGTAGAAAATCTTAGTCTGTCTTTGGTACATGTAAATTGGATGAGATTGTTGGTAGGAGTCGAAAAAGGATAAAAGGTAAAGTAGAAAGTCACATTTATGAGAATATGATGGGTGAGATTTGAAAGAGAAGAATAGCAGGGCGAGATTGAGGGAGAAAAATAGAGAGACCGGCGAGAAACAAAAGCCTGATATTTGGGCTTTAGAGTAATAGATTTTAGTTTTAGCCACTTACAGTAAGCCAATCTCGGTAACGGTCGGTCGGTTTGATAAAATAATGTAAAACACTATAGTCCAATTATCAATTAAAACTAGTGTGTAATCCGTGCGTTGCACACGACGATGTAATAAAAAAAAGTATTTATATTTTAATTATTGCTAAAATTAGAAATTTATTATGTAATTTATGATAAATTTATTGTGATATATTAATCACAAATTAAAATGACATGTGATGCTTAGATGTAAGATTGAAGGTTCAATCCTCGCTAACTATATATTTGTAGCAATTAACGTCCTACTAAAAAAATTAAAAAAATTAATACTATAGATGTAAATAATTTATGTCATATGATTTTTTTTATATGTACGAGTGAATAAATAAATTTACCATTTTTGTTTTAATTGTTATGTATATATTGAATTGTTATTTTTCAAGGATTTATAAGTAGATAAACGAATGTTAATTTAATTCAATATATTTAAAATAATTTGAATTAATAATCAACATAAGAAGTTGAATGTGAAAAGTTATAGAAAGTTACGAAGAGCTTTGTACATATTTGTACTTGAGAAGAGCATTTTATGCCCGTTTATCTACTTGTGAACTTTGATCCATTATTTAGTTTTCGTTTTAAAACAATTTCATAGTTAACCATAGATTTTATGTTGTTATAGGAGAGCCACACTTACAATTTTGATAATCACAAATAATGTTACGTAGCGTTTAGTTGAGTTATGAGCTTGACATGGTTTGATAACATGTTGAAAGTAAATGTTTATATAATTTAATTTTTATCGATGTAATTTGTGCGTCTACGTGGTAATGTTGTAAAATATAAATTTATCTTTTAAAGGTTGTTAAAAATAAAATTATGTTGTAATGTAACATAATGTACAATAAAAATTTAAAGATAGCTAAATTAGAAATTAAAAGAGTTATTATTGTTTATGTACACATTTTATGTTATTCGATTTATATATCCTTATGTCTGAATAAAGAAATAACTTTATCATTTTTTCCACATATAAATGAATATTGTATATATTGAAATTCTTATAGTTATAGTATTTATTGGATTGATTAGAACATCAGTTAATCAAATTTATTTATATAGTTTAAATTTAAGATTACACAATTAGTTAAATATATGGACTTGAGTGTAAAATATTAGAAAAGAATTGAGAATGGTTTCTAAGTAATTGTAATTTTTTTTTTAAAATTTTGGTGTTTGAAGTTAATAGAATTATATAATGTATTGTATGATAAATTTGTTCAGTAAATAAATTATGGAATAAATTTGTTATTATCGCTAATGTATATAATTTATGTTATGTGAGTTATATACGCACACAAACACACACATATATCTAAATAATAAAAAAAATCTTTTTTATAACAATTTGTTGATACGCCTGTAACACATATATATATATTGAAACTAAGTTTTTTAGAATTTATTAATAAATATTAGTTGACTAAGGTTGTCTATTAATTTAAATATTGGATTATGTAATTGATTTAAATATGTGAGTTTTGATGTAAAATATTGTAAGAAAATAGGGAAAGATTTATAAATAATCTTAGGCTTATTAAAAGAGTAGGTATTTGAATGTAAAATATTAAGAGAAGTTTAGTGTGATAATTGTAAAGTGATAAATTATAAGATTTTAAAAATAAAATATCTATATTTGGAGAGAATTAAAAGGAATGAAGATAATTCGTAGAATTAATCGCAGTGCTTGAAATTCTTCTGTTTTACTATTGAATATGAGCCCAAAAGCATAAAATGCAAAAATTTAGTGCAAACCAAGGTTTAATTACAAAAGCTTGCACTAGCGGGAATAAGCATCAATCTGCGATCATGTTTTTCCAAATCCCGATTCTTGCTTCATCTTCAACAATTCCTATAAATCCAAAAATGGGGCATGCATTACACTTTCACAAGGCTTTCAAACTTCGACTTGCAGAAAAGGTAAAATAAAAAATGGAACATCTATCCGTTTCAGTCCATAATTAAACTGGAAACTGCTATTATCGTCTTATCATGTGTTAGTTAAATCATGTTCAGGAAGTAAGATGAATCATGAGGAGCTTAGCGATATTGTTCTCAAATGCTCAATTGAAAATAATCCAAAACATGGATTTTCTCATGAATCGGGTACAATTTTAATTTCACTCTATTTTTGATGTCTGCTTTGTTAACAAGTTGTTTGTTTAAATTTTTCAATGGAAATTTACTTCTGAACTCGATGCAGTTATGTTTAAGCATTTCCTCCATCGATTTTATTGGAGCTACATCTTTAGATGTTGGTCCACATAGATAATCAATTCCTAACAGTGACATACAAATCTTCTTTAGTGCTATATTAGTTTATTATGACTTTTATTTTTGTTTGAACGATTATTTTTATAGCAAGAGTTCCTATTAAAATTCGGGAAGCATTGATAATTCTAAAGGATTGAAGTGAATCTATGCAACAACTTAAGGCATTTTTGATGAACCTGCAAACAAGTCAGAGCTGATGTTAGCATTAACCATAATAGGTAGGCCTGTCAACGGATGCTTTCGGATGCTGATAGTGTCATATCCGCATCCGCATCCGCGGATACAGACGGATATCGAATAATTATCTTATCCGCTAAAAACTGTTAAATCAAGAATTATAAAAAGAAAATTTTAATTTAACATAATTATTTTTCAATCCCATTAATTATAAAAGTGTTAAAAATTAATAAATATGTTGATAATAAATAGTTTCAAGCGGTTAAAAAGCATTATGTCGATATATTATAAACTACCAACTTAATAAAATAATAAACAAATATCTTTCACATCATTAAAAGACACATAATTTAAACTATAATCTTGACAAAACCCGAACGGATAATTTTCGGATGCGGATGTCTTCATATCCGCATCCGCATCCGCATCCGTTTTTCCGGATATCGGATATTTATCCGCTTCGAATACGAATGCGGACGGATTTCGAATTTTTCGGGTATCCATTGACAGCCCTAATAATAGACATGTGTGCACTAGAATAAGCATGTATGCATTAGAATATGCCTAATCTTTTTTATCATGCACATGTAAGCATGTTTCCCTTTTATAGTTTGTTTGTACATACCTAACTTCCTACGTAATGAATGAAAGAGCGGACACTTATCCAGCAAATATCCTCTCTCAACTTCTACTTATCCTCTTCTTATTTGTATTTGAATTAACATCAGAAGTGTATCAATTGATTCTTCGGAATACATTTCTAAAAGAGGAAATTAGACACAATGACAAACTTTGAAAAATATTTTGGTTGAAAGGCACCAAGTTTCATTTTTGAGCCGAATGACATACTTTTAGAAGAAAATTAGACTGAAGGACAATGCTACCAAGTATTATATTCAGTTTTTACACTATATAAAATGCTAGTTATAACTAACATTATATTTGGTTTTACACTATACAAAATGCTAGGTATATTTAACATTGTCATTCAGCCTAAAAATGGAATTTTTTGTCTTTCAGCCTAGATATTTTTCAAAGTTTGTCTTTGTGCCAATTTTCCACTTTTTAAAATGTTAGACTTGTATGTTTAAACTTTTGTTATCCAATTCATTCATGTTCATGATGTCAATAAGAGAGAAAGGTCAATGCTACCTAGCATTATATTCAGTTTTTACATTATACAAAATGCTAGATATAACCATCATTATATTCTGTTTTACACTATACAAAATGCTAGCTATATTTAGCATTGTCATTCAGCCTAAAAATGAAATTTTTGTCCTTCAGCCTAGATATTTTCAAAGTTTGTCTTTGTGTTTATTTTTCACTTTTTAAAAATGTTAGGCTTTTATGTTTAAACTTTTGTTATCCAATTCATATTCATGATGTCAATAAGAGAGAAACGACTTTAACTTTAATTCATGAAAATACCTCATCTCCTCCTCAATCCATTCAGAGACTAAGGGTGTGTTTGCAACGAAATTAAGTAGACCTGGAAACTGTGATGCGAGCCGAAGTGGTGTAATGAAATAAAGCATTTGCCACTATTGAGCCAAAGTGGAAACTGTGATTTTGATATTTCTTGTATGTATATATTATTTATAAGTTTTTTTTGTTAAGTTTATTATCATTACTTTTTTGCATTTAAAAGAGAGAATAAGCAATAATTGTTTTCGTTGAGAAAATATAAAATATTAAACAACCCATTATTTATTTTAGCGATAAAGATAAAATTCAAATAAAGTAGGGTTTTCTCCCCAATACTTGCTACAAAATGTTCTATCATGTATGGCATTGTAGGATCATTTCTCATCACAATGCATATATTTCATAGTGCAATTGATCCACCAAATTGCCATCATCCGGTTAACAACATCCTTGCAAAGTGTAACCCAGCGCCATCATCATATATAAATTATGTTCAATCGTGTTTTGTGAAACTATAAAGTGATGTCATATTTACACTTCATATTTTATGCGTCCTTTTAACATTTTTTTGAGCTCTCTTTTGTACATCTCTAGACGATTAACATATTATTATTAAAATGAGTAAGTATGTGAAAAATGCATTAAAACAAGTAAATATGTGAAAGTACACTAACAGAGACGATTTTAAATTACACTCTTGCCTTCCATTCGTGGTGTCAACAATGTTTTTATCCACATCCAAGCTTCCTCCTGTTTGAAGCAGCGTATTATAAAAAGTCGAACTTCGTTCATGTTGACCCTTCAGTTTTATATTTGATTATGATTGAACTCAACATGGTCTTCAGCGTGGTTGTTATATTTTCCGATTGAATTCTGCATTATACACGCATCGAATCTTGCTTTTTTTTAAACATTCACAATAAATCTGTGCAGTTAAAGTCTCACTATAGCCCGCAAAATCTCCGCCATAGCGCATAGCGTACTTGGATCACTATGTTTTTTCAATATAACGATATTAAACAGTAGAACCGTTTTAAGATGCGCTATTTTCCCTACACCCGTTAAATCAAGCATTTTTAACACCCGTTTTAGCAGCATTGTTATAAAAATGTTGATTTGACTAGTTCTCTTTTGAATCACATTAACAAAGTTAGGGTAAAAACATAATTTTAAGATATAAATGCACAATATAACTTAGAAATATATCACAGTCATCAAATTTGAATTACTTAAATCATTAAATTTTTCGGTTTTTTACATAAGATTAAACAATATATTTTTTCCTACACAACTGATGTGAAAATAATAATAATTTAGCTTTAAATACTTGATTTTATATCTAATGAAACATTTGGCATCTCCTCTATTTTCTGCTATATCCCGCTATAAATTTTTGCATCTCCACCATTATAGAACCACTGAGTGCTTTAACTGCAGCAGTAGATATACATGAATAGAGTAGTCTCTTCACAATTGTTCAGGTATCAATAGAAGTTGAGGCCATGGTCGGCATTCAACATACAAACATGTGAAATTGTATGTAAATTACAAAATGCCTTATTAAAAATACATAAAAAGTAGTTGCGAATTCGGAGTTTATAGTTCTTTTTCCTTCTTCGTTTAATTTAATTTAATTTTTTTTCCTTGGGAATGGTGAAATTGGTTTGGTTATGTTGGCAGTCTGATGTGCACTTAAATGTGCATATTTTTATCATCATATTTATTCTTTTTAAATTAAATAAATGATCATATTGGGTATTTTAACTTGTTTAAACCAAAATTCATATTATTTGAAATTGTCATATATTCATCTTCATATATGGGCAAAACGGTCATTTGTGTGCATATATTTGTTTGAGAAAAATTAATTGAAAATTTGTATATATTTTTGTAGGAAATTGATCTCAAATAGAAGTGGTTTCATGAAGATATGCATGCACAAAATTAATACAAAGGAATGAAGATGGAAATAATTCAAAGTGAAGAACATGGAGGACCCCACCTACCCACCTACCTTAATGTACAAATTAAAGGCTAATGCACATGCTTTTGGAGTTAATGGCTTCATGTACACTTAATGGGGGATTAAGACATGTTAATGATAACTTGGCCTCCACACTTCCTAAGGGGCATTTTGGGCATTCCCCAAAAATATGCATTAGGGTTTCTAACTTGTATAAATACCCCTTATGTTTCATGTAAATGATCTCTTCTCTTAGTCTCTCTTAGGCCTCCTTCTCTTTAATTTAGTTTAGATCAAATAAAAGAAAGCTCTCTTTCTCTTTTAATGGCTACTTAGCCAATTTTTATTTCTTGTAATCTTTTTTATTTTATGCAATTTAATACATGCTCTTTCCTTTTCATGTTCATTTACTTTCATGTTGTAGTGTAGGTTTCTCTTATTTCATGCAAGTAGATTAGTTTTGTTTCTTTGTTTTGCTCTCTTTTTCTTTCTTTTTTGCTTTCATGTTGCTCTCTACATTTGTTGATTTGATAACAAATATGAGAGCTTAATCCCTACAATTTAGGGGTAATGAAGCTCTCTAGTATGTAGATGCAACATTTTGATGTTTATACTCTTTTTTTGTGCTTTAATGGAAACACATGAAGTGGTTTAATGATGTTGTTTAGCTTTGAATTTGATAGTCTATGTTGTTCATAACAAATAGGCTATGCTTAAACAAACATAACACAAATTGGCTCTTCATCTAAATATGATTATGGCAAAGAAGTGAATGTTGAAATTGAAATTTGATAGCTTATATTTCTAAACAATAGTTAATAGGCTATGCTTAAAATAGATTTTTATTTCAACTTTGTTGTCATATTTCATGAGATTTAAAAGTGAATTAGTGGTTGTGTTATAGTTTGATGGTTTATATTGAGCTAATTAATAGCACAAATATACCATACTTATGATAAGCACATCAACTAATTCACTAATGACAAGAAAAGAGAGATCATAACTTCATTTTGTTGATTTATGTGATCTAGAGAGTGGAAATTGCCTCTAAATTGTCTTAATACTCTCATATTTTTATCTATTTTCTTTTGTCATTTTTCTTCTTTTTTTTAGTTAATCACTCTTCCAACTTTGGTTAATTTGATTGAGTAGATTTTTAAAATCATCAATTCCCTGCGGATCGACCCGTATTCGCCGTGTGCTACATTCGTACACCGTGCGCTTGCGGTTATTTTTAATTTAAATTCGTTCGACGGTTTTCTAAACCGATAGAATTTCCGTCGACGAACAAGTTTTTGGCGCCGTTGCCGGGGAATTGTTTTGATTTTGATTTTCTATTCTTCGGATTAGTTTCCTTTGATTTGTGTGTGTTTGTTTTTCTTAAACAAAAAAAAATTGTGTATTTGTTCGAATTTTTTTTGTGTGCATTATGTTGTGTGTTTGTTTTTCTTGTTTGTTTTTGCATTGACATTTGCATATTCTATTAAAAAGAAGAAAAAAAACATTTACACAATCTCAATTGAAAAAGAAAAAAAAAATTATTCCATTTCCAGATACATTTACATTTACAATTTGGCATTTTATCTTTGCATTTACAAATTTCATTTTGTTTACTACTTTCTCTCTGCCTCTCTTTTTTTTTCTCTCTGCCTTGTACTCCCTCTGTTAAATTCTTTACTGTAACACAATAGTGCACAGTTTTGTGCACCATCTGCCTGCACACAGTCCCCCAACCACCTTTCTTCTTCAACCAACTACCAGTTGTTGACTTAACCATCCCCATTGCCATATATACATCACTTGCACCTACCCAGTAATCATCTCACACCCTCCTCCCTGCCTCTGTTTTCCCATCATAAACACTGACTATCAACCCACATTCACTTCTAACCAAACTCCATCCAGCTTCACTTCTCTGTGCATCTATTATACAAACCCTCTGTGAATTACAGACAGCCCCTACTTCATCATCAAATTGATACTTCCTCATAACCATCAAACTGCTATCCTCTTTCACAAATACATCATCTTCACCGACCTCTGCTAGAACTACTGACCATTACTGTCCACACACTTCTGCTAGTACTCCTCCACAACATCCACGATCACTTTTGAACTGCCTTAACCACAGTCGACTGCCATCTCATTAACTTCTTCCCACTGTCTGTGTACTTATACCGCTGCCTGAACTTCAACCATCCTCAGCCAATACTGTCTCAACCACAAAACCACCCATTCTCATCCCAAACTCATCAGCGAACGGAATCATTTCCAGAACTTCACACAATTCAAAAACATCCTCCACTACAAACACAACAGCGAGCACTAGCGAATTGCCATCGAATTGCCATTTCTACTCCACCAGAGTTCCAACCATCAGCACAACCAAGGCGCCACAGCCTCGACCGTTACTCCGACACCGTTCCCAAATCAACCACAATTTCAAAGCCATATCCCCACAAGTTCTGCAGCAACTTCTCCTTACTAGCTACAATTTCACAGCAAACCATCAGCCACCAAAGCCTTACTCACTTCCACTATTTCGACTTCAACCGCAAATCCAAACCCCTAATAATCGAAAAAAAAAACCCCACCTTTAGTTCAACCGCGACCTCAACACTTCAGTCAATTCCTTGACATCGAGCAACTCAACCTCGCTGCAATACCAACCGCCGACTATTGAACTCGAACCACTCCTTCACCTCGACCACCCATTTCCTGTCATCGTCGAAAACACCTAAATCGCCTGCAAATCGCGGCCACGAACCAGTCAAATAACCGGAACTTGCTAGAATTTGACCAACCAGACCTCACGTCTTCCTCATTCAAATCAACCTCTCCTCCTCCTGACACTAAATCTACCACCGACTGAAAATCCACTCCACTGCTCGCCGTAGTTTCGAACAATTCGAGTCGGGTCCCCGGTTATTGAAGTCGCAATTTGTTTCAGAGGAGATTGTGAGGTCGCCATTTTGATTTCTGGAGTGAATGATTTGCTGTGAGTGGTTTCAGACGTTCACGAATTTTGTTTTGAAAACTGCGTGAGGTTTAATTAGTTTTGGTTGGAGATTTACTTGGGTTGGAGATTTACATTTGGGCTTTGGGCCGATCAATTTTGCTTTACATTAGTGTTTCTTTCTTAAAAAAAAAAAGAGACAAATTTCTTTTGTCTTAGTCTTTGTTTGTGTTCATTTTATTTATTTAGTCCGTAATTCATCTTCGTTTTCATCTTCCTTTTGTGGTTTTGCACAAAAAAAAAAGAGTGTTTGAATTTGATTTTGCTTTGTTTTGCTTTGAGTTTCATCCTTATAAACCAAAAAATTTTTTTTTTTTTTTTTTAAGTAAAACCCTACTTTTAAGTTTCCTTTCCAAAAAAAAAAACCAAAAAAAAAAAAAAATCTGTATAAATCTTGTCTTATTTCAGGTTGCCAAAGCAGAGTTGTAGAAGAAGCAGAAGTGCTTGCTAAAATAATTTGCGTGTTTTGCTGAGCTTGCCAAAAAATAACTGCTTGCTTATTTATAATTTTTTATTTGTCTCGCATTGTATATATCTATTGTTTTTGTTTGTCTTGCATTGTTGTTTACTTGCATTTGAAAAAAAAAATCAGAAAAACCAAAAACAAAAATAAAATCCATTCGTAGTTGCATTGTTAATACACGTTTAATTTCTGTTTTGCATTTCATCTTAGATTTTGATTAATAATAACGGTTAGAAATCGATAACACTTAATTGTATATTAACAATTTGTCTTCTTTGAACAATTTAATTCTTGGTGTCTAGGCTACGGCAGAGCAATAATCAGTTATAAATATTACGGTGATTCGTAAATATTATACTGAATTGTTTCTCTAAAGGTACTTAAACCTTCGGCTGCATTGCTACGGTGATTCGTGGTGCACCGATAAATCCTGCCCGTTACCTGGCTGAGAACTATCTTGTTTATCTAAGACAATTTGTGAATATACAATTTTGGGTTAACTTAGGATAAATCATTTGTAATTAACCCTTACATTCACTTAGTTGCATTAGTTCATGAAAAAAAAAGCAAAAAAAAAATCAAAATCCAAAACTAAAAAAAGTTGTTAATATTTCTTAACTTAGTTTTTTGTTTCTTTTCTTTTGAAAATTTTCAAATCAAAATTCCAAAAAAAAAAAATCAAAAATCCAAAAAAATCTTTTCAAAAAAAAAAAAATCCAAAAACAAAACAAAAATCAATTTTTGATTCTGAAAAATAGATTCTACTTGTAAATATTTTTGTTTATAAAAAAAAACCGAAAAAAAAATCTTGAAAATGTCCGAGTTTCCTTTTTCTTACTCGCTTGAATTTAACTACGAAAATCAATATAATCCATATGAGTTTACTCCAAATTCATATGGATATTTTAACAACTTTTGTGTAAATAATTCAAATTTCGAACAACAAAATTTTCAAAACGATGACCAATGTTCGACTCTTGAAAATAGCATTGAAATGATTTCATCTTTACCCGAACTTTCTACACGACAAAATCAAGAGATAAATGATTTATGTAATTCTGATTTGTGTAATAACTCGAGTCGAGGATTTCAAAATTTGAATTCAATTCAAAATTCAACCGATTACGATTATAACCCATGCCAATTTAATTTCGAGCTCCAAAATGAATTCCAAACTCAACATGAAAATGGGAACAACTTTTCAAACGAATTTGGCAATGGGAATAATCTTAACCATGTACGAGTGAAATTTTTTGTTCTCAACAAATCCAAATCGAAAATTCTCAATTTAATAACTATAAATTGGATTTTGTTGAACAAATGAATGAAATTTACGATGATCACACGGATTTGTTGTTTGAAACTTCTATGAAACAACGTGAACAACAAAATCAAATCTCAACGTGTGAGGAGTCAAGTGATAATCCATCTTTTACCCAAATCGACGATTTTCAAATAACAACTTTTGAATTTGATAATGACGATCTTAATCAAGTTGTTGAAAATACGGTAATTGAGTTGGATTTCAATTCTTTTGAGGGTGCGAAACTCGATTTAAATTTCGATCTTCCTTTTTCTGAAAATTTGAATACAACAACTTTGAATTTTGAACTTGATTTATGTAATAAAGTTGTTAATAATCCAACAAAGGAAGACGAATTTAATGAACACGAATTTTTTGGACTTTTGGATGACCAGTTGTTAAATTCCGAAGGGGAAGATGAAAATCCCCATTTTGATTTTGAAATCAATAATTGTGAAAATGTTTTCAATGATAAGCTTGAATTTCAAATTGGTGAAAATAAACTTGAACTTCAATCAATTGTTTTGTCGACCCTGAAAATCATCGAAAATAAAACAACTCGTACGATTTTTAATAAAACGCCATTCGTTTTTCCAAATCGACAATCAACTTAAAATTCTTTTACGATTTGGTTTTTCGTGCTTAAGCCGTGTCTCACGCATTTGACGAGACAAATGAATTGGTCTTTGGAAGACCGTTTCATTTACTTTTTGACTATATACTTTCTCATCTCTTGTAAATAATAATCTTTCATGTAAATATTAGATTTTTATTTTATTTTTCTCCTTCCACTTGGGTTGACTGTGGGGACACAGTCAAAATCAAGTGTGGGGGGAGACTCATTTTCTTTTTGATTTTTCATGATTAAATTTTCATTTTTTCTTTTTTGTTCCAAAACTCAAAAAAATATCAAAATTTTAATATACAATTTTTTTTAGCATTTTTGATTTATTTTTAAAGAAACGCTATAGGATAAATATATGGTTTTGGTTTATTAAATTGAAATTTTTGAAAATTTATTCGTCTTAACAAAAATAAAAATGAAGTTTGATTATAAATAACAATGGTTTAACTGGTATATAGGAAGGTTCATACGTGTTAATTATGAAATACATCCTAATTGAAAATCTTTGTTTTAAAAGTGGTGAATTTAAAGTAAAGGTATAACATTTTTTTTTTGTCTTCTAAGTTAAATGGTGCTAAGATGATTTTGCAAAACTCCCTCTCAAAAAACTAAAAAAATAAAAAATAATAACATCCAAGTATTCACTCTCATTTAAAAGTCCTCACGGTTATGCATGGGTGATTACTTGGAATTTTTGATTATGTGATTTCATACTCATTTAAAAGTCCTCACGGTTATGATGTACGGAACACATGTAAAAAAAAAACTTAATAAAAACCACCTACGGTCGATAGTGTATGCATGAAAGTGTGTGCACTCGCCATGCTCTGTACTCCCCTCACATAAGCCCGAAAGGCAGTGCATGGGTGGTATATCTGGCCTCAGTTCATCTGAGCTAGGTGAGTAATTTTTCTTGCAAATAATGAGAGAGCAAGCAATTGAAATCCTAGCACTATTTTTACTTAGTTGATTTGATTTGTTATTGAAAAGAAATGAAAATACCACTTTGATAAACTTTGATAATCAACTAAGGATCCATTTTATAATTACACTTTGTTATCAACCGAAACAACAAGTTAAACTATTGTCTATTTGTTATGATAACTTGATTTTTGTTGGAAATTTTGACGAGTAAATGACATAAATTTTCAAGATAATAACCAAAACCTATATTTAACTTATTCGTGTCAATTTAAAAATAAATCCTTCATTTGTAAATATTTCAAAAACTTGCATTATTCTCTTTGTAAATAAATCTTACATTTTGTAAATATTTTCATCCTGCATTTGGATTTTGTGGGTAATATCCGCTGAAAACCCTCACGAGACAACACTCGTCCTACTGGGGACACCCAGAGGTTTAACGGCTTGTTGCATACGCTCAATGCAATCGTGCTCCCTACGAAAATGGATTTATCTTAGTTTCCCTTTATTCGAGTACGAATAAAAAGATAAGTGTGGGGGTATTTGATGTGCACTTAAATGTGCATATTTTTATCATCATATTTATTCTTTTTAAATTAAATAAATGATCATATTGGGTATTTTAACTTGTTTAAACCAAAATTCATATTATTTGAAATTGTCATATATTCATCTTCATATATGGGAAAAACGGTCATTTGTGTGCATATATTTGTTTGAGAAAAATTAATTGAAAATTTGTATATATTTTTGTAGGAAATTGATCTCAAATAGAAGTGGTTTCATGAAGATATGCATGCACAAAATTAATACAAAGGAATGAAGATGGAAATAATTCAAAGTGAAGAACATGGAGGACCCCACCTACCCACCTACCTTAATGTACAAATTAAAGGCTAATGCACATGCTTTTGGAGTTAATGGCTTCATGTACACTTAATGGGGGATTAAGACATGTTAATGATAACTTGGCCTCCACACTTCCTAAGGAGCATTTTGGGCATTCCCCAAAAATATGCATTAGGGTTTCTAACTTGTATAAATACCCCTTATGTTTCATGTAGATGATCTCTTCTCTTAGTCTCTCTTAGGCCTCCTTCTCTTTAATTTAGTTTAGATCAAATAAAAGAAAGCTCTCTTTCTCTTTTAATGGCTACTTAGCCAATTTTTATTTCTTGTAATCTTTTTTATTTTATGCAATTTAATACATGCTCTTTCCTTTTCATGTTCATTTACTTTCATGTTGTAGTGTAGGTTTCTCTTATTTCATGCAAGTAGATTAGTTTTGTTTCTTTGTTTTGCTCTTTTTTCTTTCTTTTTTGCTTTCATGTTGCTCTCTACATTTGTTGATTTGATAACAAATATGAGAGCTTAATCCCTACAATTTAGGGGTAATGAAGCTCTCTAGTATGTAGATGCAACATTTTGATGTTTATACTCTCTTTTTGTGCTTTAATGGAAACACATGAAGTGGTTTAATGATGTTGTTTAGTTTTGAATTTGATAGTCTATGTTGTTCATAACAAATAGGCTATGCTTAACCAAACATAACACAAATTGGCTCTTCATCTAAATATGATTATGGCAAAGAAGTGAATGTTGAAATTGAAATTTGATAGCTTATATTTCTAAACAATAGTTAATAGGCTATGCTTAAAATAGATTTTTATTTCAACTTTGTTGTCATATTTCATGAGATTTAAAAGTGTATTAGTGGTTGTGTTATAGTTTGATGGTTTATATTGAGCTAATTAATAGCACAAATATACCATACTTATGATAAGCACATCAACTAATTCACTAATGACAAGAAAAGAGAGATCATAACTTCATTTTGTTGATTTATGTGATCTAGAGAGTGGAAATTGCCTCTAAATTGTCTTAATACTCTCGTATTTTTATCTATTTTCTTTTGTCATTTTTTTTTTTTAGTTAATCACTCTTCCAACTTTGGTTAATTTGATTGAGTAGATTTTTAAAATCATCAATTCCCTGCGGATCGACCCGTATTCGCTGTGTGCTACATTCGTACACCGTGCGCTTGCGGTTATTTTTAATTTAAATTCGTTCGACGGTTTTCTAAACCGATAGAATTTCCGTCGACGAACACAGTCAGACAAATGGGATGTAAGAACCATAATGGTCGTCAATGTTAAAATAAAATAGGGAGTGTTTGACATGCATCCCCGGTAAGGTTTGAAAATACACAAAACATCCCTTCGGTTTTTTAAAAAGTTTCCAGTCTTTGATTTCAAATTCACGCGTGCGCAAAGGCCCAAATACCTTTTACGTTTTTAACATTTCAAACGCGTATAATTTTCTGTAGAAATATCGGATAAACATACCGTTTTCACAAAAAAATCAAAAAACTTATGATCTTTAAAATGAGACCCATTGCTGATACAAAAAAAAAAAATCATATTTGTAGTCAGATGCAATTATTCCATTTATTTGCAGACAATTCAGCAAATTTTGGACATTTTCGATTTTTCTTGAAATCTGCAATTTGCAGAAATGTCTGCAACTATTGCATGCAACTATTGAATATAGTTGCAGACATATATGCAATTATATGGTGTAATTGCAGAAATGTCTACAACTATTTCATATAGTTGCAGACATATCTGCAATTATATGGTATTGCTTATAGTTTGTCATGCCGTTGTTTTTACATATATACAATGCCACTCATTAGAAAGAATAAAATTATTGATTAAATTGTGAAAACGGTTTGTTAATCCGTCGTTTCTATAAGAAGTTATTGAGTTTTAAATATTGATAGTTAATGTGGTGCAAATTTTAAATATGGATGTGAAAAAGAATCAACATTGCTGCAATGTAGAAGAGGGGTATTGTAGGAAAGAAAAGTGTGATTTTTAAAAATAGAGATGTAATTTAAATCTTTTTTATGAGAAGAATGTTTTATGTATTAAGTTTAATTTTAAGGACGTGTCTCTTGTTTTCACAATATAATACTTGTTTTTGTGGCTTCAGATGCGAGGCTGGGATAAGCTGCATCAAGTTCTTAACATCCATAAATTGGATTTTGAACTTAGTTGTGTCATCTTCCTCTTATTCTCAATGTCTAACGTTAGCCATAAAAATAGCCAAAACTTTGCCTATCTATCGGTTTTTGATTTCATAAAGAAATTAGAAATTCATATTTACTAACCTTTTATTACTGTACCTTTACAGAGAAGAGATAGAAAGTTCACAATTCATATGATCACTTCTCATTTCTCTTTTTGTTTCCAATAGTTTAATCAGGATTAGCAGGTTTAGCATATTTGCTTAAGAAGCCATAGGGTTAGGTCAGTTGTTTGTTCGGACTGCAAGATCAAAATTCTCAAATTGAAATTTGGAAACTGACATTCTTGTAACAAATAGCTTAAATATGTATTTCGCAAACGGATACTATGCCAGGGTTTTCAATGAAATTTTGTTCTTTGGGTAACTAAAAAAAAAAGACATATTTGTTTAAGAAATTAAATAATATTTTGTCCAATTCAAGTCTAGGCATGGATAGTAATTTATTAAATATAAAACAATTTGTAAGTAATAAAGTTGAGCTACCGTTGGTTAATCTAAATTCTGCAGTTCTTTCCCTGAATATCTTGTGGTGAAGAATGTTGCCAAGATTTCTAATCCTATTCCATCTGAACTTTTAGAATATGCATTCTCTTATAGTCACTACTGGCACAAGTCATAACTGTACACATATCTTCCACGTGGCATATTCTGACTAGCCCATATGATATTTCCAGACCCATAGAAATTGTTCACCAGATAAGGTATAAACGAAACTCAGAAATTCAATCTCCCTCCACCTCTTTTTTTCTCCATCTCATGGCCAAATGCACTTCTTCATCTTCTAACTTCTCTTCAATCCCAATCACTCCACATAAATCTATCTCCAAAGAACTTCTTTCAATTTCATTCTCTTATCACATTATATCAATCAAATCCTCATATCGAAAACTAATCATCATAGATTCAACAAATGCTTCATCTCCTATTTTAGAGACATCAAGCGATCTTCAAGTCATCGAACTTCCCTCGAACCTCCTTCCAAATTCAAAATTTTCAAACAAATTCATAAGGGGCCTATGCAAGAACCCTCAAACTCAAATCCTAGCATTCGATCACTACCAAAAGGCAAAAACCCAAATCGAATTTCGACTCGAACCATCCACACTCAACACCTTGATATCTACTTTGGTTAAACTCAAGCAATGGGCTTCTATCCCCCTCCTTCTCAAAGACATCAATGATTTAAACATATATCCAAGCACTCATATGTCTACAATATTGGTTACACGGTGCATTAGTGCTAGAAAATTCAAACTTGTCGAGGCATTTATACTAACTCTCCAAAACAAGCAAGAAAGTAGCAATGTGTTGGTATTTTGTGCAGCTATGCGTGGATACAACAAGCTTCATATGTACAGTAGCACTGTTATAGTTTTCAACACAATGAAAAACCTTAACGTTTCACTTAACCCAAATGTCTATTACTTGATCATGGATGCTTATAGAAAACTCGGAGACCCAGATAAAGTTCTTTCCTTGTTTCTAGAGTATGAGTCAAAGAACATTGTTACTCCTTTACCTGTTTCTCTTCAAATTTATTCTGTGTTGTGCGATTCTTTAGGAAGGTCGGGTAGAGCGTTTCAAGCACTTAGATACTTCAGAGAAATGATAGAAAAAGGAATTTCTCCCAATACTTCTTTGTACACTTCACTAATATGCTCATTTGCGGCGATCAAGGAAGCGGAGATAGCAGAAGATTTGTTTCTAGAAGGTAAAAGGAAGGGTATGGTAAAAGACCCAGCCGTATATTTAAAACTAGTGGTTATGTACGTGGAGCTAGGGCTCTTAGAGAAGACCATAGGCATCGTAAACTCAATGAAGGAGTCGAAAATCAAGGTTTCAGATTGTATACTATGTGCAATCATTAATGGTTATGCCTCAAAGAAAGGATTGCGCGCTTCATTAAAAGCTTACGAGCAGTTAATATCATTAGGATGTGAAATGGGGCAAGTCACATATGCATCCATCATCAATGTGTACAGTCGCTTAGGGCTTATAAGCAAAGCAGAAGCGGTTTTTAATGAGATGATAGTAAAAGGATACGATAGATGTGTAGTTGCATATTCTAATGTAATATCCATGTATGGGAAGAATGGAAAGGCGAGAGAAGCCATGAGACTATTAGCAAAGATGAAAGAGAAGAAGTGCGAACCTAACGTTTGGGTTTACAATTCTTTACTAGACATGCATGGCAAACTATTGAATTTGAAACAAGTCGATAAGTTATGGAAAGAGATGAAAAGAAGAGGAGTAATGCCCGATAAGGTTAGCTATACGAGTATTATAAATGCTTATAGTAAGGCGAAAGAGTACGATGTGTGCTTGAAGTATTATTATGAGTACAAGAAGAGTGGTGGTAAGGTTGATAGAGTATTTGCAGGGATAATGGTGGGTTTGTTTTCTAAGAGCAGTAGGATTGATGAAGTTATAATGTTGCTTCAGGATATGAAGGAGGATAAGTTGGAAGTGGATGAGAGGTTGTATAAGTCTGCGTTGAACGCTTTGAGGGACGCAGGGTTGCAGAGTAGGGTTAAGTGGTTGGAAGAGTGTTTTGGGTATTTGGATGAACAGAGAAAATTTGATGGAGAGTAGTTCTTTTTCTTCTTGTTTTAAGTTCTTTTTTTTTTTTCCTCTGTTCATATATATTGATAAATAGTTTGGAGTTTGGTTCAATTCTCCCCTTTTTTATGTACACGTGAAGAGCAAAACTTTTAAATGTATAATTTTGCTAGGTGTATAATGAAATACACATTTGCAGTATTTTTTTTTTCTTCCTGCAAGCCTAAAGTACTTATATAGAAAGGAAGTTGCTACTTCTAATCTCCGGTTCTCCACTTTGTTTAGATTGAACTTTTTGCATTATTCTTTTTATTTTATTTAAAAAAAAAGACTATGTGGATTTACATACATTATATTTTAATTCTAACTACGTCTATGAATTGATATTTGTTGGTAATAAGAGCATTTTCATTGCACTCTTTTATGTCGCCAGGTCAGAAGTTTGAGATACCTTATACTACAGGTTTATGCATTCAAGGCTTTGAACACATGCTGAATCGATCGCATTGTTTGGAAATGGTTCTTGGGAGAAAGATTCAAGATTTAAGTCGCCTTATGTTATTTTTAGTACATTCAGTGTTCAGTTTGGAATCACTTTCTTTATCATTAGTATGTTATTGTGCCATCCTGAGTTCAAGCTTCACGGATGTACCTCGGGATGCTCTAGATTTAATGATTTCCTTAACAGGTATTTTGCTCTAATCCCCCTTTGGCTAAACAAATGAGTGTGTTGAGTAATGTCAACTTCCAAAATACAATGAAGTTCCAAAACTTAATCTCTACGATTGGCGACGGCCGCACCGTAGGAATCGATTTTAACTATCCATTGAACTGCAGTGATAAGTGCATCGTATTTTATATTGTACAACATTGCAAATCCGTCATTACTTTCATACTTCTTAAGAAACTATGACCGAAGAGGAAGAGTGGAAAAGAAGAATGATTTTGGAATTGTTTTGTCCCTTGCTCGTTTTTATACGATTGAACGGTTGTCTCTTGGCAAAGTGGCAACAACCGTTTGAAAAGAAATGTCAACTGACTAAGGAGATCCATCCCCAAACAATCGATCAAATCGTCGACCATTCGATTGGTCTTCTTGTTTCATCGATTAAATGAGACCAAATTTGAACTTTTTTCTGTTTGGAATTCCTTGGACCTCTACCCCTTGAATGAGGATAGTGAATCCGCCGATTGTTCCTTTCAGAAATGTCCAATAAATTATTTTTGAACGGCTACAAATGAACGCAACGACTGCGTATTTTGGTGTAGTTTTGGGCTTGTAGCGAATAAAAATAAAGGTCGTTCGAATTCTGCCCAAATATATAATTTGGGCCCAAACCCAAATCTTGGTAGAGTTTAGAGTGTGATATTGATGTAATTATGTAATTTGTTATATGACTTAACTTTTACATACAAATTTTATTCAAAATAAAATACGGTTTTAGTTTTATTTTCTATTGTATTTACTATTATATTGTAGTATAAATAATGGTTTGACTACATTTAATATATACCAATATAAAATTCTTCGAAAAAATATTTAATCAATTACGGTTGCAAATGCATTCGTAACTATGGATGTTGAATCAAATGTATAAAATAGTTATCATTTAAAATGTTGCCAATTAAGGTATATCAAGAAAGAATATTAATACATCCGTCAAGGCTAGTGTATGTAATGCTCTTTACATGATGGATGATGAATTAATCTGGCTGTGAAGACACCAAAGGATTACTTGTAGTTGTTAGGAACAATCACAGTTAGACTTAAGGAGAGTTTTATAAAAATTAATATAACTAAGTCAAAATCTAAGATATCTTGTAACAATGTGCAATAAATAGTCTTTAGGCTTGAGAATGCTTTTAATGTTAACTATGTATACTACTATACTTTGACATGATCATCCTACGACTATAGTTGAACATATGTTGAACCACTTGAAATGAAACATTACTGAAACAAGGTTTTTTTTTTCTCCATCGTTGTAGAATGTTTGTATCACTATAATTGTTAGCCTACTTAAAGTCAAAATCTTTAGTCATAGAAAATCAGTTAATCAATAAATCTTATTGGATTGATACAAGAGCTTTAGTACTAAGCAATCGGTAAATCCATGTTTGTGATACACACACAAGTGTATGTTTGCAATCATTTACTGAAAGTTTGTAATGCATTATACTACAGCTTTGTGCATTCCAAACTTTGAACACACACTGAATCGTTCGCTGAAAGAGGGGGCTATGCGGTAGGATCGTATAATATGGAATAGCGGAATGATATAGATAAATAATGATAAGCAATAAGTAAAGTAGACACCAAGACTTTATACTGGTTCGGACCTCTTGTCCTACGTCCAGTCCTTAAGCTTCTCTTAGGAATTCTACTAACAACCCTCACTTAAGCCCGAGGAATATGTTTACAACTTACCCGAACAACCGAACGGGATTTCTTGCCTCAACTACCGAAGAGGACTTCAACTCAATTACTAAAAAATAATATTCGACTTGTTGTGTTCTTGTCAACATTATTGAGTCTAATGTAGTACAATATTCCTATAATCTTAACCTCGAGAGTATGCAATGTGTTTGTGAAGATTTAGAAAATGTGAATTGCTATGAATCAAAAGAATGTTATAAACAAAACAGTGATTCAAGCAATAGATTGGTGATTGCTTTGAGAATATCTAGAGAATATGATCAAGAAAGTAGTAAGATTAAAGCAAGAGAATTTGGTAAATTGAATGATGTTAGAATCATGTATTTATACTTGTAGAAGAGGTGCATTTGTTGTCAAAGGTTGTAAACAAGAGATGCTTCCATTTCCATTGAAGAATGGTTGCAACTCTTGGGAGGAAGAAGATGTCTTTTCAGAGAAAATTCGCAGGTTCAAATTCAGTCGACTGAGCAGGGAAATCAGTCAACTGAAAATATGAAGTAAAATTTTCAGGAACAAATTCAGTCGATTGTGCATGAAGTTCAGTCGACTGAAACTGTGCATGTTTATATATATGTACCAGTTTCAGTCGACTGGCCATTCCTGTTCAGTCGACTGAACTACTAAAATATGCGTAGTGAAAGTTTAAATAAAAATGAAGTTCATAAAATGTGTTCTAGTGTTCGTGCAAGCCTCTGGAAGATATATTTTAATAATAAATCTAGACTAAGACCTATATATAAAAATCATACTTATGTTTGTTTGGTCTTCATTGATCTTCCTTTAGCTTTGCACATATCTCTTCCTTTTTTGTTGAAGCACATTGTCATTGATCAAAATCTTCGCGTATCAACATTCGCTTGTTATTTAAATTGGTATGATTATCAAATATGAGTTGCTTTATGTTATTAGTATTTTTAATGTTCTGATTAGAATTTCTACGGTATTATAAGTATGTTATTGTGTCACCGTAAATTCTAGTTTCACGGATGAACTTTGAGATACTTTTACGCTGCCAATATTTTGTTAACAATGTATCTGTTTTGGAAGAAATGGAATATTTCGTTAGTGGTATCTTCTTAGCGAGACGCTAGAAGGAGACATTAGGTTTTTCTATAAGATTCCTAGTTTGATTAAACAAATGATTGGGTTGAGTAATGTCAAAGTGTCTCTCAAAGTACAAAGGGGCTCGAAAAATTATTCTCTATAATCAGCTACAGTCACACTATTGAAATCAATCCTAGCCATTCATTGAATATACTGCGTTGACAAGAGCATTGCTTTTGTGATTTTATTGCATAGCAAATATGTCATTGTTCTTTCTTTAAGAAACTATGATTGAAGTGGAAGAGTGGAGAAGATTGATTTTCGAATTATTCTATCTCTATTGACATCCTGGATTACCAACTTTTAAAGGCTTGAGTGGTCGGGTATCTTGGCGAAGAGACACAATCTTTTGAAAAGGAACTCTTGTTTTCAAACAACGAGACCAATCGACTAGTCTTCTAGATCAATCGACTAAATGAGATCAAATTTAAATTTATTTTACTCTATAATTTCCTGGATCTCTACCAATCGAATGACCGTAGTTGACTAGTCAATTGGTCATTTTAGAAATGTCCAGTAAATTATATCTGAATAGTTACAAGCGTTCACAATGGTTGTGTCATTTGGTGTGATTATGGGTTTGCAGCGACTTAAAAAATAATCATCTAAATTCTATCTAAATATAATTTGGATCGAAACCCAAATCAGACCTACTTAGCTAGACGCGGTTGAACGACGACGTGCACACATGTGTGTAATCATGCATAGTCCGTCTCTTCACTCTAAAGAAAATATTTCGATGCTCAAATGACCCAGCCCTTCTCTTGTTGAATCTATGTTTGAACAAATATAGTTCCAAATACTATGTGACATTGGACTTATCTTATTTAATTATTCCTTTTCTTATCTAACTCCCGCTTCTTACTGATTGTGTGAGCTTTGCCAACAGCAGTTACTCATAAAGCAACTGTGATAAAGTTCACTCTACAATTGGTGAAACACATGCCAGAGGGTCCTACTATTTAATTGGAGCGGAATATTAAACAATAATTGTGCAAGTATGAGCGACTATTGCGACTACGTATGTGTTGTTGGTTATTTATCCATAATTCAATAGTCGTTTAAAGATAATCTGATCATGTTTAATCTTACAACCTCGTTTTTGGACTTGTAAAGGCACCTACATGTGAATATACGAATTACAATCATGTAATTTAAACCTTAAAATTAACCTAACAGTCATTTACAGACCATAAATTTACAAAAACAAAGCAAGAGATTATACATATATATAATCTCATTATGTGCATGTATAATTGATAATCATGTTAAAGTTATGGGTGAGCCCTAGAGCCAATGATCTAATTTGATTATATAACTTGACTTGTATAGCGACTCTTGTCGAAATGAAGCAACCATTTAATGCTCTGTTCTATTATACAAATTGTTATATTGGGATATAAGCAATGTGTTAATTACATTAAATATGCACTAGTAAATCTCCTTTGGAAAATTATTTAATCAATTGTAGATATGAATGTGTTTGTAATCATGAGCATTGAACCACTTCAATAAATACTTGTATTTAAATGTTTGTAGTAAAAATGTGTCGAGAACGGTGTACGTAATTCTCTACATCTGATGGACGGTGAACTACCCATGACCGTTGGGGTTATGTACGTGTGGCTATTTGGAACTACTACAACACGACTCATTGAAAGATTTCTATATGTTAACTACGAAGTCAAATAAAATATTTCATATGATGATGTACAGTAATTAATATTTTGACTTGAGAATATTATAAATCTTAAGTGTCTAAATTATACTTTGATTATGGTCAATCATATAACAACGACGATCATGTTGAGGTCATAGTTGGATATTAGTTGAAACACTTAAAGTGAAACACTATTCAAAAGAGATTTCATCTAGTATCACCGTAATTAGTAGTCAATTCAAAGTCAAAGTCCGTGGTTAAGGAAAATCGATTGATTGGTGAATATTATCGGATTTAAGCTTGAGCTTCTATGTTGTATTTTACAAAATCGAACTTTGGATATCTAAGTGATATACGGAGGATGGAGAGAAAAACATGCATAATATATCATTACTTAGAGTGTAGATTAAATGATTAGAAATGTAATTTTACCTGAATGATCGGTAAACAATTGAACTCGTGTCCACTACTATTCTTTAATGAAGTTCACACAGGTTCGTAGTCAAAATATTTAAACATGATCAAGGTTTGAGTTCTCATTAGGAAGTCACCTAAACGTAATTGTTAGTATATTTTCGAATTTAGCTCGGTCGAATTAATTTATAAATGCTATAATTAAAATGGAGGAAACTAATATAAATGTTTTATTAGCTTTTTGGGGGGCCTATTAATTATTTTTGGAGGGAAATAATTGATTAAAATAATATATAAAACATACATTTAAATAAATTAATTAATTAAAAATAATAATTTAATAATTATTAGATGTTACTAATTATGGCCAAAAAATTTCATTAATAATTACAAACACATAGAGGACGCCCATACCAATAATTATTGACCATTATACATAATTGTTGAGCTTACTATAACCGAGTCATTACGTAAAAAATTATTAAGAAAGACAGGGTTGGATATTTTGCCTTATTAGCCCTAAAAATAAAAAACAAGGTTTTCTGTTATTCAACATATAATCTCAATAGCATGATACTTCCACTAAAATGAGCCATAGTCAGTACTTGTATCTTGGAAATCAAACTAGGAGGAAAGAAAGGAAGAGGAAATTACACGCAACTCAAACGTGTAATCTTCCAACATTATTCGTAAAGTATAACATATTAAAGTTAATTTTTAAAATTAATAAAAATAGTCCGAAAAAGTATTTTTTTGATCTAATTAATGAAATAATATATTTTGCATGTTAAAATATTTCCGTGTGATTTTAATTATTGTAAACTCTTAACTAGCACGTATATTTTAATTTTAAAACTAATAAAATACTCTAATTTTAATTTTTGGATTTGAGAAATAAAAAATATAATTTTCTTATATGTGTGTGTGTGTGTATATTCCTTTAAACATTATTTTAATATAATCATGAACATATGGTGTTCATTATATACATTTTATTTAAGCTAGTTAAAATAATTATAACAAAGTTAATTCCAATTCAAAATAACATTTTTGGTATCAGATCAAACATTAAATATTTTTTAGTGCGAAGCATATCATTTATGAGAATACATTGTAAGACATAGTGCATAATGTGTGCGTTGCGGAATTATGGATCTTAAGGCTAATTAAACACTAAAGGAGATGGGGTGAATAGTGTTTTCTAAATTATTTAAATATTTTTAAATTTCTTTCAAATTAAATATTAAATCATAGATTAACAGTACAGAGTTATACTATCAGTCATTGATGCAATCACAGATTAAAAAAACTGTAAGGCAAAGAGTTAGGGATGCGACACCAAAGATTTTTAACTGGTTCGAATTTCTCCTACATCTAGTCCCATACAATTGATTGTACGTATTTCTTTTCAAATGCAAATCATTAAATGGGCAGAAGGAAAACCCAAATACAATCTCGACCCTGAGACAATAAGACACAACCTCATGAATTTTTGGGTTCAGGGTACACCCATTTAATTTGAACGGGCTGTAACATCCCCTATTCCGAGGACCAAAACTAACTGATACGGATGCTGCAATCACAGTCGTCCATATTTATTAATTCTTGACGACAAAATGTGGTTATGTTAATCATATCAATAATCAGAAGCACATGGATATGAAAATTTTCAAACACAATTTAATAACAACTTTTCACATCTTACTTCACAATTGATATGTAACGACCCACTTTTTTGAACAATTTAAATCGAAAATAAACCACACAATGTAAATTCCAAAACCATTCAAAAGGAAAGATTGTTATGGAAAATAAGAAAAAGAAGAGAAAGAAAAACAAAACACAAAATATCACAGCGGAATGACAAAATATTATAATCAAATAAACAGTTCATGAAGCTGTTTTACAAATATCTTTGATTACACTTTACAATACAATCAGAGTTATACATAAAACGAGAATAAATATGAATTGCTTGTTAATTAAATTGGTATGATTATCAAATATGAGTTGCTTTATGTTATTATTAGTATTTTTAATGTTCTGATTAGAATTTCTACGGTATTATCAGCATGTTATTGTGTCATCGTAAATTCTAGTTTCACGGATGAATTTTGAGATACTTTCACGCCGCCAATATTCTGTTAACAATGTATCTGTTTTGGAAGAAATGGAATATTTCGTTAGTGGTATCTTCTTAGCGAGACGTTAGAAGGAGATGTTAGATTTTGCTATAAGATACATTGAAGATGCTTTCCTAGTTTGATTAAATAAATGAGTTGGTTGAGTAATGTCAAAGTGTATCTCGAAGTACAAAGGGGCTCGAAAATTTAATCTCTATAATCAGCTACAGTCACACTATTGAAATCAATCCTAACCATTCATTGAATATACTGCATTGACAAGAGCATTGCTTTTGTGATTTTATTGCATAGCAAATATGTCATTGTTATTTCTTTAAGAAACTATGATTGAAGTGGAAGAGCGGAGAAGATTGATTTTCGATTTATTCTATCCCTGTTGACATCATGGATTACCAACTTTTGAAGGCTTGAGTGCTCGGGTATCTTGGTGAAGAGACACAATCTTTTGAGAAGGAACTCTTGTTTTCAAACAACGGCCATTCATTGAACCATTGACCAATCGCCTAGTCTTCTAGATCAATCGACTAAATGAGATCAAATTTAAATTTATTTTACTCTATAATTTCCTGGATGTCTACCAATCGAATGACCATAGTTGACTAGTCAATTGGTCATTTTAGAAATGTCCAGTAAATTATATCTGAATAGTTACAAGCGTTCGCAATGGTTGTGTCATTTGGTGTGATTATGGTTTGCAACGACTTAAAAAATAATCATTTAAATTCTATTTAAATATAATTTCGATCGAAACCCAAATCCAACCTACTTAGCTAGACGCGGTTGAACGACGATGTGCACACATGTGTGTTATCATGCATAGTCCGTCTCTTCACTCTAAAGAAAATATTTCGATGCTCAAATGACCCAGCCCTTCTCTTTGTTGAACCTATATTTGAACAAATATAGTTCCAAATACTATGTGACATTGGACTTATCTTATTTAATTATTCCTTTTCTTATCTAACTCCCGCTTCTTACTGATTGTGTGAGCTTTGCCAACAGCAGTTACTCATAACGCAACTGTGATAAAGTTCACTCTACAATTGGTGAAACACATGCCAGAGGGTCCTACTATTTAATTGGAGCGGAACATTAAACAATAATTGTGCAAGTATGAGCGACTATTGCGACTACGTATGTGTTGTTGGTTATTTATCCATAATTCAATAGTCGTTTAAAGATAATCTGATCATGCTTAATCTTACAACCTTGTTTTTGAACTTGTAAAGGCACCTACACGTGAGTATACGAATTACAATCACGTAATTTCAACCTTAAAATTAACCTAACCGTCATTTGCATACCTTAAATTTATGAAAATGAAGCAAAGAGATTATACATAAATATAATCTCATTATGTGCATGTACAATTGATAATCATGTTAAAGTTACGGGTGAGCCCTAGAGCCAATGATGTAATTTGATAATATAACTTGACTTCTATAGCGACTCTTGTCGAAATGAAGCAAACATTTAGTGCTATGTTCTATTATACAAATTGTTATATTGGGATATAAGCAATGTATTAATTACATTAAATATGCACTTGTAAATATCTTTTGGAAAAGTATTCAATCATCGTAGGTATGAATGTGTTTGTAATCATGAGCATTGAACCACTTCAATAAATACTTTTATTTACATGTTTGTAGTAAAAATGTGTCGAGGACGGTGGACGTAATGCTCTACATATTATGGACGGTGAACTAACTATGACCGTTGGGGTTATGTACGTGTGGTTGTTTGGAACTACTACAACAAGACTCATTGAAAGATTTATATATGTTAACTACGAAGTCAAATAAAATATTTCATATGATGATGTACAGTAATTAATATTTTGACTTAGAGAATATTGTAAATCTTAAGTGTCTAAATTATACTTTGATTATGGTCAATCATATAACAACGGCGATCATGTTGAGGTCATAATTGGATATTAGTTGAAACACTTAAAGTGAAACACTATTTAAAAGAGATTTCATCTATTATCACCGTAATTAGTAGTCAATTCAAAGTCAAAGTCCTTGATTAAGGAAAATCGATTGATTGGTGAATATTATCGAATTTAAGCTTGAGCTTCTATGTTGTATTTTACAAAATCGAACTTTGGATATCTAAGTGATATACCGAGGATGGAGAGAAAAACGTGCATAACATATCATTACCTAAAGTGTAGATTAAATGATTAGAAATGTAATTTTACCAGAATGATCGGTAAACAATTGAACTCGTGTCCACTACTATTCTTTAATAAAGTTCGCACAGGTTCATAGTCAAAATATTTAAATATGATTAAGGTTTGAGTTCTCATTAGGAAGTCACCTAAATGTAATTGTTAGTATATTTTCGTATTTAGCTTAGTCGAATTAATTTATAAATGCTATAATTAAAATGGAGGAAACTAATATAAATGTTTTATTGGTTTTTTAGAGGGCCTTTTAATTATTTTTGGAGGGAAATAATTGATTAAAATAATATATAAAATATATATTTAAATAAATTAATTAAAAATAATAATTTAATAATTATTAGATGTTACTAATTATGGCCAAAAAGTTTCATTAATAATTACACACACATAGAGGACGCCCATACCAATAATTATTGACCATTATACATAATTGTTGTGCTTACTATAAACGAGTCATTAGGTAAAAAAATTATTAAGAAAGACAGGGCTGGATATTTTGCCTTATTAGCCCTAAAAATGAAAAACAAGGTTTTCTGTTATTCAACATATAATCTCAATAGCCTGATACTTCCATTAAAATGAGCCATAGTCAATACTTATTTCTTGGAAATCAAACTAGGAGGAAAGAAAGGAAGAGGAAATTACATGCAACTCAACGTGTAATCTTCCAACATCATTCATCAAGTATAACATATTAAAATTGATTTTTAAAATTAATAAAAATAGTCCGAAAAATTTATTTTTTTGATCTAATTAATGAAATAATATATTTTGCATGTTAAAATATTTCTATGTGATTTTAATTATGGTAAGTCCTAACTAGCACCTATATTTTAATTTTAAAACTAATAAAATACTCTGATTTTAATTTTTGGATTTGAGAAATAAAAAACAAAATTTTCTTCTATGTGTATGTGCGTGTATATTCCTTTAAACATTATTTTAATATACTCATGAACATATGGTGTTCATTATATACATTTTATTCAAGCTAGTTAAAATAATTACAACAAAGTTAATTCCAATTCAAAGTAACTCTTTTTGGTATCAAATGAAACATTAAATATTTTTTAGTGTGACATATATCATTTATGAGAATACAGTGTAAGACATAGTGCATAACATGTGGGTTGTAGAATTATGGATCTTAAGGCTAATTAAACACTAAAAGAGAGGGGGTGAATAGTGTTTTCTAACTTATGTAAATATTTTTAAATTTCTTTCAAATTAAATATTAAATCATAGACTAACAATACAGAGTTATACTATCATTCATATATGCAATCACAGACAAAAAAATAGTAAAGTAAAGAGTTAGAGAGGTGAGACCAGAGATTTTTAACTGGTTTGAATTTCTCCTACATTTAGTCCCATACAATTGATTGTACGTATTTCTTTTCAAATGTCAATCTTTAAATGGACAGAAGGAAAACCTAAATACGATCTCGACTCCGAGACTGCAAGACACAACCTCTTGAATTTTCGGGATCAGGGTACACCCACTTAATTTGAATGGGCTGTAACATCCTCCACTCCGAGGACCAAAACTAACTGATACGGATGTTGCAATCACAGTCATCCATATTTATTAATTCTCGGCGATAAAATGCTGCTATGTTAATCATATCAATAATCAGAAGCACATGGATATGAAAATTTTCAAACATAATTTAATAACAACTTTTCACATCTTACTTCGCAATTGATATGTAACGAACCACTTTTTTTTGACAGTTTAAATCGACAATAAACCACACAATGTAAATTCCAAAACCATTCAAAAGGGAGTATTGTTATGGGAAATAAGAAAAAGAAGAGAAAAGAAAGAAAAACAAAACACAGAATATCACAGCGGAATGACAAAATATAATAATCAAATAAACAGTTCATGAAGCTGTTTTACAAATATCTTTGATTACACTTTGCAATACAATCAGAGTTATACATACAATAAGAATAAATAAATAAATACAGCGGAACAACATGATGCAGAGAGCTAAGTATAATAAAAAAATAATAGTACATAAACTTCGTCTTCATCCCCTAGAATAAGGTCTTCAATACACTAAAAATCTCAGACTGACCCGAGCGTAATGAAAAGACAAAACACTCGAGTTAGGACTAAAAGATCTTATGTAAATTAAATCAACAATAAATAAATATAAGTGTAACGACGTCAGAGATGTTTACGGAGTTTGACGTCTCTTATCCAGTGTCTAACGTGAATGCAATAACTTAAGAGATGTTCAGGATTCCATCTCCTAAGGATCCGTTAAATTATCTACTATGTAGTAATATACGCTATAATAATATGTCAATCAGTAAAGTAAAACATTAAAATAGCGTTAGGCATTACCCATATCCCCATTAACACATTTTTATATATATTCCTGTAGTTTATACAGTACCGTAATTCCTCCGTAAACTGGAGGTCTATTAGAGGGCACTCCATAGGTGTGGTACAAACCAAACTCGTAAAGGGCGCGATAAGGCATGTGACAAGGCACGCGAGGCAATGCCATGGTAGGATTCTACGGTTTGCACTCCCGGATAGGTGGTAACGCATAGCAGCTACCGAATTAAACACAAAGCCATAACATGGTATCGAAGAAATGTGCACGATCGGAGGAGCGACCTCACTTGGTCTGGTATAGCTCATGTTTTAGCCACATCAAGCAGACTTGCTAGAGTCAAGGCTACGTAAATACCTCATATAAAATCGTTCTCTAAACCATCCTACTTCATTCTGGAATCTCCATCACGTACACAGTTGTTAACATGGTTTACGATATTGGTAGAGAGTATGACAATACCTGATCCTGGTCTCTTTAACAACTGTAACGACCTTGAATTTTGAATAATTTTAAATTGAGAATATTTAATTTATTTTAAATATTTGAATGATGGTTTAGATTGAATTTTCAATATAACTTTGATTTGGCGATTAAATTTTAGAATTTAATCTATTGAAAGTTGAATAAAAATTTGAATCTTCAATTTTAAGCCGATTAAAAATATTTCAAAGGCTTGTAAAATTCATATTGATAGTACTGAAGATTTTAGAAGCTTCAGAATTGAAATTGAAAGTGAATTGTTCAGTTTTGAAATTTAATCGTTTGAATCGATATTTAAAAATAGCCATCCGAGGCACAGTCTCGGAATTCGACGAAACCAGTTCCATTGGGTCCGTAATATTGAATTATTCTAGGATTTCAAATTTCGTATTTTTTGGAGTTTATATGTGAGCACACGACATATAAACGCGTTGAGATAAAATCGAATTCAAATTGAAATTAATATTTTAATTAATCAAACGGTACCACGTTCTCCCTAAAATTATGCCTAGTATCACGCAGATGATCATGGAGGCAAACACGTTCTCCCTGAAGCATCACGTTCCTTTGTCTCCTCCATCCCTCTTTATATAATCGTGCAACCACTTCTCAGTTCCAAAATCAAACGAAAAAAAAAAATATATAAATCAATGGCCGCGTCTTCAAAATCACGAGCCCTCTTCCTCGTTCCCAAAAATCACATGCCGCAGATTCATTTATAAAAAAAAAAAAAAATGAAAACTAAATGGCCGAAGCCCAAATGAGAACGCGATTCGCGTAGAAGGCGACTGGCGGCATGGAGGGGGTCGAGGTGAATCAATGGGGCATCGCGTGGTGGCGTGCGCGCGTAAGCGTGGTTCGCGAGGCAGGCAGCGTCGATTGAGGCGCGATTAGAGGCGACGTCAATGGAGCGGCATCAATTTGGGAGTGAGCTCGTCGCCTCGCTCGAGCGCGAGCTAGGGCACGGCAGTGATTCGAATAGGGGGTGGCGGCTACTGGCGCGACGCGATTGGAGGTGGTGGCGAAACGGCGTGCGCGCGAGCTCGCGTAGGTGGACAACGGCAACGTCGACAGGCAGTAGGGTATTTTTTATTTATTTATTTATTTATTTATTTATAAAGTATGTATATTGTTAGATTGAAAAAAGATATATATACAGTAAAGAAAAAAAAATTTAACAGTAAGTTATAAATGTTGTTATATGTATATATATATATATATATATATATATATATATATATATATATATATGCAGGTTTTAATATTTGCAGAAAGACAAATGTTATAATATGTATGTCGTTTTAAAATAAAAATCGAATAATACAAGTAATTTGTTTAAAATTTAAAAGCATTTGTTTGAAATTAAAATGTATGGTTAAATAAATTTAATTTAAAAAAGAAATTTAAATTTTTAGTTAATCAAATTTATTAAAATAAAAAGGAAATTTAGTTCAATTGAGAATTTCTAAGTTAAAATTTATTTTCAAAGGAAAAATTAGTTTTAATAAATTTGTTCAAACGAGAAACTGGTTTAAATAAAACAATTGATTAATTAAACAATCAAGAACGAAAATTTAATAGTTCGATTTAATTCGAATATTAATAAAGTCATTGGCTAATTTAATTTAACTAATAGGAATTTAACTTATTGAATGAAATGAATTATTTAAGAGGAATTAAGATTGAAATTTAGTTTTTTAACAAATTTATTTAAAAGAAAATCGATTTAAAGATATTAATTTAAGGTAAAAGGATTAGTAGAAAATAAATTTATTAAATAAAAAATTTTGTTAAAGATAAATTTAGATTTATTTATTAAAGAGAAAGAATACTTCGAATTAAATAGTTAGTTAAGAAAGTTAAATAAAAGGAATTGATATAATGATATTAAACAAATATGATTTGTTCAGTTGTTATAAAATAAATAGTTTACGATAATAAATTTGTTTTATCTACTATAGTTACTAAAAAGAAAACCTTTAGTTAAAATTAAATCTATAGTTAATTAAATTATTTGAAAGAAAGTTTGGTTAATTAAATTTAATTTTTAGTTGAAATAAAATTATTAAAGAAGAAACAGATTTAAATAAAACTATTGATTAATTTAACCATTTACAATGAAAATTTATTATTCGATTATTTCGAATATTAATAAATTGTGTATAATATTTATACAAGGTATAAATGAAGAAAACAAGTTGAATTGGAAGTGGATTGCAAACGGGAATAAAGGTGAGAACTTCTCACTCAAAAGGAATTTTGTTGTTTATTTAAATTTTAAATAGTTAGATTTAAAATTTGATTGACTGTGTTGATTGAATGCTTGAATGATGATTGTTATATATATATATTGGATGTGAATAGACCCTATACGCCGTTAGTAAGCGGAGGTTATTTATTACACACATATACCGCGATATTCCACCTCGAAGTGGAATTGGTATTATATTATATATAGCAATATATATATATTGGCATATGTATATATTGCAGTTGATTGATTTCCCGCATTTTCTTTTAGCGGATGAGACCCTATGCGCCGTTAGTAAGCGGATATATATTATAAAATCCCATATACCGCGATATTC
The DNA here is from genome assembly GCA_030765085.1 of Allium cepa. Classification (NCBI taxonomy): domain Eukaryota; kingdom Viridiplantae; phylum Streptophyta; class Magnoliopsida; order Asparagales; family Amaryllidaceae; genus Allium; species Allium cepa. The sequence continues at coordinate 901,598,430 of CM060937.1, read as the reverse complement.
CGTCTTGAAACGGAATGGTATTGTGCTAATGTCTGTGGATGCAGGGAAACAGGTTGGAGGGATCCAACTGGATTCCTCACAATATTTATTTGATTTCATATATTGTGATATTTAATTGTTTATCATGGATGATATATGATGTTTGAAAATCGTGATTGACTATTGATGTGTTGCATCATCGGACCCAATTTTTGAAATTTAAAAACAACGATTTTAATTTCTAAAGTGATTTTTTGAAAATATACGTTTATATAATATTTTTTGGAATTGATTTATTGTAAATAAATAAACGTTATAATTTTTATGTTATAAAAATTAGGATTTTTGAGAAATGTAGTTAAAAGTTGATTTTTGAGAATATGGGATTAATGATTTGACAAAATAATTTAAACTGGGATTTTTGAATCTATTATAAAATGAATAAAAGTGATGAAATTATAAAGAACTGTGAAGATGTTTCAAAAGAATAATATAAATTGTTTTATATTAAAAAGATTTATAAATTGATATTTCTAAATTTTAAATATAAGAATTATAAAACAAACTTTTATAAGTGTTAGAATAAATTGTAAATGAATTTCATAAATAGAAATGGAATTATAGAATTATAACGATGAAGTTATAAATAGAATTTTATAAACAATATAAATTGATTTATATAAAAGATTTACAAACGGATATTTGTAAATTAAAATATTGGAATTATAAAACGAAGTTTTTATAAGAGTTAGGATGAATTGTGAATGAATTCCACAAATGAATGAATTTATAGAATTATGAACGGTGAAGTTATAATTGGAATTTTATAAACAGTAGGTTTATAAAATTTGTGAAGTTATTTAAAAGAATAAGATTTTGGATAAATAGATGAATCTTATAAGTTATAAGATTTATAAAATTTGTGAAGTTTAAAGGAATGATTTTATAAACAAATAAATTATAAGTATTTAACTTATAATATGAAAATTTTAATATATCATTGTGATATGAATTGAGATAAGTTAATAAAGGAAATTTATAAAAGGAAGTTGTTATAAAAGAAATAGAAATAGAATTTATAAACATTGTTTTATAAATTCGCAAACTACTTATTTTGATAAGTAAATTGTTGCAATTTATTTATGAAGTTATATTCATGTTTTAGACAGTGAATAATTCCTTAAACTAAAATGAATAGAAGTAATGAAATTGGTTAACGATATATTCACGTTTTTGAATAGTGAATAATATGTTAAAGAAATTATTTAGAATGTGATGTCTTAAATAAAATTAAAACGATCTAATGATGTTTTAAAATATGTTGAGATTTGAAATCATAGATTTCAACATTTATTGTTGAAATAGATGTTTCGGGAAATAAAAGGTAATGGTAGATTATAACACTGTTGTTATAATAGATGATTTCCGAAAGGAAATGTTTTGTACAGTATTGGGATTTATATATCTATTTAATTTCGAATCCCTATACTAGTGATTTTGGGTTGTCGTAACGATGTTTTACGCAACATTCGTTTTGGCCCAAATAAATATGTTAAGAGAATGATTTCCTTAATAGAATGAAATATATACTTAATTCGATTTAAGTATATTGAATATTTTCCAAAGATTGAAAATAAAAAGATTTGTGAATTACTTATAAATAAATAAGTATGGAATTGTTTCCGATATAAAGTGAATATTTTGAAAATTTATCTTTTTGAAGATAAATTGAAAATGAATATTTGAAATCAAATATTCATAAATATTTTGGGAATATAAATTCAATATGGAATTTATAAAGGAAATTTGGAAAATAGGTAAAAAAAATAAATATTGATTTTTTTTTTTAAAGTATGGAAAGTTTATATCTTCTAAGGATATTTTGGAAAATAAATAATTGGGAAAATTATTTGGATTCTGGTGATGTGGTGCATATATATTGATAGTTCAATAACCGACTATAAATATTTACCTTTGAAAGGTATTTGTTGTAAATTTGTTTGAAATTGAATGCCACACTTATATTTTTTAAAAATAAGCGCTCACTATTCGGGTTAACCGGGAAAGGACCATGGGGTCGTATAACCCATCCCGAATATGTGATACGTCGTTATGAATTGCATTCGAAGACCGGTGTTGAAGACCGGATATTTTCGAAAACGAAAGGGTTTCTTGTCGAATGTCTTTGCATCGATTGGTCCCCGGTATAGAGACTCCATATGTGATGGGAAGTCCGAACGTGATTAGTGAATATCCGGATTGCAAGGACTTCTTTGTAAGTGCCTTCGGTTCTGTTCGATCCCGGAACAGACTTGTATGGATTGTGTGTCTGACATTACAATTTGAGATATAAAGCCGATTTCTTTCAAATATATTTCTGTTGGTGGCGGAGAATTTACTCTTTGCTTAACACCCTTCTTTGAGACGTACGAGCTCAGAGGTTATATAGTTGAAGTTATCAGCAATATATTCCCAATTTGGTAATGTGACATGCTGAGTGATGCTGAAATGATCATTGTGTTGATTATTTGTGATAGGATCATTTATTTGATCGTTTATCCTGGTGATCATTGTGTTGATCATTTGTTGACCCAAAGCATGGCTTTTGTATAAAGTATGTTTTTGTGGACGTGAATTCGTCGAGCCTCACATCCCGGAAATGGTCAAAACAGGAAAGATGCGGCAAGGTTATGAGGGGTAGCGCCCTTTAGGATATGTGCATTTCCTTCTGGAAAAGGGTGGTATCATGGTATGGAGCCCAGATACTTACTCATGTTGAAACACTTTGTTTTTATGATTGTGTGAATTGATTAGAGAGCTCTCGGATAAAGGTCCCAAAGGACCGGGGGATGGCATATTCGGTCAGTTGTTACTCAGTTAGGAGTAACCCGGCCTTGTGTTGGTAGAGATCCGGTTTGGTTCTCGGGGATGTCCATCCAGAGGCATTCTCATGTGGCAATGGGAAGTTCCTTGGCCTGACCATTTGTTGGAAATCCAATTCCCAATACGAAACTTGTACGGTATTAGTTGTAGAACCTGCTATTCACTTATGGTGGTCACCACTGTTTGGATAGTAGCTATAGTAGGCATAGTTCGAAATGTCTATGTTGGCTAAGATTTATATTCTACTTTCAAAATGAATTTTTCCCCTACACTATGCACTAATAATAATATGAAATGTTCTTTTAAATGCGTATCAAGCATCTTTGACTATCATAAGGAGAAATCTCCTCCGATTCTGCGTTTGCATTGTGTGTGTGTGCGGGAGGCCTTATGGTAGTCTCATTTTTAAAAAGCATTGCGAATTGAATTTAAAAATATTCCTCTATTTGATTTTAAAGATAAATAAACTGTTTTGAGTTCTCACACCAGTCACATGACTGACTCGGAGTTTATTGTTTTCCTTCCTAAACTCTGGGTGCCCACCAATTTCCACACGGGCAGTTAAGAGTTAGGTTTATCAGGATATTCTGGATATTCTGGAGTTGCTGGAGGCAAGCTGGATGGCATGGCGTATTATTTATATAGTATTTCTTTTCCGCTGCACTGTTTATTGTTGTATGATGTTGTACACTCTGATGATTGATGTAATGAAATGTGATGTAATGTAATAACTGATATAGTTCTTTGTTTAAAAATTATTCATTTATTATTATATGTTGTTCCGCTGCGAATTGTGAGATTCTGTTGTTGTTCTTTCTGTTCTTTTTGTGTCTTCTGTCCCGTTCTGTTCTATTTTCAAATTCTCTTTTTCTGTTTTTCTAAAAATTGTCTATCTTCTTTTCCCTCTATTTTCTATCTCTTCTCTATCTTCTCTCTTCTTCTTTTTCTTAAATTCTTTTTAAAAACCCCATAACTATTCGGTTTTTCGGCAACGAAAATCCGAAACGTTACAGTTGGTATCAGAGCTGTTGGTTAAGCGACAACCATGGTTCTGTTGGGTATTACTCGTTAGAGATAGAGTCAGCAGTACTCTAGAATGAGTTTGAGTGTAATAATAGATATGAGCGCGTATTTGTTAGTGAATATAAAATTGATTTATATTATAAAATAATTTTTGCCCAAAACTATTTTGTATAGAAAAAAAAAATGATTTTCTATGAATTATTATAGTATATGGTTGCATGATTGCTAGGAAATAATAATATTGGATTATTATCATCAGTATGGAATTGAATAAGTAAAATGGATTGAATTCAAGTAAATTAACTTAATAATTTATTCATTTGTGAAATAATTTCAAATGGAATGAAATTTGAAATGCAAAGTCGAATTGAGTAATTAAGTAATTCGAGATGAATTGAATATGGAAATGAAAATTTGAAATGAATTAGTAAATGAAACTAATTCAGTGTAGTAATGTGAATGTACAAATTGAATTAAATTAGTTAATCAATAGAATTCAATATTTAAAATTGAGAATTGAATTCGAATGAATTTGAAATCGTGAATTGAATTGAAATGTGAAATTAAATAAAATTGGATATGTAACTTCAATAGTGAAGTAAAAAACGTATAAGAAACATATGTTGAAAATTTTGTAATGAAATTAGCAAAATGGTTTGAATGTTGGATTTGGATGCTACTACTAGCAGATTGTACAGGTTATATAGGTATATTAAGAAATTGAGATTTTGATTTCAAAGATAAAATTGAATTGCTCGACAAAAAGGTACGTATTTCAATTTTTATATGGGATTTGATGACTTTCTTCTCTAGCCACTTGGCTTTTCTTTTTCTTTTTGATTCTGAGGGGCCGTGGTGCCATTTGGTAGTCGTACCGATCGAGCCGCGCAAAGGAAACGCTGGCGAAATTTTTCGAAAATTTAGGGTGTTAGAAAATTTTTGAGAAAAATTTGAAAGTTTGAAATTTGAATTTGAATTTAAACTTGAATTGTTAAGGAAAACAATATAGTTTGGAACCTATAATTGAAGTTAGAAAGCTAGTTGAAATGATAGTGAATCTCTAGTAAAAAGATTTAGGCTAGTAAGTTGATAAAACTATTTGGATTGTGAAAAGTAGTTAATGGGAATTGGGGCATTCTTCTTAACTCGTAATTTCGGGACGAAATTCTTTTAAGGGGGAAAGATTGTAACGACCTTGAATTTTGAATAATTTTAAATTGAGAATATTTAATTTATTTTAAATATTTGAATGATGGTTTAGATTGAATTTTCAATATAACTTTGATTTGGCGATTAAATTTTAGAATTTAATCTATTGAAAGTTGAATAAAAATTTGAATCTTCAATTTTAAGCCGATTAAAAATATTTCAAAGGCTTGTAAAATTCATATTGATAGTACTGAAGATTTTAGAAGCTTCAGAATTGAAATTGAAAGTGAATTGTTCAGTTTTGAAATTTAATCGTTTGAATCGATATTTAAAAATAGCCATCCGAGGCACAGTCTCGGAATTCGACGAAACCAGTTCCATTGGGTCCGTAATATTGAATTATTCTAGGATTTCAAATTTCGTATTTTTTGGAGTTTATATGTGAGCACACGACATATAAACGCGTTGAGATAAAATCGAATTCAAATTGAAATTAATATTTTAATTAATCAAACGGTACCACGTTCTCCCTAAAATTATGCCTAGTATCACGCAGATGATCATGGAGGCAAACACGTTCTCCCTGAAGCATCACGTTCCTTTGTCTCCTCCATCCCTCTTTATATAATCGCGCAACCACTTCTCAGTTCCAAAATCAAACGAAAAAAAAAAATATATAAATCAATGGCCGCGTCTTCAAAATCACGAGCCCTCTTCCTCGTTCCCAAAAATCACATGCCGCAGATTCATTTATAAAAAAAAAAAAAAATGAAAACTAAATGGCCGAAGCCCAAATGAGAACGCGATTCGCGTAGAAGGCGACTGGCGGCATGGAGGGGGTCGAGGTGAATCAATGGGGCATCGCGTGGTGGCGTGCGCGCGTAAGCGTGGTTCGCGAGGCAGGCAGCGTCGATTGAGGCGCGATTAGAGGCGACGTCAATGGAGCGGCATCAATTTGGGAGTGAGCTCGTCGCCTCGCTCGAGCGCGAGCTAGGGCACGGCAGTGATTCGAATAGGGGGTGGCGGCTACTGGCGCGACGCGATTGGAGGTGGTGGCGAAACGGCGTGCGCGCGAGCTCGCGTAGGTGGACAACGGCAACGTCGACAGGCAGTAGGGTATTTTTTTTTTTTTTTTTTTTATTTATTTATAAAGTATGTATATTGTTAGATTGAAAAAAGATATATATACAGTAAAGAAAAAAAATTTAACAGTAAGTTATAAATGTTGTTATATGTATATATATATATATATATATATATATATATATATGCAGGTTTTAATATTTGCAGAAAGACAAATGTTATAATATGTATGTCGTTTTAAAATAAAAATCGAATAATACAAGTAATTTGTTTAAAATTTAAAAGCATTTGTTTGAAATTAAAATGTATGGTTAAATAAATTTAATTTAAAAAAGAAATTTAAATTTTTAGTTAATCAAATTTATTAAAATAAAAAGGAAATTTAGTTCAATTGAGAATTTCTAAGTTAAAATTTATTTTCAAAGGAAAAATTAGTTTTAATAAATTTGTTCAAACGAGAAACTGGTTTAAATAAAACAATTGATTAATTAAACAATCAAGAACGAAAATTTAATAGTTCGATTTAATTCGAATATTAATAAAGTCATTGGCTAATTTAATTTAACTAATAGGAATTTAACTTATTGAATGAAATGAATTATTTAAGAGGAATTAAGATTGAAATTTAGTTTTTTAACAAATTTATTTAAAAGAAAATCGATTTAAAGATATTAATTTAAGGTAAAAGGATTAGTAGAAAATAAATTTATTAAAGAAAATTTTTTGTTAAAGATAAATTTAGATTTATTTATTAAAGAGAAAGAATACTTCGAATTAAATAGTTAGTTAAGAAAGTTAAATAAAAGGAATTGATATAATGATATTAAACAAATATGATTTGTTCAGTTGTTATAAAATAAATAGTTTACGATAATAAATTTGTTTTATCTACTATAGTTACTAAAAAGAAAACCTTTAGTTAAAATTAAATCTATAGTTAATTAAATTATTTGAAAGAAAGTTTGGTTAATTAAATTTAATTTTTAGTTGAAATAAAATTATTAAAGAAGAAACGGATTTAAATAAAACTATTGATTAATTTAACCATTTACAATGAAAATTTATTATTCGATTATTTCGAATATTAATAAATTGTGTATAATATTTATACAAGGTATAAATGAAGAAAACAAGTTGAATTGGAAGTGGATTGCAAACGGGAATAAAGGTGAGAACTTCTCACTCAAAAGGAATTTTGTTGTTTATTTAAATTTTAAATAGTTAGATTTAAAATTTGATTGACTGTGTTGATTGAATGCTTGAATGATGATTGTTATATATATATATTGGATGTGAATAGACCCTATACGCCGTTAGTAAGCGGAGGTTATTTATTACACACATATACCGCGATATTCCACCTCGAAGTGGAATTGGTATTATATTATATATAGCAATATATATATATTGGCATATGTATATATTGCAGTTGATTGATTTCCCGCATTTTCTTTTAGCGGATGAGACCCTATGCGCCGTTAGTAAGCGGATATATATTATAAAATCCCATATACCGCGATATTCCGTCTTGAAACGGAATGGTATTGTGCTAATGTCTGTGGATGCAGGGAAACAGGTTGGAGGGATCCAACTGGATTCCTCACAATATTTATTTGATTTCATATATTGTGATATTTAATTGTTTATCATGGATGATATATGATGTTTGAAAATCGTGATTGACTATTGATGTGTTGCATCATCGGACCCAATTTTTGAAATTTAAAAACAACGATTTTAATTTCTAAAGTGATTTTTTGAAAATATACGTTTATATAATATTTTTTGGAATTGATTTATTGTAAATAAATAAACGTTATAATTTTTATGTTATAAAAATTAGGATTTTTGAGAAATGTAGTTAAAAGTTGATTTTTGAGAATATGGGATTAATGATTTGACAAAATAATTTAAACTGGGATTTTTGAATCTATTATAAAATGAATAAAAGTGATGAAATTATAAAGAACTGTGAAGATGTTTCAAAAGAATAATATAAATTGTTTTATATTAAAAAGATTTATAAATTGATATTTCTAAATTTTAAATATAAGAATTATAAAACAAACTTTTATAAGTGTTAGAATAAATTGTAAATGAATTTCATAAATAGAAATGGAATTATAGAATTATAACGATGAAGTTATAAATAGAATTTTATAAACAATATAAATTGATTTATATAAAAGATTTACAAACGGATATTTGTAAATTAAAATATTGGAATTATAAAACGAAGTTTTTATAAGAGTTAGGATGAATTGTGAATGAATTCCACAAATGAATGAATTTATAGAATTATGAACGGTGAAGTTATAATTGGAATTTTATAAACAGTAGGTTTATAAAATTTGTGAAGTTATTTAAAAGAATAAGATTTTGGATAAATAGATGAATCTTATAAGTTATAAGATTTATAAAATTTGTGAAGTTTAAAGGAATGATTTTATAAACAAATAAATTATAAGTATTTAACTTATAATATGAAAATTTTAATATATCATTGTGATATGAATTGAGATAAGTTAATAAAGGAAATTTATAAAAGGAAGTTGTTATAAAAGAAATAGAAATAGAATTTATAAACATTGTTTTATAAATTCGCAAACTACTTATTTTGATAAGTAAATTGTTGCAATTTATTTATGAAGTTATATTCATGTTTTAGACAGTGAATAATTCCTTAAACTAAAATGAATAGAAGTAATGAAATTGGTTAACGATATATTCACGTTTTTGAATAGTGAATAATATGTTAAAGAAATTATTTAGAATGTGATGTCTTAAATAAAATTAAAACGATCTAATGATGTTTTAAAATATGTTGAGATTTGAAATCATAGATTTCAACATTTATTGTTGAAATAGATGTTTCGGGAAATAAAAGGTAATGGTAGATTATAACACTGTTGTTATAATAGATGATTTCCGAAAGGAAATGTTTTGTACAGTATTGGGATTTATATATCTATTTAATTTCGAATCCCTATACTAGTGATTTTGGGTTGTCGTAACGATGTTTTACGCAACATTCGTTTTGGCCCAAATAAATATGTTAAGAGAATGATTTCCTTAATAGAATGAAATATATACTTAATTCGATTTAAGTATATTGAATATTTTCCAAAGATTGAAAATAAAAAGATTTGTGAATTACTTATAAATAAATAAGTATGGAATTGTTTCCGATATAAAGTGAATATTTTGAAAATTTATCTTTTTGAAGATAAATTGAAAATGAATATTTGAAATCAAATATTCATAAATATTTTGGGAATATAAATTCAATATGGAATTTATAAAGGAAATTTGGAAAATAGGTAAAAAAAATAAATATTGATTTTTTTTTTTTAAAGTATGGAAAGTTTATATCTTCTAAGGATATTTTGGAAAATAAATAAGTGGGAAAATTATTTGGATTCTGGTGATGTGGTGCATATATATTGATAGTTCAATAACCGACTATAAATATTTACCTTTGAAAGGTATTTGTTGTAAATTTGTTTGAAATTGAATGCCACACTTATATTTTTTAAAAATAAGCGCTCACTATTCGGGTTAACCGGGAAAGGACCATGGGGTCGTATAACCCATCCCGAATATGTGATACGTCGTTATGAATTGCATTCGAAGACCGGTGTTGAAGACCGGATATTTTCGAAAACGAAAGGGTTTCTTGTCGAATGTCTTTGCATCGACTGGTCCCCGGTATAGAGACTCCATATGTGATGGGAAGTCCGAACGTGATTAGTGAATATCCGGATTGCAAGGACTTCTTTGTAAGTGCCTTCGGTTCTGTTCGATCCCGGAACAGACTTGTATGGATTGTGTGTCTGACATTACAATTTGAGATATAAAGCCGATTTCTTTCAAATATATTTCTGTTGGTGGCGGAGAATTTACTCTTTGCTTAACACCCTTCTTTGAGACGTACGAGCTCAGAGGTTATATAGTTGAAGTTATCAGCAATATATTCCCAATTTGGTAATGTGACATGCTGAGTGATGCTGAAATGATCATTGTGTTGATTATTTGTGATAGGATCATTTATTTGATCGTTTATCCTGGTGATCATTGTGTTGATCATTTGTTGACCCAAAGCATGGCTTTTGTATAAAGTATGTTTTTGTGGACGTGAATTCGTCGAGCCTCACATTCCGGAAATGGTCAAAACAGGAAAGATGCGGCAAGGTTATGAGGGGTAGCGCCCTTTAGGATATGTGCATTTCCTTCTGGAAAAGGGTGGTATCATGGTATGGAGCCCAGATACTTACTCATGTTGAAACACTTTGTTTTTATGATTGTGTGAATTGATTAGAGAGCTCTCGGATAAAGGTCCCAAAGGACCGGGGGATGGCATATTCGGTCAGTTGTTACTCAGTTAGGAGTAACCCGGCCTTGTGTTGGTAGAGATCCGGTTTGGTTCTCGGGGATGTCCATCCAGAGGCATTCTCATGTGGCAATGGGAAGTTCCTTGGCCTGACCATTTGTTGGAAATCCAATTCCCAATACGAAACTTGTACGGTATTAGTTGTAGAACCTGCTATTCACTTATGGTGGTCACCACTGTTTGGATAGTAGCTATAGTAGGCATAGTTCGAAATGTCTATGTTGGCTAAGATTTATATTCTACTTTCAAAATGAATTTTTCCCCTACACTATGCACTAATAATAATATGAAATGTTCTTTTAAATGCGTATCAAGCATCTTTGACTATCATAAGGAGAAATCTCCTCCGATTCTGCGTTTGCATTGTGTGTGTGTGCGGGAGGCCTTATGGTAGTCTCATTTTTAAAAAGCATTGCGAATTGAATTTAAAAATATTCCTCTATTTGATTTTAAAGATAAATAAACTGTTTTGAGTTCTCACACCAGTCACATGACTGACTCGGAGTTTATTGTTTTCCTTCCTAAACTCTGGGTGCCCACCAATTTCCACACGGGCAGTTAAGAGTTAGGTTTATCAGGATATTCTGGATATTCTGGAGTTGCTGGAGGCAAGCTGGATGGCATGGCGTATTATTTATATAGTATTTCTTTTCCGCTGCACTGTTTGTTGTTGTATGATGTTGTACACTCTGATGATTGATGTAATGAAATGTGATGTAATGTAATAACTGATATAGTTCTTTGTTTAAAAATTATTCATTTATTATTATATGTTGTTCCGCTGCGAATTGTGAGATTCTGTTGTTGTTCTTTCTGTTCTTTTTGTGTCTTCTGTCCCGTTCTGTTCTATTTTCAAATTCTCTTTTTCTGTTTTTCTAAAAATTGTCTATCTTCTTTTCCCTCTATTTTCTATCTCTTCTCTATCTTCTCTCTTCTTCTTTTTCTTAAATTCTTTTTAAAAACCCCATAACTATTCGGTTTTTCGGCAACGAAAATCCGAAACGTTACAACAACCAAACGCTTATTTCACACCAGATGCTTCTTTTACGTTTTCAAAATCGATTCATAATTGATATCAAAATATCATATTAAATTTAAAGCATATCAATTTCGAAATCATATTTACTTTCGAATTCATATTCACTCTTGAAATCATATCGACAAAATAGATTAAATCCTCAATTCAAAATCATCATATTTACTCCATTATATCATTTCACTAGGAAATATCATTTCAAATCCCAACTTAGGTTATAACTTCATTTAACCATATTCGCTTTTAAATCAAGGATTTAAATATAAACACTTCAACTTTACACCATCTGAAATTTAGAAAATAGTGTAGATAGTCATGAATAGGTTAGATGGGTTTAAAAATAGTTTAAAATAGATTAAATTAGTTTAAATAGTTAAAATGGTTTAAAATATTTTAAAATAGATTTTATTACTTAAATATAGATTAAAATAGTAAATAGTTTAAAATATGTTAACATAGCTTAAAAATGGATTAAAATAGTTTAAAATATGTTAAAATAGTTTAAAAATAGATTTAATATAGTTTAATAGTTTAGTATAAAATAGTTTAAAAATAGATTTAATACAATTTAATAGTTTAATATGAAATAATTTGATTATTGGAAATGGTTTATATATTTTAAAAATCTAAGTAAATCTGAATTCAAAATAATGTATCTTTAAACAGTTTACATTAAAATAATTACTTTGAAATTAAATCAAATTAAACTTTTTTTTTCATTTCAACAAATCTGGACCATGTCCAGCTTTCAAATCAACAATCTCGATTTTGTCTTCAATACAGATTCTTATTTAAAACCATTTAATCAATATCGATTTCAAATCCATGTTCGGACTATAAATTTAAACTATTTCAAATTTAGTAGATTTCAAGTTCAATATTGAAATATTTCAATAACTCAATTTCAATAAATTTTACTTATACTTCAAATCCAACTTTGAAATTTCAATTATATTCTTTAAACAATTCATTTGAGCCCATTCCAATTTCAGCACTTTAATGCTTGGATTTTCGAAAATGATTCAGTTTATATAAATCAATTTTTATTAAAAATATCATTTAACTAGATTAAAAAATTTAAGGTTTAAAATCATTTAAGTTAACTAATCTGATGTCCGTATATAATTTTTTACCCCATGGTCAAAAGAAACAGATATATATCATTTCAACCCGCAATAAATTTAAATTTACCAGTATATATCATTTCAACCCGCAATCCCGTATTTAACTTCAAATCCATGAAATCGCTCGAATCTATCATTTCAACACATAACTATTTCTCCTTAATCTATTAGATCGTTTGGGTATGTAGCATTTCAACCCATAGAGATTTTCTAACAATAAACTAAGGGAATTTGCAGTGTGATATCAATATATATTGAATAACCTAACATCCAGTCATCCAATATCAACAATTAAACATCCATCACAATCATCATTCAAATCAACCAATAAATAATATCAATTAACCGATTGTCATTAACAGGTATTTAACTGGCAATTTAAAGTTTAATATTAAATTAAATGGCGATTTAATTCAATAAAAGACAGATTTAACTGCAATAACAATTTAAATATACCAAATAGCATCCAATCAATTTTCTAGTCACATCATAAATTCAACTTAACAAACATAAGATAATTTAGTAATTGTGAGTGGGTTAAAACACTCACTTTTGATTTTGAATCGATTTAAAATCCAAATAAAGATTCAAAATCTAATAGTCTCAAAATTCGTCCAAACCAGTTCCATAATGTCCGGAATTTCGATACGATTGCAGTGGAGAGAAAACTGCGCATGAAACCAACCTTGTATGCAAAAGTTATGCACGTTGGAAGTTTGACGATTTAAATTATAAAATAAATAATATAATAAACAAAATAACACATCACCTGATAACGCGTAAACCCTATCTCGGTATCGCGTACGCTATACACGTACAGCCGCCACCATCGATCAACTATCACCGCTAAACCTTGCGCCTACCACCAGATCTGACGACGCACCCACGTCTGCACCTCCGGCCGCACCCACGCTACCCAGGCGAACGCCTCCGGCCTCCCCTTTCAGCTCCATCGACGCCGAAGATAAATGCCAATTTCTAGCGAATTTAGACCATTTGACGACGAATGACAACCACCACAAGGCGTACTCTCCACCCTTTTTCCAACGCCGCTTCCCGATCGTCGATCGGTTGAAGATTCACTGTTGGATCGTAAAACTTGATTTCGACGGTCGAGATTCATCCTCGATTTCTGGTCAAACGATGGATCCAATTGAAAAACGAATTGTTGCATTGGATTACGCTCGTCGAGAGCTTTCCAACGATATATAATTCGATATCGTTTTGAGGAGTTTGATTTTTGATTTGAATTTGAAATTGAAATAGGGTTTGTAATTGGAATTTGGTTTCTGCCATCGGAAGAAAGGAATAGGCAGATAGAACTGTACGTACAGAATAACAGAATGGCTACTAGGGTTTGAGAAACAAAAAAATCTATTTATATAAACAAGGCCCGATAAGAAAGAACGAACATATTGAATTGGTTCAAAGCGCCAATAACGACCTAAAAAGCCCGTTCCGCTTTCAAAACAAAACCGGGCCATCCCATATATCAAAATAGATGTTTTCGATATTTTTAAATTCAATGGAACACGTTTCAAGTTCTAATTCCATTGTATGAAGAAGTTAGCTTTTAAAATCGGTTTATTACAAATTGAATTCATTAAATTGATTTCTACGCGTTTTGAGCCAGCATGATCAAAGGACAAGTCTAATCGCTATAAACTTGAAATCATACAATAATTCACTATTACGGATCCGATGAAACCGGTTTCGTCAAAATTCAAGATAGTGGCCAAAATGGCTATTTCATGTAAATTAAATAAATTATTATTAAATTCGTTTAATTTACTTTCAATTCAAATTCAAAAGTTAGCCAATTTTTATCATTTTTGATTGCCTAGTAATTTAAAATCTTTTAAAACAAATTTCCATGTATACTTCAATATTTTAATGTTGTACTAATAACAATGTTCAGTTTAAATTGCAGTAAATTTATTAATTATAATCTAAATTCCAATAAATTCATTTATTTCGATTTACATCTTATTATTTAACAAATTATCGTCTTATGGATATAATTAACATTGGTTTACCATTTATTGTATCAATATTCTACAGTCATCATTTTAATTCATATTAACAACAATATTTAAGTAGATTAATTGCAATTGATTTCTAGTTTAATTTCAATGGATTAAATAGTGAAATGATAATTACAAAACTATTATAACTTATAATTTCAAACACATTTCTATGTCTATTGTTAACAAACAAAACAAATAAATACACATATTGATTAATCATTCTATCTTAACCAATTATAATTAAATACATACGATTTCACCGTTAAATTTGGTTTATTTTCATATTTACGATTTATAACCAATTTTAACTTTACAATCATTTCAATTAATTGGAATTACATTCAAATAGTTAGTTACCTTAAATTAACATTATTAATTTCATTCCAGTTATTTTTCTCATTAATAAATTATAAATTTTAATTTCTTCAAATATTAAACACCAAAATGTTATTAAATTTAATATTTAAATTATCGAAAATTACGGGTCGTTACATGATATTTCATATTCATTACTTAATCCTGTTCGTAATTCCATGTTCAGAAAAATATAGTTATTACAAAGTACTCCAAGAGCGACATATAAAGATGCCCTCTTGGTTGATCAGAGTCAAATAGGATGACAGTTATATAACTTTGCCATTACAACCAAATAGGAAAAACCAAACTATACAACGAAAATGGATAAAGTTCCTAATAGCTAGATTGCCTCCTGCACGTCTTAGGAAGCTTATTCATTTAATTGAACTTGAAATTCCCTTACTCCCGACCTACTCAAATGAGTACCCGAGAGTTTAAGGGGGAAAAAATAAAAAGTTCGGGTCAGACAACAGTCTGGTGCGAATAATAACCCACCATCTCGAACCAAAATAGAAATCTAGTGAGTCCACATCACTGAGTGGAATGAGTGTTCCCCTTATTAATATCTTAACAAAAGCATAACAACCATATACAATGCTCCGGCAACCATAATGGTTAGAACATAGAAAATAACATTTATAATCATGCATATATGTTGAATTACCCATTCGAATTCATTAGGTTATCCGTCTAAGTTTCAAATGACTACTTATCACAATTTAATCTGACTACCCATCTTATTTAATATGACTACCCGTCTTATAATTACATGGACTCCCCATTTCACATATAAGTATACTCAGAATTATATGGACTATCCATCTCACAAGTAATTATTACATGGATTACCCATTCCTTACCACATTGACTACCCATCACATGTGGTTAAATTATTTAAAATTTTTATGGACTATCCATCACACATATTCCATTTAACTTAAAATAATGTGGGTGATCCATCACATATTCTGTAGCTTTCCTTGGATGAATATGAACCCTTCATTATCCTCGTAGGGACTATCCATCTCCAACATGATGTGGAGTATCCATCTCAAATCTCATAGTTTTTCTAGGATATATATGAACCCATCAATTTACAATTTAATTCATGTTACCCATATGTATCAATTTAATTCATGTTACCCACATGTATCCCTTGTAGTTATAAAATTTCAAATTTACATGACATTGATGTCCCCAATTAATCTGTGTCAAAATCAATAAAAATAGACATTGGTATCCCTAAAGTTTAAAGTTGAAGTCAATAACATATGACTCCCCACCGTTAAATAATGTAAATTTGGATCAATGTCAATGTTCGCCCACCTCGGTGTCCCCAATGCTAGTGTTGAAGTTTACAATTTAAAATGGCATTGGTATCCCTAATGACAACGTCAAAGTAGATAGGCTCTTCGCCCTTTAATAATTTAGTATAGATCAATGTTGACGACATTAACAATGTCGATATAGAGGTCCAAGGCTCGCCGCCTTTAATCATAACACACACGTGATTTTAAAACAATGTCGACCTTTATCCAAGGTTGAAGACAAAAACTTAAAATTCTTTTATGTATAATATTCAATGTTAAAGATGATGTTTTCGACCTTCATAAACTATAGGATATCCACCCATTAAATCAAAACTTTAACTTTATAAGTTATATGGCTATATGCCAAAGTTATAGGCCTTCGACCCTCTTAAAATATAGCCTCTCTGCCTCGTTAAGACATTTTCAAATTATATAAAAGCAAGCCTCTTCGGCCTTAAAAAGATGAAGGCGACGTCACCCTCATGTGATACTGACACTCTGGCCACGTGTAAAAAGTCACCGACTTGGATTCGCAATGGCACCAAGACCATCGACGTCATTATGAATCCTTTAAAATTTAGTTTACTTCGGCTATTATCCCACTCATTATCTTTATAAGGTCGAAGTCATATGAAGCGGCGTCATTGCCGAAGTTTTGAAAACAATCAAAGTAACTAAGTGCGACATCATTGAAAACAGTGATAAAGACATGCGACGTAGTCGACTTCGACATTAAGCTTTAGAAACGTTGAGATGAATCACGAAGACATCATGCCCTCCAATATAAGTTGCTGACACTGTGGGCGTCGACACTAATGGAATCATTTTATAGCACCGAAGCAGCCATCATATGCTTTTCTCAATACCAACGTTGATGTATATAGAGGTGGCATTCCTTTAGGCTCGAAGTGGATATATGCGGCATGGCAGCGACATAATTAGCATGAAATTAGCATGAAAATTGGTTTAATTCTATTAAAAGTAAGAACTTTTCACCAAATCTTACACTTTGGCAAATTCCTATTGGATGCAAACAATTATGTAACAAATCTTTTCAAGAATACTACCGCATATCATTTAGATGTTCCAAAACTTTAATTAATTAATACCTTAACTAATCATTAATTTATAATTTCATAATAATTTGGAATTATTTGGGAAAAAGCCCAAAATTTCACAGAAATTAGGGAATATCCTTCTCTTTTCCATATAATAATTTCAAGCTAAAAACCGTATTTAATTATTTTAAACAATTAAAGCTCGAAATTAAGCTATTTTCTCTTGAGGAAATTCATAAAATATTCAATTTGATTTGAAAATTTATGAAATTAAAAGCCAATCTCCAAAATAATGTTTTGTACAACATACAGAAAATTAAAGCATTTGGAGATTAAAATCTTAGGTTTTACCCTTAAAACACATTTAAAAAATTGCATAAAAATTGCAATAACCATTATTATATTCAAACAATGTTTATACAATCATATCGTAGCAAAAAAAACATCAACCATTTAGGTATTATCCATAATCGAATTCTAAATCAAAAATAGAGATGAAAAACTTATTATTCACCTTAATATTACTTGTTGAAGCTGAGATTTGATCTAGCTCTTGAATCTCTAAGCTTGAATTTGTGAATCTCCTTTGATTTCATGATCTTCCCTAGGTTGATTAATGGTCTACCTTCTTATCTCATTCTTTTGAGATTGTTTTTTTAGTGAATAAAATGAGAGTGACATAAGAGGGAGAGGGTTTAAGGCAATGATAGGTCTATTTCCTAAATTTCTCCTCTCATATATTCTCTTATATATTAACTTTAAACAATCTTTCTTAATTTATTAAGTATGGAACAACCTTATTAAGTTTTAAATCTCATTCTCTTTAACCCTTTACACTGTTCTATTAATTTATCCAGTTAAATATCAAGATAATGCTTAACTAAAAATAAAAGTATTACAGGCTACCTTCCTTAAAGAATTTCGTCCTTGAAATTCAGTAAGGACTACAAAACAAGCATATCAACCATGCAACCAATGCTAGTATATCCTGCCAGCTACTAAGTCTATATACAACAAATATAGCACATAACATCAGAACAACTCAGGATAAATATCCCGAATCTTGTCCTCTATCCCCTAAGTATAATATTTGTCATTGCCACTCCACTAAACCTTCACTAATCGACTGTCTTGTTCCTTAAATTCTTCTCATATCTCGCTACAACCCAAACTGGTCGTCTTACAAAAGTCAGGTTTGATTCTATTACTAAATCTTTTAATGCCGTCGGAGCAATAGTAGTCTTTGGGTCATGCACACACTTTCGAAGATGAGAAATATGAAATACATTATGCATACCTGCTAAACTATTCGATAGCTCTACTCTGTATGTGAATTTTTCAATCCTCTCTATAATAGGGTATGATCTAACATATCTCAATGCCGGTTTCCTTGACTTTTCAAATCACACTACACCCTTCATCGGTGATGCTTCAATGAAAACATGATCTCCAACTGAGAACTCTAAATTTTTATGCCTTTTGAGCTTTTCTCATCCTACCTCGGATTAATTCAATATTCTCTTTGGCTTCTCTTACCATATGTGGACCAAGAACCAATCATTCTTTGGTCTCTAACCAACATGCGGATGATTTGCATGGTCTTCTAAGCAAAGATGCAAAAGGCAGCATTCCCATACTAGTCTGATAACTATTATTATAGAAAAACTCAACCAAGTGCAAATGGTCTTCCCATGACCCACCAAAATCTGATACACAAGCTCTTAACAAATCTTCAAGTACCTTATCAACTCTCTTTGTCTTCTCATCCACCTGTGGGTGATAAGCATTACTCATCTTAAGTTTGATACCTAATACTTCCTGTAGACTCTTCCAGAATTCACTAGTGAACAAGGTGTCTCTGTCACCGACTATACTATTAGGAATCCCATGCATTCTAATTATGTTCTTCATAAACAACTTAGCAAATACTAGCGCTGTCCTGGTAAACTTAACAAAAATGAAATGGACACTCTTGGTCAACTTATCTACCACAACCCCTACTTTCATTTTCCCTGTTCGACTTTTGCAATCCATCAATAAAATCCATGGATATTGAACCCCATTTCCAAAGCGGTATGTCCAAAGGCTGGAGCAATCGACTTGGCTTCTGATGTTTGGCTTTCACTTGCTGGCAATTTGCACATTACTTCACCGGTAAGTCTACATCCCTTTTCATACCTTCTCAAAAGAAACTTCTCTTCATCCTTAGGCATCTTGGTTTCCCCAAGATGAATCGTAAACTTCGATCGATGACACTCCCTAAGAACTTCCCTCCTTAGGTTTCCAACATCATGGACACATAACCGTCCATTCTTTCTTAATCATCCTATCTGATCAAGACTAAAATTCTTTAGGCCATCGATCTCGGCTTTATCTTCCAATCTTCCAACCTTTTCCGCTAACAATGGATCATCCTCTGCTTAGAACCAAACCTTTCGATCAACATTGATTAAACTTCCAAGCAAGGTACATGGCTAAACTTTGGCTAGAACTAGTAGTCGATCTTTACTGCATACTATAAGTAGTCCATGCCTCCAGATTCTTCTATTCTGCTAACATAGCTAACATCACATTCTGATGTTTCCTGCTAAGTGCATTTGCAAGTTTATTTCCTTTTCCTGGTGTATACTCAATACCAAAATCATAAGTTGGTAAAAACTCTAGCCACCTCTGTTGTCTCATGTTCAACTCTTACTTTGAGAATAAATACCTCAAAGACTTGTGATCCGTACAAACTCGAATCGTTCTCCTAAAAGATAATATCTCCATACTTTCAATGCAAAAATAACCATTGCCAACTCCAGATAATAAGTCGGATATCTAACTTTATGTGGTCTGAGCTGCTTAGCAGCATAAACAACTACTTTACCTCTCTACATCAACATATCTCCTAGTCCTGTTCTACATGCATTGTATACACCACTAAATCTTGATTTCCCTCTGGAACTACAAACATGGGCACGTTGGTCAACACATGCTTCAACTCAAGGAACGATTTCTCACATTTTTCAGACCAAATAGACTTCGCGTCCTTTTTGGGTAGCTTAGTCAGAGGCGCTGCTATCCACGAGAAATCCTAGGTAAATCTTCGGTAATAGCTAACTAATCCAAGAAAACTTCTTATCTTGATCACCATCTTTGGTTTTTTCCAACTGTTAATAGCTTCGATCTTGGAAGGATCGACTAATAACCCTTTCGTCAAGAAACCTCACTTCTTTCTTCTAGAAATGACACTTCGAAAACATCGCTTTCGGCTAATGCTACCTTAGCGTTTCTAGCACTATTCTAAGATGAATTTCATGATCTCTTTCATCCTTAGAATATATCAGAATGCCATTAATGAACACCAACACGAACCTATCCAAATGCTCTCGAAATATCCGATTCATCAAATCCACAATGAAAGCTAGCACATTAGTAAATCCGAATGGCATTACTAACCACTCATATAAACCGTATCTTGTTTTAAATGCCATTATAGGAATACTATCCTCCATCACTCTTAATTGATGGAACCCTATCGCCAAATCCAACCAGTAAAATACTTTGGCTCCACTCAACTGATCAAATAAATCATCGATTTTAGCAAAGGAAGATTCTTTATCGTCATTTCATCAACTTACGATAATCGCAAAATCTTAACGACTCGTCGGTTCTTTACGGATACCGCAGCCTCTCTTCAAGGCGAACTGTTTGGTCTAATAAAACTCTTTCCTTCTAAGTCCACTAGTTGCTCCTTTAACTTCTTCATCTCGGTAAGTGACATCTCATCCCCATAGTTGCGTACCCTCCTATTGGATTAGCTATCCTTAAGGAAGTAACAAGGTATGATGAATCTAAACATAACTTATCTATCAAATACTGAGATATAAATGAATGCAACGCACTGATATCAAACAGTACCTTAACTAGTATGTTATGAATCAAAAGCATACATTCCATCACAGATTTTCCCTTCTTAGCTGCTATTGGTCCTGATGTAGATGACTCCAAAGCAAATACCTTTCCTTTATTAGCCTTAACCGCTTCTGGACATTTGTTCTTATAATGCCCTACCTGGTTGCAATTAAAGCACTTCACATTCTACTTTCGTACAACCACATTGCCATCACCAGATCGACACTTATTAGCATAGTTCCCCTTCTGATCACACTTGTAACAAACTATTTCAACTATCCCCTTTCTGGCAGCCCTACCTTTCTGAGCTCCCTTCTTGAAGAATTTCCTCTTCTTATTCTGAGAATTTCGATTCTCTACCGACTTCTCTTTCCCAAAGGTCAAGAGCATTTCTTCATTCTTGATAACCATCTCTACCACTACGTTTGATGGATCTCTAAGATGTGACATAGTTGCCCTAGCAATCTCCGACTCAACCCCTGAATAAACTACTCATTCCCATTGATAACGGTGTCAGTAGTGGCGTATCCATGCCTGGACAACTCATCAAATTTAGCAGAGTACTCCAACGCTGACATTTCCCCTTCTCCAACTCTATAAACTTCCTAAGCAAGGCTACCTTGACTACTTCAAACAAAAACCTTTCCTCGAATCTTCTTCCAAATTCTAGCCAACTCAATTCCTCTTTTGGCACCTCTACGGTCACCCTGTTCACCAGAATAAAGTAGATCCTTGCAACTATCTCGAATCCAATCTCCTTTTCTGCTCATCATTAAGACCCAAATCAGCGAAAACCCTTTCACAATGCAACGACCAGTTCTCTACTACTATTGCATCCTTAGTCCTCAGAAAAGGCTTCCCACCCAGAGTGGTGTAATCTCGACTTAGCTTAGCATAATTATTATCAACTTGTGGGATTGACTTCACCCGCATTTGCAACATTTCCTCCAACTACCTCTGCAGCTGCTCCAGCTTGCATCATGTTGATGAAGAATCGATACATAGTCCCAGTATATATTAGAGGGGTCGCAACACCTACATTATTGCATTCTGGTTAGCATTTATCTGTCGACCTAGGTTCCTCTTGGTGTTGGGCCGAGCATTTCCATTGGTTGTGGTGCTTCCTTTACCTAGATTCACTCTTCCATTTTTTGCCTCCATACCTTTCTTTCTTGTAAATCTGCATACGAACCTTAGTAAGATATAGAAGAATGGTCTAAGAGAGAGGGGAGAATACATACTTATATATAGCAAAAACTAGTACGTTATAATGGTGTATCCCATACCCCAATCTTATTCTCTGATTCATGAGGAGTATGTATTCAAAAGCTCTTTAGGTTTAAAATTCTTTTATTCATAAACCTATGCTATGATACCAACTTGTAACATCCTCCATTCTAAGGCCCAAAATTAACTACTATGGATGCAGCAGTCATTCATAGTTATTTATTATTGATGTTGCGGCTATGTCAATCATATCATTAATCAAAAACACATGAATACGAAAATTTTCAAACATAGTTTGTAATGAACCGTAATTTTGGATAATTAAATTTTTGTTAATTTAATAAAGTTTTGTAATTTAATGTTGGAAGAAGAAAAAATATGTGATTTAATAATAAGAATATAACCGAAAAAATATGGAATAGTATTAATTTAAGGTAACTGATAATTGCTCTAAATGTAATTCCAATTAATTAAAAGGATTAAAGAGTTATAATTGATATCGATTGTAAATAAATTTTAATAATGCATGTATTGACGGAAAATTGGATTAAAGGAGCAATTGATAAATTAAATGTTGTTTAATTAATGAAATAATATGAAATAAATTTTAATTGAATAAAATTAGTGTTGCAGAAATTATAACAATTGTTGTGGATAATAAACTTATAGAATGTAACTAAAAGTTAATGGTGACAATTATTGTGTGTTACCTATTTATTTAGCCTATTAAATTAAAATTAGAAATCAATTGCAATTAATTCACTTAATTCGTGCAGTTAATGTAGGTTAAATTGATAATGGTAGAATGTTATTCCAATAAGATGTTACTACTGAAAATTTTATGCATAATATGACAATTGATTGAATAAAAAGAATTGGAATCAAGTTTGACTAATTTATTGGAATCTAAAATTATAATAAATAGATTTATTGCAATTAAATGTAATTAAATACCATGTTAATGAAAATTAAGATGGTATTGGTAAAATATTAGCGTAATAAGATATAAACAAATGTTGACTATGTTAATATAGTAATAATTGATTGAAAAAAGGAAGCTTGAAATAAAATTAAACAAATTTATTGAAATTAAATTATAATTAATTGGATCTAATTACGCTTAAAATTGAACACTGTATTTAGGAAAATAATTAACACCGAATCGATGTGTAAATTTTCTTTAAGTTATTATAACTGTCTAAGAAATAAAAAATGATGAAAATTGTTAGTTTGTAAATACTGAATTAAAAAGTGATTTAATTAATTTAATATTAATTTATTTAATTAACGTGAAAATAGCCATTTTGGCCACTGCCTCGGATTTCGACGAAACTAGTTTCATTGGATACCTAATAGTGAATTATTGTAGGATTTCAAGTTTCGTAGCGATCGGACTTGTCGTTTGATCGTACGGGCTCAAAACGCGTAGAAATCGATTTAATTAAATTCAATTGAAATCAATTTGAAATAAGCTGATTTTAAAGAAACTTCTTCATACGATGGAATTAGGACATAAAACCTATTCCATTGATTTTAAAATTATTGAAAAATCTATTTTAATATATGGAATGACCCATTTCCGTTTCGAGAATGAAACGGACTTTTCGGATCGTTTATCGTTCAACTTTCAAATCGACCTCGCCCATTCATTTCTATTTCTGATCTACCTTTAAATAGCCGATTGTAAACCCTAACTATTTCTTATTCCATTTGTCTGTATGTATAGTTCTATCTGCTTCCTTCTTTCTAATGGCAGACAAACCAAAACCAATTCCAAATTCAAATTGCAAATCAAAATCAAATCGAAAAATTTAAACTTCTCAAAATATATCAAATTATATATCGATTTGATGCTCTCGGCGAGCGCAAGTCAAATGTGCAATTCATTTTTCGATTTGATGCATTATTTAGGCAAAAATCATCGAAGAAGCCACGATCGTCGAAACTAGGGTTTGCTTTTCGACGACGGATCTCTGACTATATGACGATCGGAGGGTGCAGGCTTGTAGAGCTCGACAAGTGAAGTCAATCCATGGTGTTCGTTCGTGTTGTAAATGCCTCAAGGTCGCCAGAAAATTCAACGGACATCGGCGGCGGCGAAGGTCAGTGATGGAGCCGGAGCACGTCGATCTTGGCCAGTAGGGGCGGCGCGACATGGGTATCCCGTTGGTGGCATTGGATTATGTCGCAGGTGATCGTGGTGGCATGCGGCAGTGAGATGGTCGTGGCGGCTGAGGGTTTCAAAGCGAGGTCGCGATCGTGTAGATTAGGGTTCTGGAAGGTGAACGATAATTACTATTTTCTCTCAATTTTTATTTAATTTAAATTCAATTTTTAAAAGTTCCGACTCGTATATCTTTCACATACAAGGTTCAATTCACTCGCATTTGTTTCATTGGGATCGTATCAAAATTTCAGACATTTTGATGCTGGTTTGGACGAATTCTAAGACTATTTGAATTTTGGGCCTAAATTGGATATTAAATCGATTTAAATTTGATGGTGAATGTTTTAACCCACTCATAACTTCTAAAATTTCTTACGTTAGTTAAATTAAATTTATGATGTGATTAGAAATTTATTGATTGCTATTTGGTATGTTAAATTGTCATTCTGGTTAAATTTGACTTTTATTGCATTTAATCATCGTTTAATTTAATATTGAATTTAAGTTGTCAATTTAATACCTGTTATTGATTATTAGTTATCTATGTTTATTGATTGATTTGGATAATGATTGTTATGGTTGTTTGATTTGTTGATATTGTGTTGTATTTTATACTGTTATAACACTACAAGTTCCCTATGAGTTGAAATGATACATACCCGAACGATCTATAGGTTAGAAAACAATCGTTATGGGTTGAGATGATAGACTCGAGCGATTTTATGAATTTTATTTAATTCGGGATTGCGGTTTGAAATTATATATAACTTAAAATTTTAAATTGCGGATTGAAATGATAAATATTTGTATCACCTGACCCTAGGGTAGAAAATTATATACGTGCATCAGATTGGTTAAATTAAGTGATTTTGAATCTTTAAATTTCGAATTCAGTTAACTGGCATCTTGAAATAGAAATTTGATTTATATAAACCGAATTATTTCCAAAGTCCAAGCATAAATGTTGAAGTTTGAATTTCAAAGTTGAAGTGTCAAATATTAATGAATTTATCGAAAATTGAGTTATTGGAAATGTTTAGATACAACTTTGGAATCTATTTTAAATTAATTCAAACTATTTTTAATCAAATTAAAACTATTTCAATTTATTAAATCTATTATAACCCATTTAATCCAATTAAATCTATTTTTACCTATTTTAAACTAATTAAATTTATTTAATCTATTTTAAATCTTTTTAATATAATTTAAATCTATTTAATCTATTTTAAATTTATTTAATCTATTTGAAAATATACTTAATATACTTTAACTCAATTTAATCTATATAAAAAAAATCTATTTAATATATTTTTTTAATCTCTTTAAATCATTTTAAATCTAATTAAATCAAATTTAAATCTATTTAAATTATTTTGCTATTTAAACTATTTTTAAACTATTAAAACTACTTATGATTATCTAAACTATTTTCTAAAATTTCAGACCGTGTAAAGTTGAAGTATTTATATTTAAATCCTTGATGATGATACAACCTAGGTTGGAATCTGGAATTGATACCTTTTGTGAAATGATATATTTGAGTAAATATGATTTTGGAAGTGAATGTGATTTTTGGAACTGAATATGGTTTGAAAATGATATGGTTTGAGAATATGATATTTTGATATCAATTGTGAATTGACTTTTTGAAATGTAAAAAAACCATCCAGTGTGAAATAAGTGTTTGGTCGTTAAAGAGACCGGATCGGATATTGTCATATTCTCTACCAATACTGAAACCAGTTTAACAACTGTGCACGTGGTGGAGATTTCAGAAATGAAGTCGGATGGTTGGCGAACGATTCTGTATGAGGTATTTACATGACCCTGACTCCCGTAAGTCATCTTGATGTGGCTAAAACAGGAGGTGTACCGGGCCATGTGAGGTTATTCCTCCGATCGGGAACATTTCTTCGATACTATATTTTGACTTTGTGATTGATTCAGTTGTCACCCTTGTTTTTGGTTTAGGAGCGTGTTCCAGGTGGGCGGTAGTAGCTGCTATGCATTACCACCTGTCCGGGAGTGCAATTGGTATATCTACCCTGGCATTGCCTCGAGTGCCGTGTCACATGCCCTATCACGCCTTCTATGAGTTTATTTTGTGTCGTACCTATGGAGTGCTTCCTGATAGCCCACCTGTGGGTGGAGTTTACAGTATCTGTATAAACTACGACATTATATAAAATATGTTAAGAGGGATTTGAGTAACGCCTTAACGCTATTTTAATACATTACTTTAATGTAGACATTTTATAATAACGTATTGTACTACATAGTAGATAGTTTAACGGATTCTTAGGAGATGGTAATCCCGAATATCTCTTAAGCTACTGCACCCACGTTAGACATCAGATAGGAGATGTCAAATCCCGTAAACATCTCTGACGTCGTTACACTCGTATTTATTTACCGTTGATTTAACTAATATAAGATCTTTTAGTTTTGACTTGAGTGTTTTGTCTTTTCAGTTCGCTCGAGTCGGTCTGAGCTTTTCAGTTTATCGAATGCTGCTTTTTAGAGGATAAAGACGAAGATTTGTACTAATATTACTTATTTTATGCATTCTACTGCATCATGTTGTTCCTCTGCATTTATTTTATTTATTTATGTTTTATGTAACTCTGATTTCATGTTGTAAAAGAATAATCAAATGTATTTATAAAACAGCTTCATGAACTGTTATTTTATTATTATATTTTGTCATTCCACTGCGAGATTCTGTATTTGTTTTTTCCTTTCTCCGTTTTTTTCTTCTTTACCCCATAACAATCTGTCCTTTTGAAGGGTTTGAGTCTAACATGTGTGGTTTATCGTCGATTTAAATCATCCAAAAAGGTAGGTCGTTATAGTTGGTATTAGAGCTTAGGTTTAGCGATAACCTTAGCTTTGTGGGGTCTGTGTGACTCCCCACTCCGAGAGCCTCGTTAACAAAGAGTATTATATAGATAATACTGTCGGCTAACGCGGACAATAGAGTATAATGGAAGCGACCATGTGCAATCTTACCTTAACTATTCACTAAATATGTCGAAAAGTAGAACACATTAAAATTCGACCTATTCAATAAATATTTAAAGCAAAACTACAATGGCTATAGGATCTATCAGAAGAAAATATAACAACTCAAATGTAACATACATCACAGAACAGTCGATCATAATATACACATACACAGATACACTACAGAGTATACAAAATAATACATGTCAAGTGGTACAAGAGACCACAATATACAGACGAGACGAAAGAGTATAAATCAGAGTTACAACAGATAAGGACTACAAAAGACGCTATAACAAAAAGAAGCTAGCGAATAGTCCATGCGGAAGCAAAATAGGCTAAGGCCAAAAGCACCTAACCTGAAACATCTCGGTCTGACCCGAGTATAAAATACACGGATCAGTCTAGATAACAAATCAGTTAGATTAACTGAACAATAATAAACCTGCAAGGTCATACAGTATAACAAATATCTCTAGAGGAGATAACACAATCATCAACAAGAGATGAATCATATAGAGCAAGCCTCATATCATCGACAACATATAGAAACAAAGGATACAAACATCCCAAAACAAGCCAAAAGGCAAATAACAAATACCCATAAGGTATACAAGTTCCACAAGGTAATCGCTATACTCCATGCGGCTCACAAAGACCAACACCGAAGGGTGATACCAAGGGAATATACATATCAATGAAACATCATAAAATTTGCTCGAGCTCAGTACTGTACAAACAAGGATCCATGAGCCCGAAAACTCCAAACCCAAGTATCACCCATGCGGCACATAAGGCCAACATCAGAGCGAAACTATATAGGGCAACAAACCCGAAGGCACACACCCGAAGGCAACATACCCGAAGGCAACAAACCTAGGGAGACAGTCCGAAGACACTATCCCAGAGGCAACAAACCGTAGTGGTGAAGGTCGAAGACCCAGTACTGGACACCACTAACTGGCGGAATGTGTCACAACTCTCGAAAAGGAATTCGAAAAGTGTTAACGTATGTCCCATAACCACTCGTTCGCACTAAACGGTTTACTATCCGTCAGTCCCTTTCACACTCAAAGCAGTACAAAGTTTACCTCATATCATCGATAAACCAAACCCGAAGGTCAAAACAATCAATCGAATAGGTCAAGGATTAATCGGAAGGATAAACGCACAGATTCATGGTCCGTGTTTTGCCCAACCATTTAATCACCCTCCCACTTCGTTCGAAGTGCGAAAGTGTGTGTGTTTTAAATAGAATTTATAAATTAGAGAAACGAACTTTTAAATGCGATTCGAGAGATTATTTCATAAAAACCCGTGGATTAAAATTAAAAGGAACCATCAAAGTCAAAACAATTGATAATCATACCTAGGATCATCATGAATCAATTCAAATTGAAAATTCAATCCCAAAAGGCAAAGTGGGCTGAAACAGCAGGTTCAGTCGACTGAACAGAGTTTTTCAGTCGACTGACCCTGTACCTGGAAATTTTCTAGGTTCAGGAAACTTTCTGTTTCCAAGTTTAGTCGACTGTGCAGAGTTTTTCAGTCGACTGAATCATGCCTGGAAACTCTCGGGTTTCAGGTTCAGTCGACTGAACAGAGTTTTCAGTCGACTGAATCATGCCTGGGCTGTTTTTCAGCCTTATTCAAATGAAGAGCAAACTCTCCCAAAATGCAATCGGACGAACATTGGCTCTAAGGGCTTATGCCAATCGACAACCCAGCCCTATATGTTCCTCGATGCATCACCAAAACATGATTAAAACATCAAAGTTAGGATTTCAAAGATTTTAACCCAAACACTAAAAATTGGATTATTCCTCAATTCAACCCAAACCAAATGCAAGTGCATATGAACAAGGTGTTAGGAATTCATACCTAACATCAATGAAATCAAGAGAAGTAGATGTGAGTTCAAAACTCACCTTTTGCACACAAAACAAAGAAGATGAAGTAGCACAATTGCAAGGGATCAACCAACTACACTCCACTTCAAACTACAAGCTTCAATCTAGCATCAAAGAAAGTATTTCCTAAGTTAGGGTTAGGAAATTACTGAAATTGAAGAGGAGAAGAGATGGAGAAGATGGAGATGAACTTACCAATGGATTCTCTTTGATTTTTGGAGCAAGAATCAAGCTACAAAGGAGAAACTAGGGCTTGCTAATTTCTATTTCTCTTTCCTTTCCCCTATTTCAGTTTTTAGTTTGAGAAAGAAATGAAATGAAGATGAAATGAAGAGAAAGGTTGAGCTAGGGGGCTAAGTGGGCTAGTGGGCTGAACCCAATCCCAAACCCAATAGAAAAAGTAGCCAAAATTTTACAAACTCCAAACATATCAAAGATTATACTCAAAAAGATCGCAAACGCCATTTTGGAATCAATGGAGGTGGTTTCGAGTTCCTATTCGGCCATTTGCAGAAAGTAACATTCCGGACCCCAAAATCCGAATAACGACGCTATATTTAAATCAAACATTTAAATATAAAATCGTTAAATATGCGGGTTGTTACAGTCTGACTCATATAGAATAGGGTAGTAATACCCTAGAGTGAGTCACTGAGTGTAATATGAGAGAGCATATTTGTTAGTGTTACAAAAAGTTTTTATATTGTGTTAATTTGCTCCGTTTATAAATCCTAGTCGGTACATATCACGCTATGGTATCGATAGGGATTTCTAAACAATTAATAGGGCAGATCGACACAATTTTTTTTTTGAAATATAGATAAATGAAATAGTTTTGCCTATTATATATTTTGTATATAAAACAATTTTTTTTGTAAATGTTATAGTTGGTTGTTATATATTTGTTTTTTAGGTAGTGAACTTTATGAATACTGATGGAAAAATAAGATTTACAAACAAAATGGATATAAAATGGAAAATTTGAGAACTTAATCTTCGGGATTTTGAAATTTCTATCAAAAGATTTTGGAATATAATATTAATATTATTTGAAAGCATTTTCTGATATAAATATTTCAATGTGATTTGGAAGAAATGTCTAAAGAATTTTTGAAGGAAATAAATTATGTACTCCCCTCTCTGTCGATGGAAAATAATTTTGGTGATGAGTGTACGCATCATTAACGTTCGTTTTCGAGTTTCAAAGTGGGAAGACTATTGTAGTAATTTTACTGCACAATTGTTTTGATAAATTAATCTTGATTTTGAATTCCAGATATGATTCGATATATATAAAAGATATGATTGTATATATTTTAAAACAATTGAAGTGAAACCCGGTTGTTTAGTTGTAATGACCCGCCATCCGACTCCACAGAATGGCGTATCATTAATAAGAAAGAAAGGGATAGAAAAGAGAAAAGAAAGAGAAGAAAGAAGAAACAACACATCAGAATCTAAACAGCGGAACGAATAAACTATATTAATAACATAAAATATTACATAGTTTACAACACTAATCAGAGTTACACAGAATTTAGATCACATACTAGACAGTTATAATCACCTGTCTAGTTATACAACTCAATACAAGAGATACTACACAGAGAATACACACAGCGGAACTATATATCTATCGCAGAAGCCTCCTACTCCATTACTCCTCCATAATTCGTCAAAGCTAACCTGAATCTCTTGGTTACTCGTAAAAACTTGAGTACCCAAGAGTTTATGAAAAACAAAAATAAACTCCGGGTCAGACATGGGTCTGGTGTGAGTAACAGGTTAAAGTTGCTTAACTTTTGAAAAACCTTTTAAAAGAAAAGGTATCACGTAAGACTTCCCACACATAAACATGGAAAAGTTTTTACCTTACGCTAACCAAAACATTTGATAGGAAATCCAGTGATATTATAATAGGTCTAGGGTTTTCAAGTAAATATGAAATAGCCGAAATTGTTACATCTATTAAATTCCAGCTACTAGCCACAAAAGTGGGTGATACAATCAAAACCGTTGGCACTTATTGGATTTTGGATTCCATACAATGGCAGGGCTACTGGGGTACCGCCCGTCACAGTACGTGGCCTAGATCAACGTACCGAGGACCACTCCCGATCCCCTACAACACAAGACCGGAACCATCCCTTACTGGACAGTCCCGAACATGACAACCCCGCAGTTGGCGTACGTTCCAACCGCCCACACAGCCGAAATAAAAGGGACTTCTAGACGGGGGAAAATCTTGCTCTCAAGTGGGGGCTACCCACGAAGCCTTGCTGCACCTCCCCTGTTTTAGCCATTCCCGGTTGATGAGGCTTGAGGCTACGATTACCTTTATAGGACACATCACTTAGAATGCTCATCGTCCACCTGACGATGTTCTAAAAGCATTCAATCCATACAAGTTCGATCCGGGTTCGAACGAAACCGAAGGCACTATCTCGTTACACTCGTATTGGAATCACCCTCAGAGTTAACGACGATAACCCTTGCACTCTAAATCACCATCTCGAATCTATAAGTACTATCCCGTCAAACTCATTACGGAATCACCCACAGAGTTATACTGACGTATAGCCCTTACACCTCGAGTCTTTACTCGCTCCACTTGGATTCACGACCTAACGTTAATTTGGATCGATGTGGTTTTCGGATATCCAAATATGGAAACCCGATCCCAGTCTCATCGAAATCCAAAGCGTGTCTTTTAAGGCCAAGTTGTTTAAAGTTTTAAAACAATTCAATTTCATTATCTATTTACACACAGATATATAATCCACAAATTCACAACATATAATCATCATAACAGATAAACCATATTATCATCTTCAAAAGATAATCCATATCAATATCACAATGCAACCAATGCATCCATATCACCCAACATTAATTATCTCATTTTTGAGATTCAAACCATCCAAGTAACCAATATCATCCATTCATATATAAGCAATGATCTATAATCACACCACCCATAATTAATTTAAAATGAATTAAATTAATTACATCATTCTCTAATTAATTTAAAGTGAATTAAATTAATTACTTCTTTAATATAAATCTTGCTTACATCACCATTAATTAATTACAAATTAATTAATTAATTAATTAATCTCTAATCAATCTCCTTAATTAACCACCCTTGATTAATTTGTCTTTAATTACAATCAAGTAATTATCCTTTAATTAATTTCACAAATTAATAATGCTTAACCAAATTTAGTAATTAATCTTTAATTACTTCATTAATTAATTAACTATAATTAATTACATTAATCCTTAATTAATTACATTAATTAATTACCCTTAATCACCTATTATTAATTAATCATAATTAATCAATCTTAATTACATCATTAATTATATTAATTAATCATCTTTAGTTACATTTTAATTAATTGCCTTATTTAAATTAATTACATCAAGTATGTAATCTTAATTTAAATCATAATTGTTAATCCCTCTTGATTAACCCTATTCAGTAATTAACTACCTTTAATTATTTCCCAAAATAAATTAATTACTTCTTAATTAATTATCTCAAATTAATCCCTTGATTATTTCACAAAGTAATTATACTTAAATTACTTCATTATCAAATCACCTTCAATTAATTACATGCAGTAATTACCCATTATTTAGTTCTCTAAGTAATTTCTCTTTATTTAATTACAATAAGTAATTATACTCCATAAATCATCAAATGATTATTCTAAATTAATTAAACTGAAATTAATTAACTTAATCTAATCATATTAAACTTACTTAATTACAATTAGTAATTAATTTCCTTAATTACTTCTATAAGTAATTATACTACACAAATGATTATCTTTAAATTAATTAATCTAATTAATAATTAAAATTAATTACATT
The DNA here is from genome assembly GCA_030765085.1 of Allium cepa. Classification (NCBI taxonomy): domain Eukaryota; kingdom Viridiplantae; phylum Streptophyta; class Magnoliopsida; order Asparagales; family Amaryllidaceae; genus Allium; species Allium cepa. The sequence goes on along the minus strand of CM060937.1, from coordinate 901,564,925 downwards.
AATTAATTATTAAATAATCCTTAGTTAATGACCTTCATTAACTATTAAACAATTCATTAATTATTTTCTAAAATAATTAACTTATTTTAAATCATTCTTAATTTCAATTTAATTAATCATTAATAACTCACTAATTAACGCTTAATTAATTAAATAATTAAGTGTTAATTAAAACTTAATTAATCCATTATTACTTGATTAATTAATTATTAATCATTAATTAAAATCAAATCTTCTTTAACTAATTAATTATTTTTTATTACAAGTTAATTATTCTAAGAATAATTAATCCTAAACTTTTAAGATTAAACCTTTAATTACTTTAAGTAATTATTCATTCATTAATTTATTAAAATAGATTAATTACTCATTTAATTATCCCAATAATTAAATGTATAGCAAACCATTAACTATAATTTAATTTCACCAAGTTTTAAAACCAATTTAAAACTTATACATTATATGATAAATAATACTTATAAAAGATATTTATACAAGTTTTAAAACAAATTCTTTTTAAATTCGAACATTCGAAATTTTACATTATCATTCAAAAATGTTAAAATGCTTAAATCTATAAAACTTGAACTATTTTTAAATCAAAGATTCAAAATCAGATTTGAATCAGTTTAAACTTTATTTAAAACATTTCTTTACATATTCAAATTCCAATTTAAATTCAAATTTCTTTAAAAAATCGTTTTTAAACAATAAATCCCTTTAAAGTTATTTTAAACAAAATTTGAATTTAAACTTATTTATATCCAGTTATGATTCAAATTAAATCTTGAATCTATAATTTAAAATTAGATTTAAAACTTAATTTAAATCATTGCTTTATACTTTTAAATTTAAGTTTAAATTTGGGAAAAAGTCAAGTTTCAAACTTGAACAAATTAACTCGAGCTACCCATAATTTGCTCGAGTAAGATACTAAATAATCTCGAGTAAAAACTCGAGTAACTTTCATTCTAGAATCTTTCAAACTAACAATTTACTGGTTTTATACAAACCTGGAACTGTCAACCTCACCCGAGACCACAACCCAACTCCTTCGAGTCTCCTACTTCTCTGCTTCGAGCAAATCATGTTGCAACCCAACACCATACTCGAGAATTCCTTCTTCCCCAAAACACAGAATGCACACCTTAAATTCGTGCACCTGCACCATCCCTTCACCCAACTCCGACCCCTCGTGGCCACTCACGCGTGTCGCCGACCACTCCCCAACTCGTCTCCGACCCCCCAATCCACTGCAGAATTCCCAAACCAAATTTGAGCATTTGAATCGAAAACTGGAACAAAGAGGTCGAACCTAAAAATCACTTCAACCGCCAAATTCTGACCACCAGGAAAGCTTCGCCTCAGTCCACGACTTGATCCCTACATCATCAATCTCCCATGCAAATCTGGAAACACTCGATCACCTATATGGGTTGCGGTGATCATTTCTTTCCAGGTGAACAAAACTAGGGTTAAAACCCTTAATCCCAAATCAACACCGCCTCATTGTTTTATCCACCTTTCTACATTTTTCCTTGATTCTTCAATAACCACTCTATCACCAGAGCAAACCATGGCCACCCCATCTACCTAGAATAACAGTTCTAACCCATAACTTGATTTATGATTAAACCAGAATTTCTTAGTCATTCTTGAACTAAAATTCCTGATTTTAGTTTTAAAATTCAAGTATTGGTTTATGTAGTCGATTTGTATTCTTGAATTAATGAAACAGGATGATCAAATTTTTGCTTATATTCAGTTGTTCTGCTATTACTGAGTTTATAGAAACATTACAGTTTTTATTATTTTTCATATTTACTAAAATTAAAAACTTTACTTATTACTCACATGCTTGTTAAAATCTTAAACTATTACAATGATTTTAACATGAAGTCATGATTTTTGAATATACAAAAATCTGGAATTTAGAACAGGCAAAACAACACTACATGCATTCTATCATATAACAGAAGATGTCATCATATTAATCCATTCCAACATGATTATCACAGTAGTCAATTAAGCAACTATATTACTTAAATCATTTTAGTTAAAATGTTACTCACCTAAATTTTAATGAGCAGAGCACCCAGGTTTTGATAAGCTTGAACCAGAATGTATTTTGAACTTCGATTTGCCTTACTTTTTAAACTGCAGTTTGCTATTAAAAACTTGCTTTTGTATAATGCTTTCCTTGATTCCATTTTAATTTACTGCAAATGCCTTTGCTTCCAGAAAACAATGCAGGTTTGGTTGATGAAGCTCAAAACTTTGCAGGCCTTCATAAAAGGAAGTGCATGCAGTTTTATTAAGTTGCAGATTTGATTCAGGTTGATGAGATTGAAGAGCTACAGGTTTTAAATTTGCAGAATGATTTTTAAGTTACTGATTTTTGAAGAGAGCTTCAGATTTAAGAATGATTTGCATTTCAGGCATTGGTTTAGAGGAAAATTATAGATTTTCAAATTTGTTTTGAGGGGAAATTTACAGATGGGTTTTGAACGGATTTTGTTTTTGAATGGAGGTGGTTTTCAGATTTCAGATCTGAATATTCCTTAAGTTTTTGAAGAAAAGAAGAATGTAAAAAGAAATGAGATGAGGAGAAATGTTTACATAAACAAGTTTTTGACTAATTAAAAGAAAATGAAAAAGATTTAATTAGGACACTTGTTTTAAATTTAAACATTTGTCACTTTAGTTCATGCTATGCTTACACATGTAATTTAAGTATCTTAAGAGTTTTACACATGTCTTTTAAGTATATTTTAATTTAAATTAAATGGATTATAAAAGCTTTTAAATCTTAACTAACTATCCTTATGTGTATATAAATGAGTTTATCTCTTTTTAAATTGAAATGAAAACAAACAAATATAAATACAAGATTATTCAAATATCTTTATGTATTTACTCTTTCAAATTTTCTAACATCAAATTCAAATTTAAAATTAATTTATCAAATCCATTTTTAAAAATCAAGTTACATATATATATGCATATATAATTCTTATTAAAATTAAAAATAACAAATCCTATTTCTAAAAATATATTCATGTTTTATGAAACACTAAGTATTATCATTTTTATTTAAAAATAACAAATTAAACAAATTTTAAATAATTTATAAAAGAGATTGTAATTAACTTTTATTACTTAATAATTTAATATCATTTGTAAATTGTATTATAAATTCTTATATATAATTTCAAGCAATACTTTAAAAAAGAAAATAAAACAAAGCTTTGATGTTAAACAAATTTAACTTCATATTTTAGTTAATTAAAATATAAATCTAAACAAATAAGATTTTCCTTTAATATAAACCATATAATTATTTATTAAATTGTCTTGAAAAGTTAAATGTTATGTTTAAATCAAATTTCCAATTTACCAAATATAAATTAAGATTAGATAACTGATTCATTTATTAAGTTCCAAATCAGAGTTTATCCATTTACAATATATACAATTATATATATTATAAACAGAAGATAATTTATTAGTTTTAAAAAGATAAAATCTACCAATTTAAATATTTATTAAAAGAAGAATATTAAATCAATTCAAATTTTATTATCAAAATATCAAATCAAATAAATTTTTAAACACAGATTATTAAATTTATATTGCCAAATTTCCGAGATATCACATTCCTCCCCCCTTAAAAGAATTTCATCCCTGAAATTTAAAAGCAAAGGTAATTTAATAATCTATCCTAAGATTTTAATTTTAAAACACAAGCATATATTAAACATATGTTAACAACCATAGCAACCAATTTACCTAATCAAAACAAATTTAATTATCCAGAAAAATTCTGGATAAAATTTTCACGAGTTTCCCCGGTAAATATCGGGATACTCGCTCTATAGAATCTAAACAATCAATACTATTAAGCTATAGAGCTCCTATCCAACTAGATCTATCAATAAAACAATATATCAGACTACAGACGGGTCTGAGTCAACAATCACATCCTCCTAAACTACCGGTTCCACAACCAGAGATAGATCATACACGTACTCCCTCAGAGATACGTGAAACTCATCGAATCCCAGTTATCCAAACTGGCAATTAAATCTTGAAAATCAAACACCAATCCTCAAAAGAATCACAGAAAAGATCCAATACACCTCGGAGCTGACTTACCCAGACTTACCCAATCTTACAGCTCTTTAAATCAGAGAAAACCTACCCAAACAAATCTTCGACTATGGAATCCAAATTACTTCGTCTCTTACCCACAGAACACTTCTAATGATCCTGGGTTGCCTTCATCCTTACAAATCAGCTCAACTCTTGGTGATTCCACCAGAAACAAACATGACCCAAAACTTCTCAACAGAATGATCTCCTCAAGATCAATTTCCAAACCAAGAACACCAACTCTACTCCACAAACATCAGAAGACCAACTTACTTCTCCTATCCGGAAAAGATAAAACAAAAGCATTTCCATTTGCTTCCGCTGCACAACTCTGATCTGAAGCAGGAGAAAAACTCGAGCACAAACTGGACAACATATCTCAGAAATATGGTCCAATAGATCCTTAAAAGAAAACTCAGATATTCCACCTGATCCTTCTACTAAACTGAACCACCAGTATCACTCTTAGAATCTAGTCGATAAGAAAACTCAGCCTCCATGTACGGACAAACTTCTCATAGCTCAAGAGAACACTCGAACTGTCGCAAGTCACTTTTGCGATCAACCCATAAATATCCAAAGAAAAACTGTTTTCTCTTTACAATCAGATCAGCTTATGCTTAACAAGCCAATCCATTGAAGAAATGGATCCACTCTACTGCTTCTGAACTCCATCTTAAGAAAAACTGCTAACCAGAAGACTTCTTGCTAGCACACAGAACACTCCGAGCTACACTGCTGACACCGACGCCAAAGACTTCTTAATCCAAAGCTCTTTGAGAAACACAGGCCTCAAACCAAACAGAAACACCCTGCTGAACCCAATCACAACATCGAAGCAAACATACTTCCTAAACTTATTCCAAAGAGAAATCTTCGGAAACATCCATGGTCACTGCGTCTCATCACACAGCTATTAATTCCTGAGGTATCAAGATACCATTATTTCCTTCTTCCCAACCGACAGAACCAAACTCTACTCATCCATCTTCAAAAATGATCTCTGAACCTTTACAGGTCACCTTCAGAGATAAATGAAATCCTTACATCAAGCAAAACTCACTCGAGACGGTATTAGGTCTACAGTCTCGACAAATACACTTTCAACTTCGACATTCAAACTCCAACCAATGGTAGTAGTCGTGTTACACACCCCACTACCTTATCTACCTTTATAACCTATATTGGCAAACCCGACCAGGTAACCTGTAACAACCCTAGATATTTATGTATATTTTAATTTTGACTTTATTTCATTTTGAATTTTTTAAAACTTGTTTCATTTCAAACATTTCATTTTTAAATATAAGTATTGATTATTATGTGAATTATAATTTCAAACAGGTATAAATTGGATATTTTACTGAAAGATGAATTTCTGTTCAAACTGGTCAAACTTTGACTTTTAAATTTCAAATTTAAATATTTAAACTCCTAAATTTTATCTTTTATTATGAAAATGTATTTAACAACTTGAATACTGCTTTTTGTTTCGTTGAAAATGGACTTAAACTGTGAAAGTTATGCACATTTCAATTTTGAGTATAATTTGTTTTATTTTGCAATTTTGTCTATTTTAGATTATATAAATCATATTTTCTTTGTTATATTTTATTTTAATATGTGTTAATATGTTATTTTATGTATATTTTTTTTTTGATATTTTTAAAGTGATAATATAATTTTTCCAAAATTTATTGCATATATTTTCTATTTTTAAAGGTAGTTTCCTTTTTTTTTTGCTATTTTCTTCATTTAAATTATATTTAATTAAAATTTATCTATTTATTTTTATGCGTGCATTTTATTTTTGTGTCTTTATCTTTATTTATAAAAAAAATTCAAGTACACAAAATATTTCCAAAGTTCATTTCATTTATTTTCAAATTTTCTAGCATAGTTTACATTTTCTTTGCTATTTTCTTAATTTAATTATATATAATTAATATTTATTTATATATTTTTGTTTATTTAATAAATTTTTGCGTTTTTATCTGAATTTATATGCATTTTTCAGTTATTTAAAAATTGCAAAAGGAATTATGGAAATATGAAGAGTTTGAGACCATTTATTTGCCTAAGTCCTTTTGTATTCCACCGTTTTATTTTCAATCATTGCATCATTATTTTGGCCGATTCTTTTCTGATTGCTTCAGCCACTTCTCTCTTCATTTTTCACGAAAATAAAAGTTTCTCATCCAAAATTTTCGGCCATGAACTCCTGAAGCAAAAGTTTGGTAAAGTTCTTCTTCTTTTTCGCTTATTCTTCTTGTTTTCCTTATCTCTTTGCACTTGTCTTCACCTTTGTAGCTCAGTCCTTGCTCCTCCACCACCTCCACCACCACCACAACCAGCTGCCATCCCCTCCAGCCCACTGTCCATCCATACCCGTGGCAATCCATGATGTATATCCACCAAATATTTGAGCAAACTCCACCTAAACATGCATTGCCAAGCTCCTTTACCTTCACCACTCCACCACATCACCATGGCCGACCTTTGCATCATCACCACCAGCCACTTGCTAACGTGAGACCCCTGCCACATCAGTACATGACCCTACCAGGCCTGGCCGTGCCTATGTATGCTTAGGGCCGAACCATTTATGCACAGAAATTCTACTTTGGTTACCTTGATTTGAGTTATGCATGCCTATACACTTCATCTCCTTCATATCCATGTTATGGCCGACCCTATTGAACCCAAACCTGATCCAAACCTGATTCAAAATCATCCCATAACAGTGCCTTTCCAGTCCATAGCTGAAGCATACAAGGTTAAATGCAAGTGCAAAAGTTCTAGCTTTGAATTGTGTAGTTATTCCTAGCATTGTTTTGTATTATCTTGGTTTGTAATTCATGTTTTTATTTGTTTTGTTTGATATATTTAAGGAAATTAATCTTTGGCTCTCCCGATCTCAAATCTTATACATGTTGTCGTGCCTTCGAAGATTCCTTATCATGTGTTTTGGTTGTCATCTTCAGCTTAAATAGGTGAGTAAATCTCACCAGACTAATATGTACTTATATAGTGATAAACTGACATCACCTGAATCTGTAAATGCATATCATCCTGTTATAACTGCTATATTATATTCATATGAAGTTCACACCTATATTTACACTTTTTATACCATATGTTACTGTTATTTCATGCTATTCTGTTATTTTCATCAGTTTATCACACTGCAAGTTCCCTGTAGACTAGAATCACTATGGGTTAAAATGATACATACCCGAACGGAGTTTAGAATAGGAGAAAATCGTTATGGGCTGAAATGATAGGCCTGAATGATTTTCAATTATTTTCTTTTACTTGGGATTGCGGGTTTGAAATGATCAAACCCGGTTTTCTTTGTAAATTACGGGTTGAAATGATATATTACCCGTATCACTTCATCTAGGCTAGAAAATGAAATACAGACCCGTTGTTAAAATATGTTTTTCTAAAAATTTTAAATTGTTTTAGAAATGTAAATATTATAATATTTTGATTTAAATTTGATTAAAAATGATTTTTGTAAAGCATTATTGATTTTCTGAAAATTTATAAGTGAAATAAATAAATGGTAAAGTTAGAAAATCTGAAATGTAAGTTATTTTGGAAACTAGAATTTGGTGATAAATGAAATTTAAATTAAATATGAAAATATGATAAATTTATGATATTTTGAATTAAATGAATTTAAAAATTATTTTATAATATATCAATGATTTTTGTATAAAGTTAAAATGTGAAATGAATGAATATTTAGGTTGAAATTTGGAAATATAACTAAAATTGGAAATTTTTGAATTTGGCTTAAAAGTGAATTTTAAGTTAAGTAAATAAAAATGAAATTAAGCTATAATTGAAAATTTTAAACTTAAATGTTAAGTTAAATTTAATATAATGAATTTAAAATTTAATGTTGGAATTTAATAAGTGAATTATTATTAAATTTTGATTTTTGAATGGAGATTTAACTTTATAAAATCATGAATATAAGGGTATTTGAATGACTGTTTTAAAAGTGAAATTATATGATTTTATAAGCTAAAAATGATTTAAATAAAAATATAATTGTTTGTGAAATTATATTGAATACTTGAAGTTAATTAACTACATTTCTGAAATGCTATTAATTCTAATGTAAATGATAATACAACATTTGGAAATGCTGTAGTTGATAATAATGAACCAAATGGCTAAGTTTAATTAAATGTTATTATAGCATTTTTGTAAATGCTATAATTATTGAATTTAACTAAGTTTTATTTGAAACTAATGTAACCATATTACAACCTTTTTAAATGCTATCTTTTATTAAATTGAACTGTTTTGAATGTAACTTTCCGTAGCAATTTCTAAATGCTACGAAAGTTAAATTTTCATCTGTTTTAATAAATTAAGTGGATAAATGAATTTTGAAAGACTAAAATTTTGTAAATTTAATAATTTAATAATTAAATATAATAACTTCATTTTTATGATTTAAAATGAAGTAATTTGTTTTGAAATATAAACTATTTTGAAATGTGTTTTGTAATGGTATTTAAATTAAATAAAAATGAATGTGGTTTGGAAGATATTATATTTTTGATATTTTGAAATGGATTTTGAATGATATTGAATTTTGAAATGATATTTGAGTTTGAAGTATAAAATACCATTTTGAAATTTTAACCACGGGATGTAAAATTTATAGTTTAACTGATTCTTAAAGGGTGGTCGATCCCAAACATCCTGTAAGTTATTGTGCATTTCTACTACAGTTCACTTGAGTTAGTTTACATTATATAAGTATATATTGTCCTGACTCGAGTGTTTTGTGTTTTACTTTACGCTCGGGTCAGCCTGAGTATTTACAGCTTAGCTTTGGATTTCTTTCTGGAGCTAGGAATTGCTGGAGATTCTGCTTGTCTAGTTATCTATCCCTTCAGTTTCAGTTGTTCTATTTCAGCTTTGGTATTGATAAACTGCTATGTAATTGAGATTTCTATGTATATGTTTTTCAGACTGATATTATGTATTATGTTTTGAGAGTTTGTTATAGTAGCTTCATGAACTACTATGGTATTTTAATTTCCGCTGCGAGTTATTCTGATATTTCTGTGTCTGTGATTCTGTGATTGTATTTCATTTGCTCCAAATGTATTTACAACGCGGTATTTTGAGCAATTCAAGTCCGACATGTGCGGATGCGAATGGCTGAAAAATATCGGGTTGTTACAGTTGGTATCGGAGCGAGGTTTTAGGCAAACCTTAGCCTGCGGAGCAAAAACTCATTAGAGATAGGGTAGAGATACCCTAGAATGAGTGAAATCAATCTCAGAATCCTTTCTTTGTGAGAGAACGTATTTTCGAAGTATAAAATGATTTTTAAAAGATTTTTAAAAGATTTTCAAAGATTATTTTGGTATAGTTCTTATTTCGAAATCAAGATTTTCTAAACTTCATCTCTTCGTTATCCACCTTGTTAGAAATCTTTTGGTTAAGATTCTTATCGACTAGGATTCCTTGAACTTTGGAACACTCCCACTTGTTCTGGAATCCAGTCTTGTTTTCCCCAGTTTTTCCTTTTAATTTTGGAGCACTCGTAACTCTACTTTGGAATGACCTCTCTAAAGAGCGATGATTCCGTAAATCTTTGAATGATTTGTAAAGGGGTGAAACTCCTTTACAATTGGCATTGATTCACTGAAGATTTTTGTATCCTCGGATGTCGATGCTATCTATCTCCTGCTCTACCCGGATTCTACCTCTGGCGATCGAAGGTCGATTTGCCTTAGATTTCTGTATTGATTATATTCCTAAAGTCTCGGTTGACCGGTTAAGTTCGCCCGCGATTTATATAGGCTTATCTATCCTCTATTTGGTAATTAAATTATCTCATCTTCGTTTGAGTTTATCTTCGAACTAGAATTCTATTTGATTAGAGTCCCTCTAATTTTGAATCTTTGTTTGTTTGAAATCCTTCCCTGAATCATCCTTTGGAAATTTGTATTTGGTTGTATTTTGAAATTGTGCATACATCGAAATTATTAAGGATGGCCATATTTTTATATATAAAAGTGAAATGTTTTCGATAAGGATTATATACCTTTCAAAAATGAAAATTTGAAATTTCGAAAGAATTTGAAATTTTGAAAATTTTATAAGAACTTGATTTATACAAAAATGATTTATCACTGAAGGGTTTTGAATTTGAATTTCGAGGAATCGAATTCTGGTATTTTGAAATCGGTTTTAAGATTTTGGAAAATATATATAGTAATATGATTTAAAGATATATATATATATATATATATATATTTCAAATAAGAAATGTTTCAAATGATTCGAATGAATTTCAATGATTTCGAAGGAATTTCAAAGAAGTTTTTCAAAGTTAATTGAAGTCCAGAACTCACTTATGTCGCAGGAAAATAATTTCGATGATGAATGCATGCATCATCGACATTGATTTTCGAGTTTCAGAGTGAGAGAGAGGCCACTCTAGTAGCTTTGCTCTGCGAGTGATCTTGTGAAACCAATTTTGATTTCAGATTTTGAAGTATGGTTTGATATTCGAAAGATAGATCCGTATATATATATATATTTGAAAAGATTTAAAGTAAGCCGGTGTTCAGTTCTCGAGTTTCAGATTTTGAAACCTAACTTTTGAAATTGATTTACTGATTTAGTGTTGATTTTCAACTCTTGGATTGAAAATATGACTTCTTCGACTATTTTAAGATTCGAGCACTTCCAAATCAAGGTTAATTTTTCAAAGCTAAATTTTTTGAAAGGTATAAGGTATTTGATAAAGAATATAAGTTTAGTTTGTATGTTTCAAGTATGAAATAATATGGTTTTATATAAGTTGAAACTGTTTTGTTAAGTAAATAAATAAGACTATTTTGAATTATACTAATATGAAATTTAGTTTTGGATAAAAATTAGTCTTCAAATGTTTGAGAAAATTTTGGTTTTAAATGTTTTAACTTAGTAACATCTTTATAAAACTATTTATTTAACAAATTGGAATAGATACATAAGTTGTACGTACGTTGTTTTATTCGCATAATTAATTTGATCCAAGTTTGAGTACACAAGTTCGAGGTGAATTACACCATTTCGTGTTAGGATTTTTTTCATTTGATTCTTGATGGCGAACATTTGATATGGATTTTGGGCTTGATTCTAGAATTCTCTATCATAGTATATGGCTATGCAAGGAGACTGATGGCTTCTAGTCAAGAAACCATATCGAAGTCCGCATTAGGGAAGTCGAATGGACAATACTAGTTCGAAAGCGAACTTGTGTGATCAAGCGAACGATCAAATGTAATGTTGCGAAATAATGACATATGTAAGTAATAATGAAGTAAAATTTGAGATATATGAAATTATGAAATTTAGTTTTGAAATATGGTATATTTAAGCCTTGAAACATATTTAAGATTTAATAGTTTATTTTGTAAATCAAATCTATATTTGAAATTGATAATATTTGAAATGGTTTTGTTGGAAAACTAAATTGAAACTGATGGTTTGAATTGAATTAAAATTGGAAATTTTAGATTTTGGTTTAATTGAAAAAAAAATTGAAATGTAAAGAATTAAGGGCATGTTTTATGATTTCAAATGCATGATTTCTAAATGTTATGATTTTCAAAGTGTAATGATTTCAAGTATTTTAGTTTCGAAAGATTCATAACTTTGAAAGTATTATGACTTTTGAAGTGAATACATGTTTGAAATAGAAATGGATTTATTTGACCTAAATTTTGTTGATTTGGAAATTTGGATTATTTTCTAAACCTATTGTTTTAAAAAATTTTGAAACTGAATATGTATAACTTGAAAGAAATGATTTGGTGACATCATATATGATTTTAAAATTTATTTGATATCGAAATGGTTTGAAATTTAGAACCTTGTTTTATTAAATACTTGATTTGGGAGCTATCGAACTTATATAAAAATGATTTGTATAAGTAAACTGTTGAATTGGAACTGTTGATTTGAAAGGGTACCCAATTAAGGAAAATGAAATCTTAGATAATCGAAATCTATATAAGTGTGATTTGATATACTAGTATTTTGAAAAGTATTTGATTTGAAATGAAATCTTATATAAAATGGACTTTATATAAGTATGATATTTGAAAGTGATTTTGAAAGGTACTATATGATACATATTTTCGAAGTAAAGATATAGAAAGTGCCTTCTGCTTGATATCCGCTTTGTGGCCACACTGTGGATTCATTCTATCGATATTATTCTCTCTCTTTGATTTGGGTTTTCCGGATATGATACTCGAGTGTCCATCGAATTCCATGGCGATCTCCACGGTCTTATGATCGCGACTGCATAGCGCAACTGCCTGGCTGAGCTGGCCTAGGGGTACAGATTGTTTCCTGGGGGATCCAGGCGTAACCATTGTGTATCCCGCACTCTATGTAGGTCGCATTAGTAGCGCAGATGCCTGGCTGAGCTGGCCTGAGGGTACGGATTGTGTCCTGGGGGATCCAAGCGTAACCATTGTGTATCCTGCATTCTACTCGTCATCATGGCGTAACTCGCAGGGCTGAGAAAGCTTACGGATACAGATTGTTTCCTGGGGGATCCAGGCGTAACCATTGTGTATCTGCGATCCATGGTTAGACAACTGTTTCGGTTTGGTCGATTTGTTTGGATTGTACTTTCCATATCTGTTTTTTTTAAAAAGAGTTTTCTAGTATTTTCATTGGGTGTTGAAACAAGTCTACTAAGTACCTGGAGAAGTCTAGCTTTGTGCCTGATCAACGCACTGCCGGAATCTACAGGAACGAGGATAAACTTGTTAAGAAATCGAGTTATAAAAGTATTTTGATAAAGTACTATATAAAGAATATTTTGATCAGTTATTTTCCCTTCTAAAAATTTAAAATGTTTTAAATATTGTTTACTTTGAACCATCAGATTTGAATAAAATGACTATTCATCATACATAAAAAAAAATTAAATTGAAATGTATAATGGTTCATCCTTGTCTTTCAACCTGCTTTACCTCCTAGCTATCTTTTTTTCCCTACCTTTTTTCAAGGATGCATTCCAACATATTGCTCTTTCTTATTGTTTCTCCGCTTCCTTCCTTTTCGAGGACGAAAATATTTGAGTGGGGGAGAGTGTAACAACCCTAGATTTTTATGTATATTTTAATTTTGACTTTATTTCATTTTGAATTTTTTAAAACTTGTTTTATTTCAAACATTTCATTTTTAAATATAAGTATTGATTATTATGTGAATTATAATTTCAAACAGGTATAAATTGGATATTTTACTGAAAGATGAATTTCTGTTCAAACTGGTCAAACTTTGACTTTTAAATTTCAAATTTAAATATATAAACTCCTAAATTTTATCTTTTATTATAAAAATGTATTTAACAACTTGAATACTGCTTTTTGTTTCGTTGAAAACGAACTTAAACTGTGAAAGTTATGCACATTTCAATTTTGAGTATAATTTGTTTTATTTTGCAATTTTGTCTATTTTAGATTATATAAATCATATTTTCTTTGTTATATTTTATTTTAATATGTGTTAATATGTTATTTTATGTATATTTTTGTTTTTGATATTTTTAAAGTGATAATATAATTTTTCCAAAATTTATTGCATATATTTTATATTTTTAAACGCTAGTTTCCAATTTTTTTGCTATTTTCTTCATTTAAATTATATTTAATTAAAATTTATCTATTTATTTTTATGCATGCATTTTATTTTTGTGTCTTTATCTTTATTTATAAAATAATTTCAAGTACACAAAATTTTTCCAAAGTTCATTTCATTTATTTTCAAATTTTCTAGCATAGTTTACATTTTCTTTGCTATTTTCTTAATTTAATTATATATAATTAATATTTATTTATATATTTTTGTTTATTTAATAAATTTTCGTGTTTTTATCTGAATTTATATGTCTTTTTCAGTTATTTAAAAATTGCAAAAGGAATTATGGAAATATGAAGAGTTTGAGACCATTTATTTGCCTAAGTCCTTTTGTATTCCGCCGTTTTATTTTCAATCAATGCATCATTATTTTGGCCGATTCTTTTCTGATTGCTTCAGCCACTTCTCTCTTCATTTTTCACGAAAATAAAAGTTTCTCATCCAAAATTTTCGGCCATGAACTCCTGAAGCAAAAGTTTGGTAAAGTACTTCTTCTTTTTCGCTTATTCTTCTTGTTTTCCTTATCTCTTTGCACTTGTCTTCACCTTTGTAGCTCAGCCCTTGCTCCTCCACCACCATAGCCACCTCCACCACCACCACAACCAGCTGTCATCCCCTCCAGCCCACTGTCCATCCATAGCCGTGGCAATCCATGATGTAGATCCACCAAATATTTGAGCAAACTCCACTTAAACATGCATTGCCAAGCTCCTTTACCTTCACCACTCCACCACATCACCTTGGCCGACCTTTGCATCATCACCACCAGCCACTTGCTGACGTGAGACCCCTGCCACATCAGTACATGACCCTACCAGGCCTGGCCGTGCCTATGTATGCTTAGGGCCGAACCATTTATGCACAGAAATTCTACTTTGGTTACCTTGATTTGAGTTATGCATGCCTATACACTTCATCTCCTTCATATCCATGTTATGGCCGACCCTATTGAACCCAAACCTGATCCAAACTTGATTCAATACCACCCCATAACAGTGCCTTTCCAGTCCATAGCTGAAGCATACAAGGTTGAATGCAAGTGCAAAAGTTCTAGCTTTGAATTGTGTAGTTATTCCTAGCATTGTTTTGTAATATCATGGTTTGTAATTCATGTTTGTATTTGTTTTGTTTGATATATTTAAGGAAATTAATCTTTGGCTCTCCCGATCTCAAATCTTATTCATGTTGTCATGCCTTCGAAGATTCCTTATCGTGTGTTTTGGTTGTCATCTTCAGCTTAAACAGGTGAGTAAATCTCACCAGACTAATATGTACTTATACAGTGATAAACTGACATCACCTGAATCTGTAAATGCATATCATCCTGTCATAACTGCTATATTATATTCATATGAAGTTCACACCTATATTTACACTTGTTATACCATATGTTACTGTTATTTCATGCTATTCTGTTATTTTCATCAGTTTATCACACTGCAAGTTCCCTGTAGACTAGAATCACTATGGGTTGAAATGATACATACCCGAACGGAATTTAGAATAGGAGAAAATCGTTATGGGATGAAATGATAGGCCCGAATGATTTTCAATTATTTTCTTTTACTTGGGATTGCGGGTTTGAAATGATCAAACCCGGTTTTCTTTGTAAATTACGGGTTGAAATGATATATTACCCGTATCACTTCATCTAGGCTAGAAAATGAAATACAGACCCGTTGTTAAAATATGTTTTTCTAAAAATTTTAAATTATTTTAGAAATGTAAATATTATAATATTTTGATTTAAATTTGATAAAAAATGATTTTTGTAAAGCATTATTGGTTTTCTGAAAATTTATAAGTGAAATAAATAAATGGTAAAGTTAAAATCTGAAATGTAAGTTATTTTGGAAACTAGAATTTGGTGATAAACGGAATTTAAATTAAATATGAAAATATGATAAATTTATGATATTTTGAATTAAATGAATTTAAAAATGATTTTATAATATATCAATGATTTTTGAATAAAGTTAAAATGTGAAATGAATGAATATTTAGGTTGAAATTTGGAAATATAACTAAAATTGGAAATTTATGAATTTGGCTTAAAAGTGAATTTTAAGTTAAGTAAATAAAAATGAAATTAAGTTATATTTGAAAATTTTACACTTAGATGTTAAGTTAAATTTAATATAATGAATTTTAAAGTTAATGTTGGAATTTAATAAGTGAATTATTATTAAATTTTGATTTTTGAATGGAGATTTAACTTTATAAAATCATGAATATGAGGGTATTTGAATGACTGTTTTAAAAGTGAAATTATATGATTTTATAAGCTAAAAATGATTTAAATAAAAATATAATTGTTTGTGAAATTATATTGAATACTTGAAGTTAATTAACTGCATTTCTGAAATGCTATTAATTCTAATGTAAATGATAATACAGCATTTGTAAATGCTGTAGTTGATAATAATGAACCAAATGGCTAAGTTTAATTAAAGGTTATTATAGCATTTTTGTAAATGCTATAATTATTGAATTTAACTAAGTTTTATTTGAAACTAATGTAACCCTATTACAACCTTTTTAAATGCTATCTTTTATTAAATTGAACTGTTTTGAATGTAACTTTCCGTAGCAATTTCTAAATGCCGCGAAAGTTGAATTTTCATCTGTTTTAATAAATTAAGTGGATAAGTGAATTTTGAAAGACTAAAATTTTGTAAATTTAATAATTTAATTATTAAATATAATAACTTCATTTTTATGATTTAAAATGAAGTAATTTGTTTTGAAATATAAACTATTTTGAAATGTGTTTTGTAATGGTATTTAAATTAAATAAAAATGAATGTGGTTTGGAAGATATTATATTTTTGATATTTTGAATGGATTTTGAATGATATTGAATTTTGAAATGATATTTGAGTTTGAAGTATAAAATACCATTTTGAAATTTTAACCACGGGATGTAAAATTTATAGTTTAACTGATTCTTAAAGGATGGACGATCCTAAACGTCCTTTAAGTTATTGTGCATTTCTACTACAGTTCACTTGAGTTAGTTTACATTATATAAGTATATATTGTCCTGACTCGAGTGTTTTGTGTTTTACTTTACGCTCGGGTCAGCCTGAGTATTTACAGCTTAGCTTTGGATTTCTTTCTGGAGCTAGGAATTGCTGGAGATTCTGCTTGTCTAGTTATCTATCCCTTCAGTTTCAGTTGTTCTATTTCAGCTTTGGTATTGATAAACTGCTATGTAATTGAGATTTCTATTGTATATGTTTTTCAGACTGATATTATGTATTATGTTTTGAGAGTTTGTTATAGTAGCTTCATGAACTACTATGGTATTTTAATTTCCGCTGCGAGTTATTCTGATATTTCTGTGTCTGTGATTCTGTGATTGTATTTCATTTGCTCCAAATTTATTTACAACGCGGTATTTTGAGCAATTCAAGTCCGACATGTGCGGATGCGAATGGCTGAAAAATATCGGGTTGTTACATAACCCAACAAATAGGTAGAAATAAATATATTTATATATTTATATCTTCAAAATTACAAATACGCTCTCTCAAGAAAGACGCCACTACAGAGCCTAGGTATTCACTCAACCTAATGCTCTGATACCACTGTAACGACCCAACTTCCAGACTCCAGGAAGTCGCATTGTTAATAACAAAAGAAAGGGATAGAAAAGAGAAAAGAAAGAGAAGAAAGAAGAAACAACACATCAGAATCCAAACAGCGGAACGAATAAACTATATTAATAACATAAAATATTACATAGTTTACAACACTAATCAGAGTTACACAAAATTTAGATCACATACTAGACAGTTATAATCACCTGTCTAGTTATACAACTCAATACAAGAGATACTACACAGAGAATACACACAGCGGAACTATATATCTATCGCAGAAGCCTCCTGCTCCATTACTCCTCCATAATTCGTCAAAGCTAACCTAAATCTCTTGGCTACTCGTAAAAATTTGAGTACCCAAGAGTTTATGAAAAACAAAAATAAACTCCGGGTCAGACATGGGTCTGGTGTGAGTAACAGGTTAAAGTTGCTTAACTTTTGAAAAACTTTTTAAAAGAAAAGGTACCACGTAAGACTTCCCACACATAAACATGGAAAAGTTTTTACCTTACGCTAACCAAAACATTTGATAGGAAATCCAGTGATATTATAATAGGTCTTGGGTTTTCAAGTAAATATGAAATAGCCGAAATTGTTACATCTATTAAATTCCAGCTACTAGCCACAAAAGTGGGTAATACAATCAAAACCGTTGGCACTTATTGGATTTTGGATTCCATACAATGGCAGGGCTACTAGGGTACCGCCCGTCACAGTACGTGGCCTAGATCAACGTACCGAGGACCACTCCCGATCCCCTACAACACAAGACTGGAACCATCCCTTACTGGACAGTCCCGAACATGACAACCCCGCAGTTGGCGTACATTCCAACCGCCCACATAGCCGAAATAAAAGGGACTTCTAGACAGGGGAAAATCTTGCTCTCAAGTGGGGGCTACCCACGAAGCCTTGCTGCACCTTCCCTGTTTTAGCCATTCCCGGTTGATGAGGCTTGAGGCTACGATTACCTTTATAGGACGCATCACTTAGAATGCTTATCGTCCACCTGACGATGTTCTGAAAGCATTCAATCCATACAAGTTCGTCCCGGGTTCGAACGCAACCGAAGGCACTATCTCGTTACACTCGTATTGGAATCACCCTCAGAGTTAACGACGATAACCCTTGCACTCTAAATCACCATCTCGAATCTATAAGTACTATTCCGTCAAACTCATTACGGAATCACCCATAGAGTTATACTGACGTATAGCCCTTACACCTCGAGTCTTCACTCGCTCCACTTGGATTCACGACCTAACGTTAATTTGGATCGATGTGGTTTTCGGATATCCAAATATGGAAACCCGATCCCGGTCTCATCGAAATCCAAAGCGTGTCTTTTAAGGCCAAGTTGTTTAAGTTTTAAAACAATTCAATTTCATTATCTATTTACACACATATATATAATCCACAAATTCACAACAGATAATCTTCATAACCGATAAACCATATTATCATCTTCAAAAGATAATCCATATCAATATCACAATGCAACCAATGCATCCATATCACCCAACATTAATTATCTCATTTCTGAGATTCAAACCATCCAAGCAACCAATATCATCCATTCATATATAAGCAATGATCTATAATCACACCACCCATAATTAATTTAAAATGAATTAAATTAATTACATCATTCTCTAATTAATTTAAAGTGGATTAAATTAATTACTTCATTAATATAAATCTTGCTTACATCACCGTTAATTAATTACAAATTAATTAATTAATTAATTAATTAATCTCTAATCAATCTCCTTAATTAACCACCCTTGATTAATTTGTCTTTAATTACATTCAAGTAATTATCCTTTAATTAATTTCACATATTAATAATGCTTAACCAAATTTAGTAATTAATCTTTAATTACTTCATTAATTAATTAACTATAATTAATTACATGAATCCTTAATTAATTACATTAATTAATTACCCTTAATCACCTATTATTAATTAATCTTAATTAATCAATCTTAATTACATTATTAATTATGTTAATTAATCATCTTTAATTACATTTTAATTAATTGCCTTATTTAAATTAATTACATTAAGTAAGTAATCTTAATTTAAATCATAATTGTTAATCCCTCTTGATTAACCCTATTCAGTAATTAACTACCTTTAATTACTTTTCCATATAATTAATTATCTCAAATTAATCCCTTGATTATTTCACAAAGTAATTATACTTAAATTACTTCATTATCAAATCACCTTCAATTAATTACATGCAGTAATTCCCATTAATTACTTCTCTAAGTAATTTCTCTTTATTTAATCACAATAAGTAATTATACTCCATAAATCATCAAATGATTATTCTAAATTAATTAAACTGAAATTAATTAACTTAATCTAATCATATTAAACTTACTTAATTACAATTAGTAATTAATTTTCTTAATTACTTCAATAAGTAATTATACTGCACAAATGATTATCTTTAAATTAATTAATCTAATTAATAATTAAAATTAATTACATTAATTAATTAATTATTAAATAATCCATAGTTAATGACCTTCATTAACTATTAAACAATTCATTAATTATTTTCTAAAATAATTAACTTATGTTAAATCATTCTTAATTTCAATTTAATTAATCATTAATAACTCACTAATTAACCCTTAATTAATTAAATAATTAAGTGTTAATTAAAACTTAATTAATCCATTATTACTTGATTAATTAATTATTAATCATTAATTAAAATCAAATCTTCTTTAATTAATTAATTATTATTTTTATTACAAGTTAATTATTCTAAGAATAATTAATCCTAAACTTTTAAGATTAAACCTTTAATTACTTTAAGTAATTATTCATTCATTAATTTATTAAAATAGATTAATTACTCATTTAATTATTCTAATAATTAAATGTATATCAAACCATTAAACTATAATTTAATTTCACCAAGTTTTAAAACCAATTTAAAACTTATACATTATATGATAAATAATACTTATAAAAGATATTTATTCAAGTTTTAAAACAAATTCTTTTAAATTCAAACATTCAAAATTTTACATTATCATTCAAAAATGTTAAAATGCTTAAATCTATAAAACTTGAACTATTTTTAAATCAAAGATTCAAAATCAGATTTGAATCAGTTTAAACTTTATTTAAAACATTTCTTTACATATTCAAATTCCAATTTAAATTCAAATTTCTTTAAAAAATCGTTTTTAAACAATAAATCCCTTTAAAGTTATTTTAAACAAAATTTGAATTTAAAATTATTTATATCCAGTTATGATTCAAATTAAATCTTGAATCTATAATTTAAAATTAGATTTAAAACTTAATTTAAATCTTTGCTTTATACTTTTAAATTTAAGTTTAAATTTGGGAAAAAGTCAAGTTTCAAACTTGAACAAACTAACTCGAGCTACCCATAATTTGCTCGAGTAAGATACTAAATAATCTCGAGTAAAAACTCGAGTAACTTTCATTCTGGAATCTTTCAAACTAACAATTTACAGGTTTTATACAAACCTGGAACTGTCAACCTCACCCGAGACCACAACCCAACTCCTTCGAGTCTCCTACTTCTCTGCTTCGAGCAAATCATGTTGCAACCCGACACCATACTCGAGAATTCCTTCTTCCCCAAAACATAGAATGCACACCTTAAATTCGTGCACCTGCACCATCCCTTCACCCAACTCCGACCCCTCATGGCCACTCACGCATGTCGCCGACCTCTCCCCAACTCGTCTCCGACCCCCCAATCCACTGCAGAATTCCCAAACCAAATTTGAGCATTTGAACTGAAAACTGGAACAAAGAGGTCAAACCTGAAAATCACTTCAACCGCCAAATTCTGACCACCAGGAAAGCTTCGCCTCAGTCCACGACTTCCTCCCTACATCATCAATCTCCCATGCAAATCTGGAAACACTCGATCACCTATAGGGGTTGCGGTGATCATTTCTTTCCAGGTGAACAAAACTAGGGTTAAAACCCTTAATCCCAAATCAACACTGCCTCATTGTTTTAATCCACCTTTCTACATTTTTCGTTGATTCTTCAATAACCACTCTATCACCATAGCAAACCATGGCCACCCCGTCTACCTAGAATAACAGTTCTAACCCATAACTTGATTTATGATTAAACCAGAATTTCTCAGTCATTCTTGAACTAAAATTCCTGATTTTAGTTTTAAAATTCAAGTATTGGTTTATGTAATCGATTTATATTCTTGAATTAATGAAACAGGATGATCAAATTTTTGCTTATATTCAGTTGTTCTGCTATTACTGAGTTTACAGAAACATTACAGTTTTTATTATCTTTCATATTTACTAAAATTAAAAACTTTACTTATTACTCACATGCTTGTTAAAATCTTAAACTATAACAATGATTTTAACATGAAGTCATGATTTTTGAATATACAAAAATCTGGAATTTAGAATAGGCAAAACAACACAACATGCATTCTATCATATAACAGAAGATGTCATCATATTAATCCATTCAAACATGATTATCACAGTAGTTAATTAAGCAACTATATTACTTAAATCATTTCAGTTAAAATGTTACTCACCTAAATTTTAATGAGCAGAGCACCCAGGTTTTGACAAGCTTGAACCAGAATGTATTTTGAACTTCGATTTGCCTTACTTTTTAAACTGCGGTTTGCTATTAAAAACTTGCTTTGGTATAATGCTTTCCTTGATTCCATTTTAATTTAATGCAAATGCCTTTGCTTCCAGAAAACAATGCAGGTTTGGTTGATGAAGCTCAAAACTTTGCAGGCCTTCATAAAAGGAAGTGCATGCAGTTTTATTGAGTTGCAGATTTGATTCAGGTTGATGAGATTGAAGAGCTACAGGTTTTAAATTTGCAGAATGATTTTTAAGTTTCTGATTTTTGAAGAGAGCTTCAGATTTAAGAATGATTTGCATTTCAGGCATTGGTTTAGAGGAAAATTATAGATTTTAAAATTTTTTTTGAGGGGAAATTTACAGATGGGTTTTGAACAGATTTTGTTTTTGAATGGAGATGGTTTTCAGATTTCAGATCTGAATATTCCTCAAGTTTTTGAAGAAAAGAAGAATGGAAAAGGAAATGAAATGAGGAGAAATGTTTACATAAACAAGTTTTTGATCTAATTAAAAGAAAATGAAAAAGATTTAATTAGGACACTTGTTTTAAATTTAAACATTTGTCACTTTAGTTCATGCTATGCTTACACATGTAATTTAAGTATCTTAAGAGTTTTACACATGTCTTTTAAGTATATTTTAATTTAAATTAAATGGGTTATAAAAGCTTTTAAATCTTAAGTAACTATCCTTATGTATATATAAATGAGTTTATCTCTTTTCAAATTGAAATGAAAACAAACAAATATAAATACAAGCTTATTCAAATATCTTTATGTATTTACTCTTTCAAATTTTCTAACATCAAATTCAAATTTAAAATTAATTTATCAAATCCATTTTTAAAAATCAAGTTACATATATATGCATATATAATTCTTATTAAAATTAAAAATAACAAATCCTATTTCTAAAAATCTATTTATGTTTTATGAAACACTAAGTATTATCATTTTTATTTAAAAATAACAAATTAAACAAATTTTAAATAATTTATAAAAGAGATTGTAATTAACTTTTATTACTTAATAATTTAATATCATTTGTAAATTGTATTATAAATTCTTATATATAATTTCAAGCAATACTTTAAAAAAGAAAATAAAACAAAGCTTTGATGTTAAACAAATTTAACTTCATATTTTAGTTAATTAAAATATAAATCTAAACAAATAAGATTTTCCTTTAATATAAACCATATAATTATTTATTAAATTGTCTTGAAAAGTTAAATGTTAAGTTTAAATCAAATTTCCAATTTACCAAATATAAATTAAGATTAGATAACTGATTCATTTATTAAGTTCCAAATCAAAGTTTATCCATTTACAATATATACAATTATATATATTATAAATAGAAGACAATTTATTAGTTTTAAAAAGATAAAATCTACCAATTTAAATATTTATTAAAAGAAGATTATTAAATCAATTCAAATTTTATTATCAAAAGTATCAAATCAAATAAATTTTTAAACACAGATTATTAAATTTATATTGCCAAATTTCCGGGATATCACATTAGTTCTTAAGTTTCTGTAAATTAGAATTTGAAATTATGGAATGAGTGGAATCTTGACTATATTAATAATTGAAAATTTCAAGAATGAAAAATAAGATATTTGATGTTAAATGATTAATGAAATAGATAAGAAACTGAAATTTTGAAAACTGTAAATAAAAAGGAAATGAAAATAAGAAATGGTAATTATTGAATATTTTGAAACTTGGGTAATATTCAATTGCATTCTAAAAGACATATATATATATATATATATATATATATATAACTTACCAAATTATTAAAAGTTGAAATGTTTATAAATATATGTAATAGAGTATTATACAAGTAGAACTTGGAAAAAATATAAGTGTTCAATGGAATTACTTTTATAAATATGAATTCTAATGTTATAATTGTCATAAACTAAAGGTAATAGTTTAATAAGCTACTAATTAAATGTAATAAAAGTGAATAATGAAAGAAAAATGATTATAAACTTAAGTTAACATTTTAAGCTATCTATAATCAGATTTAATAGTAAATGTGAATACTGTAAGCAAATAATTATGAGCATAAATCAATGTCGAAGTCATTTATAATTAAAAAGAGTACAATATTAATTGAATGATTATAACTTTAGAGAACATTGGAAACGATTTAGAAATGGAGTTAATATTCAATAATACTTTAAATATGGAAGAACGAATGTAGAAAAGAAATAATCTATAAACGGTGAATTGAATTGTAAAGAAACTACCTAATAATGTATAATCCAATAATTGAAATAAAAATAATTTATTTATGTAATGAATGTAAAGAAATAAAATGAAAGAAAATGGCACTGTATAAGTAAAGAGAAATGAACTTTTGTAAGTAATAACGAATGTAAATTAATGAAAATAAACATTATATGAACGAGAAAAGAAAAGTAAAGAAAAAAAGAAGAGGAAATCAAATTAAATGAATAATGTGAAGTAAATTGAAATAAAATATGTACAATACTTCAAATTTATGACCAGATAATTAGAATGGATATAGCTTATGTAAGTAAAAATGTAAAGTAATGAAATAAGTCTTACATGAGTGAATGAAAATTTAAATTTTTTTAAGTAATGAACGAGAATTGAAGAAAATCATTGTATGAAAAAAATGAACAATAAACGATGTGAAAAAGATAAATAGACTAATGGGAATAAAACATAAATATTATTTAATAATGTGTTGAATTCTTTGTTTGTTTGGCTTATGGATTGGTTGGGAGAGGATACTGCTATTTTGTATAGAGATGTATAAATAATCTATTGAGTCTTATCTACAACCATTGAATATATGGTTTATTTAATAGTTTATTTATCCATTTTATATGATTAGAAAATATGAACTCGAACAAACCATTTGTTTTGGTTGCTATAGATGGATGATTGCTCTCTTTGTTGAAAATGACGTTTGTATTGTTTGTTTGCAAAATGATTGTTGTTATGTTGTATTGATTAGTTTGTTATTGATTGTAACAACTTAAACAATTCTCTTTTACTTAATCATTAACCTCTTCTGGATTACATAAGTGAAAAACAGGTATGAAAGCAATAGTTATTGCTTTTGGTTTCATAAAATAAGCATTGTTTGCCCGATAAATAGGTACATTCCCCGATTACGGTTTTCTAGCGATATTATATTGATTTTACCGTTGTTTGGGATATATTATTTTGAAAAATATGATGTATATTGTTATTATTGATACTATTATTTCTTTCAGACCTCTCCGTACAAAGGAGACTCTATTGAAATTTTCCGTGAATTTTGGACTTAAAATTTTTTGTGAAATGTTTTCCAAGCTTTTAATAACTTTAATATAAAAGGATTTAATTGCTAATAAATTGATATATTTTATTTAAATTATTTAATTATGCAAATTAACTGTTTATAAATTTAATATTTTGAATAAGATATATTAATTTTTAATTCCTTCTTTTCCCTTCTTTTTCCTTTTCGAGGACAAAAAGTTTTGAGTGGGGGAGAGTGCAACGAACCAAAATTTTTGATAATTAAATTTTGTTAATTTAATAAAGTTTTCTAATTTAATGTTGGAAGATATTTTTTTGAATTAATAATAAGAATATAACTGGAATAAAATGGAATAGTCTTAATTTAAGGTAACTGATAATTGCTCTAAATGCAATTCCAATTAATTAAAAGGATTAAAGAGTTATAATTGATATGGATTGTAAATAAATTTTAATAATGTATGTATTGATGGAAAATTGGATTAAAGGAGCAACTGATAAATTAAATGTTGATTATTTAATGAGATAATGTGAAATAAATTGTAATTGAATAAAATTAGTGTTGTAGTAGAAATTATAACAATTGTTGTGGATAATAAACTTATAGAATGTGACTAAAAGGTAATGGTGATAATTATTATGTGTTACCTATTTATTTAGCCTTTTAAATTAAAATTGGAAATCAATTGCAATTAATTCACTTAGTTTATGCAGTTAATGTAGGTAAATTGATAATGTTAGAATGTTAATTCAATAAGATGTTACCAATGAAAATTTTATGCATAATATGACAATTGATTGAATAAAAAGAACTGGAATCAAGTTTGACCAATTTATTGGAATATAAAATTATAATAAATACACTTATTACAATTAAATGTAATTAAATACCACGTTGATGAGAACTAAGATGGTAATGGTAAAATATTAGTGTAATAAGATATAAACAAATGTTGACTATGTTAATATAGTAATAATTGATTGAAAAAAAGGAAGCTTGAAATAAAATTAAACCAATTTATTGAAACTAAATTATAATTAATTGGATCTAATTACACTTGAAATTGAACACTATATTTAGGAAAATAATTAACACCAAATCGATATGTAAATTAGCTTTAAGTTATTATAAATGTCTAAGAAATTAAAAATATGAAAATTGTTAGTTTATAAATATTGAATTAAAAAGTGATTTAATTAATTTAATATTAATTTATTTGATTAACGTGAAAATAGCCATTTTGGCCACTGTCTCGGATTTCGATGAAACTAGTTTCATCAGATCCGTAAAAATGAATTATTGTAGGATTTCAAGTTTCGTAGTGATCAGACTTGTCGTTTGATCGTACGGGCTCGAAACGCGTAGAGATCAGTTTAATTAAATTCAATTGAAATAAATTTGGAATAAGACGATTTTAAAGCAACCTCTTCATATGATGGAATTAGGACCTAAAACTTGTTCCATTGAGTTTAAAAATATCGAAAACATCTATTTTGATACATAGGATGACCCTTTTCCGTTTCGGAAACGAAACGGGCTTTTCGGGTCGTTTTTCCCTCAACTTTCAAATCGATCTCGCCAATTCATTTCTATTTCTTATTCCATTTGTCTGTACATATTGTTCTATCTGCTTCTCTCTTTCCAATGGCAGACAAACCAAAACCAGTTCCAAATTCAAATTGCAAATCAAAATCAAATCGAAAAAAAACTACTCAAAATATATCAAATTATATATCGATTTGAAGCACTCAGCGAGCGCAAGTCAAATCTGCAATTCGTTTTTCGATTTGATGCATCATTTAGCCAAAATCGTTGAAGAAGCCACGACCATCGAAACTAGGGTTTGCTTTTCGACAGAGGATCTTCAACTATTTGACGATCAAAGGTGCAAGCTTGTAGAGCGCGACGAATGGAGTCAGTCCATGCTGTTCGTTCGTCTCGTAAGTGCCTCATGGTCGCCAGAAAATTCAATGGATATTGGCAGTGGCAGAGGTCTGTGATGGAGCCGGAGCATGTCGATCTTGGCCAGTAGGGGCAGCGCGACATGGGTGTCTCGATGGTGGCGTTAGATCGTGTCGCTGGTGATCATAGTGGCATGCGGCAGTGAGATGGTCGTGGCGGTTGAGGGTTACAAAGCGAGGTCGCGATCGTATAGATTAGGGTTCTGGATGGTGAACGATAATTACTCTTTTGCCCTCAATTTTTATTTAATTTAAATTCAATTTTTAAAAGTTTTAACTCGTATATCTTTCAAATACGAGGTCCAATTCACGCGCAATTTGTTTTATTGGGGTCGTATCAAAATTCCAGATATTTTGACGTTGGTTTGGACGAATTCTAAGACTGTTTGAATTTTAGGCCTAAACTGGATTTTAAATTGATTTAAATTCGAAGGTGACTGTTTTAACCCACTCACAACTTCTAAAATTTCTTATGTTAGTTAAATTAAATTTATGATGTGATTAGAAATTTATTGATTGCTGTTTGGTATGTTAAATTTCGTTCTAGTCGAATTTGACTTTTATTGCATTTAATCATCATTTAATTTAATATTGAGTTTAAATTGTCAATTTAATACCTGTTATTGATTATTAGTTATCTATTGATGTTTATTGATTGATTTGGATGATGATTGTGATGGTTGTTTGATTTGTTGATATTGGATGGCTGGATATTGTATTTTATACTGTTATGACACTGCAAGTTCACTACGGGTTGATACATACCCAAATGATCTATAGATTAGGAAAAAATCGTTAAGGGTTGAAATGATAGACTTGAGAAATTTAATGGATTTTATTTAATTCGAGATTGCGGTTTGAAATGATATATAACCGTAAAATTTTAAACTGTGGATTGAAATGATAAATATTCGTATCACCTGACCCTAGAGTAGAAAATTATATATGGACATTGGTTAAATTATGTGATTTTTGAATCTTTGAATTTTGAATTCAGTTGACTAGTATTTTGAAATAGAAATTTGATCTATATAAACTGAATTATTTTCGAAAGTTCAAGCGTAAATGTTGAAGTTGGAATTTCAAAGTTAAAGTGTCAAATATAAATGAATTTATCAGAAATTGAGTTATTGGAAATGTTTGGATATAACTTTGGAATCTTTTTAAATTAATTTAAACTATTTTTAATCAACTTAAAATTATTTTAATTTATTAAATCTATTATAAACTATTTAAGCCAATTTAATTTATTTTTACCAATTTTAAACTAATTAAATTTATTTAATCTATTTTAAATCTATTTAATATAATTTAAATCTATTTAGTCTATTTTAAATTTATTTAATCTATTTTAAAATATACTTAATATAATCTAAATCAGTTTAGTTTATAATTAATATATTAAAAAAAGAATCTATTTAATCTATTTAAATCTTTTAAATCCAATTAAATCAAATTTAAATCTATTTAAACTATTTTGCTTTTTAAACTATTTTTAATCTATTAAAAATATTTTTAAAATATTAAAACTACTTATGATTATCTAAACTATTTTCTAAAATTTCAGACCGTATAAAGTTGAAGTATTCATATTTAAATCCTCGATGATGATACTACAGAAGTTGGAATTTGGAATTGATACCTTTTGTGAAATGACATATTTGAGTAAATACGATGTTGGTAGTGAATGTGATTTTTGGAAGTGAACATGATTTGAAAATAATAGGGTTTGAGAATATGATACTTTGATATCAATTGTAAATTGACTTTTTGAAATGTAAAAGAACCATCCGGTGGGAAATAAGCGTTTAGTTTTTAAAGAGACCAGGATCGGATATTGATATACTCTTTGCCAATACCGAAAACCACTTTAACAACTTTGCACATGGTGGAGATTCTAGAAATAAAGTAGGATGGTTGGCGAACGATTTCTGTATGAGATATTTACATGACCTTGACTCCCATTAGTTAGCTTGATATGGCTAAAACAGGAGCTATACCAGGCCAAGTGAGGTCATTCTTCCAATCCGGCACATTTCTTTGATACTATATTTTGACTTTGTGATCGATTCGGTGGCTACCCTTGATTTTGATTTGGGAGTGTGTTCCGAGGTAGGCGGTAGTAGCTGCTATGCGTTACCACCCGTCCGGGAGCGCAATTGGTATATCTACCCCGGCACTGCCTCGAGTGCCGTGTCACATGCCTTATCGCGTCTTCTACGAGTTTGTTTTGTGTCGTACCTATGGAGTGCTCCCTGATAGCCCACCTGCGGGTGGAGTTTACAGTATATGTATAGACTACGACATTATATAAAATGTGTTAAGTGGGATATGGGTAATGCATTAATGCTATTTTAATACATTACTTTACTGTAGACATTTATAATAGCGTATTGTACTACATAGTAGATATTTTAATGGATCCTTAAGAGATGGTAATCCCAAACATCTCTTAAGTTACTGCACCCACTAGACATTGGATAGGATATGTCAAACCCCATAAACATCTTTGACGCCGTTACACTCATATTTATTTACCGTTGATTTAAGTTACGTAAGATCTTTTAGTTCTGACTTGAATGTTTTGTCTTTTGAGTTCGCTCGGATCAGTCCGAGCTTTTTAATTTATCGAAGGCTACTTTCTAGAGGATGGAGATGAAGATTTGTTCTATTATTACTTATTTTATGTATTCCACTGAATCATGTTGTTCTGCCGCATTTATTTTATTTTTTTCTATTTTATGTAACTCTGATTTCATGTTGTAAAAGAATAATCAAATGTATTTATAAAACGGCTTCATGAATTGTTATTTGATTATTATATTTTGTCATTCTGCTACAAGATTCTGTATTTGTTTTTTTTCTTCTTTACCCCATAACAATCTGTCCTTTTTAAGGGTTTGAGTCTGACGTTGTTAACCCGCATTTTGGCAAGATCATAGACGGGCGGACTTAATTAAATCGGCTGCTTGTTTGTCGAGACCAGAATATGATGGGTTTGATCCAACTGGATGGATAGACAGTTAATCATGGATGGTTCGGTGTATATGGCTCGACTTAAGTGGATAAGCTTTTGTGGTTCGGCCTCGATGCGATCGGCAATGGTGTGTATCTGTTAAGGAGGGTTGATTGGACAAAGGAAGAAAGGCCATGTCGTTCGGTCATGGTGTAAAAGCTAAGGCAGGTCGGCCAGATGTGGTTCGACATTGATGGTTTGGCACGAGTGGCTTGGCCTGAGTGGGTCGGTGGATGTAGCTCAATGGTGATCTGGATCGGCATTTCTGAGCTGTTCAAGTTAGAGCTGATCGGCATGGAAGGGAATAAGTCGATCGGCATGTGTGGATCGGCTAAACTCGTCGGCTAAGGTGGGTCGGTTATGCGTGGTTCGGTATGTGTCACTCGGCAACATGAGGCTGGTTAGAGAGGATGAGACAGAGTGGTTCGGCATGAATGGTTCTGGTCTCAAGAGGATTGTAGCATGTGTATCGGCCATAAGTGGTTCGGTAATAGTGGGTCGGCCATGCTTGGTACGGCTGCAGTGGTTTGGGTGTGATGAAGGATGTTGGCTCGACTATGGTCTTGATGGGCCCAGACTACTTAGGAAGTCCAGTAACTCGGGTTTTGCCTATAAATACAACATGTGGGGCTTCAGAAAAAAGATCTTTATTCTGCTTCCCTTCTTCTTCCATATTAAGGATACTTTGCCATTATTGCCTTAAAAACTCTGCATTGTAACTGTAACTGATTCAGATATCATTAAAAAGGAAATTTCTAAAGGGGATGTAGGCCGAAGTTAGCTGAACCACTATAAATCCTCTGTTATTACTGCTTTCTTTTTAATTTTTGCTTTTCTTCGTATTTATACTCTCTACATATACTCTATCTGTGATCTATAACTGTGATTTGGTGCTTTCATCTGGATTTGGGTGTTAGTGACCAATTTTGGTGCTAATATTTTGGTGCTTTCATCGAGAAAGCTAGCACTCAGGGATTCTGAAGCTTGGATTTTGGATTTAAAGGGTTAGGAACTTGGATTCTGGAGATTAGAGAAAGCAATCAACCAGGAGATAAAGTACGGAAAGAAGTCAGCACGAGGGAAGTCAGGAGGCTTCCTTTGGAGCTAATCAAGCCTTCGTCTACATCGCTAGGGAAGAGATGCAGGTCATGATGAATTCCATGCAGGAGAAATTGATTAAAAGGCAAGAGAAAATGATGCAAGCATTTTTCAGACAATTTTGACAAGTAGGAACTGCAGGAGCTCATATCATGGAGCTAGATCAGAAGGACTCAACTGGCAAGTAGATGGAGTTGTTCAGTAGGGGGCAGCCCCCAATCAGAAAACAACTATCACTCTGGATGGACCTAGACTCAGTGGCATGCCACCAGGTAATGCTGGACTGACCAACGAAAGGATACCAGATGATGCTGCGCAGCCCAGCGCCAACTGGAATATAGGAGTGAGTGACGAGGAGTATGTATTGAAATTCCCTCATGGACTTGGAGGGCACTTAGGAAATGTAGATGGGGGGCAACCCTTGGCAGGTAACACTAGATTGGATGACATCACCAGGCGAACTATTTGTGGAGGTCCGACAAACATGGATTTGGAGGGAGTAAACAAAAGTCAGTTTGCCTATAACATTAGGATGCTGGGATTACACCTGATTTCAAGCTACCCACTCTGGAGGTATACAACGGTAATACGGATCCCACTAACCACTTGATGAGATACAAAAGGCATATGGAAGTGCTGGGGGCATCAGAGGAGGTTATGGCTCGGTGTTTTCCTCTGTACTTGACCGATATAGCTGCTATGTGGTTCAGACAGCTAGAGGATGGATCTATCGGAACATGGACAGAACTGGTGGATATGTTCTTGAGACAGTTTCGAGTTCACATAAAAAGGCCGAAGAATGTGATGACATTGACGTCAGTTAAGTAGAGGGCGAATGAATCGCTCAAGACTTTCTTAACTTGGTTTAATGCAGCGGTTGCCTTGATGGATCGGTCGGATCCATCAATAGTTCTTATGGCGACGATGTCAGTAGCCAGGAATAATTCAAATTTAAAAATATCGTTGATACAGGACCCACCAATGGATCTTGGGCAATTCTTTCAAGAAGCTGAGAGATTTCTTCGACAGAAGGATGCATGTTTGGATATAAAATCAAAGGAAGCAAACATGGTTAAGGATGGAGGACCGCTCGGTTAAGGCTCGGGTAAAGACAAGGATAAAGGGAAGAGGAAGTGCTGGGGAGAACAAAAACTCTCCACTTACACAGGACTGAATGAGACATTGGAACAGATATACTTGGATACTCGGGATGGCCTTCCTTATCGAAGGCCGGTAAGGAGGGAACCCTTAGAACGCGAAAGGGCATCAGGAAGGCAATGTCTCTTTTATGACCTGGACGGGCATTCTACTAGCAACTGCCAACATCTAAAGGATATAATCGAGAAGCATGTAAGGAATGGTCAGTTGCAGCAATATGTCAAAACTCGAAATGCGGCAATGGAACAGGAACAGTCACCATCTACCTTGGACGACGATGGTGCAAGGCCCAGGAATGGTGGTCGGTTGATCATCAACTAATCATGATGGTTTGGAATAAGTAACAAACTACATGCAAACAGCTAAGTGACTTACTCATGTATGGGGATGGAGACAACCCCTAGGCATGCTTTGAGATGATGATAAACCATGATCCTCTAGTTTATGGAATCTGTTTTTTCCTTTTTAGCTTGGACATTTCCCTTTCCCGGTTTGGTTTTGGAGTTCGGTTTGAACTCCTGGGTTTGTTTGTTTTTTGATTTGGATTTTGGTTTGGATGTTTGTCTTTTGGTTTGATATTTGATGAGGGTTTCTGGTTTTCTGGTTTTATTTAGATTTCGGATTGGATTTGGTTAACTTTTTGTTTGGTTTTTGGATAAAAGGTCGTCGAGCATGGACAATGCTCGGTAAGGGTCCAGAGAGACCAGGATTCGGCCTAGGACTTAGGCCCCATATTATCTATCGGTTACTATTTCAGGTCCTCGAGTATGGACTATGCTTGGCAAGGGTCGGAAGCGACCAAGATTCGGCTTAGGACTTAAGCCACGACATTTCTCAACGTTTAGGGACACTGAATTAGGAACACCATGGCATTACTTAACATAGGTTGTCAGGTGCTGGTTGCACTTGGAAAGAACCCGAAGATGTTACGGATTGGGATATTGGCTACGAACAGCTAGGGATTTAGGCATGGACCTGGAGCGGTCCCAGATTTGGATATTGGCCCAGAGAGGTCATGGATGTGGTTATTGGTTATGGATGGACTAGAACTCGGTTGTCGGGTTCAGATAGAAGTGGAATTGGATAAGGATTTGGTTACTGGATAGGAATCAGATATCGACTCGGGGCAGTCGGAGATTTGGATAGGGATACGATAATGGCACTTGGATAAAGTGGATTGGATTATGAATCAGAAGATATGGCTATGGATGACATATGGACTTTGGATATCGGATCAAAAGCTATTCAAAACACACCTTCCTACCGTAACGCATGTTTTGGGGGGAAAATATTAACTCGCCTTTTGGCAATACCGTAGACAGGTGGATTTAACTATATCGACCGCTCGTTTGTCGAGACTGTAATACGATGGGTTTGAGTGAGCTAGATGGAAGACAGTCAGTCTTGGATGGTTCGGTGTATAAGGCTCGGCCTAAATGAATCAGCTTTGATGGTTCAGCCTCGATGCGATCGACAGTGGAGTGGATCGGTTAAGGAGGGTCGATCGGACAAAGGAAGAAAGGCTATGTTGTTCAGTCATGGTGTAAAAGCTAAGGCGGGTCGGGCATATATGGTTTGGCATTGATGGTTTGGCATGAGTGGCTCGGCCTGAGTGGGTCGGCGGATGTAGCTCAGTGGTGATCTAGATCGACATTCCTGAGTTGGTCAAGTTAGAGCCAGTCGGCACGGAAGGGAATAACTCAGTCAGCATGTGTGGATCGGCTAAACTCGTCGGCTAAGGTGGGTCGGTTATGCATGATTTGTTATGTATCACTCGGTCACATGAGGTTGGTCAGAGAGGATGAGACAGAGTGGTTCGATATGAGTGGTTTTGGCCTCAAGAGGATTGGAGCATATGGATCGGCCATATGTGGTTTGGTAATAGTGGGTCGGCCATGCATGGCTCGGCCACAGTGGGTTGGTCGTGATGAAGGATGTTGGCTCGACTATTGTCTTGATGGGCCCGGACTACTTAGGAAGCCCAGTAACTTGGGTTTTGCCTATAAATACAGCATGCAGGGCTTCAGAAAATGGATCTTTATTCTACTTCCCTTCTTCTTCCCTATTAAGGCTACTCTGCCATTATTGCTTTAAAAACTCTGAATTGTAACTCTAACTGATTCCGATATTAATAAAAATAAAATTTCTAGAGTGGACGTAGGCCGAAGTTAGCCGAACCACTATAAATCCTCCGTTATTACTGCTTTCTTTTTAATTTTTACTATTCTTCATATTTGTACTCTCTACATACACTCTATCTGTGATATATAACTGTAATTTGGTTCTTTAATCTGGATTTGGGTGTTACCGATCAATTTTGGTGCTAACAGACATATGTGGTTTGTCGTCGATTTAAATCGTCCAAAAAGGCAGGTTGTTACATAGTTTAATAACAAATTTCACATCTCATTTCACAATTGATATTTTATATTCATTACTTTTTGCATTATAACATTTCATACACAATTCTATACATCATTGTATGCCTTTTATATTTAATTGAATTTGATTCATAACAAAATATTGAAAAATATTATCTCTCAATTTCAAAAACATTTAGTTCAGAAATAAACAGTTACTACAGCAAGAAAATTGATACCTACATAACAGAAACTGATACCTATAGAAACAAAACTGATAGCTACATAAAAGAAACTGATACCTAGAGAAAAAAAACTGATACCTACAAAAACATAGCAGATAACTACATAATAAAAAATAAAACAAAATATTTAGCAAATGTATCTTAAAGCAATAACTACAAACGGAAAAATTCATGCACAAATTGATACTAAGTGTGCTAGTAAAACTGTTAAATATTTTAATTCAAAGCATACTATTATGTTTGTACCATTATCCCTGAAATTCAATGTTTTGTATTAATTATAAATCTGATAATACAACTTATGCAAATTGATACTAACATTATATGTTGGTTTTCGACAGGCTTGACTGTGGAATATTTGTAATGATATTAATCATTTCACTGAACAAAAGCAGAATACCAATAAAACTTGAAAAGAATGAAATACTATCCACAAGAGCAAAGATTGCACATGCAATATTGACAGATGATGAACATTACTGGAGTCTATCTAAATAGATATCAAGCTTAGAACGAAAAAGAAAAGAAAAAACTGAATTCACATTGTGATGTTTTACAATTAAATTTGATACTTGTAAAGTAATGTAATTCTGTTGAAATTTGTATTTGTGAAGTAATAATGTTCTGTTGCAATTTGATACTTATGAAGTAATGATGTTTTGTTCTTAAAACAAAGATGCTCTTACTTGTAAAAATAAACACCAGACCTGATACTGTAAAAACATTTAACTGATACTATCACTTATACTAAATACTTGAAATTAAAATCAATTTGATAATATGCTATATTAAATACAAATTAATAACAAAAGGTTCAATTACAATAACTCACCAAAACAAGTCACACATCCACTATTAATCTGAACAAATTCAAAATGAAAAATTAAATCACATCCTCTTCGAAGCTTGACAATTCTATTTATTATGACCAAGCTGCTTGCACTCGCCACATCTGTTTTGCTTGTTCTGAAAATATGAAAAATCCTCCTTTATGCTTGACTGATGGTCTACCTGCGCCACATTATCACACTGCAAAAAAAACATTAGTAAAAACATGTTCAATTTAGAACATTAGTTTTTCCATTTCAGAAAACTGATACCTAAGGTACAAAAAACTGATGTCTAGTTACTAATAATCAAAAAAATGATGCCAGAAAACTGAAGCTAAGATAGATACTTTTCCACTCTATCACAGCCTTATATACAACCCAATCAATGATACTTTTCCAATCTTACCGACAGTAATGCAAGATAATGATAGATAAATTTGATGTAAAGCATATTAGAATACAACATTGCTTAAAGAATAAAATTAAAAAAAACCTGCTGCTGCTTCCAAAAGTTTCCACAGAAGAATGAACAAGCAATTAGAAAAATAGCACCACGTGTAATTTGTGAAAACGAACACAATTAAAAATCGCAAACAATTTTTTTTAACTCTATTAGATTAAGAACAAAAAATAGAATAATATATGCACACCTACTTAATACAATTTGAAGAAAAATGAGATCACGGTAAAATATATGAAAAGAATGAAATCGACAAATGAGCGTGAGAAAAATTTGATTGATGAACTTGAAATTTAAGAAGAACGATATTCAAATGACCGAACGAGGTTGGTCGATACTTTGAGTGCGAGAGAGGTATCAGGATCGCGATAGAAAAATTTTGATTGGAAGGAAGAAAAAGAATAAGCGCGCGAAAGTGGGCTGGAAGGAAAAATCGATAATTTGTCCTTTAGAGAAAATTATTAATGGGCTGTCCTATATCTAAAAAAGCCCCAAAAATTGTCCTTGAGGAAAATTTCCTGTAAAAATAAATCCAATTAACAAACATTTATTTTTGGTCTAATAAGTCATAAAAAAGACAATTCAATGACTTGTGTATGATGTTTATATTAACAAAAATTGTAAAACTAATATTCCATTCATGTCTGTATAACATAAAATTCCATGGTTATATACAAAATTATCATTTGTTCTCTTACATTCTTCTACATTCAACTTTATCTTTTTAGAACTATTACTTTATTACAACGGAAAATGTCCATAATTTTCTTTCTAAAGTTAATGATTCATTATAACGGACATATATGCAATTTTTTCTTTCCAATATAGATATCTTATTATACATATACATGTTTTTTTCATTCTAACATCAGTACAATAATCGAATTCCTTATCATTAATAAAAAAAACTGGTAAGAATGGCCCTAAATTAATTATAAGTGATGTATATTGTAGTTTAAAATTTTGGAAAATAATAATAATTTCATTTACTATATTTTGCGAAAATGTTAAATTTTAGTTATGTATATTCATAGTTTACGTCAAAATGAATAAATTTATACAATATTTTGATTAGAAATATTTTTCTTTTTTATTTTATTGCCTTTCTGAGACATATGTTAATTATTGTTTGAATTTTTTGTTATAAATTTAAATTATTAAGGTACGGAATAATGTTATAAAAACCAAATTATCAATTTTTATATAATTGAAATAGGAACATGATTTCTAACGTTTCTTGTAATTGACATTCCTTCTAGTCACTAGATAAATTTTTTGTTTTTGATAAAATATAATTATTTCTAATGTTAATAGTACTGCAAAAACTTTAAATCGTAAAACATACCAATTCATCAGTATTACATGTATTCTTTCATTATTCCAAGCAATATTTGAAATTCAGTCCATGTATCTTTTATCTTTTAGACTAATGTACTAAAACTAAATGTTAAAACTCAAAATCTATGCATATGAATAATTATCTGTTGAAATTTATAAAATTAATTTTAAATACTAATTTTCATTTATTTTCTTAATGAATACTAAATGTTAAAAAATAACAAAATTAATCGCCCTATTTTGCCAATATCATCCACTGATGAAATCGATAACCTTTACACCAATATTGATTTGATAGCTACTGGATAAAAAAATATACGCTTAAATTTGGTGATGGACCATCAAATGTATTCCATAATCATATGCTCATCATTTGGATATATCTATTTGCTTATTGCTTCCGATTTGTAGATGTTGCTCTGCCGTTCAAAACTATTAGGTAATTTCCTCTTCTCTTACTTCTCTAATTGATTTGTTTCCATGTTCGTCTACTGAGTTTGCATAATTTATTATTTTAGATGGGAAATATTATTTTACTACATCCAAAATCGAAACATAAATCGTGACCTAAGTTGGGTCATTTTCAAAATTGCAATATCTGATTAGTTCAAATGAATTTTCATATGCTAAGGGCATTCGAAAGTATTTTCATTGTTCTTTTGAATCAGTGAATCAATCTTTATTTCGATTTACTTTTAGTTCTTTGTATTGTTGTTTTAGTTGACTTTATTACTTATCTTTCGGTGATTGGCAATAGAGTCGATTAATTTTCTACAGCAATAAAACACCTTCGACAATATGTAGCCATTGAATTTGGTGGTCCTTATATGTAACGACCCATAAATTTTGGTAAATAAATTTGGTTAAATTAACGAGATTTTGTAATTAAATTTAGAAATAAAAATCTTATAAATTTATACTGAAACGAATGTTAGAAATTAGATGTAGCAATTGAAATTAAAGTTTACAATTTAAAATTTATACTGTAATTAATTGGAAATAATGTAAATTTAATAGAAACGTAAGTTTATTTATAGGGCAGTAATTAATGAATAAAAAGTTTGAAACCAAGTAAATAAATTTATGGAGAACACTTAATAGTAATTAATGCATATATAAGCAATGGACAATTTATGGATTTGTTTAGATTGCAAAGTATAATTGAGTGTAAATAGAAATTTTTGTAATTAATTAAAATAAGAAAAAAATAAATGTAAATGTTATAACTTGGTTACAAAATGTATATATGGAAGTGGATGTAAATATGAATTAATTAATGTATGCATTAATTTATAATGGGATAAAACGTAAATTAATGAAATAAGGATGATGCATGTTGATAAGTATTCATAATGGTTGTGTTGATGATAAACGTTACTTTAATGATTGTAATATAAATTAATGGAAGTGTGAATGGAAATTAAATAGAATCGTAAGTTTATTTTAAGGTAGTAATTGATAAATTGGGAAGATAGTTCATAGTATGTTAATTGAACTAATACGCAATGTATGTAGAGTAATAAGTTGGTTTAAGGATGGAATTAAGGAAAATTCATTTATTGGTTTTAAAACCTTAATTAATGCATTTAATTGATAGAAGTACATTTAGGAATATAATATTTATTCAAATTAAGTTGCACATAGGCGTATATTAGTGTCATGAAATAAAAATTTAGCGTATATGAAATTATAAATCCGGATCGATAAGTAACGAACTTATGAATGAATTAAAAGCAAATAGGTGGAAATTAATATAGGTTGCTTGTTTATTTAATGTGTCAAATAAATTTTGGTAATCGATTACAACAAATATTAATTTAACATTTGGTTAATGTAAATTAAAGTAACAATTGATGTAATAAAGAATGGAAAGCCTATTTAATGGGATTATTGAAAATAAAATTGGAAATTTCTGACTTAGTGAAATTGGAAGTAAGGATAGTAATTATTGTAATAATCAAAATGGGAGTCAATTAGATTTTAATGAACCTTAATAT
The DNA here is from genome assembly GCA_030765085.1 of Allium cepa. Lineage (NCBI taxonomy): Eukaryota > Viridiplantae > Streptophyta > Magnoliopsida > Asparagales > Amaryllidaceae > Allium > Allium cepa. Next base: position 901,525,086 of record CM060937.1, on the reverse strand, counting down.
ATATTAATGAGAATTTAAGGCAATAGTCACCAGATATGAAGGGAATAGGATGAATTGAGATGTAGTTTACTTGTAAAACAATAAGTGATGTAATATAGGAATGAAATCAAAATAGATAAGTTAATTAAGCCTTTAATTTCAAATAACGGGTGAAATTGACCAAAATATAGTAAGTGGAAATATGATAGTCAATAAGTAAAGGATGAAATGAGAGCATTAATGTAATGAATGTAAAATAGATATTAACTATGATTATAGAAAGGTTTCATAGAGAATGGAAGGATTGAAATCAGGTTTAAAGCAATGTATTGTAAGTAATTATAAATAAGTGGATTTATTAAATTGAAAATAAATGAATTAAAACATCTAAATATTTCGTTAATAATGATTTAAATGAAATATAAGAATATTGAAATAATAGATTTTGAATCCAATTTTAAATCCATCTATTTGAAATTTATGGATGGAATAATCATTGATTTATTTAATTTAATAGAATTTTTGGAGATTTAATTTATAATTTTGAATATAATGAAATTAAGGTTTGACACTGCAATTGATAGATTAATCAACTTTAAATTGACATCTAAACTTGTTTAAAATTTTGTAAATGATTAAGAATTATAGAAGTGATAAAATTGGTCGATTTTAGAATTTAAATAAAAAATTGGATTTTATTAATTAAATATTAATTTATTTAATTAAGGTAAAGATAGACATTTTGGCCACTGACTTGGATTTCGACGAAACCGGTTTCATCAGATCCGTAACGGTGAATTATTGTAGGATTTCAAGTTTCATAGCGATCGGACTTGTCGTTTGATCGTATGGACTTGAAATGCCTTGAAATCGATTTAATTGAAATCAATTTGAAAAATATTGATTTTAGCATAACTTCTTCATACGATACAATTTGAACCTGAAACCTTTTCCATTGCGTGTAAAATATTTTAAAACATCTATTTTGATATATGGGTTGACCCAATTTCGTTCCGGAGTCGAAACGGGCTTTTTGGGCCACTTTGACGTTAGCGTGTATATCTGTTTTATCCATCTATTCTATTTTCAATTTTGCCTATAAATATTCTGCTATAAATCCTAGCCTCCTTAATTCTCATTTGTCTGTACGTACATCCCAACTCTCTCCTCCTCAATGGAAGACAAACAAACTCTAAACCTAACAATTTCAAATCAAATCAAAAGGTAAAAATTCAAACTCCTTAGAAAAATACAGAAAAATATATGTTGAAGCTCTCGAAGTGCGTAATCTTCGGGTGAAATTCTTTTTTCGTTTTGGATTGTCGTTTGACCGGTAAAAATCGAAGAATTCTCGTCCGTTCAATGGGGTTGTAATTAATGTCGATGGATCGGGAAAGCCTTTCTGGATTTTGGAGAGGAAGCCGAGGGGATCACAACTAGGTGATTGGTTTGACAAATCGACAGTTGGATTGGCGGAAATTTTCGTCTAGGGTTTCGAATTTTGGGTTAACAACAGGGGCGGCTGCTGTTTGTTCGTCGTTGATCGATGATGTGGCCATGGCGAGTGGTCAATGGCGTGTCGAGGAGAGGGAGTCGGCTTCGTCTGGGCGTTGCGACCTCGTGCATGCCATGGGGGAGGAGGCGCACACGTTTCGAACTCGACGGCGCGTGGTACGGGGTTAAGCGAAAATGCAGATTTGGGTTTCAATCTGGGAAGATTGTGCACGCATGCGGTGACGTGGCATCGAGTATATGTGAGTTTTTATAGTTTTATTTTGTTTTCAATCGTTCAAACGCGCATAACTTTCTCATACGATGCCCAATTTGCCTGCGATTTTTTTGTTAGGATCGTATTTAAATTTCGGACACTTTGGCGCTTGTTTGGATGAATTCTGAGACTATGCAATTTTTGGATTTAAATTGGATTTAAATTCAAAAGGTGAGTGTTTTAACCCACTCGCAATTTCTAAAATTTCTTATGTTTGTTAAATTGATATATGATGTGATTTAAAATTCATTTACGCTTGTTTGGCATATTTTTAATCATCATCTCTGTTAATTTCATTTATTCAAATTAAATTGCTATTTAATTTATTCATTGCATTTAAACTGTCAGTTAAATTGTTATTTAATTATTCATTGCATATTAACTGCCAGTTAAACAGTTATTTAATCTATTATTGAATATAAACTGCTATTTAATACCTGTTGTTTATTATCCGTTCTATATTGATGCTATTGTTTGAATTGGATGATGATTGTGATAAATGGTTGATGGTTGATATTGGATGAATGGATGTTGTATTTTATATTGAATAAACTGCAAGTTATCATGCATTTTCATTTCATTCGGGATTGCGGTTTGAAATGATATATAACCATAAATTTTATTTTTAAATTGCGGATTGAAATGATAAATATCCGTATCACTTGACCATAGGACAGAAAATTTTATACAGACACCACAGTATATATATAAAAATATTTTGAAATGATTTTCTATGTTTTGTAAAGAAATATATATGGTTTTATGAGATATTGACTTTGGATATTTGATAAAGGTTATTTTATATATAGTTAAATTCTTGGTTTTAAGCTATGTACAAAAATTGTTTAAAGTAGGAAGTAAATTTAATAATAAAGTTGATTTTATTAAAATATTATGGATAAGTATTTACTTGAATTATATTCCAATATAGAGTTTATAGTGATTTTTATAAATCAAAGTTGAGAAGATAGTTTAAAATTGATTTGAGATTTTATTTAATTAAGATCTTATTGGAATTTAGATTTAAAAAGAATATGGTGTTATAACTAAATTCGGGTTTAAGGTGATTTAAGTGAATATATCTTGTCTAAATAAATTGAGGAATATTCAGTTATTAAATTTGAAAGTTTATTTAAAGGATACTGGATTTATTAAGTAAATATTTCAAAACTAAATAATAGTAAAGTGAATTTGGCATATATATATGAATTAAAAATTTAGTTTTGAAATGGTGGAATATTTAAAACTTTGAAATATATGGAAATTTAAATGGTTTATTTGGGAATTCAAATCTGTATTTGGAATTGATTTGAGAAATTAAAAAGCTAATTTACTTTATAAAGTAATTTATTATTAAACCATTTAAGTATTGAAAATTTTGTTTCGAAGCTATGGGTTTAAGGTATATATATATTTGAAAGTACTATGATTTTTGAAAAAGATATATTTAAAATAAAAATGATATCATATTGATTTGGATTTTAAAATAGAAATGATACCATATTTATATGGTTTTGAAAGGACCGCAGTGTTATAATAACGTTTGGTTGTTGAAGAGACCGGGATCGAAAGTTGTCATACTCTCTGCCAACTCCGAAAACCACTTTAACAATCATGTACGCGGTGGAGATTCCAGAATGAAGTAGGATGGCGGCGGCGTTTCCTTTGAGGTTAATACGTAGACCCGACTCCTGTGAGTTGGCATAAGGTGACTAAAACAGGAGCGATTCTCTGGCCAATTGAGGAAGCACCTTTGATCAGACACATCCCTTTGATTTTATACTTTGACTTTTGGATTTGATTCGGTTGCCACTTTTGATTTTTTTATTTGGGGGTGTGGCTCGAGGTGGGCGGTAGCTGCGGCTATACGTTACTACCGGTCCGTATAGAAATTGGTATATCTACCCTGCATTGCCTAGTTGTGCCGTGTCACCTGCCCTAGCGCGCCTTATACGATTTTGGTTTTGTACCATACCTATGGAGTGCCCTCTGACGACGCCTAGTACGGGGGAGATTACGGTACTGTATAGACTATGGGAATATATAAATGTGTTAAGGTGGAAAATGTAAAGCCTTAACGCTATTTAAAAGTAAGTTTAATTTACAATTAGACACTATTATAATAGCGAAATATACTACATGGTAAATAGTTTAACGGATCCTTAAGAGGTATAAATCCCGAGCATCTTTAGAGTTACTGCACTCATACTTATTTCTATTGATTTAACTTACATAAGATCTTTTAGTTCTGACTTGAGTGTTTTGTCTTTTCAATTCACTCGGGTCAGTCCGAGCATTTCAGCATCAAAGGCTTTATCTCTGGAGGACGAAGACGAAGATTTCAGTATTATTATTAATATATATTATATTGTTCCACTACACTATTGTATTCCACTGCATTATTGATATTCTATGGTATGTATAGCTCTGATATATATTGTAAGTATAATTAAATATTTTGAAAAACGGCTTCATGAACTGTATATTTGATTATTATATTTTATCATTCCGCTGTGAGATTCTGTTTGTTTTATTTCTTTCTTGTTTTTCTTATTTACCACATAGCAATCCGCCATTCCATATTGTTTGAATTGGCACTTGTGTCGATTTAAAGCGTACCGAAAGGCGGGACGTTATATCTGGTATCAGAGCTTTGGTTTAGCGATAAACCTTAGCTTTGTGGGGTCTGACTCTTCATTAATAGGATAGTAGTACTATGAGTCGCTGAGTGTGTGTATATGAGAGAGTGTACTTGTTAGTGTTATAAAAAGGTTTTTATATTGCGTTAATTTGTTCCTTTTTGTATTTATAAATTTTGGTTGATGCATTAGACGCTATGACATCAATATGGATTTCTAAACACTTAATAGGACAGACAGACACAATACTTGTTTTAATATAGGTGAATGAAATAATTTTGCCTATTATATTTTCTATATATAAATAAAAAATTTGTAAAGATTATATTTGGTTGCAATATGTTGGTTGCTAGGTAAAGAAATTTATAAATAATAGTCGAAATAAGATTGAAAAAAAATAACTGAAATTGGAAATTTCAGAACTTAAGTTCCATGGTTTTGAAAAAATTTCTTTCCAATGATTTTTGGAATACAGTAATAATATTATTAAAGTATTTTCTGTTACAAATATCTCAATAAAAATTGAAGAATTGTTTTAAAGAAAATTTGGAAAAGAAATAAGTTCTGTGCTCCCCTCTCTGTCGCTAGAATATAATTTTGGTGATGGGTGCACGCATCATCGACATTTATTTTCGAGTTTCGAAGTGGGAAGGCCACTGTAATAGTTTTACTATAGATTTATTGTGATAAACAAAAGTGAATTTTTAATTTGTTTTAAAGCTACTTGGATATGTAAATTGGAAGTTTATATTTGTCTATTATTTTAAAATAATTTGAATAAAACCCGATATTTAATTCTTAAGTTTCCATTAATTAATAGTTTAATTAATTTAGTGAAACGGAATTTAACTAATAATTGAAACCCTAAATGAAATAAGAGATTTAATGCTAGGTTATAAATGGTATGAAATGAAATTTGAAATTGTAACCTATGAAATAAAGGATATAATTATTGAACATTAAATTAATTAAAAGAAATGATAAAACCTATATAACTTTCAATTACATTCTTTAAAACATATATATAACTTACCAAATATTAAAGGTTGAAATGTTAATAAGAAAATGAAATAGATATTATACAAGTAATAAATTTGAGGTAATGAAAGTAATTAATGAAATTCCTTAATAAATAAGAATTTGATGTTGTAATATTATAATCTTAAGTGTAATTGAAAAAGACTACTAATTGAAATAGAAAGGTAAGTATTGTAAATGAAATTGGGAATAAATGAAATTAAGTAGTATAAATGAAAGATAATAAACTTAAGTAAATGATTGAAGCTATTTATTAATAAAATAAGCAGGAAGATGAATACTGCAAATTAATGAAGAAAAAAAAGAGGGATAAACCATTATGTATAAAAAGGAAGTCAAACAACTATAGTATGAAATGAAGTTGACAAGAATAAACTTAGTTTATTGTTTGGATTTGTTGTTTGTTTGGTTTATGGTTGTTTGGGTAAGGATACTTTAAAATTGTTTGGATGAATGAATAATCTATTTAGTTTCACCTAAGACTGTTGAGTGAAGAGTACACTTAGTAGTTATTTTTCATTCTGTACAATTTAAAGTTTTGAACCCGAACAACTATTTGTTTGTTTGATATGAATGAATGATAGATATGTGTTGATTCTATGTGATGGTTGTATGCCTGGTTGCAAGTGATTGATGTTTGCATTTATTGTTGTTATGGTTGAAACAACTTCAATTTTTCATTTTATATAAGTATTAACTCTTTTAGATTATATAAGTGAAATGCAGGTTATGGAAGCAATTACTACTGCTTTTGGTTTCATAATAATAAGCGTCAATTGCCCGACAAATAGGTACGTTTTCGGATTTCGGTTTATAGCGTTATTATATTATTGTTCCCGGGTTGGGATATATATTATTTTGGAAAATATTTGTTGTATATTGTTATGTTGATATCGAGACTCTCCGTACAAAGGAGACTGTGCCAAAATTTTCCGTAAATTTTGGACTTAGTAAATTATTTTGAAATTGTTTTCCAAACTTTATTAATTTAAATGGTTATAAATCGGTATATTTTGTTTAAATTAATTAAATTTGGAAATTTATTTGTTTATAAATTTAATATTTAAATAAGATATATTGATTCGTTAATTCTTTTTTCCCTTCTTTCCTTTTCGGGGACGAAAAGTTTTGAGTGGAGGAGAGTGTAACAGCTCGTAAATTTTGGTAAATAAATTTGGTTAAATTAATGAGATTTTGTAATTAAATTTAGACAGAAATAAAAATCTTATAAATTTATACTGAAACGAGTGTTAAAAATTAGATGTAGCAATTGAAATTAAAGTTTACAATTTAAAATTTATATTGCAATTAATTGGAAATAATGTAAATTTAATAGAAACGTAAGTTTATTTATAGGGCAGTAATTAATGAATAAAAAGTTTGAAACCAAGTAAATAAATTTATGGAGAACATTTAGTAGTAATTAATGTATATATTAGGCAATGGACAATTTATGGATTTGTTTAGATTGCAAAGTTATAATTGAGTGTACATAGAAATTTTGGTAATTAATTAAAACATGAAAAAAATAAATGTAAATATTATAACTTGGTTACAAGATGTATATACGAAAGTGGATGTAAATATGAATTAATTAATGTACGCATTAATTTATAATGGATAAAACGTAAATTAATGAAATAAGGATGATGCATGTTGATAAGTATTCATAATGGTTGTGTTGATGATAAACGTTACTTTAGTGATTGTAATATAAATTAATGGAAGTGTGAATGGAAATTAAATAGAAACATAAGTTTATTTTAAGGTAGTAATTGATAAATTGGGAAGATAGTTCATAGTATGTTGATTGATGAACTAATACGCAATGTATGTAGAGTAATAGTTGGTTTAAGAATGAAATTAAGGAAAGGAAAATTCATTTATTGGTTTTAAAACCTTAATTAATGCATTTAATTGATAGAAGTACATTTAGGAATATAATATTTATTCAAATTAAGTTGTACATAGGCGTATATTAATGTCATGAAATAAAAATTTAGAGTATATTAAATTATAAATCCGGATCGATAAGTAACGAACTTATGAATGCAATTAAAAGCAAATAGGTGGAAATTAATGTAGGTTGCTTGTTTATTTAACGTGTCGAATAAATTTTGGTAATCGATTACAACAAATATTAATTTAACATTTGGTTAATGTAAATTAAAGTAACAATTGATGTAATAAAAAATGGAAAGCCTATTTAATGCGATTATTGAAAATAAAATTGGAATTTCTGAATTAGTGAAATTGGAAGTAAGGATAGTAATTATTGTAATAATTAAAATAGGAGTCAATTATGCGCCGTTATCTATTGATTGTTAAAATAGACATTTATGTTTGAATGATGATTGTTATCTATTGATTGTTAAAATAGACATTATGCGCCGTTAGTAAGCGGATGTTATTTATTAAAAACATATACCGCGAATATTTCATAAACAGTGAAATTGGTATTATATATAATAGCAATATATATATATATTGGCATATGTATATATTGGAGTTATTGATTTCCCGCATTTGTATAGCGGATGAGACCCTATTGCGCCGTCTATTAAGCGGATAATATTTTAAATCCCATATACCGCGATAATTCCGTACTGGAGCGGAATTGGTATTGTGCTAATGTTTGTGGATGCAGGAAAACAGGTTGGAGGGATCCAACTGGATTCCTCAACAGTATTTATTTGATTTCAGATATTTTGATATTTGATGGACTATCATATCGATATATGATGTCGTTGTAGTCGTGATTGACTATTTGGTATGTAGCATCATTGGACCAAATTTTGGGATTTTAAAATGATTTTTAAAGTGATTTTTGAAAGTATACGTTTATAAAATATTTTTGGAACTGATCCATTTTAAATAAATAAACGTTATAATTTTGAAGTTATAAAAATTATATTTTTTGAGAAATATAGTTAAAGGTTGATTTTTGAAAATATGAGGCTAATGGTTTTATAAAATAGTTTAATCGGGATTTTTGAAATTATTATAAAGAGTCGAAATATAGGATTTATAAAATTTGATTTTTTTTATAAATCAAAATGGTGAAATTATAAAGGAGTTTAAAGATGTTTTAAAAGAATAATATAAATTGATTTATATAAGAGATTTATAAATGGATATTTATAAATTGAAATATCGAAATTATAAAATGAGGTTTTATAAGGGTTTGAATGAAGTGAAAATGGATTGCAGGAGTGAATGGAATTTATAAAATTATAAATGGTGAAGTTATAAATGAAATTTATAAATAGTAAGATTTATAAATTTTGTGAAGTTATTAAAGAATATATTTGGATAAATAATTGAATCTTATAAGTTATAAGATTTATAATTATGAAGTTTAAAAGAACGATTTTGTAAAATAATCGTTTTATAAGCATTTAACTTATAATGTGAACTTTTGGTTTATAATTGAGTTATAAATCGAATAGGTTAATAAAGGAATTTATAAAAGGAGTTGTTATAAAATAAATAGAAAAGGGATTTATAAACGTTGTTTTATAAATTCGAAAACGACTTATTTTAAGAAGTAAATTGTTGAAACCTATTAATGGAGTTATATTCACATTTTTGACTGTGAATAATCCTTTAAAATGAAATGTATAAAAGGATGAAAATTGTTAACGTAGTATATTCACGTTTTTGAATAGTGAATAGTATGTTAAAGAAATTGTTTTGAATGTGATGTTTTAAATTGAATTAAAACGATCTAACGATGTTTTAAAATGTGTTGAGATTCGAAACCATAGATTTCAACATTTATTGTTGAAATAGACGTTTTCGAGAAATAGAAGGAAATGGTGGACTATAACACTGTTGTTATAGTAAATGCTTTCCGAAAGGAAATGTTTTGTATAGTATTGGGATTTATATATCTATCTTAAATTCGAATCCCTATACTAGTGATTTTGGGTTGTCGTAACGATGTTCCACGCAACATTCGTTTTGGCCCAAATAAATATGTTTAAGAGAATGATTTCCTTAAAGAATGAAATATATACTTAATCTCGATTTAAGTATATTGAATATTTTCCAAGTATAGAAAATAAAAAGATTTGTGAATTACTTATTTTTAATAAGTATGGAAATGTTTTCCAATATAAAGTGAATATTAGAGAATTTATCTTTTTGAAGATAAATTGAAATGAATAATTGAAATCGAATATTCATAGATATTTTGGATTATAAATTCACTATGGAATTTATGAATAGAAGGGGAAGTGGTTTAAAAATAAATATTGATTTATTTTTTTAGTGTGAAAATTATATATCTTGTAAAGATATTTTGGAAAATTATTTGGAAAATTATTTGGAATCTGGTGATGTTGTGCATATCCATTGATAGTTCAATAACCGACTATCAATATTTCCCTTTGAATGGGTAATTGATGTGATTTGTTTGAATTTGAATGCCACACTTATTTTTGAATAAGCGCTTACTATTCGGGTTAACCGGGAAAGGACCATGGGGTCGTATAACCCATTCCGAATATGTGATACGTCGTTATGAATTGCATTTGATGACCGGTGTTGAAGACCGGGTATTTGCAAAAGCGATAGGATGACCTATCGATTGTCTCTGCACTGGGTGGCTCCTGGTATAGAGATTTCCTAAGTGATGGGAAATTCGATCGGGATTGTGAATACCCGGATTGCAAGGGCTTCGTGAGAAGTGCCTTCGGTTCTGTTCGAGCCCGGAACAGACTTGTATGGATTGTATGTTTGACATTACAAATTGAGATATAAAGCAGATTTCTTTCAAATATATTTCTGTTGGTGGCGGAGAATTTATTCTTTTAGCTTAACACCCTTCTCTGAGACGTACGAGCTCAGAGGTTATGTAGTTGAATGTTATCAGCGATATATTCCCAATTTGGTAATGTGGCATGCTGAGTGTTGCTGTAAATGATCATTGTGTTGATTATTTGTGATAGGATCATTTATTTGATCGTCTATCCCGGTGATCATTTCTATGATCATTTGTTGACCCAAAGCATGACTTTTGTATAAAGTATGTTTTTGTGGACGTGACTTCGTCGAGCCTCACACCCCGTGAATGGTCAAAACAGGAAAGATGCGGTAAGGTTATGAGGGGTAGCGCCCTTTAGGATATGTGCATTTCCTTCTGGAAAAGGGTGGTATCATGGTATGGAGCCCAGATACTTACTCATGTTGAAACACTTTATTATTATGATTGTGTGAATTGATTAGAGAGCTCTCGGATAAAGGTCCCAAAGGACCGGGGGATGGCATATTCGGTCAGTTGTTACTCAGTTAGGGGCAACTCGGCCTTGTGTTGGCAGAGATCCGGTTTGGTTCTCGGGGATGTCCATCCAGAGGCATTCTCATGTGGCAATGGGAAGTTCCTTGGCCTGATCATTCGTTGGAAATCCAATTCCCAATACGAAACTTTGTACGGTATTAGTTGTAGAATCTGCCATTCACTTATGGTGGTCACCACTGTTTGGATGGTAGCTATAGTAGGCATAGTTCGAAATGTCTATGCTGGCTAAGATTTATATTCTACTTTCGAAATGAATTTTTCTCTACACTATGCACTAGTAATAATATCAAATGTTCTTTTAAATGCGTATCAAGCATATTTGACTATCATAAGGAGAAATCTCCTCCGATTCTGCGTTTGCATTGTGTGTGTGTGTGCGGGAGGCCTTATGGTAGTCTCATTTTTAAAAGCATTGCGAATTGACTTTAAAAATATTCCTCTATTTTGATTTTAAAGATAAATAAATTGTTTTGAGTTCTCACACCAGTCACATGACTGATTCGGAGTTTATTGTTTTCCTTCCTAAACTCTGGGTGCCCACCAATTTCTACACGGGCAGTCAAGAGTTAGGTTTATCAGGATATTATGGATATTCTGGAGTTGCTGGAGGCAAGCTGGATGGCATGGCGTAATTACTAGTATATAGTATTTCTTTTTCCGCTGCACTATTTGATGTTGTTTGTTGTTGTACACTCTGATGATGATGTAATGAAATGTAATGAGATGAAATGTAATAACTGATATAGTTCTTTGTTTAAAGATTATTCATTTATTATTATATGTTGTTCCGCTGCGAATTGTAAGATTCTGTTATTGTTCTGTTGTTTTCTGTTCCGTTCTATTCTCTATTTTCTTTTCCTTCTCTCTATTTTTCTGTCTTCTTATCTCTCCTTCTTCTTTCTTTTCTTCTTCTTAAACCCTCAGTGTTCGGTTTTCCGTCGTTCGATTGCTCGGCAGTCGATAAAGTGAGTATCGATGTTGAATTTTCGAAAGACGAAGAATCGGGTCCTGACAAGATCTAAAAAGAATACTAACATAATAAGGTCTGAAATTACATTTTAGTTTATGAAACAATTTTAGTTTTAGATCAAATTCAAAATTATCACAAAAAAATGAATATACATTAATAAAAATTAATAAGAGATCTGATGATTAAAATCTACAGATCTAAAAAATATATCATTTGAACATGATATTAAAATCTACAAGAGATCTGAAAAATTAAAATTAAAAAAAATATGATCTGCAACAAAACGAGATCTAAAATACAAAGACAAAAAAATAAGGTCTGCAACAAAACGAGATCTAAGATACAGGGACAAAAAATAGATGTACAAATAGAATCAGATCTAAATAATTAGATCAATGATACAATGAGATCTAAAAGAAATAAAATTAATAGAAGGAGATCCGAAAGATTTGATTAATCTGATTAGAAATACATTACCACTTTGAAGATTTATAATCAGATCTGAAAATTTTCTTTTATTTAGAGATCGTACTGATAACGTGTTATAAAATAAAGAAAGCAGAAGTCATTAGAGAGAGACAAAAGATATATTATTCATTTTTGAATATAGATATATATTTACATTATATAGCCTCTTTTATATAAAGGTTTCAGAGCTAAGAATTTAAATTATTCCACGGTGTGGGACTAAACAGAACAACATAAAAGCATATTCATTTCATGATTTACATATATTATAACAATTTTTTGAGTTTACAGACTTTTTTAATTTTTAGAAGGCTACTAAGTAAATACTCGGATTGAAATAGAATTTGCCGATTTCTGGAATAATTCAAAGTTATAAACTGCTTGCCCCAGTATTATGTTAATCGATTGTATAATATCACTCTTTATGAATAAATTCTAAGGATTAAATGCAGAAATGTTGTGTGCGTTCAAATATAGGGCCAGCTGTTTCGACCAAATTACCCTATCCAAAAGTTGTTACATGGAACATTTACCTGGTGATTGTTTTGATTGACAACTGATTTAATAACAGGAGATTAATTGGGACGTGAAAACGCACGTGCAAAAACCCTTATATAATATATATAATGATAAAAAAAAATTAGCTTTTTATATAGCATTGATAAGTGAAAATTGAAAGCTATGTATAAAAAAAATATTATGAACGTTATACTGAAATTAAAATTCGAACTCGTAATCTAATATATGTATTAAAACTTTCATTTGAAAATAAATATTATTTTGTTTCGAGTAAGATTCGAACTTGTGACCTTTTCTTTTTATATAAAAGCATTTTTGGAACTTTGTGGTCGGACCAAAAACATTGCACATCTATTATAAAAACGAGCGCAACGACACGCGCTTGAGTTGTTTTCTATAAATTGTATATGTTTCAACACATTAAAAGAAAGCACAAATATTTAATCATATTTTACGTTGAAATCATGTGTAGTTTTTTAACTTTTATTTAAGTTCCAAATATCCATTTTTTTAGTTTGAATTTTTATTTCTGTTATTAATTAATAAAAAAGAATTTGTAAAGAAAGTTTAATTGTTAGATATATTTGATAGTGATTAAGATTTAATATTTATAGAGTGCGTTTTGAATTTGTGAAAAGAAAATTATTTATTAGACCCTTTTTTATGTGATATTAAGGTTTGTTAATATTTGTAGAGGGACAGTTTGAGTTTGTAAAGTGGATTTATTTTTAGATCATAATTTTAAAGTATTTAATAATATCCACGGAAGGGCGTTTTTGATAGTATACGTTGACACCAAAAAAGTACGACACCAAATCTTCAATAATAGTTGTAATAGCTTTAGTGCCACACTTTTTTGGTATCGACGTGAACTACCAAAAACGCCCATCTATATATTATCAAATCTTAGTCGCTTAAAAATAGGATCTAATATTGAACTTTTTTTACAAATTCAAACACCCCTAAAAGTAGGATCTAACAATTAGATATGCTTTATAATTAAAAACACTTCTAAAATTAGAACCTAAGATTAAAATTTCTTCGCAAATTCAAAATATTTTTTTACAAATATACAAATCTTAATATCACTTGAAAATAAAATAAAAATTATTTTGTTGACTAATTTAAAAATATAGAATTTATAAGGAAAACAATTTACGAACGAAGCGCGTGTCATAGCACTCGTATATTATAACTATTATTAATGATGTGTGTGTAGGCACGTGCAATGCACGTGCAAATGAAAGACCCATACAAAAGTATAAAATTTGAAATTTCTTTTTAGTTCGATAAAAATAAATTGAAAAGTATAAAAAAAAATAGTTTTATTGGATAATGATTTGAACCTATATCATTGCTTATATTTCAAAATTTCTGTTTGAAGATAGATGTTAATTTTTGTTTACAGTGGAATTCGAATTCTTAACCACTTGTTTGCATGTAAGGATATTTTTGGAACTTTATAGTCGGACCAAAAAATTGTGTTTCTATTGCAATTATTAATAAAGACTGATAAAGGGGTTTTAAATGGAAATTAGATTGAAATGCTTCTCATTATAAAGCAATAGGTTTTAAGGATGGCACTTATGGATAATTAGTTTTAAGGACAATTTAAAAGAAAATAAGAAATTTATTTATCTTTTTAAGTTATATAAGAAAATTGTAAATTTATTTATCATTATTTCTGTATAATTGAAAATGATACCTTCGTTTATTTCTTTTCTGTAAATCGTCCTTAAAATTAATTTTTCAAACGTGTCGTACTTAAAACTTATTATCTTGTACAAAGAAACCCTTTGAACGAAAATGACAATGTGTGCCCTTAGGGCATACGTTCAAAATGTATTTATTAGCTAACGACAAAACGAATTTATCTCATACACCCGCTTTAACCTTATATAACTTTAAAAAGTTGGAACTCGAGGGGTATATTGGTAATTCGGTAACCTTAATCCTTTGTCCTTATTATGCATAACAAGAATATTCGCATGAAGCACAGCATGTTATTACATCAGAAATGAAGTTTCATTTCCATGCCCTCCGGCATGGGCTTCATGCTCTATGCATACAGACATATAGTGATAGTGATTGTTATTGGACCAAGGTCATAGAACATTGTTACAATCCGGCCCAGACATATAGGGACGGGTGATTGTTATTGGACCAAGGTCATAGAACATTGTTAGAATCCGGCCCAAAAAGTTTCTGGATTGGCGCGGAAGAAAAAGGCAGTTGACCAAATCAAGTTGCCGCCACTTAAATCTAGGTTTTCTCGTTCTTTGCTTTTTACCAAATAACCCCATTTTCTTAAGCTATATACTTACGTTTTCATTTTTATTAGCACAACTGCAGTACAAATCATATAACATGGATAAATTAACCAAGGGGATAACCAAATTTTTGTATCACAGCCGCCACTGAATTTAATGAAAAAGGAAATAAAACAAAATAAAAACATCCCACTAATTACCTTAATTATCGGCATGAATCAGTAACCGATTCCTAAACACTCTCATTTCTTCCCTCTCTTAACCGTCGCTTAAGTAAAATAAGTCATTAGTCAAAAAAATTATTAGCTGTAAAACTAATTAAACCTGTCTTTCTTATCCATAATCAAAATCAGGTACTTGTTTTTTACTACTCTTACTGCACTTAAGCTCAATGTTAATACAGATTAATTTGTTTAACCACTTACATTTGTACACAGGCTAGTTATCTTCTACAATGGCACTAAGTTTCTTCTCAAACAGCGAAGCTTACGAATCCGAAATAAACGATGCACTGCTTAGCTTCTACGACCCAGTAGATTTCTCAATAGACTCGCTTTTCAATTCATCAGAAGACAATGCCATTACTGAACCAATATATTTGGATTCTTCAGTAATGTCTATCCCAAAGCGCCAGAAATGCATAGAAGGATGCAACGACTATTTTTACCAGGGACCTCAGACAAATTTTGAAGCTAATACAAAGGTCAATGGGAACGTATCAGTGCAGAGTGTGGCGGCTAGAGAGAGGAGGAGGAAGATAAGCGAGAAAACTCAAGAGCTTGGAAAGTTGATTCCTGGAGGCAGCAAAATGAACACTGCTCAAATGTTTCATGCTGCTTATAAGTATGTTAAGTTCTTGCAAGCTCAGGTTGGGATTCTTCAACTTATAAGCTCAATGCAGGTACGTTCATTCATGCACGCATACATTGATGTATGTTGTATGTAAACAATAACAGTAAGTTTTGTGTTGCTATTGTAGGTGGAGGAGAATGCGAAAGAAGCGGTTGAAGAACTGGGAGTTGCTTTGAAATTTAAAGGGCTGCAGGAGAAGCTATCGAGTGAAGAAAAGTGCATTGTGCCTAGAGTGATGGTGGATGAACTTGAGAAGGATGTTGAGATTCGATCTAAGCCGTTCGTTGCCAAAGATCTTGCTCGGTTTAAGGAGTCGATTGAACAATGATGGAGCATACATGCATGCATGTATATGATGGTTTGATATGTTTTGAGTGCATTAGTGATTTAGGGTTGTTTATATTTTCCATCTTCCTCTCTTTTTTCTGAGGATAGTTGTGAAGTTCTTGTAAGAATTGAAGTAGTTAGCGTTTTAGGTTTGTTTCTTTGAATTTTAGGTTGTATGTAATGGTTAATATTCTTTTCCTTTTGTTTTATAATAACTTGGCTATGCGTAGATATATATAATAAAATAAAATTAGTGTAAAATATCTATAGAATTCATTGTGAGCAATCTTTTCCCTTCCAACTGATTTCTACCTTTATTTTATGAAACCTAATTCTTGAAGATGTAGATTTCTTTGTTTCTTCCACTAATATAATATTATATGCCATAATATTGGAGACAAAGATAGGAAAGCTGTATTGAAAGCATAGTTTTGAAGATCACACTGTCAATCAAGCCATGGTGCTACAATGTCCAAGACGTTTGATGCTCAACTAGTCAGACCATTGGTTTTTGGTAGAGAAAATTTATGGATCAACATGCAATTATAGGTAGAAAGTGTGGCAAACTGTGCGATTATGTTTATAGAATAGTAATGAATTTAGGGGTTTGTACGCAAAGTTGCAAAATAATTGGCTATTCTTCTCCCCTACCATTCAGCTTTCAAATAACCCAAACAAAACCTAATTTCTTATAACAAAAATCCAAAATTAGCTCAACATAGCATCGATTTTCAGCTTCTGCTCGAAAAATTAGAGTTCAATGGCGGCTTGATGAGATTGTAGCCGAACTCCGCTCTCCATCGCCACCGGCTTGTTGGAAGTTTTCTTCAATGGAAAATAGATTTGACATTAGAAGAAGATAGATAAGAGATTAGAAAAGAAAAAAAATGTACTTTTTTTTAAGGAGAAAAACTTTGTGACTAAACTTTATTACAAAAGTTCATATTTTTTTCTTATGGCATTTCTATTCTCTCACTTTTTCTTACATTCAAGATGAATGAAACCACCTCTATTTATAGGAGTTCATGTCTCAAATAAACGGCGGAGATTATTTTAATCTAACGGTTCTCCATAAATATCTTCTAAATATTCTCTCATACAATTTCGAACATATCATTGCATAAATATCTCCTAAATACACTACTAGAACGGCTGTCAATTGCGGCATCCCTTTGTGTTAGTTAGCGGCAACTAGAAAAACTGGTCGTCGCTAGCCGACGCATGATCTGAAGATACAGGCAGAAACCCACGACCGAAACAATCACTCTCCCATCCTCTCAAAACATTCAGCTTCCCCCCCCCCCTCCCAAAATCACCACCAGCCGCCGTCGCCGCCTGCCATCTCCAATTTCAAGCTCTCTAAACTTGTCGGTATCTCCTCCTCTCGATTATCTATGTTTAATTTAGGTAGAAACTAAATTAGCTGATGGTTTTGGGATTTGGAATTGGTTGATTTAGGGATTTAGAATTGATGATTATATCTTAGTAGTTGATGATAATATAGTTTATTAGTTGATTTGGGTATACATTTAAAACCCTAATTTAGGAAATTAATTGATTATGGTTTTGAAATTAATGATTATTATGTATTAGTTGATGATAATAGTATGTCAGTTGATTTAGAGAAGTTAATAAGTGGTTTGATTATTTATATTGTAAACAAAAGTTAAGGTTGATTTAAAACTCAAAAATTAGTTTGTAATCATTGATTATTATATGCTTATTGATAAGTGTACAATGTTTGATAAGTGTATGTTAATTATTAGTTTTAGTGGTTAGTGTAAAATAGTAAGTTAAAATTTTAGTTTACAAAGTAGTTAACTTAACATTTTAAATTGTTAACTGAATGTTGAAATAAATTTTAAAATTTCAAATTTATTAAATTAAATGTTTAAATAGTTGAATGTATTATCAAATTTTGAAAAGATCATAACAACAACAAATATTCTAGTGAAATGGATTTGCAAAAAAATTAAGCGATGAATATAACAACAAATAATTCTAATGAAATCGATATTGTAAAAAAATTAAGAAATGAACATAACAACAATAAATATTCTTCTAAAATTGATTTTATAAAATGTTAAGAAATTAATATAAGAAGAACAAATATAGTATTGTAAAGAAATTTAAAAATGAAAATAACAACAAGTATTCCGCTAAAATCAAATTTGTACAAAATTTTTTGGAAATGAATATAACAACAACAAATTTTTTGCTAAAATCGATTTTGTAAAGAAATTAAGAAATTGATATAAGAACAAATATTGTACTAAAATTGATTTTCCAAAAAATTGAGAAATAAATATAACAAGAATAAATATTTTACCCAAGTCGATTTTAAAAAATAAATTGAAATGAATATAATGTTGATTTTAAAATAAGCATTAAATATTATTTCAACAAATAATTGACACTAAAAAATTAATGCCTTTAGTCTCAAAAGGTTTTAATTTAGCTTAGAAAATAAAATGACAAAAATGCACCCCTTGAATGCAAAGTTATGTGTAGAAGAAAAGTGAAGTGCTGTCGAAATTAGACAAAAGAGTGGTGTGTGAAGCCTTTATTCCTAAATGGATTTACTTTATTTTATAAAATACAACAACAATATACCATTTGAGTGCAAGTTATGCATAGAAGAGAAGTGAACTAAAGTGCTGTCGAAATTACTAACATATATTTTCAAATCAGGGAAAATGTTCGATTATTTTCTCGACCGTACTTGGATGTGTGAAGTCGGAACTGGTAGGAAATGTCAATAAAGGAACATTTCTATAATTAGGCGTACACGAATTTTATTAGATTTTCTAAATATAATAATCGAAATAACGAAGAAATTCGTTGCCCGTGTAGTAAGTGCCAACATTTGAAGCATTGAAAACCAGATATAGTTGAAATACATTTGAATAAATATGGTTTCGTGCCGAATTATTATTTTTGAGATCGTCATGGAGAACCTGTTGAGCCTACACCTAATCCTATAGCATTGAGGATGATAATATTATGACGAATCCGCTAGAAAATATGGTGGAAGATGCCGCACGGTCAATGCTTCCTACCATTCAAACCGATAATGAAGATGTAAATGTCAAAGAGAAACCAACTGCAGGAACTAAAAGAATATATGATTTATTAGATTCTTCTAAGAGGATGTTATGGGATGGTTGTAAAGCAGAACCAAACTATCAGTACCCGTCGAATACATTACTATGAAACCAAAATTCAAGCGGAATCGAACTATCAGTAACCGCCAATTACATTACTATGAAATCAAAATTCAACCTTACAGAAGCTGCATTTGCAGCAGTTGTACAAGCTGCAAAACGACACATGCCATTCAATAATCTGTTGTGCGATAGTTATTATAAAGTGAAAAAACTGATGTCCGCTTTCGACCTGCCATACGAAAAGATAGATACATGTGTAAAAGGTTGCATGTTGTATTGAAAAGTTGACATGGACCTTAGAAAATGCAGAATATGTAACGATGAAAGATACAAACCAAGAAAGAAGAAAGTAAAAGAAGTTCCATACAAGAGAATGCATTATTTACCCATCACTCCTAGACTTCAAAGGTCATATGCATCATCTGCTACTGCATGCCATATGCGATGACACGGTGTGAGAATACTGGAAAAAGGAACTTTGATACATCCATCTGACAGAGAAGATGGAAACATTCGATAAGACTTATCCTGCATTTGCTACAGAAATTCCTAACGTTAGACTCGGTTTATGTATGGATGGATTTTCACCATTCTCTCAGTTTGGTAGTAAGTATTCATTCTGGCCAATTATCGTTACTCCGTATAATTTACCTCCATGCATGTGTATGAAAACACCATATATGTTTCTCACTATTGTTGTCCCTGACCCTCATGATCCAACAAAAAGAATCGATGACTATTCACAACCATTGATCGAAGAGCTGAAAAAACTATGGAATGAGGGAATTGAAACATACGAGATTTCGAGAAATTTTTTTTTCGTATGTTCGCTTCTTTATTATGGATTACTAGTGATTTTCCTACATATAGCATGATTTCTGGTTGTAGTACGATCGGTCGGCTAGTCTGTCCTTATTGCATGGATGAAACATGGGCATTTTCTTTACGGCATGGGAAGAAAGTTTCTAGGTTTGATTGTCATCAGTGTTTTCTTCATCCCAATCATGCTTTTAGAAGAGGCAGAAAAAAATATAACTAACAGAGAAGTTAATATGCAACCACCAAATATTTGATCAAGTGAAGAATTATACGAAATTGTAAATGACTATCCAAAGATACATGAAATTGGAGTGCAAACTGAAATTCCAAGAAAATCGAACATTCGTAATTGGTGCAAACAAAGTATATTTTGGGAGTTATCATATTGGAAAAATCTCTTACTCCGACATAATATTGACATGATGCACAACGAGAAAAAACGTGTTTGATAATGTGTTTAATACAATTTTGAATGTAAAGGGAAAAAGTAAGGATGATTTGAATTCAAGATTTTACATAGCAAACTATTGTAAATTCCTGAACTTCATATGAAGCCCAATGACAATAAAAAAACTGAAAGCTTGCTATGAGCTAGACAGCAAGCAAGTAAAACTCATGCTAAAGTGGGTGGAAGAACTAAGATTTCCCGATGGGATTTCTTCTAATATTCGTAAATGTGTTGACTTTACAAACAGTAAAATGAGTGGGATGAGAAGTCACGATTGTCATATCATGATGGAATATTTACTACCCGCGGCTTTCAAAGAACTATTGCCTATAAAAGTATGGAGTGTTAAAATAGAATTAATTACGTTTTATAAACAACTTTGTTCGACGACAGTAAAAGTAGATCGTATACGTAAACTTGAAGTAGAAATCCCCATACTGCTCTACAAACTGGAGAAAATATTTTCGCCAGGTTTCTTTAATGTAATGGAGCATTTACCTATTCATCTCCCATCCGAAACACTTCTTCGAGATCTTGTGCAATATGGATGGATGTATCCATTTGCTTGGTAATATTGAATATCTACAATATTTATGTCAGTTTAAAATTCAGATTTTTATATCTAAATATAAATTAAATTTATTTTGTAATAGGTACTTGAATCATCTAAAGAAAAAAGCTATACAAAAAGCACGAATTGAGGGTTCGATTTGCAAATCACATCTTAAAGAAGAAGCTTCGTTCTTTTTCTCTCATTACTTTAGTGACGATGTGAACTTATCATTTGTAAGCGTTTCTCGTAATGATGAAGTCATTGAACAAGATTCCTCTCAAACAGTGTTATCTATTTTTAGACAACATGGTCGACCTATTGGAAAATGTGTGGAAATATGGTTAGATGATAGAGATTGCCATGTAGCACACACATATATTCTTCTAAATTGTGTTGAAATTGCACTATTTGTTAGGTAGAAATAAGTTCATATATAATTCACTTATACGTACATATTAATTATAACCAATATTACATATCTACAGTATCTATGAATCACACCATCCATCTAGCGATCTCAGTAAAGAATTTGCTAAATGGTTTTCGAACTACGTTTATGATCCAAGAAACTTTGTCATTGATGAAGGATTACAACATCTTGCGATTGGACCAAAAAGAAATGTGAAGACCTATCCAATATTCTTCATTAATGGATTTAAGTTCAACAGAAAGATTACGAGGCTGAAAGATTAACATATAATAACGGTGTACTTGTCAAAGGTCGAGATGATCCAGATGAGTATATAAAAGATTTTTACGGCGTCTTAACACAGGTTCTAGAGTTGACATATTATGCAGAGCCTGTAGAATTATTTTTTTTATTCAAATGCAATTGATTCAGTAATGTTTCTAGTTCTGGAATTAATGTACACAAAGATTTAAGCTTATTGAAATAAAGCATACCTCACAATACTATAAGCATGATCCTTTCGTATTAGCCAAGCAAGTATTACAAGTTTATTTTGCTATGTATCCATTCTTAAAAAGAGTTAAAGCAGATTGGTCGGTTGTTTTTAAAACAAAGCCAGGGTTTATGGAAATAATATTCCAAACGAAGCAGCATATCAAGTGGATCTTGAACCAAATACTGAAATAATAATAACCAACGACATTGATTTGGACCGTTGAATGATAATTGAATGTTTTATTAGATGCATTTGAAAGTATCGAAGAAAATGAGATAGAGTAAGAGACGGAGTCTGAATCAGAAAACGACGAAAACTGAAAACTCTGAATATTTGCATCACTTGTTGTATAATGTATTATTCTTAGTTGCATATTATTTAGAGCTATGTATTATTAATGATGACCATATTAGCTATGTACTATTTTGTTTAGAAATTTCTATATTCGTATTCATGAGATCTTGTCCCATTTATTATGATTTAGTGGAAGTTTTATGTGATGATTACTGAAATATGCTTTGTACCAATAAATTTATGCTTTTCATTCTGCGATATTTCTCTATGGTAGATATATCATGCAGGAGACGTAGTCAGAGATCCGAGCCTTCTCCATCTTTCGGTGTGGATGCCAGTGGCACTGCACCGGATTTACGCTCACCGGTGGAGGTAGTTCCGAAAAGCGTCGGGTAAGTATCAAATTTATTTGAAGTATTTTTTTCTAAAATTTGTTAAATATCTACATCAAAATTTGTACAGGGGCTTTGAGATGGAGCCTTCGGATTTCATCCTATAAGTTTCTAGGAAGGCATTTATGAGTAGAATGTCCGATTATAGGCCTCATTGAGATGACATCCCACCACATATCAAGAATGCTATTTTGACTGATGTACTCGTAAAGTTTGAATTTCAGTTGAAAATTAATATAATTTAGATACTTCAAACTGATTTCAATATGCAGGCAGCCATGTGTGTAGATCAAGAGGATATGGACATTTTTACCAAACACTGGAATAAAAGGATGAGAAAAAATTACAGAGGCACTTTGTCTAAGGTTAAAAATGCAGGTAAAAAACCAAATTGGATGGGCGTAGATGTGTGGGCTGAGTATCCTCGGTTCTGGGACACTATAGAAGTGAAAGTAAGTTATATATGTTTGCATTGTTGTTCATTTTTTTTAAATTTCGTATGTTAGTTGCAATAATTTTGTTTATCGTGTATCTAAGTTTGTACGAATTATCTGCCCAGAATCGTGCTAATAGGAA
This sequence comes from Allium cepa, assembly GCA_030765085.1. Taxonomy (NCBI): domain Eukaryota; kingdom Viridiplantae; phylum Streptophyta; class Magnoliopsida; order Asparagales; family Amaryllidaceae; genus Allium; species Allium cepa. Next base: position 901,501,800 of record CM060937.1, on the reverse strand, counting down.
TAAAAATCCTATGCTGCACCGTGGCAGCTCTAAATCCTTCCAGGAACACAGAAGAGAGTTGGTAGATTTATAAATTGCGTTTATAAAAATCTAAAATGTTGTTTAATCATATTTGTAACATTGTTTATTCATATGTATATATTTTCAGGTGGCGAGATTGAATCGCTAGCCTACTATGGCTGAGGTGTTTATGGCCATGTATGCCGTTGAACAGACAAATGAGGAAGGTAACGTTTCGTACGACTGGACGGATGATAAATCGAGATCTGTAATGGTAAACTTGCTTATTCTTAATGATGATGTTTCATATTCCTTTATTTCACATTTCGTAAACTTTAAATTGAATATTTGTCATGTCTACCTATTGTTCATAAATGCAGGAGAAGTATGAAGTGGAGCGGGTTCGAGTAGCGCAGTCCACTGGTCGGGCAGAGGTTACGTTTGAGGAGTCGAACCATATTTGGGATGCTATTCTTGATCCTCCTTCGAGAAATAGGCGGTACAGTTATGGAAATCATGAGGTAAATTTCTTCATTTACTAATATATAAATTCGCACATGCAAATGAATTTATACTTAAGTGAACAAATTATAAATTGAACAAGAAAGCCGAATAATTGAAATAAATAAATTGCAACTGATGTACAATAGTTAATTATAAATATTAGTCTCATAATTAATCAACTATTTTTGTTGATACTATTTATAATATTCATAAATTATAACTAAATATCAACAATTTCACAGGCGTTAATATCCTAGAGGGCATACAGGAGATCCCAAGACGAGGTGGAGATTGCTCAAATGAAAAAATAACTGGAGGAGATAAACGATTGGAGGAAGAGCGTACTTGCACAACAGCTGGACGAGCGTATTGCAGCCTACTTGGCACAGCATGAGACGATGTCTGGAGAGGATGGGTCGAGCGACGACGATGAGTGGGAATTTTCATCATCTTATTTTCCAATCAAGTGACATTTTTGTATATATTCGATACATAATGGTTGGTTATTGTATTTGATGGGTTAGTGGACATTTATGTATATATGTGATTGATGGATAGTATTTGGTTGTATGGTTATATTATTTTATGGATATGGGTGGTTCAATTTCATTATTATTGATTGTCTGATGGATAGTATTTGGATTTGGATAGTGTGTGTATATATATATATATGATTATTTGTGATATGTATGAGATTGTATGATGGATGGAGTGGTACTGGTTATGAAATTGAATGTATATTTTTGAAAAATAATTTGAACTTGGTTGTGTGGTTGGATTGACTGAAAGGCAGAACTGGAACTGGAAACTTAGCAACGGCTAGCGACGGCTTATTTACCCAGTTTAGCGACGGCTAGCGAAGGTTGGTGACGGCCAAATTGTTTGAGATTAGCGATGGTTAGTGATGGCTTGTGCAAAAAATTTCATGTGTCCACCTAGGCGTCATCAACCGTCGCTATTTTGGTGATGGAGCCGTTGCTAAAGCCATTTCTTTACTGTGTGGTGGCGACCTAAATAACGACGGCTTTTAGCGATGGCCGGCAACAGCCGACGTTGGCGTGCGATGCCTTTTAACCGTCGCTAAAGCTGTCTTGTTTTGTAGTGATATTCTCTCATACAATTTCAAATATATTATTTTACATGTTCTAGATTCTAGATATTTCCTATATGGAAAAATCTATACTAACAAAATCAAGTTATTTCCAACATTCCATATAAACTTGATTTTGTAGTACCAAGTAATACTTGAAATCTTTGTATTTCACGTGCTTTGGTAGTAATAAAGATATTATCCAAACTTCTTCATCGCGTTGATCTTGTTACTAAACGTCGAAATCTTCAATAAAATTTCACGGAGTCTTGTTTTACTTCTTTCATTTCGTCCTTCTTCATCACAATAGAAATTTCCATAACATAAACATTCTAACGTCCGCCTTGTTTGAGTGTCATAAATTTTGAATGAACCATATATTTTATCTTTGCATTTTTTACATAACTTCACTCTTGCGGTTTTTGACAAATCCAATTTCTTTATATGTTTTCCAAATTTCACTCTTGCATGTCATTTCAAAAAACATCACTTGAAAAATAGGCATGTTCAAAATTATACAAGCTTTGCTCATGTCTTTATTTTCATGATGATAAAATTCATCACTTGCCACTTTGACTTCCTCTTTGATTATTTCTATATATATTTCTTTAACATTCTTCATTTTTATTTCTTCGGATTTTTGCTCGTACATCAAATTTTCTCTAAGCCCTTGAATTTCATCTCCTTGATTCATGTCTTCTTCATTGTCATCTTCTTTACTTTCATTCTTTTCATCATCGGCATCATCTTCGCTTACTTTATTTTCTTCATCTTCTTCCTTTTCATCCGCTACACGTTTTCCTTCTTCTTTCAATTTATCATTCTCTAACTCCTCAAATTTCAGCAATTTTTCCCCATCTTTCTCCTTCTCACTATTCTTCGTTTTCTCTTTCTCATCAATCATATTGTCTTCTTCTGTTCTTTTCTTATCATTCTTTCTATATGCTTCTTTCAACAAATTCCACGACTCTTTTGTGGAACTTTTCTAAATATATGATCGTACACTACTTCGTCAACGTTCTCACCCTTCAAAACATGAGCACGATGATCATTCAATTGTAATTTCACAAACGTTTTCTTGTCAATTTGTGACATGTTCTCCAAATCATTCGGTCATTCATAACATTTTCGACAATCTCATATAATCTTTTAGAGATTAACTCCTCTTTCTTTTCCTTATAAGCCAGCAGTAAAGTATCATCTTCTTGAATTCTTTCTTCGACGTAATTGGCCTTATGTTCAATTTTATTATTGTTTGGAGCTCTACATTCAGAAGCATAATGTCCAAATTTTTAACAATTGTAGAATTGACGTGTAACTTGTCATGCCTTTACTTTGAATTTCCTCTTGCATGACCTCTTGTTGTTCTTTCTCCTCTTTAGTTGTTGTTGTCATTGTTGTTGTCGTTATTGGTTCTCCAACCTCGTACGCGTCCATATCCACGACTTCGTCCTTGTTCTTGAGCACAACCTCATCTTTGTTGGCTTCGATTGCTTTCTTCCCTTTTTGAATCAATTCGTGTCATGAGTACTTGCTCCACAATCTCTTCCTTCTTCTTTTGCCTTTCTTCATAAACTTGCAATGAATCGAGAAGTTCCTTTATTGTCATTGCCTCCGAATTTTTTGTCTCTTCGATGATGGCGAAAATATGTTAGAACTTTGGATCTAATGATCTAAGAATCTTCTTCATAATTCTTACATCATTTAACTTCTCACCTTTATTTTTAGGTTATTAGCAACCGTTAAAACTCTTGAGAAGTAATCAGGGACAAGTTCACTTTCTTTCATATGCAATATTTCAAACTCTCCTCTTAAAGTTTGAAGGCGTACCTTTTTGACTTGATCCGCTCCTTTGAAAGATGTTTGAAGCTTTTCCCATGCTTCTTTGGCTGACTTTGATCTCGAAACTTTCTCAAAAGTATCGTTACACAATACTTGATAGATTAGATAGAGAGCCTTCTTGTCTCTCGTCCTTGAGTCTCTCAAACTATTCCTTTGAGTTTGAGATAGACTATCTTCATTCTTTTATTCAATGTAGCTTTTCTCAACTATCTCCCAAACGTCGTGTGCTCTAATGAGAGCCATCATCCTTAAACTCCAATTGTCATAATTGGTCTTAGTGAGCATTGAGACTTGTAAGAGAACGCCGCTATTCGCCATCTTTTCAGGAGGATCTTCAAGCTCTAATACCATTTTGTTGAAAGTTTTCTTCAATGGAAAATAGATTTGATTTTAGAAGAAGATAGATAAAAGGTTAGAGAATAAAAAATGGACTTCTTTTGATAAGGAAAAAAACTTTATTACAAAAGTTCATATTTTTTTCTTACTACATTTCTATTCTCACTTTTTCTTACATCTAAGATTAATGAATCCACCTCTATTTATCGGAGTACATATCTCAAATAAACGGTGAAGGACTAATGGTTCTTCGTAAATATCTCCTAAATATTCTCTCATACAATTTCAAACATATCATTCCATAAATATCTCCTAAATATTCTCTCATACAACTTCAAATATATTATTTTACATATTCTAGATTCTAGATACTTTCTATATGAAAAAATCTAGATTAATAAAATCAAGTTTATTTCCAACAGGCTAACAGTTAGTCGCGGTTAAACCTAGGGTCAGGTCCGGTGTTACTAGTACCACCATGAAATCCACACTACAAGAAAACATGCAGTTTCCGACGGTTGGCGGCCATAGAAAACTGACGTAAAATGTCGTCGCAATTAAACCATTCGCCGCATAGTTTTTCCGACAGCTTCCAACAGTATTCATCGTAATGTTTACGACGACGACCAACAGATTGTCTGACGGTTCCAAACGGCCGTCAAAGACACATGGACAATCAAGAGGGAGCAAAAAACCGCTGTTAGCCATCGAAAGCCGTTGGAATTTTTTGACCTGAAGGCCATCGGAAAAGCTGAAGCTATTTTTCACATTTTCTGCTGCGTTCTAGCCTAATATACACAATCAAGAAACATAATATAATCACACACAAGCATATATCCAATTCAGATGTTTAATATAATATCAAATCATACAAATATAACCAGATCACATAAAGAAATAAACCAAGCATAACTCACATAAAATCAAACCAACATTTCGTTAACATAATGTACGTACATGTCATTGTACAAAATATACACCGTGGAAAACCAACTCCCCACCATCAGCTTACAAATGTTAAATTACCATCACCAAATGTACCATCAAATAACATACACAATATTTCAAAGTATCCAACTCCACCAACTTAATGTATCATCAAAAATTATAAATAATGACGCAAAACAAAAAAGCATATCTATCACTCCTGTCAATCACCTCCTGAAACTCTGAAACCAGCTGTAGATGGAAAGCAACCACCATACTACTGCATGTACTCAGCAATATGCTTATCCAGTAGCTGTGTCACCTCAATAGCACGCCGACGGTTTTTCTTCTCCAGCTACGGCATCATAGCTCTCAACTCTACAACCTTTGCTAGATCGATATGTGCTCTGGTTTAGCTGGCTCTCCTCTTTCTAACCGTAATACTTATTTAATTTAGTAAAAGTTTAATTGCTATAATTTTACTATCGAAGTTACAACATTATATGTTAATTGTTATATCTATAAACTTATTATTGAAAGTAAAGTGATGTATAGTTCTTTAGAACTGAAAGATTACTAAATTTTTATATCTTAATATATTATTCATTACCACTTGATTGCGAAAACCGTAATGCATGTTCCATGAAGGTGGATCCATGACTGACTCAAAAATGACATTCTCCTCGTCCGTAGTCAGCTGTTCTCGACCAGTTTCCTCCAGGAGTTTCTTTCGTTGTTCCATAAACCTTACCTGCATGGACAAATGAAAATACATTTGAAATTAATAGCATGATATCTTAATTCATTATACTTTAATAATTATAACAATTATTGACAGTATATAAACTAAAATATGCTTACATGGCTCTTCCGCGATTTATCTTCATGCCATGCATATGAAACAGTCCCGTTTGGATTTACATGTACGACGGCATGAGTAGGGTAAATACATCCATGTACGATACGGGACCCTACGCCTCAACTTCCTGAAATTGATTATTATGTACTATTAATGTATCTTCAAAATTATACAACACAATAATTATTTACAATTGACATTAGATAAATTTACAAACTCCTGGCGATATTGTTGGAACGACTTGGACTCCCCTCGACGAATGATAGGATTTTTGTTCCTATTTACAGAGTTTCTTTGCGACTCTGCCAGTACATTTAAATAAACAATACAATATTTACTTACCAAATGTTTTTTGATATTTACATATCAATCAAATAATTAATAGAAGTTTAGTGCACTTACCTTCGCTTCGTCACTATCCCAATGCACCGGCCACCCTTCCCACACACTCTCTCCCATCCAGTTCGGCTTCTTCCCTTTATGCATCATAGCCGACATAGAATCTGTGTTATTCTTCCTCATCATCTGCATCCAGCAGTGTCCTACCAACTGCAGGTCATCTGATTATATGTCGACTACGGCCTATATTTCATGATAAACAACGACAAATAATTAAACAACAAAATGCAAACAATAAATAAAAGAAAATAAATTAAGAATGAAAAACAGAAGACTATACTTACAATGAAATCATTCCATATACACTTCATGACGTGGGAAGGGATATTATCCCACTTGGGCTAACAAGCCATCATTCTACTCTTGTACGAATCTCTCGAAACTGGTAGGACTACAGCTGGCAGCTGTAGATCGAACCTCCTTGTTAAATAGGATACAGACTATTATATCCTACAAAAAATATTTAAGATGGTGAAAAAATTTAATACTTGCCCCACCGCTTTAGGTACTAGATGCACAACGAGATGCTGCGGCGGCCGCGATGGGTCGTTGTCGTCGCCTCCTAATGATTGGGAAGAGCTCCTCATTCTGGACGACATGGTACCTGTCTGTAATGACCTGAAAATTCCGAATCCAAAAATTCCATATAGTTAGGAAAAAGAAGAAAGAGATAGAACAAGAAGAAGATCAGAAACATCAACATCTCACATTCGCAACGGATAAAATTTAATAATAAATAATAACAGTTTACAAAAGAATTCTGTGTCTATCAAAGTACATTTATAATACATCAGAGTTACACATATATATAGACACTGGATATACACAATCATCATGTCACAGATATACAGCAACATAAATACAACAGAAATACTCTACACGTTCTTGCCGTCCAGCTCGCCTCCTGAGCTCCAGAACATCCCTACCTGAAAATCTGTAATACTCGGTCTGACCCGAGCATTACATCAAAGTAACACCCGGGTCAGGCTGGAAACCAGCGTGAGTAAACCCATCTAACATGGAACACAAAGGATACAACTTATATAGAACCCGGGGTAACTCATATCAATTTACAAATCCACAATTTGTTATAGACATCACTTATTTCACCATCAATTTTCTAAGTACCAAGAATTAGATTTAAAATAGTCCAATTCACTTAAATCATTTCGTTCCATCCTACAGATTTCACATATGAATCTACAAAAATTAGAAGTGGTTTTCGAGTATTTTCTAATACCCAACCCCGGTCTCTTCGAGTCTCATGTCATCCTAACCCAAGTTATCCAAATGAAATACACAACATTTCATATCAGAGATTTCAACTCATTCAAAGCATTCCATATCATTCAATCATCCATAAGCAAAGCTTGATCACTACCAAAATTAATTTAATTAATTATAATTGAATTTCTAACCTTAATCACTTAGATTTCTTCACTTGTCATTATTTAATTTCAAATCAATTAATCAATCATCCCTTCATTATTCATCTTAAATAATCACTCTAGATTAATTATCCTTTAATTACATTCAAGTAATTAATTTTAATTAATTTCACAATATTAATTATTCTTAACCAAAATCAAAAAGTAATCTTAATTACTTCATAAATTAATTAACTATATTAATTACATTAATCCTTAGTTAATTATATTCCTTAATTAATTTCTCACAAGTCACTTGTTATTGATTAATATATCTTAATTAATCAACCTTTATTCACATCATTGATTATATAAATTAATGAATCTCATTTACTTTTCAATTTATCCTAATCTAATTTAATTACTTAAATAATTAATCAGTAATTAAACCACAAATATTATCATTCTTGATTTATCTCATCCTGTAATTATCTACCTTTTTATTTACTTCATTAAATAAATTAACTACTCCTTTTATAATAGAAGCTTAAAGGAATTTAAAACCAAATTTATTTTTAAACTCAAATCAATTTACATATGCACTTTAACATTCAAATTGTTAAAACACTCCACATTTAAAATTTTATTTGTTTTAAAAACTGAGATTCACTAACTCAAATGCCAGATTTAACTTTGATTTAAAAACCTGTTTTTAAATCTCTACTTTACAATTTAGCTTCAGTTTTTAAATATCACTTTCATTTCTTTCCAATACATTCTTATTCTATAATTATTTCACTTTCAAAATTCACCCTTATATTTCTTTCAAAAATCCAATTTTATATATTTCAATGACTCAGGGTACCGAAATATTCAAGCAAACCACAGTATTCAACATTCCAATTACCAAAAATATTCATCACAGAATATTAATCATTCCCGTATATATTATATACTACTATGTAATATAGCACATCAATTCAATTCAACCAATCATTTAAATTTAACCACTTAAATTTAAATAAAAAAATCCAAAAGCATGAGATTACTCACATTTGATTTTTGATTTGCAAATCCGATCCAATCTCGGCTTGGCTTCACGGTTTCAACCTTGTATAAACATTTTATAATTTATTAATAATTTGATCTAGTTTGACAATTTATTTTTAACATTAAATAAATTTTAATTAACTAGTTTTAAATAATGGTTCTCATTTTTGAAATGAAATCTACTGGGATAATAAAACTCTAAATTTAACTTTACTATTAGATTTTGATAAACAATTTAATTTACAAGTTTATATCAATTTATCATTAAATTTTCGAATGACATAAAAATTAAATTACCTTAATATATATATATATATATATATATATATATATAATTTCTTTTCTTACACAGTGAGCCAATATGTAAATTTCTATTTTTAATCAATACATTTTTATTAAATTAGAAAGGGATTACCTTACTCGAACAAGAACGATCCTAGAGGACCAAGCCCTCACCACCGCAACCTCCAACCGAGGCAACCCTAGCCTGACTTCACACTGCCAGCCTTCCACTGATGGAACTCCACTGCTTTGTGTTTTCCCTTCTTCCGTAAATCGCATCTTCCCCAAATTAAAGCGAAACCCTAGCTCGCGCGCGACCCGAAGTCATGATTTCCAAACCAGATGCTCACCCAGCATCGAATGTCGCCGCCACCCCCTTGATGCGCGCCATATGCCGATGCCACCCTCTACCACTCGTGATCCCCCTTGGTCAAAGTCGAAATCGACTTCGATTTGTTCGTTTTTATTTTATTTTTATATACGAGCATTGAGTCGCGAGGTTACAGGAAAGAGGGAGGAAGAAATAGGAGCAGTCGTGATTTTGAAAAAGGAGGAAGCCATTCTTTTTTCGTTCTGAATATTTTTTTTACTAAGCTCGATTGAAGACAAGGACTGAAGAGGATGAATACTCGAGATTAAAAATGAAGGTCCAAATCTCTCTGATGTGGTTTCAGCGTTGAAAATTTTAGCGTGTAGGGTAAGCTATAAAGATATGCAGTGGAGACCAAAAAGTTTTGATGTTGATAAAAAGTAGGCTACTGTTAAAAAAAGTTTGACCAGTCCAACGATGTATTTTATAATTTCAAATTTAAATTCAAATGCAACTTAAATCTTCAAACTCCTATAGAGGCGTGCCACTAGGAGTTTATAATATTATACCCCTATTACGAACACAATAGAAAAGGTTTCGAGTCCTAATTTGACCGTATGGAGAAGATAACTTTTGGACCCAGTTATTCTATTAAATTTCGATTTAACTTTCAGCATGTTTACTTATTATACGCCCAGATGATCATTCCAAACACTACGAAAATTGAAATTCGATAATAATGCAATATTATGGATCCAATGGAACTGGTTTTGTCGAAATCCGAGACTGTGCCTCGGAAAGCTATTTTTAAATATCGATTTACGATAAATTTTAAACCTGAACGAATCACTTCCAATTTCAATTTAAAAGCTTTTATTATCTTCAGAACTATCAATATAAATTTTACAGGTCTTCAAATTATTTTTAACAAGCTTAAAACAGAAGATTCAATATTTTACCCAATTTCAGTTTATTAAATCTAATAACTTAATTGCTATTAATAATAATATTTGAATTCAAGTTAAAAATTAACTTTTTAAATATTTACAAACAATTAAATATTCCAATTTAAATTGTTAAAAATTCCGAATCGTCACATTCCTCCCCCTTTAAAAAGGAATTTCGTCCCCGAAATTACTAATTAGGAATAATGGTCCAATGCCCATTTACTTTTTCCCCAAAACCAACAGTTCAACATCCTACCAACTATCTTTTATAAAAGACCCCTTATCAATCTTACTAACTTCCCAAATTCTCCCACGATTTTCAAACAATACCCTTTTGCTCAATCATTCAAATTTCAATTTATAACCAAATTTTGAATTATCATAATTTTCTCAAAAAATTTCTAACTCTCTAAATTTCCGAAATTTTTTGCCAGCGTCTCTTTTGCGCGGCTAGCTCGGTACAGCTACAAAATGCTTCTACGAGCCCCAAATTCTAAAGAAAACAAAACGCTAAACGGCTAGATCAAAAAAGCCAATCAAATTTCATACAGAAATTTAAATACATACCTTTTAGTCGGGCAATTTAAATTATCTCCTGAAATCAAAATAATTTTCCTTTCCCTTTATAATACATGCATATCTTACTTAGCAATAATATCCAATCATAGCCTTTAAAATCATTTTGTACATTTCCTTACTAAGCTTCATATCTATTTCAAATTAGTTTTCCCATTTCCATATGATTTCAATTTATCTTCAGTTCTGAATATTGAATTTTATCCTTCATTTATAACTGATTCATATCATTGTTTTAAATTAGTTTCATTCACTAATTTATTTCAGTTTCAAATTTGAAATCTTTTGTCGCTAATAAAAAATTTCCCCAAAAATTTTCTAACTCCCAAAATTTTCGGAAAATTTTGGCAGAGTCTCCTTTGTACGGAGGAGCTTTTGCAATTTGACAAGAGATACAAATATATATACATCGACCTACACGATCGGAAAAGCAAAAACAGTTCATATTTCCTATTTTTATTGCGTAGGTGTACTTTTATTTAGCATTTTAAGCAAGCGGCTTATTATTTTAGCAATTAGCGCAACCAAATCCTGTCAAACGGCCTTCAAGTACCTGTACTTACTCAATTTAAATATATAAGTGCCATATATAGAAAATTTATTAGCATCTCACTTACTTTTAATAGCTAAACACATGCGTTTCATAAGCAACAAGCACCAAACGCTTTCCATAAGCGATTTATATGATTTATAGCTAATTCAATTACTTCCAACCAACTCATATGCCATTTCATTCAACTTTAATGGTTTACAACTCAATTTCTTACATTCAATTTATTTTTAATCCAAACAAGCTCATATTCACTTCAAGTGATTCAAAAATCAATTTTATTTGCATCTATTAATTCATAGAATTTCTTTACCTTCGTTTACGTCAAACGGCAACTATTTTTATGCAAATTCGGTGATATTCGCTTAATAGAGTATCCATTTTATTTTATAACTATTTCAATTAATTCCAACTCATTTTATATTTTATTCCATTTCATTTCTGATTTATTCACCAACCACACATTTGCATTTCATTTCATCTCCGCATTGGTTTCATTTTAAAACCATTTCGTTTAGCTTGACACCATTTGATGCTTATATTAATATCATTTTCTAAATAAATTTAACCCAAACTTTTTATTTAATAGTCCTCCATTCTTACTCGAAACCCAGCTTTTATTGACTTAAGTAATTTTACTTCAAATTGATACCCTCATAACTTAAATTCATTCTGATAATCCAATTCCAGTTATAACTTTGATTTAGTTTTTATTCAATCAGACTTAATCCATTTATTATTTCATTCAATTAACCCATTTAGTCACCCCATTTTAAATTCATCTACTTAATTCATTTTCGAATTTATTTTATTTATACCAAACCATTCTCAACTTGTTTCTACTCAACTGGGTTTTGATTGCAACTCAAACTATTTCTAATATAAGTTCAATTCCATTTTATTACTATTATTATTTCTAACATCTCCACTTATTTAAATTCATTATCAAGCCAAATCGAATTCTATTTATAATTCGAATTTATTTTCCAAAATTAATTCCCAATTCAATTTCTATTTAACCAATTTAAATTTTATTAACATATTCACTCAACTAATTTATGTGGCTAACTAGCTTATTTCCATTTTTTATATCAATATTCAAATTTATTTCAAAAAAATCACTTTATTAAATTTTCTTGAGTTCAAATTTTGTTTTTCATAACTCTAGTTTGGATTTTCTTTCATTTTCCAAAATGCTAACATTTTTATTTTAAAATTTTAGAAATGCTTTTAAATTCACATCATACTATTAAAATAGCTCTTTATAAAAATACTTCTTATAACTCGATGTTTCAACCCGTCCATCCTTGTTCTCACAGAAATTCGGTCATACGTTGATCAGGCGTAGGACTGAAAATCTATAAGTACTTGGTAAACCCGTTTTCAACATCCAGTGAAAATACATGGATAATTTTATTGAAAATATCGAAAATAGTTTTTGAAAATATAGGAAATATCTTTGGTGAGAATGCTCTGGAAATCATCACTCCCATCCATGGTCACAGTTACATCCTGGGTTACGTTGCCATCGCAGCAAAAATCCATGTAACTGTAGGCATCAGCGCCCCTCGATTATGCCATGGAACCCACAATAGATCGTAGTTACATTCCAGGGTTATGTTGCCATCACAGCAAAAGTCCATGTAACTGTAGGCATCAGTGCCCTCGATTTTCGCTGTCAAAATGAAACTTCTCCACTCCTACATAGGTCGCAATCTACCAATGATCTCATACAGAGCTCCTTTATACAAAATCTATTATCCCAAAATAGATAATTCTCAAACTAGGCTTTCCAAATTCCAATATTGATTTTGCCCAAAAAATCAAAGCCTTTCCAAATCAAAAGGTTCCCAAAACCTTTTTCCAAAATCCTCATGAGATCCTTTACATATATATATATACATACAGATATATATAATTTTTAAAACTTTGGATCATTTCAAACTTGTATAAAACCTCTTTTATACTTCAAACACTTTCAAAACCCCTTTTCTTACGGCAGTAGATTCAACAAGGGGAGATTTATCCTATATAACAAACATATATAACTTTGTTTATTCCAAATCAAATATTCAAATTTGATTACTCTTTCCAATATCAATTTCATTCAAATCTGCACGATGTACACCTATCACCCGTACGCTATACCAATCTAATCGCTTACTCGATCACACAGTTTCACTTCCGAACTAGTATCGTCCACCCAGCTTTCTAGTGCGGACACAGATCTGGTTTCTTGATCAGAAACCGTATTCTCCTTGCATAGCCGTAACTATGATAGAGAATATCTAGAACCAATCAACAATCCACATCCAGGTTCGCCGTCGAAAATCGAGTGAAAAATCCCAACTCGAATCGATATAATTATCTCGAAATTCTGTACTCGAATCTGGATCAAATCACTATGCGAATAGAATAATATACGTACATCCTACATATTTTCTTTTCATTGATTATTAGCCAAATCAATTTCCTTTATATTCATCCTCACTTTGAACTTTATTCACTTAATCACATTTGCCTTAATCCCCATTTAGATTATCACTTCAATTCTTATCTCAGTTGGGTATTTAATCAATAACAGCTTGAACTCCGACCAGTTTATATTTAGAAAATAGCTTGAAAATTTTAAAAATAGATAAGCAGTAAAAAATAATTATTAGTTTGCGAAATAGCTGTAAAATAGTTAACTAATTATAAAATAGTTGGAAAATAGTTAAATAGTTTCAGAAATTTTTAGATAATTACAAAATAGTTGTAAAATAGAAATTAATTCATAAAATAGTTGAAAAATAGCGAGTAGTTTATAAAATTTTGAAAATTTGTTAAATAACTCCAAAAATAATTGGAAAATAAATATAAAATAATTTGGCTTTAAAAAGAAATGTTGTATTTATTAAATAGCTTGGAAAAATAAGTTTATATTGAAATAATTTATATTGAAAATAGTCCAGAGTCAAAACTGTTCACTTTCCCATCAATTCAATTTAAATTTCCACTTCCATTTAAATTGACTCAATTCTAATTTGAATAACTTTAATTTCCTTTGAAATTGATTTAAACTCAATTCAAGTTGAATTAATCCTGATTTCTTTCCCAATTTAAATCAAATTCCATTTGATTTTAAACCTATTCAACTTTATCTATTTAAACTAATATTAATCGAACCTACTTCAATTTCAATATCATTTCAATTTAATCCAATCCAAATTTTCCATTTAAATTTTTAACTTTTACGCCTTCAATCACAAATCCAATTAATTCAAATCAAATTCAATTTTGAACTAATTAAATTTCAATCTCCATTTTAAACCATCTCGAATTATATAAATTGAGTTAAATTCTCAAAGGGTGGTTTAACTTTTTAAACCAAATTAACCTTTATTAAAAGTTTTAAACAAATTAAATTACTGAGCTCAAATTCTAGAATTTCATTTTCAATCAATTTAATTTTAATTTGGTTGTATTTCTGTTACCACTTAATTTTAATCCCAATTCAAGATTTCAATTTGGTTGTATTATATTACTTCTTAATTTAACTCCAATAATTTAACATCCGATCACCTTAATATTTATTTGAAGGAAATATTGCTTTATATATCAAAATATATTTTAATATAAAATCATTTAAAACCTTTATATAAGAAAATAACAACAACACTCTCATATATACACATACACACACTCAACTCATCCTAGAGTACTATGGACTCTATTTAGAGTAATCCCCACCAGAGCGAAGGTTCTCGCCTAACCTTTCAGCTCTGATACCAACTGTAACGACCCGAAATTTCCGAACCCGAAATTTCCGAAAAATTAGGAAAAATAAGAAAGAGATAGAAGAAGAAGATCAGAAACATCAACATCACACATTCGCCGCGGATAAAATATAATAATAAATAATAACAGTTTACAAAAGAATTCTGTATATGTTAAAGTACATTTATAATACATCAGAGTTACACATATATACAGACACTGGATATACACAATCATCATGTCACAGATATACAACAATATAAATACAGCAGAAATACTCTATACGTTCTTGTCATCCAGCTCGCCTCCTGAGCTCCAGAACGTCCCTACCTGAAAATCTGTAATAGTCGGTCTGACCCGAGCATTACATTAAAGTAACACCCGGGTCAGGCTAGAAAGCAGCGTGAGTAAACCCCTCTAACAAGGAACACAAAGCATACAACTTATATAGAACCCGGGGTAACTCATGTCAATTTACAAATCCACAATTTGTTATAGACATCACCTATTTCACTATCAATTTTCTAAGTACCAAGAATTAGGTTTAAAATAGTCAAATTCACTTAAGTCATTTCGTTCCAGCCTATAGATTTCACATATCAATCTATAAAAATTCGAAGTGGTTTGTGGATATTTTTTAATACCCAACCCCGGTCTCTTCGAGTCTCATATCATCCTAACCCAAGTTATCCAAATGAAATACATAACATTTCATATCAGAGATATCAACTCATTCAAAGCATTCCATACCATTCAATCATCCATAAACAAAGCTTGATCGCTACAAAAATTAATTTAATTAATTCTAATTGAATTTCCAACCTCAATCACCTAAATTTCTTCACTTGTCATTAATTAATTTCAAATCAATTAATCAATCATCCCTTCATTATTCATCTTAAACAATCACTCTGGATTAATTATCCTTCAATTACATTCGAGTAATTAATTTTAATTAATTTCACAATATTAATTATTCTTAACCAAAATCAATAAGTAATCTTAATTACTTCATAAAGTAATTAACTATATTAATTAAATTAATCCTTAATTATTTATAATAATTAATTTCTCACAAGTCACTTGTTATTGATTAATTTATCTTAATTAATCAACCTTTATTCACATCATTGATTATATAAATTAATGGTTTCTCATTTACTTTTCAATTTATCCTAGTCTAATTTAATTGCATTAAATAATTAATTAGTAATTAAACCACAAATATTATCATTCTTGATTTATCTCATCCTGTAATTATCTACCTTTTTATTTACTTCATTAAATAAATTAATTACTCCTTTTATAATAGAAGCTTAAAGGAATTTAAAACCATTTTTTTAAAATTCAAATCAATTTACAAATGCACTTTAACAATCAAGTTGTTAAAACACTCAATATTTAAAACTTTATTTGTCTTAAAAACTGAGATTCACTAACTCAAATGCCAGATTTAACTTTGATTTAAAAACTTGTTTTTTAATCTATACTTTACAATTTAGCTTCAGTTTCTAAATACCACTTTCATTTCTTTCTAATACATTCTTATTCTATAATTATTTCACTTTCAAAATTCACCCTTATATTTCTTTCGAAAATCCAATTTTATATATTTCGATGACTAAGGGTACCGAAATATTCAAGCAAACCATAGCATTCAACATTCCAATTACCAAAAATATTCATCACATAATATCAATCATTCCAGTATATACTATATACTACTATATAATATAGCACATCAATTCAATTCAACCAATCATTTAAATTTAATGATTTAAATTTAAATAAAAAAATCCAGAAGCGTTAGAATACTCACCTTTGATTTTTGATTTGCAAATCCGATCCAATCTCGTCTTGGCTTCACGGTTTCAACCTTGTATAAACATTTTATAATTTATTAATAATTTAATCTAATTTGACAATTTATTTTTAACATTAAATAAATTTAATTAACTAGTTTTAAATAATGGTTCTCATTTGTGAAATGAAATCTACTAGGATAATAAAACTCTAAATTTAACTTTACTATTAGATTTTGACAAACAATTTAATTTACAAGTTTATACCTATTTATCATTAAATTTTTGAATGGCATAAAAATTAAATTACCTTAAAATATACATATAATTTTTTTTCGTATACAGTGTGTCAGTATGCAAATTTCTATTTTTAATCAATACATTTTTATTAAATTAGAAAGGGATTACCTTACTCTAACAAGAACGATCCCAGAGGACCAAGCCCTCACCTCCGCGACCTCCAACCGAGGCAACCCTAGCCTGACTTCACACTACCGGCCTTCCCCTAACGAAACTCCACTGCTTTGCGTTTGTCCTTCTTCCCTAAATTGCATCTTTCCCAAATTAAAGCGAAATTCTAGTTCGCGCACGATCCAAAGTCGCGACTTCCAAACCAGATGCTCACCTAGCATCGAACGCCGTCGTGGCGCCCCCCCTTGACGCACGCCATATGCCGATGCCACCCTTTGCCACTCGCGATCCTCCTTGTCAAAGTCGAAATCGACTTCGATTCGTTCGTTTTTTTTATATACGAGCATTGAGTCACGAGGTTACAGGAAAGTGGGAGGAAGAAATGGGAGCGGTCGCTATTTTGAAAAAGGAAGAAACCATTCTTTTTTCGTTCTGAAGATTTTTTTAACTAAGCTCGATTGAAGATAAGGACTGAAGGGGATGAATACTCGAGATTAAAAATAAAGGGTCGAATCTCTCTGATGTGATTTCAGCGTTGAAAATTTTAGCGTGTAGGGTAAGCTATAATGATATGCAGCAGAGACCAAAAAGTTTTGATGTTGATAAAAAGTAGGCTACTGTTAAAACAAGTTTGACCAGTCCAACAATGTATTTTATAATTTCAAATTTAAATTCAAATGCAACTTAAATTTTCAAACTCCTATCGCGGCATGCCGCTAGGCGTTTATAATGTTATACCCCTATTACGAACACAATGGAAAAGGTTTCGAGTCCTAATTCGACCGTATGGAGAAGATAACTTTTGGACCCAGTTATTCTATTAAATTTTAATTTAACTTTCAGCGCGTTTACTTATCATACGCCCAAACAATCATTCCAAACACTACGAAAATTGAAATCCGATAATAATACAATATTACGGATCCAATGGAACTGGTTTTGTCGAAATCCGAGACTGTGCCTCGGAAGGCTATTTTTAAATATCGATTTAAACGATAAATTTCAAAACTGAACGAATCACTTCCAGTTTCAATTTAAAAGCTTTTATTATCTTCAGAATTATCAATATGAATTTTACAGGTCTTCAAATTATTTTTAAACAGCTTAAAACTGAAGATTCAATATTTTATCCAATTTTAGTTAAATCTAATAACTTAATTGCTATTAATAATAATATTTGAATTCAAGTTAAAAATTAACTTTTTAAATATTTACAAACAATTAAATATTCCAATTTAAATTGTTAAAAATTTCGGTTCGTCACACTGTCACATGCACATCATTTTATAAGAGAATAATAGCATAATAATGAAACATATTGTATAATTATGACATAAATGACATAAAGTACATAAAATAAAAAATATATCTGATTCAGATTGGGTCTCATATTCCGACGATAAGCATAATATGTTGCATTTTAACATAAATTGCTAAATAAATGGCAGAAATGGTAATGACATAAATGACATAAATGACGTAAATGACGTAAATGACGACAAGCAGATTCGGTTTCAAAAACGACATAAATTATATAACTTGCAAAATAAATCTCATCAATTACATAAATTGCATAATACATCAGAATTCAACATAATATTTACATCAATCCTCATCGTATTATGATTCAGATTCGGTATCATATTTTACGTTATTTTCCTCCCTACTCTCAAATGCTTCTGCCAAAACGTTTGATTCATCGTTCAGTGGTCCAAAATCAGTATGATCGTCTGTTATTACTATTTCGTTGCTTTGCTCAAGATCTTCCTAATAAGTTTGTTAGTCTAGAATATTCTTCCCATCAAACGTAAATTTTACATTTGTTTTAAAAACCGTCGACCAATCTGATTTATTTCATTTTAGAGACGGATAAGCAGCATAACAAACTTGCAATGCTTATTTTGCTAGTACAAAAGAATCGTACTTGTGACAATGTGACGTGTGTTTTGTTTCAATAAGATTATAATCTTTGTACACATTAATTCTAGAATCTGTAATATTGCCGAACCAATTGCATCTAAATAGAAAAACATCATCTGTGGGTCGTGAGAAATATGTCAGTTGCAAAATTTGGATTAAAACGCCATAAAAATCATTTATGTGATTTTCTAGATCATCACTACCTTTAACAAGTACACCTGCATTATTAGTAGATTTTTCAGCACCGTATTTTTTGGTGTTAAATTTATATCCAGTGACAAAATATATTGGATATGTCCTGACATTTCTTTTTGGTCCCAACGCAAGATGTTTCAATTCTTCATCAACCACACAGTTTCTCGATTCATAAACGTATTTTGACAGCCAATCGGAAAATTCTTTACGGAGATCTCCATTTAGATGTTCTCTTTTATAAATACTATATATGAATCAAATATTGCATTAAATTCTACACGTGCATGCATTATTGAAATGAATAAATCAAAAATTATTGTTTCATATTACCTAACAAATGATGCAACCTTGGCACAATTAAGAAGAATATAAATGTGTGCTACATGAAGAACTCTATCGTTTAACCATACATCCACACGTTTTCCAAGAGGTCAACCATGTTGTCTAAAAATAGATAAAAATGTTTGAGAGGACTCTTGTCTGTCGCCTTCATCATCACGTGGAATACTTTCAAATGATATGTTCGCATGGCTGTTGAAATAGTAAGAGAAAAAGAACGAAGCTTCTTCTTCGATGTAAGATTTACATATCGAACCTTCAACTCGTGCTTTTTGCCTCACTTTTTTCTTCATATGATTCAAGTATCTATGAAAAATTAATTTACATTAACTTTAACTGTCAAATGTTATTAAATTAATAGGTAACATATTTCATACCTCTCGAACGAATACATCCATCCATATTGCACAGGATCACGAAGTCGTGCTTTGGATGGAAAATGAGCAGGTAAATGTTCCATTACATTAAAAAACCCGATGGAAATATTTTCTTCAATTTGTAGAGCAATATAGGAATATCTTCTTCAAGTTTACGTAAACGTTGCACTTTTAACATAGTCGAACAAAGCTCTTTGGAAAAAGGCTAAGTTCCATTATTACTTTCCAAAATTTTAAGGACAATAGTTCTTTGAATACAAAAGGTAATAAATTTTCCATCATTATGTGACAGTCGTGGCTTTTTATTCCACTCAATCTATCGTTTTTAAATTCAACAAATCTACGAAGATTTGATGAAATCCCATCAGGAAACCTCAATCCTTCCACCCATTTTAACACATCTTTAACTTGATTATTATCTAACTCATAACACACTTTGGGTTTTTTTACTATCATTTGGTTTCATACGAAGCTCAGGACGTTTTCATAATTCTTGTATTTCGCGTATTGATTTCAAATCATCCTTAGCCTTCCCTTTAACATTCAAAATTGTGTTAAAAACATTATCAAATACATTTTTCTCGTTGTGCTCACATCAATATTATGACGAAGTAGAAGATCTTCCAATAAGGCAACTCCCAAAATATACTTTATTTACACCAATTATGAATAGTCGATTTACCTACAATTTCTGTTTGCACTTCGGTATCATGTATTTTTGGATAGTCTTTTTACAAGTTCATATATGTCTCTGCTTGACCATATCGTTGGTGGTTTTCTGGTTTCTATTCTATTAGCTAAAAATATTTCTATCTCCTCTGAAGGGATGATTGACATGGAGAAAACATCAATGACAGTCAAACTATTAAATTTTCTTACCATTTGATAAATAAAATGCCCATGTTTCTTTCATGCAATAAAGACAAGCAGATGACCCAATGTACTCCACCTGAAAGCACTGCATAGGCAGGAAAATAACTTATAGTCCACAACAAAGAAACAAACATATGACTTTTTTTCTTTGAAATGTCGTATGTTTCTACTTCTTCATTCCACGGTGTTTTTAACTCCTCAATCAAAGGTTGTAAATAAACATCAATTCCTTATGTCGGATTATCGTGGCTAGGAACGACAACAATAAGAAACGTATATTTTGCAATTGCAAACACATCCACGGAGGTAAATTATAATGTGTAATGATAATGGATCAAGATGAATATTTAGCATCAAATTGAGAAATTGATGAAAAACCATCCCACATAATCCAAATCTAACATTATGACTCTTCGCTGCAAAATTGGGATAAGTTTTTTCAAAATGCTTTCATGCTTCTCCATCGACTGGATGTGTTTGTTCTCACACTATATAATCTCATATGAGGTGCAGTTACATAAGATGCATATAATCTTTAATGCTTAGGAGTGATGCAAATAATGCATATGTTTGTATGGAACTTCATTTCCTTTTTTCTTGGTTTGTACCTTTCCTCGTTACATATTCTACATTTTCTAAAAGTAATGTCCTCTTTCCAAAATAACATGCAACCATTTAAACATGTATCTACTTTTTAATAAGGTAAACCAAAAGCCAAAATAAATTTTTTAACTTCATAATGATTTTTACTATTAAATTATCAGGCGGCATATGTCGTTTTGCAACTTGTAAAACAAATGTAAATCCGGCTTCGGTGATGTAATATTTTGAGTTCATGTAATGTATTCTACGATTACTGATGGCCGAGTGCCACTTTGACAACCATCCCAAAGAGATTTCTTAGTAGCATCTAATAAATCGTAAATAAAAATTTGCTTCAATATTTGGTTCTTCAATGTTTATATCGTCGTCATCAATTTCAACTGTAGGGAACATTGATCTTGTTGCATTTTCGACCATATTTTCTATACAGTTTGTCATAACAATTTCATTACCAGCAATCTCTAATTCAGACTCTACAGGAGTATATGCTACAACTTCTCCATGACGATCCCAAACATAATACTCTCGTACGAAACCGTTTTTACACAAATGAACTTTTTCAATATCTGGTAACAAGTACTTCAAATGTTTACACCTACTACACAGACCACGAATTTCTACATTGTTTTCATTATTACTTAAAGTGAATTAAACAAATATGTTTATACCATTATAAATACCTTTCTTTGTTAAGCCTCTCAATCCCTTTCTTTGATGCATCCGTCTCCTCCGATCAATAAAATAATCGATCATTTTTCCTATCTAAAAAGTATGTCACAAATTCAAAAATAAATATTGGCCCTTTTACGAATTGACATTTTATATTTCAATGCATACATAATCTTATACGCTTTAATTTTACCCCACTTAAGAATACAACATTCAAATGTTGGTTTGTGGCTTTTTGCTAGTAATTCATCCTACTTCCTGTTACAAACACAATACACACTTACATTTCATATAGTATTTTGTTTTAAACGATTCAACAAAACTTTGGCAGCACCTCCCATTTGTTTCCTACATTGTACACAATGTACACAGCAAACGAAAAAGAAAAGTGATGGCAAAATTTTATGAACTGTTTAAACAAAGTAATGTACGAAATGTGATTGTTTAATGTGTTTATAACTTGTCCAATGTAGGAACAAGTCCAGCAAGTATAGTACCAGATGAATATAAATGTCCGTTTTATGACAAAAACGAAAATTTATATAATGATCATGTACAACACTTGTCGAACGGAACCAAAAACTCTCTAAGTGACGTAATACAAAAGTAATTTATACAAAAAGTGGAAGTTTTATAACTTGTCTTCTTATTTATTATATAATATATTATTATTTGTAAATGGATGAAAATTAACTAATATTATATATTTCAAAAAATTATTAATTTACCACATTATTCCGCGTGTTTTATCGAACAAGGTTTCTTCAATATTATTGTCATTTTCCAATGCAGTCAATTTCTTTTTAAGACTCGTGCATTCATTTTTATACAAGTCAAGATGTTTAAAAGCGATGGATATGGATGATTCGACCTCCGACTGAAGATGAATGTATCTCTGTTTTTCGATAACTAACTTGTTTTTTAGTTATATGGCTTTTAGTTTGAGTACGGAGGAAGAATATTCCAAGTAACATAAGACAATGCTAAAAATAACACATATATAATGGCTTACACATATACACAAAATCATAAATTATACCTACTCTTCAAAATTTCACGCTAACAAACGAAATATGTATACCATGAGATACTATAAACTATTATTGGCTATTATAAATAATTAGAATCGCTAATTATCCCTAATTTATCAACTTATGCAAATCTAGATTTAAGATAAAAATTAGATTTTTCACGAAAATAAGAGATTTTACCTGAGATTGGAAGCAATAGAGAGAGATGAAGCAGTCGTGGGGGATCCAAAAACTTGAATTTGGGGATTGGAAACAAGAAATTGGGTTTTAGGGATTCAGCCCTTTTTTTCGTATGCAGAAATGAGGACGAAAGATCTCGGTTAAGACCTGTAATTCACGAATTTGCGACAGCTTCCAATGACCCATCGAAAGTGGTCGGAAAAGGGCCGTCGGAAGCCGTCGCCAGTTGTTGTTGGTATTTCAGCCTTTTATAGTAGCGCCACTAGAAAATACCTATTTTTAATAAATAGTAAATAAAGAATTTAATATTACCAGTATTCAACACTCAAATTTAAAAAAAAATCATTTAAGTTCATAAGGCACAATCAATCTCTCTTCATTCTTAGGAAAAAGAAAACTGTGCATCATCCATCCATGGCGAAATCAAAATCCAAGAAGAACACAACCTGCAAACCCCATGTCATAACTTAGGAAACACGAGAAAGAAGTAAGCTTCTGAACTCCTTTTTTCTTATAAAAATTACTACATAATTAGTGTAATCTATTCAATACAAATGGTAATCTTTTTTTGAACATATGTTTATCCACTAGGATTCTGAATCCACTACCTAAAATTTTAAGGTTTTGAAATCTGCAACAAACCGAGCATTGTATTTATAAGAGGAGAGGAATAAAGGAAGGTGGCTATGGATGAAAAAGTTGAATAGAAATGAAGGAGTTTGAGATGCTATTTATAGAGGAGTTTAGGTGAATAATTTATCACCAATTAGTCCCTTATAAAAGCAAAAAAGCAACCCTTCATTTCCCAAAAGAACAGCCGACCCCTTTCATTATTTGCATGTTTGAAATCATTTAAACATGTGCTGACTAATAGAGTTAGGAGTATGACCTGTGGGTAATTATGTAGTTTCTTACATATATGTAACTCCATAACCAATCTTGTTCGAGATAAAAGCTGTTTTCTTTCTATCATATACTTGATATAAATGCATTATAATTAAAGAGATTAAAAGTGTATTTAATAGAAAACCATAAATGATATGTTTTGTGATAGTAGTTACAAAGTGTTGTAAACTCGAGTAATTTATCGCAATGAAAATAAATATAACATTTTAAATATTCCTAGTCAAGAGGTGTTAACGGTATTTTGACCTAGCTATATTCGAACTGACTGGACAAGTTAGACTCGACTGTCATCAATTCCAGTAGCTGAGAGTGATGATTGCGGGGTCCAAAAATTAAGCATAGATGATAATATGAAGTAGAAGCATGAAATCTTACTACTCCTCGAAGATGGATCAGGTACAATCCATATTAAACACTATGGATCACACCATATCGATTCCACAACTCAATTTTGCAGCGATGATCGGCCAATAACTCAAAATCTACATATGCTATCAACATAAAACTTAGAATATAAGCTTATGCAACATGTGGAACACCTTCTAGGGATCGCATTTCAATTGGAGGAAGTTAGAGGGATCCGCATAACTCTCTTTGGAGGGATCGACAGAAATCATAATTCAAGCAACACTACTTCATGGAAAATGCGATATCTCACAAACCGTACGTCGAAATTACATGAAATTTGTGGAGCAAGTAGCTAACATCATGGGAGATCCCTCAAAAGGATCGTAACCTATTTGGATGCATTAATATGGATCGGTACCGATCCCTATTGTGGGCTCCGATGTGCCAGCAAATTTTTGGGTAGCCTCATCTTGGTCTCCCGGCCCGAACCATCTGCCAAAATTTTAGTATGATCCCTGCACATCACCCCCTATAAATACAACAGGCGTGGAATTAGAAAAGAGATCTTGCTTTCTCTGTCGAAGTTCTGCCATTTTTATTCTTCGCTTTTGTACTAATGGATCACAACTGATTCAAACGTTCTTATAATCATAATCAGGTGGAAGATTAATAAAAATATAAAGTGGACATAGGCCAAGATTGTCGAACCACTATAAAAATCTGTATGTTCCATTTTGATTTTTTCTTTGTTTCAATTTCATTCTTCATTTAATCTCTACTAGATTCTATTAGGTGTTGGTGCCCATTTTTGGCATTAACAAGAGGTATCGTGACTAGATATTAATATATCCATTGAGAGTAAAGTACGTAATGCTCTTTAAATGTTGGACAGTATATTACTCATGGCTATTGGAGGCATCAAGTGGTTACGTACCGATAGTTATTGGATAACTATGTAATGACTCACTCTATAGTTTTCTTTTGATTAATATACCTAAGGTCAAATAGAAAATTTTGATGCGGTGAAGTTACACAGTTCTCTTGACTTGAGACTATTGTTGATCTTCAATGTGAAAGTTCCATTTTGATTATAGCTAAATCGTGGCACAACGTCCGTCGAACAATTATAGTTGGGGTCCAGTGAAAATATTGGAAGTGAAACACTATTCAAGAGAGGATTTGTCTCCTTGATTATATGAAGTTAGTATTGCAGTCAATTAAAATCAATTCAAAGTCAAAATCTCTGGCCAAAATAGTTCGATTAATAAATTGTTGTTATTGAACCAAGGATTTTGCGTTTGGACTACAAATTCGAATATTAATAATGTTGGAATTTTGACCACTACCAAATTCCATAAGTCCAAAGTGATATATTTTTAACAAAAATAATTGGTGTAAATAATTGTCACTAATCGGTAATGCCTATAATAAATAAAATTAGATTTTACCAATGGATGCGTGAGCAATAAATTAAGCCAAAATGTAGGGCCATTGGCTAAGGTAATGTGTGAATGTTAATATTTGAATTGTTCAGTTTTAATCGTTGACTGGATTTACACTTTTGATTTACACAACCGAAATAATGAATGTTTCGAATCAACCACACGATTTAATTAATTTTTAACTATTGAAAATTAATTAAATTGATAAATATTTAAGAAATATTTATTATCAAATTTTATTTTATTTATTGAATGTCATTAGTATTTAGTAAAGTGTGTATACAAAACATATAAATACACGTCTCGGTATACATATCGGTAGAATGCTTAAATTCAATTTAAACATGATCAATACTGAAATGGGATTTAAATAAATTAAGCTAATTAACATTTTTGAAATATTAATTGTTAAAAATATTTATTATTTGATTTGTTTGATTTCCATTGGTATTTAAATATATGCATACATAAAAGGAAGGTTATAAACGTGCCCATCGGTATATGATATCGATAGAAATTTGAATTAGATTTAAATAGAGATGTAACAGCTTTCCTTTTCAACCCACAAATGTGACACTAATACATTTACAGTATTAATGTAACAACTCGAGATTTTCGACCCTTGAAAATCGACATAAGTACGTCCACTATATTTCTGTCGAAAAATCGAATGTCGAAAATTCTAATTGTTGGGGAAAAAGAAGGAAGAAAGAAGAAGAGAAAAAGAAAACTGTAAACAATATGGAATCTCACAATCGTAGCGGAACAGTATATAATATCAAATCAATGATCTTCACAAAAGAGAAACTGTTATATACATACATCCATCGGAGTACAACAAAAAATCATAATCATCCGCGAGGACAGTTATAACAACATGTCCTCACAAATCCTGATGACTTCACAACAAAGCAGCAGAAATAAACATATACTTGAATACGACTTGAAGGCCTCCAACTCATCTCTTGAGCTCAAATGCATCCAAAGCAATCTATTAATATGCTCAGTCTGACCTGAGCATTATAATTAAATAACACCCAAGTCAATCTGAAAAACCAGAATGAAAAAACACACTAACTAGATTTTAAAGTTATAGAAAATCTTTAAAAATCAAAAGTATCTCGTAAGACTACTGCACATAAACACGGATGAGTTTTTACCTTATGATAACCAAACCATTTCGTATGAAATTCTATGATATTATAATAGCGTCTAAAATACAAATACTTATTAATTATAGCCGAAATTGTTATATTAATTAAATTCCAGCATAATAAGTATACACCTAAAACCGTAAAGGCTCGTATTGGATAATGGATTCCAGACAATGGCTGGGCTACTGGGTTACCGTCGGTCATGGTGCATCTCTAGATAAAACAACACCGAGGACCTTGCTAGATCTCTTATCAACAAAGAATCAGCCTACCACTTGACTAGTAGTACCGAATATGATCATCCTTCCATTATTGAGCCCTGAAGCATACAAATAAGAGATAATATCGACTCTAGATAGAGATGGTTATACCCTACTTGGGAGCAACCCACTAAGCCCTGCTGCATCTTCCATATTTTAGTCATTCCCGGTTGATGAGGCTTGAGGCTATGTTTTACCTTTTAAATAGCACCTTCCACCTAGAATGCTAACGCTGCTCGACAAGAAATAATGAAATGCCATCATTCATCCATTCAAGTTCGTTCTGGTACTGAGCAAAACGCTTGAGAGCTGTAGCGGCCTATAAATTCGAACACTTTCGAACACTTCGTCTTTGAATATCGATATATTTTAAGATATGTTATCTTGATTAACATCAGTTAATTAATAAATAATATTAAGAAACTTGTTTTTGAAAAGCGTTTACAAAAATATATTTTGAAGAAAAATCGATAATGTAACCGAGAATCGATTTATCGGTAAATGACTTTTCGATCGATATAAGTTGTTCGAACTATCATGCACTTAACTAATGATCAAATGAACACATTAGAAACTAATTATCACACTCTCCTCTTCATAAAGCATGGAATGTTCAAGGAAGTTCTATTAGGATAAGAGATAATATTATGAGAAGGGTATAAGAATAATTAGTCATAAAGGAGAAGTGACATAACGGAGAAGTGACAAAAAGTTGTCACAATAAGAAATAATTAATGCATTAGGGTTTTCAGGGCTTTTTGTTCACATCACCATTCCTAGTCGTGTATAAGGAGGGGTACACCCTTAGAAAATATATCAAAAATATTCCAAAGATTAAAAGCAAAATTCAATATCATCTTCTACTTCATCATCTTAAATTCCTAAACTAAATAATTTGAAAATCGATTCCAAATCACCTCAAATTTGGAGTGAAACCTTAACACCACATAAAAATACCTTCTACCTAGTTAGATTGTGATAATGGAAAGCTATACTCTCCCCCAACCTTGGATCGTGGGCTAGAGGAGGCTTGGAGCAAAGCAAATCAAGGAAGAAAGAGGAGGGAAAGGAGGTTGCTGGCTTGAGTTTGAACTTGAGTGCTTAAGCTTGGTTGTTTGTTGAGTTTAAGGTGGGCTAACTCACCACTAGGGCTAATAATATAACTCATATATGATTATATTTTGTTGTGTTAAATTTTTTGAATTGTTAAGTGATATATGTTGAAAACATTATTTTCGATCCTTATTTTGGAAACAAGTGGCACATAGGATCCATATATGGATATGAATGGACTTATAAGACATTTGAATAGGCCTTAAACAAAGTACATTGGTTGTAATTGAACATACATTGGGATATGACTTGGATTTGAAAGTACACTTATAGCGATAGTCGCTATAGATGTAGTTCGAAATCGTCTTGTTTTTTGACAATTGTTATGGAACTTTGTAGAATGGTCCATAGTGATTTCTCTCTATATTTTCATTTTTTATATGTATGTTTATTGCTATTAAAATCTTGATTAGTAGAAAGTTAAGTAACAACTCGAAAATGGCTAAAATATCACAATGCAAAACTGCCCCATTTAACCTTGATTTTTGGACTTCAATTGTTTCAAAAAGGATTTTAAGTTCGAGGGATTTGTTTCATTCTTTTAAAAGTATTTCCTGACATTTTTTAGAGTATTTTAAAAGTAGTTTAAGATATTTATGAATCTTTAAGAATTAGATATGAATTTTTAAAGAGAGGAATTTTGGAATAATACATGTTCTTTTTTCCAAATTTTGTTGATTTTTTTAAACTTATTATTTTTAAGTAATATTTGGGATAGATGTTTTAAAACCTATTATAATATTTCCAAGTAATTTAAATATTTTCGAAAAGGGGTTAGAATTTCTAAATGGCCAAATAATTAATAGTTTAATTACTTATTAGAAAAGTTATTAACTATGCTTAACACTAATAAGCCGATGAAGTAATCTTATCTATTTGTGAGAGTTAAGATTGATGTCCAGTAGGAATGGTGCAGTAGAGCTTTAACCTACCGAGCTTCCCTCTTAACCGAGGAATAGGTAAGTGAAAATGTCGAAAACATGTTAATCGAGTTGATTCCTTATTGTTTATGGAAATCATTGCTATGATACTTAACACTAAATGCCGATGAGGTATACTTATCTATTTGTGAGATTCAAGAATGAAGTGTCTAGGCAAGGCTTAAAGCAACCAGTACCCAAACTTACCTGGCTTTGCTCTTGGGAGAGGAATTGTTAATTCTGAATGTCGAAAATGAGTTAAGCGTACGGATCGTGATTTGTACAAGCAATTGTTTTGACTGGATAATCGATTAGCTGATTATCGAACTTGACCTATATTAACTTAGGAAATAGTCGAAAGACTTCACGATTTGATACCAATAAGAACACCTTGGGAGGAGTACTGTTATGAAATGTCTCTAGCTTTCACTTACTTATGAGAGAATCGGAATTGAGTTAACCAAAAATTCATCGATTTATGTTTTGAAGAGTTGGGGATCGGTAAGTGTTTTACTTATGAAATACCAATTCAAAACTTGTATATGGGTTATATGTTTTGAAAGCAGTTAAAGAAAGGAATCTATCTGGAGATTCAAGATCTGGTTAAGATGCTCGAATACATAATTGTTCGTGATCTATTTAGGATATGGGAATCCATATGTGGTTTCGAGATGCGAGGATCCAACTTGGGATTCATGCTCTATTCGAGTGATAAAGACTCGTGTGAAAGATGTTGAACATATCTTCGACATTGAAAATGGCTAAAGAACCAGAATTGAATTAATTGAAAATTATCGCTTAGTTTTAGAGACACCGGTCTTCGAATTTATCCATACCAATCCAAACTAATAACAAATGATGCTAAATCATATTGAAATATGCTGTGAAGTATGCTATTATTTCTGAAGGTGATTCCAAAATGGAAGATAGTAATGTGGAATGTTTGTTGGATCCTGGAACAACTTGCATGGATGAATGCTGACATTGTATCTCTTCCTGGCGGGCCATGTTAGCATTCCAAGATGGTCTGCCAAGAGAGAGAAGGTAAAACATGACCTCATAAGCCTCGCAAATCATGAAATGGAAAAAACAGATTATGCAGCAGAGTTATGTGGTCGGCTACCATTTAGAGCCGCCATCCCATTCTAGATTTTCCATATTCGAGTTGTTTTGCATGCGAATACCATGGCATTATAAGGCTTCGGTGTCAAAAGGGGATGGGGTATTTGCCATGCTAAAGGGGCGGTTAGCTCTATGTAGCAAGGGTGCAAAATTTCTTGTCAGACTCCGGTGCATTTTCTAAGGGTGTACCATCAGAAGATAATCCATTACCTTGCCATAGTATGGATTCCATATCCAATACATGCCTTTACAGTTTTGATTTTAGAACCTAGTATGCTAGAATTTAATATGGTAACAATTTTAGCTATTTTGATATGTATTAGAATCCTTAGACATTAATATAATATCATCGAATTTTATATACAGACATTTATGTTATCGTAAGGTAAAAACTCATCCATGTTTTTTTGTAGCATGGTCTTACAGATACCTTTGATTTCAAAAGAGTTTTAAAGTAATAATTAAGTTGTTTGAGTTTACTCACACCAGAACCATGTCTGACTCGGAGTTTATTTTCTTTTCTTAAACTCTTGGGTCTCAAGTTTGAATGGAAAACCAAGTAGTTTAGGTTTTTCCATAAATTTACTAAAAGAAGCTTGGAGCAGGAGGCTTCATCGATAGCTAGTTAATTTTCTTGTTTTCTGTTGTGTTATATGTATATTGTATTCAGTTAGGTAGGATAAACAGTTATATAACTGTCATAGGGTAGAATTTGTACTAGTATGACTCTGATGTAACATTTTTGAAATAACTTTGTAATATGTTGCATTGAATAATATATATTGTTCCATTGCGTTATGAGATTCTACATTGTTTAGTTTCTTCTCTTATATCTTTTCTTTCTTTCAACTCTAATGCTCGGTTTTTCGGCACTTGAATGCTCGGCACGCAATACAATGGACGCATTGGTGTCTATTTTCGAGGGTCAAAATTTATGGTCGTTACATTTTGGTATCAAAGCTAGATTAAGCGAAAACTAGGATTTTGTGGGGAAACTCATTAAGAGATAAGGTATGGAATCTCCTATTATGAGTTTGAGTGTATTATATATACGAGTGCGTGTTTGTTAGTGATATAAAAGTGTTTTATATTATGTTTATTTATCAGTTAAATGGTTTAAGAACTCTGATCGAGACATGGAACGCCACGGTGTCAATAGAGGTTTCACAAACACTTGAACAAAGCAGACGGTCATAATTTTTTTAAATGGTAAATGAAATAATTTTACCTTGGATTATATTTTATATGTAAAGGAAAAGTTTCAAAGTTGATAGATACCGTTGGGTGTAATGGGTGATAAGGAATGATAATATCTGTCTATCATCATTTGGAAATGGTACCTTTCCTAATATGAATATTATTTGGAAGTGTATTTTAAAGGTATCTTACTATAATTAGGTAGTAAGAATAGGTACGAAAGGAAGGAGAGGATGGGGAAAGAGATAGAAGAAGTTAACCACAAAGGATGGAAAAACTGATAGACAAGCCGCTAAAGCAGTTGTGGTTCCTAAAGAAGAAGTATTTGAAGTACATAAGAAGCCGACAACTTCAACAAAGAACAACAGCATCAATAAATGCAAAAGGAGGAAATTTCTACCGCGTTGGAAGAGGCATTGGGAGGATAAATTAGAAGAGAGTGGTCCACAAAGGAAATTCTTCAAATAGGGAAAGGAAACTAGTTGCTATATATGCCATAAGACAAGACATATTATGGACTATCGTATAGAAGGAAAGGAGGGACCAGTAGTTCCTAAAGATTAGGAAAAGCATTACTTCTTTTACCAACAATTTGGACGCACCAAGAAAAATTGCCTTATGATTCAAAGAGCACTACAGGAGGAGTAATTATTAAGAAGAAACCAACCAACTCGAGATAGATAATTAAAGGGATGTATATACGAAAAGAGAAGGAGAACGGTAGATGAGGATAAGTATCTTGAGTATGAACTCATAAATATGATGGTGTTTTGGGAAGTTATATATAATATGTATCCTTGGAGATGTTTTGAATATTATCCAATTACTATTGTTTGCTTTTAAAATCATTCTTTAAACTTATAAAATGACTAATAAGGTTTGAAATTAAATATTTTAATATGAATCCAAATAAACAAGAATTATGAATCCTAGAGTTTTTGGAACTAAAGGGTATGTTGTTGAGGAAGGGCCGCAAGATCAAACCTCAATGGATTTTTCTTTGTTATGCCATGATTTTGAGATTTTAAGTTAAAAGAAGTTCTTGGGCTTGTAATCGATCATGGAAGTTAAGAATTGGCTGGGCTGGTGTAACAAACTATGCAATGACATGATGAAGAATATTTAGGGATCATTCAAGAAGATAATAAGTAATGCTCTAGGGTTTGAAGATTTTTCTTCGCAGCCATATACTACTGCACCAACTAAAGATAAAAGCGCAAGTTCAAGACAAAGTTGACCAAATATGGTTGCTCCAGATATGAGAATGATCACTTAGTTCAGAAAAGTAGTTGGGGTAAGACAAAGAGAATGGAGAAAGCAAAGGCTAAGAGATAAAAGCTTGAGAAGCAAAATGCATCGAAGAATTGTTACTAATTCCACGAGGAGGATCATTTTGTCAAAAATTGTCCTGAGCTCAAGAAAAGGAGGAAGCCTAAATCCTTTGTTATCATCACAGAACCATCTTCTTTAGTAGCAGCAAAGGGAAAAGGAGTGACGAAAGGATCAGTTTAGCACTAGCAAGACAGAGACTAATATTAGAAATAGCATATATTAAGTTATGCCTTGTTAGTGTCTTTTGTTATATGTATCTTTTGAAGTGTACTTCCTATTTATAATGGAGTCATTTGGTGTGTATCTAGGATTGTGTGTTGTTTGAATGATATTCAATATCTATGTATTGTTTCTTCTGTTTATTCTTGATGGATATTAGTTTCTATCATAGTTTTATCTCCCTTACTCTTATAAATAGACTAGGACTAGAACTAATAAGATTCATGACTTTATGTTAACTCGGTAGGTAAGGGTTGATCCGTCATAAGGTATTTTGGTTAGAGGATGTATTATCAAATGAATTTAAATTTGAATTATATAAATAGGATGATTTAAATAAAATTGGTTTTATTAAATGACACTTTTGGGTTAGGATTGTGACAAATTTCGAGATGAAATTTCAAGGCGAAATTCCTAAAGATTGGAAGAGTGAAACGATCCAGAATTTAATCACTATTTAAATGAATATTTAATTATATTTTTAAATATCTAATAAATGTATTTTTATCAATAAATAAACTTACATCTATAATAACTAACGATGATAAAATCGTTTTCAAATTAAGTTTACCAATTTATATAGTTCATTAAAAAACAGAAAATTTGACCGGAACTCGTTTTTTGAAATTTTGTTTTTTCATTGGTTAAAAGCTATCTAAAATGTTAAAATACTATTGCAAATACATATATACACATTACAAATTATTTTAGCATTATGGATACATGCATATATACATGCATACATTTTCTCATTTAAGTGTGTATGTATATAAGATAAAAGAAAATCTTTTTATAAAAAATGTATATATTTTATTATATAAAATTTCTTCTTTCAGCACAAAGTACATAGAATCTGGCTTATATAGTTACACTAGAGGGGGAGTACATGAAGTGGGTGGAAATGATGGAGGGGGAGTAGAGATCCATGCATATGTATATATTATATTCAAGCACTTCATACAATTTTAAAATATTTTCCTAAGGCTATATATATCTCTTCCATCTCATAATTTTCACTATAAAATTTATTTTCTTCACGTCAAATTTCCTAAAGCTTAAGAAATTTTTCATGGCTTCCTACATATTTTCTATGTTATAATAATATCATATTTCCACTTTAAATTCCTTGTATAACTTGTTTAAAACCCTTCCTCGTTCATTTCTTCACTACATATTCAAATACAAGCACTATCATCCACCTAACCCTATATGGCTGAGCCCAAATAGTGCATGGTTGGGCCTAAATTGTCCAAGGCTGAGCCCATTTTGGGTGTGTAGGCATCCAACGTCTTTAATTTTGCAAGATCCTAGGTTGTTTCAAAGTTTTAGCAAAAGTTGGTTTAAAATTAGTAAGCATTGGTGAGTAAAACTCCCATTTTTGGAAAATATATTAACTTGATTACGTTAAACTATATGTTGCAAAAATATAATTCTTGTTGTGTTGAAATATCATATTTTTTTGATGGCATATGGTTACAAGTTTGTGATTGAGCTTGGATTTGTGCTTTAGGTGTTAAACGGTATGTTTGGACATAGATATGTAAATGGTTGGCTATGATATGATGGTTGGTATTTACGAAACCAAAACTGAGTGTATGTGATGAAACTGTTGTGAAGTTAATACCTTTAAACGTCATAGAGAAATTTAGACCTGATTCGAAAACAAAAGCTGGTTTTCTTGTTTTGGATTTAGAAAATATTTTCCAAGATTTCACCTTTTATTTAAGTTTCCAAAACTCTTACATTTTTGTTTCAAATGTGTAGTGGCTAGAATTAAAGTTAGGTTTTCAACTAGAAATCAATTCTAGTGAACTGCTTCATAGCGATGGTCGCTCTAGATGCGGTTTAAAAAATTTCACGATTTCAAGTTTTATAGTATTTTCTTTTGGATTGTTTTTGAAAACTCATTTCAAACTAATTAAGAAAATCAAAGGTTTAAGTTTTTAATTATCTGATAATTTATTTCCTTAATTTATTAATAAGGGTAATTATTACTTAATAGTTAATTAAGTATTAGGTTAAGTAATTAGAGTTTAAGAAATTATTAACCAAGTTAATTATTTTAATTAAGTTTTAAATAATGATTAATTAAGATAAAATAAAATTAATTTTTATTTAATCAATTTTATTTGCTTTAATTAATTATTTAAATTAGATTTAATTATTTAATTAATTATTATATAATTAAAGGTTAATTATTCGCTTAATTATTCGCTTAATTATTAATTAAGGTTTAATTATAACTGAATGTTTATATAATTAAAGTTTAATTAATGTTTAACTATTTACTAATTTTTAATTTACTAAGGTTTAATTATTGACTAATTCAGGCTTAACCAAGCTTAATTGAGATTTAATTTTTGGTTAAATAAATTAAGAGTTATGTAAGCTAAATTAAGGTTTAATTATGATTTAATTTATGATTTAATTAAGATTTATTAAGGTTATTAAGTTGAACTTATGATTTAATTATGGTTTATTCATTTTAAAAGTTCTTTAAAACTCTATCAGTTTTTTATTTTGAACCAGTTTTCTTATCTAAGTTAATTGGTTTAAATCAAAGGATCTCTTGTCTAAGCCTTAAGTAACCAATATGACTAGGAAACCAAATAACTTCTATTGGCAAAATAAAACATCATTCTGTTATTATAAATATTGGGACATTTACCCGTATAATGGACTGGTCGATTGTGATTGAATAATTCCCTTTACTTACTGCTAGCTCATGCAAATATCTATGCTCACTTATTAGGTAGAACCAGATTAAAAGATCCCTTATGGTATCTAAGCCTCTATCGAATTTTCTGAAGTTAAATGTTTACAAAATTATTCCATTTTGGTTAATTTGGCAAGGGTTTTAGTTAAGATGTTTAAAAAATGGATGAGTTTATCAAAAGGAACTTTTTAATAAGGTTTTATTAAAGAAGTTGTTTAAATATGGAAGGTTTATAAAAGGATTTTATGAATGATTTTGGGGTTTATAAAAGAAGTTTTGGAAACGGTTTGAATGTTTACAAAAGAAGTTTATAAAAGGTGGTTATTTACAAAGGAGTTATAAATGGTTTTGAATATTTGTAAAAGGATTTTATAAGTGAATTTGGACGTTTGGAAAGTATTTGAATGGATTTGGATTTCAAGTAAAAGAGTTTTCATGAATGGAATAGTTTTGGTTAAAAGGGATATATCGAAAGAAATAGAAGAAAGAATTTAAGATTTGGATTTCTCTAAACTGACCTTTTAAAAATGGTGGTATGGAATATCTGTTCTACATTTAACACCAAGAGAATAGTGTTTAGGGTTGTCCTTATCTCTAGTTTAAACAACATTTCTTAAACCTTTTAACACGATTTGGAAGTAAGAAGTTATTCGCAAGTGTTTTGTGAATATACTTATGTTAGAGAGATAAGTATATGAATGTTCTAGACAAACATTTTTGAAAAGGATTTATAAAAAAAGATTTGTTTTGAGGCTTGGTGGTTGTTATGGATGAATTAAATCTTAAATAGAATTGATTGTTGTTTGTTTAATTGATAGTTAAATAACCGATTATCAAATCTGGACCTATTTTGACTTAGGAGGTATGTTGGGTATATTTGAGTTCCCTGGTGAGAACTCGATTGCTTAGTGCATACATCCAAAAGAACCGAAATTGAGTTAGCCAGAAATTATCACTTAGTTTTGGAGACAGTGGTCTCCGAATTTATTCGAACCACTTCAAATTACTAACAAGCCATGCTAAATCACATTGAAATATGTTGTGAAGTATACTATTCTTCCTGAGGGTGATTCCAAAATGGAAGATATTAATGTGGAATGTTTGTTCGATCCCGGAACAACTTGTATGGATGAATGCTGGCATTGTATCTTTGCCTGAAGGCCAGTGTTAGCATTCCAAGTTGGTCTCCTAAGAGAAAGAAGGTAAAGACGTGACCTCATAAGCCTCACAAACCAAGGAAATGGTAAAAACAAGGTATGTAGAAGAGCTATGTGGTCCGCTGCTATTAGGGGCCACCATCCCGTTCCAGATTGCCCATATTCGAGTTGTTTTGCATGCAAATACCATGGTTGTATAAGGCCTCGATGTCAAAAAGGGATGAGGTAATCCAGTTCGCCATGTTAAGGGGGCAGCCATCTCTGTATAGCAGGGGTGAATAAGTTCTTGTCACGCTCCAGTGCATTTTCTAGGGGTGTGCCATTGGAAGGCAGTCTCTTACCTTGCCATGGTATGGAATCCATCTCCAATATGTGCCTTTATGGTTTTGATTTTAGAGCATAGTATGCTGAAATTTAATATGGTAATAATTTTAGCTATTTTGGTATGTATTTGAATCCTTAGACATTATTATAATATCACTAGATTTCATATACAAACGTTTTGGTTATCGTAAAGTAAAAACTCATCCATGTTTATGTGCGGCGTGGACTTACGAGATACCTTTGATTTCTAAAGAGTTTTAATGTAATAATAAAAAAATTTGAGTTTACTCACACCAGACCCATGTCTAACCCGGAGTTTATTTCTTTTCCTAAACTCTTGGGTGCTCAAATTTGATTGGGCAACCATGTAGTATAGGTTTTTTCATATATCTACTAGGAGGAGCTTGGAGAAGGTGGCTTCATCGATAGCTAGTTATGTTTCTTTTTTTCCGCTATATTATACATATATTTTATTTTTTATTTCTACTCTTCTATCTTTTCTTTCTTTCAACACTAATGATTGTGTTTTTTGGCACTTGAATGCTCGGCATGCAATACAATGGACGTATTAGTATCGATTTTCCAGGATCAAAAATTTTGTTCGTTACAGGTATGAATAAGATAAATATGTTTAATTAATTGAATAAGATAAGGTCTCGCTTATAATAGGTCATACCTTGAATAGTGGATCTAGGAAAGATATTTTACATAACTCATTTGAGCTATAAGTATGCCTTGAGGTCTCATTCTAAGTACATTGAATTTTATTCTCTCTCTAAAACAAATTACATCTCAATGGTGGACTTTGTAACTGCACTATTGAGTTAGAGAATAATTCCCTCAAAGGCAAAACTAATGGTTCAAGGTGTATTCGATTGACAATATTATCGAAGAAAATTTTTCTACTTATTTTTTACTAAAATCAATTTACAAAAAAAATTAAAGCACCTTTTTTAAAGTTTATACCAAATTTTTTTTTTCATTGTTCATTGCATGTGCATGTGTGCTATGCACATCGTCATCTCTTTATTGTGAAGCTTCATCGATGCCAAAGGCAACAACGTTGATGTCATCTCGATTGACTTGATGAAGGGGGCATTTGTAATCATCAACAATTGTTCTAATCTTGTGAGGTGACAGTGAGGCGATAGTGAGGCATGATGTTGACATCGACCTCGAAAATTAGGGTTTTCGATATGATATCGAATTTGCATTTAGTGGTGCGAACAAATTCAACACGGGGAATGCAACGGAGGCAGCAACGCCTTCTCTAGTCATCTGTAGTAGCGCAGAAAATCGACCTATTAGACCATAAACTGGTATAACATGCATTATGCCATGAATTAACCCTTGACTTAAACAAATGTGGCAACATGATTAAGCATTACCCAATCAGTGTTAACTTAGTGCATAATGCAATCATTGAAGGATGGACTGGAGATGGTAATGGCCTTTGAAGAGAAATATAAGGAAGTCCATATGTTTTCGTAGATTATTATGCTTGAGATCCTATAAAGTCATTTAGAGTTATCATATTCAAGAGTCTATATGGGCTTTCAAGAATAATATTCCAAAAAGGGCCTATGTCATATGGCATGTTCATAAGAGATAAGAATATAAGTCATAAATTTGGGCCACTAGTCCATTATGCATGATAATAGGCTATGTAATTTATTCTTATGTTCGAAGTCCAATGTTCATTTGTTATGCACATAATCTCTTGTCATAATCCCAAGTTCATTTTAAATAACCACACCATGTTTCGAACTTAAAATGTTTGAATCTATGCACATCTAATTCAATAATGTTCGAAAAGGCATAGTCATAAGAAATAGGCATGTCCAAGTCCTTGTTCATATAAATCATGCATGACTACAGTCAAATAGGATTAGTCACCAATTCAATTTAGGGTTTACAAGGGTTTGATTTCAAGAATAGAGATAGAGGAAAGGAAAATCATCCCCCAAAATGACACCCCTAGGTCCATTTTTACACAGGTAGTGCAGCTTCAATGTCTTTGGCATGCATCAATATCAGCTTCGGCAATAGCATTGGCAACACTGTCGACGACCTCAATGTTTCCATGTATATGGCTTGCTTGACGATGACACTCAACACCCCTTTAAGAGTAAAGAAACCTCGGCGTTGGTAGTCTTATACTGGTTGCACTTTTAATTGATAATTGGAGGCACTGATTAGGAGCCGAGTTAATGGGACACTGAATAGGAGCGACGTAACTATCGATGAAAAGCGATCACATCCCATATGGTGTCAGCACTGACAATTTCAATAGATATGGATGAGTCTCGATGTCATATCGTACATTTATATGCATGGTGCTTCTTTAGTTGGAATGTAACACGCCACAAATAAAGTATAGTATTGGTTGTTGATGTCATTCATGATTGGGGCTTTAATGAAAATGAGACCATTTGAGTAGCAGCATTAATATTATCAGCATTGATCCTAAACTGCATTACTAGATCAGTGTCAGCAACAAGATGGCCTTTATAAGTA